>OZ025239.1:30288833-30733833 GCA_964019155.1 Osedax fenrisi
TACCCGATATCGGGCAAGTCACATACCTTAATAGGTACTTTATATATACACGAACGCATTAGAATTACACTGTATCGGTATTGCTGTTGAAACCAAAACTGCACAATTTTTATGTTCGATGATATCGGGTTATAAAAATTGTGTCGATATCGGGGCTATTTTTTGGTGCGAAAGCACCTTAAGATAACAACTTCTTTCCTAATACTTCTAGCCACTCAAGCTAGTAGTGAAACCTCATAATGCATCCTTTCCATGACAAACTATTGATGTATGTGTGTTCTCTTCCTATCCGATAAACTTTTGATGTATCAAGCCTTTCTACCTGATGAGTGTAGCGATCGTAGTAATTATTAAGATTTTGTCAAATAGCGATTCAATACTTTATGTGAATATCAAATATTATCATATATATATACTAGGTAAAGTCTATCCTACTAAACAAAATCTATAATGTCTGAACTTTATCCTAATAAAGATGATTAATCATATCTCTGGTTTAAAGTTTGGTATTCCGACACGTGAACTAGGGTCTCGTTAACTATGACCAAATATAGTCATATTACCATTAACTACCAATGGTTATATATATATATATAAATATATATCACACAAAATAATGTCATTAGAATCAATGTTAAGTGTAACGTAAACAAATTAATGATAATATTAATATTTATTACAGAAAGAGATATTCACATTATTCGTTTACAAACATAAAATTGACTATTTCAATAATTTGATATCACTATTTTATTATTAGATACTAATATAATATATTGAAAACATATATTTATAATTAAGTACATTTTAAATAAATGATAAAACATTTATTTAATATTATTAAAAATATATGAATATGTATTCAAACAATACATTATAGTATACTCAGTATAATACTGAGTATACCAATTACACTAGTCTTTGTGCTTGCATCATAACCACTAATTTATTTTCGTTGTTAATTATAATAACCATACAAATTATAATTATTATAATAATATATGTATTTAATATGAAAGATACTATTATAATGAAATATGTATATATGAGATTTCAATAAATAAATATTATTATTATTATTATTTAATAATAATTTATTATAATAATAATAATTATTATTTTATATTGAATATAATAATTATATAATTATAATAATTATTATATATTCAATATATATTCAATAAATATTGAATATAATAATAATTATAATAATTGAAATTAACAATTATATTTAATAAGATTTATTTATTAATTTAATAATTTAATAATTAAATCATTTAATTATTAAATTAATATAATATTTATAATCATAAAAACGCACTCAGATATACAGAACATTATGATAGATGTCCGTCGATCATAATTATAATTTGATACTTAATGTAGAATACATTATTATTAATAATAATTCATAGCTATGACAAACCTAGTAAATATAATTCAATTATAAATAATTATTATAAATACATATTTTTAAATATTTTAATTTTGGGTGAAATCTTTAGTACAAAGATAATAAAATGATATACTATTATTGAGGCTAATAATAGCCTTAATTGGTTTGCAATATTTTCAGGATTTATATATTGTGAATTTATTTGTTGGAAATATATTACAATATACTCTATATAGTAAACATATAACAATTAAATTAAGTTATATTATATATATATATATATATATATATGATATCTAGTCATATATTGAATATAATTATATTAATATAATAAAACTTGTCCAAACCAATATTAAATATGCTTACCAAGAATGTATAAAAGTATTTTAACAAATGTATATTATCAAGACCTCCTACAACCGAGGTTATAGGAGGTCTTGATATTATATCCTATATTATATATATATACTACATATAAGTTATATGTTATATGATATAACATTATTTGTTAAAATATTATTATTTTATTATTATTATCAAAGATTTTCCAAAGGATTTTGCTTCGCAAGATCTTTGTTATTATCAAGACTTCATATAACTTGAGTTTATAAGAGGTATTTCATATATCTGCTATGTGCGACGTACATCATGGGACCTATACTTAAGCTATTTATAATCCATATATTAATTACATTGGTAATGCGAAACCAATTTAAAAAGTATAACAACACTTCACAAAAAGATTATTCTACAGATATAATCTAAATGTGTGTGCCTATTTTGATCGTTTACTATAAACTAAACTTAAATCACTTTCTCAGCATAGGTTACTGAATGCGATGGTTCTCACGTACAATATATTGTATGGTACAATACAATTTGTATGAACGTATGGATATCGAAGCAAAATATATCTTTGATAATAATTGAGATAACAGAGATCCTCATATACAAATTCGACCTTCTAAGATCCAATACCTCCTGTAACCTCGAGGTTATATGACATCTTGTTATAGGAGGTTTTGTTACAACTTGATAGAAAATCGTAAGACCTCCTAACCAAGGTTATATGAGGTATTGCTATAACCGAAGTTATAGAATATATTGTGTATAGTTAGTCACGTACAAATGTAATCAATATATAACGTGCGTTTTCTATAAACCCGTTTACATATAATAACTATAGTTATGTATATATATATATATATACATAGGATTTCGCTTTATTAACAACTATAATGTATTTATATGCTATTATCACTATCAATACCTCCTATAACCTCGAGGTTATAGGAGGTTTTATAATCTCAGCCTTAAATATATAATTAATAATGGATCCTAGCAAAGATAATACGAAGCAATTGTTGTTGTGTATTATATATTTTCAAGAGTCTTTGGTAAATAAATATTTTATTTAAAATTATACGAATTTTATTTTATTAGTTTATTTACAAATAATTTTATGAAATAGGATCTATAACTTTGTAAGTATTTAGTATATCATATAAACAACTTTAGTATTAATCTATATTTATTAAATATAGTAATTTATATAATTATTTTTAATATTTAAGATATGATACTAATAATAATTAGAATAATTTTATTTAATAAATTATTATAATAATTATCATAATTATTATGGGGAATACGGACGGTAGGCAAAAATTAAATAACTATAAATAGCAAAGTTCACGCGTGCAAGGCGTACGACGTACGCCGTACGTCGAGCGAATTCAGTATACGATCTAGTGTACACGAAAATAAAATCTGAATGAGAAACATGTAATACATGTAATACATGATGATCATCATATGTGATGATGTATATATGATAATATATTATATGAAATAATTCCTTTACAAAAATATACGTATAAACCATTCGTATTAATATATAATAATTTATTATAATATAATTATTATATTTATATAATAATTTTATATTTAATATACAAATTATTATAAAAATTATATAAATTATTATATAATATTATAATAATTATAATAATTATAATATAATATAATTATTATATATTAATATACTAACCGATATTATATTATATTGAATATAATTATTATATTATATACAGTAGGTATGAAAATGAGATGTTATATCGATGTTATTGTAATAAATTGAATATAATTGGAAAGCTATTTACATTCTAAAATTTTTATAATCTATTATAATAATAAAAGTCATATTTTAGTTTTTTCATTTTATTATTAAAGAAAGAGTTATCATAAAAATGGGGTAAATAAATTTGGTAACATTTACATGGACCATTTATTACATGGTGTAATATGATGTAGATAGGAATTATAGATGTTTTAATTAAATTATAATAAATTATTTGTTAGGTAGCTGATATGAAATCTAGAATGAACATTGATATATATATATATATATATATATATATATATATAAATAATATCTATATATACGTTGTGTAATGCACTAGTTTACATTCTACGTTATTTAGTAAATTACAAGACAACATTTCATAAGTTACAGATATTTGTATTCAAATGATATATACCCGTTCAACCCATTCGTACGACGACTGGGTTGTAAAAGCCAAGATACGCGTAGACTCGACACACCCACAATCTTTTTAGGGGCGTGTCTATATAATTAATATTCGGTTCCGCTGATTGTTCTAGATCTGTCTCAGCCACTGATCCATCGACGTTATAAAACATACATCTAATAACTCCGTGACAAATACTGCGCACCATACTCAATATAATATTTATCTTTATACGATTCATACGCACAATTATACCTTTGCTTATTCATTACGCGCGCTCTGACCTATACATAATAATACAAACTCATTTATACCAACAATTACTCAAACCACACTACTTAACATATATATATATATATATATATATATATATATGTATAAAATAAACTCATACATTATCTTAGTATCGAAGATATATTAATTCTGCTTCATATTAAATTGAGAATTATATATATATATTTCCTATGGTTTTTATTATAAAATTTCTACAAACTTATAAACTTTATAAGTTTGTAGAAATTTTATATATATATCGAATAACTTATATTTGAACATAATTTGATTAATTCGCCCTCAAACACACAATGACATAATCAATGACCTCTATAGTACGCCTATTTTACGGTAACTCCTCAACTACTTCCGCATTAATTGCGCATTATTCTAATACAAAACGTACACGTCACCGTTAGAAGTGCACAATGTCTACCGACAACGATGATATGGCGGCCGTCATGGGCTTCGGATCGTTCTCTGACGGTTAGACCACCTATACATATGTAAATAGGCATACCACATAAGTATGTGTTTCTATATTATAAATTTGTCAAAATATTTAATTATTTTTTAATATGAGCTTTTTATAACATTTAAATTACGATTACAAATTAATAATATCAAATTATTTTTTTCAATTCAATACAAAAACAATAACTCATATTATATATAAATTATAATTATATTATATATAACCTAATATATATATATATATATTGTTTAGGTAAGAAGAAAGCAAGGACTTTCGACATCAATCAAATTTTCAATGAGACTCGGCTGACCGCTATAAAAAGAAGCGAGAAAACTCTAGCGGGTCGGTGTCCTCGTCCCCATAGCCCCTACCGCCCCCCCGCCCCCCATAGCCTCTATTAACAAAATTGCATCGGCGATTTTGATTGGATATTAGTCATATTATATAGTTCAATATCAAAACAGTAGGACTTTCGTCGAAATAGTTAGAAGTGACTTCTATATCTATGGATTTAGATTATATATATATATATATATAGAGATATAGATTATATAGATTATACACGTATATGCCAATAAAATTGTATGATATCTTCAATTAATACAGAATATAATACATCATATAACATAGCATATACCATTATACCAACAGTATAATAAACATCACACCATAGCATATACCATCACACCATAGCGTATACCATCACACCATAGCATAAACCATCACACCCAAGCGTATACAATACATCACCTAACAGAAACTAAAGCAGACAGCGATCAGAGTATCGTGTACGACGAGGTAGCTCTGGCGGCGGCGGCTAGACCAGCGCCCTCTGGTGGTACGCCGGGCCTCAAACCCGTCGGCTTTATACCCGTGGGGCCGCTGAAGGCGGGCGAGGATGGCGATGATGTCGTCGGTCCTAAAGTTCCAGCCTCCTCCTCCTCCGCCACCGCTAATCTATCTGATGACGATGATAGTGACGATGAACCTGAAGATGAACCTGTTTGTAGTAGTAGTAGTAGTGGTAGTAGTAGTAGTAGTAGTAGTAGTAGTAGTAGTAGTAGTAGTAGTAGTAGTAGTAGTAGTAGTAGTAGTAGTAGTAGTAGTAGTAGTAGTAGTAGTAGTAGTAGTAGTAGTAGTAGTAGTAGTAGTAGTAGTAGTAGTAGTAGTAGTAGTAGTAGTAGTAGTAGTAGTAGTAGTAGTAGTAGTAGTAGTAGTAGTAGTAGTAGTAGTAGTAGTAGTAGTAGTAGTAGTAGTAGTAGTAGTAGTAGTAGTAGTAGTAGTAGTAGTAGTGGTAGTAGTAGTAGTAGTAGTAGTAGTAGTAGTAATTGTAACCTGTGATTTCGTGCGAAGCGATTTCGCGTGATTTTGTGCGCAGTGTAAATTCTACAATTTATTAATAATGATTGACATTAACATATATTATGATTGCGCACCAGAGCACTGATATTCACACATGCTGCCTTCAGCGTATCTAACCCTAACTTAATAGTAAATCTATAAGTAATAATGTTGATTACTAGTGAACAATACGTAAACTAATTACCATGGTATCGACCATCGTGGGATGGCAATATTTGAATGCCTTACTTGAGATGAGCTTGTAATCAATTATATTTGCTTACTCTACTTAAAACTCTACTCTATCTCAACCTAAACCTCTAGTCTACCTAAACCTCCAACTAAACCTTATCTCTACCACCACTTAAACCTCTACCCTCTATCTCCACCTTTACCTCTACTTAAACCTCTACTTAAACCTCTACATAAAACTTCACATAATCCTCTACATCTACCTCTACTTAAACCTCTACCTCTACGTAAACCTCTACATCCACCTAAACCTCCTATCTATACCTAAACCTAAACCTCTACCCTAAGTGAGATCGCAACACTGGCTTTACTATACAGTATTGCTCTGAATAACCTTAACTTATAATGAATACATTGCAGTCGATGTACGACTCTATACCTCAGTCGCTTACTCTGCGTTTGAATCATGGCAAGAAAGTGGTACGTATTTATCTCATAATGTATATATTTATATATACTTATAATATACATCATTTTTTATTTATTAAATCAAAACAAATTTCTAAAGTATATATTATCATGGATATAATGAAAGTGGACCTGTGCAATTGAATGTAGAGTATGGTTATGGAGGCGCTTCAGTCGCAGCCTACTACTACATTTTAAATCATTATTTTTATTTATATTTATATTTATATTTATATACGAACAAGTTTACTGTCTAACTATAGTTATACATATATGAAAACTCAAAATATTAGTGTATATATATATATATATATTTAATATACAACATGTCAACATTCTTTATAATTTTGTGTATTAAAATGTATTTAAATTGAATATATCATATTATTTTATTGATATTTACAATCTAAATACATGGATATAGATAGAAGTCATTTCTATATATTTCTTTGACTTATAAAATATAACTAATATCCAAAATTCAAAGTCCAAAATCGCTGTGACATTTGACATTTTGTTAATTTATCGAGAAAAGTGACATTCTCTATCTTTTACATGCATTGCGTGCATCAATAGCTTATCCACTTTCTTTACATCGATGATATTTATACTTTATATCAATATTACATTGTTAATTATACTAACTTGATATTTATATATATATATAATAAAAATTGATGATACAAATTGACATCGAAATGTTATCAGATTTGTACACATTAGAAATAACAAAATTGTGTTAGTTTTCATTGTGTTTTAATCTGCATCATAATCTCGATGGAGATCTGCACAACCGCCGCGTCCCCCTAGTGAGAGACTACCGTACCACACCACACCCACACTACATCCACACACACACTACATCCACTGACCTAGCATTAGTAGAGTAAGCCTAACATCTCTCGTACTAGCGACTGGTACACACACGCATAACATAACAGTACCCTGCTTACTATAGGGCATATGCTAACAAGGTAGCCAGTACACTGTCATAGTATACCCCATTAACCCTACGACCCCATATTATACCCCATTAACCCTACTACCCTATTTTATACCCCATTATCCCCATTATATCCCCATCCGATACCACTTTATTCCAACCACCCCCATTTTATACCCTACTGCCATCTCCATCACATACCCCTTCATCCCCACCTCCCCCCCATCAGTGTACCGCAATAGCTATAGACCCGTCCGGAGCTCGTCTGGTAACCGGGGGTAACGACTACATGGTTCTCTTCTGGGACTTTGCCGGTATGAACAGCTCACTGCAGTCCTTCCGTCAAGTAAAACCTTGCGAGTGGTTAGTATAGTAGTGGTTAGTATAGCGGTCAGTAGTGGTCAGTATAGTGGTTAGAGGTGGTCAGTAATGGTTAGTAGGGGTTAGTAGTGGTTAGTAGGGGTTAGTAGTGGTTAGTATAGTAGTTATATATAGCCCCAACCTTCCGTCTTCGTATCGACCAATAATAATTCAGCGTCCCTGCTAAGTAGGGACGGAACATATATAAGTAAGTTATATATGCCCTATATATATTCCGCGTTAATATTCCTATATTATACATGTTCAAATAAATGAACCTAGTGACTGTCTCTTTGAATAAAATTTTGTGTGTGTATTATTATAATAATAAATAATTAATATCGAGTAATATTCTTAATATATAGTAGTGTCCCATTCTCATTTTCAGACAAAATAGTTTGAAACTCCACTTTACGCCCCCATTAACAACCATCCTATATCAGTATACCCTAGTCCCCCTATCCGTATCGTAACCTCTCCTCCCGCCCCCCCTCGCCCGCCCGCCAGCCATCCGATCCTGTCCCTGGAGTACAGTTCTCAAGGTCGTAACATCCTCGTGGCGTCGGGTAACGCCCAGGCTAAGATACTCGACCGCGACGGACACGAGGTGATGCTCTGTCCCAAGGGCGATCAGTATATCAACGACTCGAGGAAGACTAAGGTATCACGTGACTACGGTATAGCGAGGACATCGTGTCCTTATACGAGCGTAACACTTCAGCGCTCTATTCGTTGTGTAGGCGCTAATGTAATACGAATGATGATGAATGTTTATTTAGACACTAAAGTAACGTTAAACGTTCTCTATCGTGTACAAAAAAAAATATCAAAATATTAAAATACACAACAAAAATATAAATCAATAATGACGACGATGATGATATAGTTATAGGTGTGTAAGGGCGTACTAAGAGTTTACGGGACGATAGCCGAAATCTGTAACACACCGCGATCAATTTTAATACGTACTATTGATTGATGATATGGTATTTAGTAACCGCGAACAATTATATATGTAATCGGTTTAGAAATGCGTAAAAAGCATCTTTTATAGCGTAACATTATAAAATAATTTATTTATTTTACGCCCGACTAATGTAAATTAATTTATAATATTTTATAACTTTTATAACACATATATTCACCATTACAAAATTTATGCACGGATATTTTATATTTATTTATTATATATAGTCATCGGTATGTACACATATTGTATCATGTGATATTATACACCAATGGAATGGCTATTAAAATACACCTAATTTTATAATCATCCTTTATCTGTTATTTCTCATTTTGAATTCTTCGATTAACATTTACTTTCAATTTTGTACATTAATAAATGATAGTAATTTGTACATATATATTATTTAAAATTTGTCTACATCATATTTATAAATTAGTATTCATTTATATTTATATATATATATCAGGGATGGGGTCAAATATGTATTTGTATTTAATGATTTAAATACATTGATTTGGTGTATTTGTATTAATATTTATATATGAATGATTAATCAAAGATGTAATAGTATTTGTATTTGAATGTTATATTTAGTGTATTTGATCAAATACAGCATCAAATACATCATAAAATACAGCATCAAATACACTCACAATATATGTAATTATCAATTAAATAGAACCAACATTTTATACAAAATTTGAATAAATATAGTTAAATTATGAAAGTAAAAAATCTAAATTTTTTAATAAATATATTTTGCATAAGAAATATTTTATATTCTACTGAGAATAATAATAATCATTTTTTTTAAATTATAAAATTATAACGAAGTATTTTGATGTACAAGTAATATTGGAAGGGTAATTTTGCAAATATTTCGAAGTAATTTGTGATGACTTTAAAATACTGTTAGATAATATTATTAATATGTATAGGTACAATATATATAAATACAATTAGCATTTATCAATATAATAATATCATCAACTATTTTTAATTGATTAGATCGGTAAATATAAATATAACCTTATGTATTTTATTTGAGATGAGATGAATATGATATTATTGAGAAATTCAAAGAAACTTTTTTTTACTAACAATATTATTATTATAGAATTTTAAAAATTAAAAAAAAAATTTAGAAATAAATAAAATGATTTTTAATATATCTTATATACTTCATATATTTATATTATTTACAGATAATAAACTACATAAATCTTTATGTAGTTTAATAAAATAGTTCAATCAGAAAATTGTCATAAAATATATAAAAAGTATAATAATGATAAATAATTTGTATTATATACATATTTATGTAGTTTGATAAAGTATTTCATAAACATGACAAATTGGTAAATACAAAATATGGAAAATATATATATCATTCGCATACAAATATATATATCATTCACATACAAATATAGAATCCGACATATAAAAAAGTAATATATGAATATCATTATTTTTAATTCATTAAATATTTGTGTTCACTATCTTTTAACATATGAAGCGTAACAATGTCTGCTCACTCCGGTATACCCTTAAATATTAATATCGCTCAATGGATTTCACAAAAAAATAATTCATTTTCCACGATATCGTCGTCTCATAAATACGGGTGACGCCTAAATAAGCGTAATTTAATTCGTAATAAATGCGTATATTTATTTTACGATTCGTATTGGATACCCTGATGTAAACATTAACACTACACGATAGGGTCACACCGCTATGCTGAACGCAGGAGCCTGGAACCCTGTGAAGAGAGAACAGTTCCTCACCTGCTCTAAAGATGGGTTAGCTCTCTGTACAGGCGCCTCACTAACCACTACAAATAGCACCCCTAACTCCATAACTCCCCTCAAATAGTACCCCTCACTACCTAACTCCCTTCAAATAGTACCCCTCTCTTCCTACCCCCCTCAAATAGCACTCCCTAACCCCCCTCAAATAACACCCTCACTCCCTAATAGGCCGTTCACATCAACTCCGTTTTATTTTAACTCCGATTTATGCTCCGATTTTTAGATCCGATTTTTAGCTCCGTAAATTTAATTCTGTAGTCGGCGTCACATTGACTCCGAAAAATTAACTCCGAAATTAGCTCCGACAAAATAATTGTATTTATTAATTTTCAAATTTATTATTATATTAATTTGTTTACAAAATTCGAAATCTTTGTTAATAAATATTGTAACTTACATTAAAGCATAATATGCATGCGAATAGATTTATCATAATATATGTAATATTAATTAATTAATTATACGTGTCGAGTTAACAAATTACAAAAATGTATATTATATTCATAATATGAGTTTAAAAGTGCTGTTTTGGCATATTTATTATGTAAATAGAATTATAATTAATGTATAACACATCAAAGGATTTTAATATTTTTAACACATTAATTTTAATATTAATTTTATAATTATATTCTATACATAATATTTCATTATTATAATCCGATATCATTATTCAGTGATTATACATTATATTTAATCATGTATATTTATACTATCTTACAAAATATAATTGATCATTCTATATAATTCTATCAAATTATATTGCCATCAGTAAATTTGATCGATATATATCTTATCTCTAATAATGTACAATATTATATATGATATCACATCATTTAATCGGTTATATATTTCAATTAAAATTAGTAACTATGATCTATATTTAGATTTGAGTGACATATCAGATGTGTCACTCAAATCTAAATATAGATCATAGTTACTAATTTTAATTGAAATATATAACCCAAGCAATACGCATATCGTGCAGTTAAATATACACCTATATAATTAGGTCATACAAATTATGATATTTTCAAGTTTTATCATGCTTAGTAATTTGATTAATTAATAACATTATGTATATATATTATGTTATTCTTAATATTAAGTGAATATATATTTACGGCCTCATTTATTTTGATTATTATACGTCTTTTATATTTCGAATTACTAAACCTATCTACATATTACGATGTTTATTATACTTAGTAAGTCTATATGTTTGTCTATATCTAAAATAGAATCCAAAAGTTACGAAAGAATTATAAATTATTTAACTATATATTATATATAGTAATATATTATATAATATAAAATAAAAATTGAATACAATATTTTAAAATTTAAATCCCACAATGCAATTGTTTATTATATTGTCAGCTCCGGTTATTTATATTTTTAGCTCCGGTAAAAACTCAACATGTTGAGATTTTACCGGAGCTAAAATAATTCTTCAACATCCCATAAAACGGAGCTATTTTATCTATTTTCCGGAGCTAACTACTTTTCGGAGCTAATTATCGGATCGGAGGTAAAAACGGAGTTGATGTGAACGGCCTATAACCCTCACAAATAACACCCCTCTCCCTACCCCCCTCAAATAGCACCCCTCACTCCCTAACTCCCCTCAAATAGCACCCCCATCTCACTAAACTAATAGAAATAGCAGTGTATTTCTTGTAATATTATTAACGACATATTCTACCTCTATTTAGTTATTTCTCTAGCACATTACCTTACCCATCACCTTGCACATTACGTATTTGTAACATATTCTACCTCTATTTAGTTATTTCTCTAGCACATTACCTTACCCATTACCTTGCACATTACGTATTTGTAACATATTCTACCTCTATTTAGTTATTTCTCTAGCACATTACCTTACCCATTACCTTGCACATTACGTATTTGTAACATATCCAATACAATTAGATGTTAACTGTTACGTTACATTAGCATGCCTCCTTACCTCACTCAGTAGTACTGTATTCGCAGCTCATCATCCTACTTCATCACACACACACACATCCACACACACATACACATACATATAATCCCTTTAATTATAAACATTTGATATATAAATAATTTACATGCATATTTTTTTTACTATCCGTCATTATTTCTATGAACTAATGTATATATATATATACCATATTGTTGATAGTTTTAATCTTATGTTCACAGTGTACTATTATTGACATTAACATTCCTGATTGGGTACAATGCCTAGATATTTATGTATAATACCCACACGCCCCCACCCCTCTCACACACCCCCAACCCTTCTCACACACCCCCACCGTAGTACCGTAAGACTATGGAACACCGCTAAGAAAGGAACCCAGCTGAACGTGATCTGCCCGAAGACGAAGATAGGCCGTAAGACGGTGCCCACGGCGTGTTCGTTCAGCCGTGACGGTATTCAGATAGCTTGCGGCTGTAGCGATGGCTCCATACAGATGTGGGACACTCGGCGCTTCTTCGTTAGTAGTGGTAGTGGTGGCAGTAGTAGTAGTGGTGGCAGTAGTGGTGGCAATAGTGGTGGCAGTAGTGGTGACAGTAGTGGTGGCATTAGTAGTGGTGGTAGTAGTAATAATTATATTAATAATAATAATAATAAAAATGTTTACCCCTAGAACTTTATCATAATTCTTTTCAAATGTATATAATATTCAATTATATTTTATTCTAATATCTTATATATACTCATATCTATTATATATACCAACCTTTTTAATTAACTAAACATTTCTATAAATTATAATATATCGACGATGTCAGTAAACCTGCATATAACGATAGTTATATTGCAGTGTATACTCTGCATAGATATTCAATCTATATGTCTAAACACATTTGATAAATTCTCCCTAAACAAATAATAAACTTATATTGTGTTTAAACGGTAACTAAAACGTCACGGATTCAAATCTACGGCCACCATTTCATTGCGAGATGTAGAAGTATGATGATTCATCGCGTCGTAGATATTCACCGTGTGTTAAGGGCAGGCGTAACCTTCGATATTATTTTTTAGGGAACATTTTTCTATATTAAAATATTAAAATGTAATTCATTATGTTTAAAATGATGTATAATATAGCATATATAATTAAACAGAAGTGCCTAAAATATGAAGTTTAATCATACACCTATTCAAAATGGTGGGATTTAATTATTAGAAAAAATGCAAGTAAAACTTTAGATACCTATATCCTTGGTGTTTTTTTTGTTGATTTTTTTTTTAAATGTCTATGACTTTTGAACTCTTATATGAATCTTTATAAAATGTCTGAGTATATATATAATATATGGATAATATTATGTAAGCTAAAGTAAATACAATCAATTAATATAATTATTTGAAAAATAATAATAAAAATTGTTAATAAATTTATTTTTAAATAATTTTAATAGTATAATTAACTTTTTTTATTTAATAATACATTTATTATTTTATGATGTACCTATATAACTAGAGATGAATGTTATATATGAAATTAATCTAGCTGGGTATCGTAGTGATTGTTAAGTGAGCACTAAGCTAATATATAGTATACATTATGATGTTTCCCTGTAAGCCAGTTTGTCATGTATTAACACATATTGGATACATGTTTACTATCCGTACCCCCATGATTATAGAATGTGTATAATGTATAATACTGTATATACAATGTATAATCAACTATATATGATATCAATATACGATGTATAGTTTTCGTCCCTACACCTCCCCCTACACCTCCCCCCACATATACCCCCATACCTACCCCTATACCCCTACCCCGCCCACACAGGTAAACACAAGCCTCGCGAACAAAGAAGCTCACGCACAAGGTGAAGACATCTCCTCCATCTGCTTCAGTTACGATCTGAAGTCACTGATCTCCAGATCTAGTTTAGTGTGCGAAATCTACATGATCTAATTTAATGTGTGAAATCTACATGATCTAATTTAGTGTGTGAAATTTACATGATCTAATTTAGTGTGTGAAATCTACATGATATAATTTAGTGTATGAAATCTACATGATCTAATTTAGGGTGTGAAATCTACATGATCTAATTTAGTGTGTGAAATCTACATGATCTAATTTAGTGTGTGGAATCTACATGATCTAATTTAATGTGTGAAATCTACATGATCTAATTTAATGTGTGAAATCTACGTTATCTAATTTAGTGTATGAAATCTACATGATCTAATTTAGTGTGTGAAATTTACATGATCTAATTTAGTATGTGAAATCTACTTTATATAATTTAGTGTATGACATCTACATGATCTAATTTAGGGTGTGAAATCTACATGATCTAATTTAGTGTGTGAAATCTACATGATCTAATTTAGTGTGTGGAATCTACATGATCTAATTTAATGTGTGAAATCTACATGATCTAATTTAATGTGTGAAATCTACGTTATCTAATTTAGTGTGTGAAATCTACATGATCTAATTTAGTGTGTGAAATCTACATGATCTAATTTAGTGTGTGAAATTTACATGATCTAATTTAGTATGTGAAATCTACATGATCTAATCCAGTGTGTGAAATCTACATGATCTAATTTAATGTGCGAAATCTACATGATCTAATTTAGTGTGTGAAATTTACATGATCTAATTTAGTATGTGAAATCTACATGATCTAATTTAGTGTGTGAAATCTACGTTATCTAATTTAGTGTGTGAAATCTATATTATCTAATTTAGTGTGTGAAATCTACATGATCTAATTTAGTGTATGAAATCTACATGATCTAATTTAGGGTGTGAAATCTACATGATCTAATTTAGTGTGTGAAATCTACGTGATTTAGTTTAGTTTGTGAAATCTACGAGATCAACACCATGTAGATTTAACATTACTTTTACAATGAGATATGTCGTGAGCGTGTCACTCATTACAGACATGTCTACATATTTGTTATATTCATTTATATAGAAATGTTTACTTATCTCTAGATATATATATATATGCGATTGAATTAAAGCGTGTACTTTTTAAAAGATTGTTAATGTTACAACTAGTACACTAGTTTCATATGTATATAAATTACTATACATGTATATATATATATACTATGTTTACGTGATATAGGAGATGAAACATTGAAACTTTGGGATTTAAGAAACTTCAAGAAACCAGTTGCAGTCGTTGAAAATCTGCCCAATGATTATTCCATGTTATTACTATAATATATTTAAGTTATTAATTTATTGTTATTATTATTATTATTATCATTAAGTTATTTATGTAATAATTAGCATATTATATAGAAATGTATTACAATTAATCATCATTCAATCATAATTATTGAAGAGTTGAAATTAAATAAATAAACAAATTTTAATTACAAAAATTAATTAATATCATTTATTTACAACAATATTATATATTGGTTTTATTTTTTATTAAATATACATTTTTTTAATATTTCTAGTTTATGTTTAATTTTGTAAATGTGATGAGTGAAATTAATTACCCTCGCGTGTTAAATATAGAAAAAAGAGGAATACTTATTTTAATATTCTCTTCTTTAATACTATCCATAATACTTCATAGTTATTCCAGTTGTTGTTTTTAAAATATTTATTTATAAAAAATTAAAACTAAAAAAAATGTAATACTTCATACAAACGCGCAACGCAAATTATGAATAAACTCCCCCCACTACAACCCTATACTCCCTCTCCTCAACCCTATATACCCCTACCACAACCCTATACGCCTCCACCGCAACCCTATACGCCGTTTATATTTATTAAAGCCCTAGGCCCCTTAGCGAGATCTTTCCTCTTGGACCTGTTCAACGATTCTTGGGCGAAAGGCACATGTCCAGCTTCCTGGAGAACTGCGACGATAATACCGCTGTTAAAGAAAGGAAAACCCTCAAGCGCCATCGACTCGTACCGCCCAGTCTCTTTGACTTCATGTATGGCCAAAACTATGGAACGAATGGTCGCTACCAGACTGTCTTACCTAGCAGAGACGAGAGGTTGGTGGTGTCCGGAACAATCGGGTTTCAGACGACAACGATGCTGTGAAGACCAGATCCTTAGATTAACGCAATCTATCAGCGACGGATTTCAAAGTCGCCCGCCTCTCAGAAGCGTTATCTCCCTCCTGGACTTTTCGAAAGCTTTCGACACAGTGTGGCGCAACCGCCTGTTACATATCCTCCTAGACAAGGGCGTCCCCACTGCAATGACCCGATGGATACAAGGATTCATTTGCGACAGACACGCCAAAGTAAGTATGGATAACGTGACCGGCAAGCGGAAGAAACTCCACCAAGGCGTCCCGCAAGGTTCAGTCCTATCCCCGTTACTATTCTTATTTTATATAGACGGAATCAAAGAGGTCATATCGCCCGAAGTCAAAATCAGCCTTTACGCAGACGACATTGCAATTTGGAGCCAGCATAGAGACAAACTGCAAGCACTCGCACATGTCCAAGATGCAGTCTCGAACATCGCCAACTGGAGCAGCCGTCACAAACTAAAGCTGAACCCTTCGAAATGCGAGGTCTCCTTCTTCAGCACCGACACGCACGAAGCGAAATGGATCCCGGCTATGGATATCAACGGAACGCCTCTGACATTTAATGCAACCCCTACATTTCTAGGGATCACATTCGACAGAACGCTCTGCTTCCGCAGACATACGGACCAAATCAAATCCAGAACAGCCTACAGGACGAGAATTCTTGCCTCTCTCGCAACCAAACAATGGGGCTGGAGCAGGAAGAGCCTAAAAAGAATATTCCAGTCCATCATCTCCAGCGTTTTCAACTACTGCGCAGCAGGCTGGCAACCCTGGTTAGCGAAATCGAACCTGTTAATCCTGGAGAGAGCCCAGAACAGAGCACTCCGAGTAATCACCGGACAACTCGCTGACACTCCGATCGAATGCCTGCGTTGCGAGGCGGAAATCCCATCTATCGAAACCACCAGAAGGCGCAACTGCCTGATAGCATGGGAAAAATCGGCACGACTACCCGCCAGCAACCCCAGAGCCCAACTCACGCGCAACACGGTGTACCATAGATGGAAAAATAGACTCAGCTTCTCACAAATGGCCACCGCTGACAGCATCGAAACAGGCCTGTCCTCATTCGAGAGAGACACGATGGCACTGTCCCCAGTACCGCCATGGACGCAGAGGTCAAACCCCCACTGGTCAGTCGCCACGCGACTACTCAACGGCTCTACCAAAACGACGGACCAAGCTGAACTGAAGAAAGACGCCACAGACACCATCGACGCCCTCCACCACCCCGACGTGATCATCTATACAGATGGATCAGCCCAGGGTGGATGCGAATTCGGTGGCAGCGCAGCAGTTTTCACCACCGGCACGGCCACTGACCCCTTGCTCCTAGACGAACGCTGTAGCAAAGGACGACGATGGACGTCCTCCTTCGAAACGGAAGTGACGGCCATCAACCTAGCTATTCAATGGTTAGAGGACCAAAGCGACAAACCCTGCTTCGCAATCATCTGTTCGGACAGCCAGTCCACTCTCGCTGCACTTGAAAATACCGGCAACAGAGACTCTTCCGCCATTTCAGCGCTACGGGCCGGACTGGACAAGGTAACCACCCGGATACACTTACAGTGGGTGCCTAGTCACATTGGCCTCACGGGCAACGAATGGGCCGACGTCGCGGCTGGCGTTATTGCGGCTGGCGTTATTGCGGCTGACAGATCCACGGCACCCGAGCCGTATATATCTCTGCCCGCAGCGAAATCTGTCATCAAAGCAACGATTATAGACCCCCCTCCCTCTGACCCAAGGACGAAGGCGATCTACGGCAGCCAAAGAAGCGACGTCCCCCTGAGTAGGAAAGAGGCAGTACTCCTCGCCCAACTCAGGAGTGGACACTGTCAACGTCTTGCTGCCTACAAACATAGAATCGACAGCAGCACATCGCCGATCTGCCCCCACTGTGAAACAGAAGAGGAGACTATTACGCACTGGCTTACAGAATGTCCGGCAACCATAAACAAAAGAGTACGCGAATTTGGGGGTGCGGCACCCCCACTATCAGTCTTGGTGGGGAACCCCAAGGCTGTACTATCGTACGCGCAGGGACTTTGGTCCCTGTGAACGAGCCGCACCCAACAACAACAACAACAACCCTATACGCCTCCACCACAACCCTTTACGCCCCACCACAACCCTATACACCCCTACCACAACCCTATACATCCCCACCACAACCCTATACGCCCCCTCGCAACCCTATACACCCCCGCTACAACCCTATACACCCCCATCGCAACCCTATACACCCCTACCGCAACCCTATACATCCCCACCACAACCCTATACGCCCCCTCGCAACCCTATACGCCCCCACCACAACCCTATACACCCCACCACAACCCTATACATCCCCACCGCAACCCTATACGCCCCCTCGCCCCATTTCAAGGACAACGTGTTCGTTCTCTCCGAATGACCGCGTGATCTTGACCGGTACATCGGTAAGGAAGCAGACCGGGGACAGGGGTCAACTGGTGTTCTTCGACAGACTTAACTTAGAGAAGATCCACTCGATAGACTGCGACGACGATGTGGTAAGAGTCTCACCTGACATGTTGTTATTGTTGTTATTGTTGTTGTTGTTGTTGTTGTTATTGTTATTGTTATTTGGTGGAGTGCTTTCATCCCATCCAGGAACTTAGATGAAGTTTACACTTATAACCATGTAATGTCCCTTCGAAGCCATGGATAGATTATATATTTTTTTTTAAATAGTAGTTTTAAATAGTGGTTAAGTATTATCAAAATAATGCTAAAAGTTTCTGAGTTAAAATAGTTTTTCAACTTTAAACCGAAAAATAATGTAATGTTATTATATTAATAAACATATTCTATGTATTCACCTATCTTGTGAGTGATATTTTATATTCTAGAATAGGAAATCCTTATGTTCTATCCTAACTTAGAGAGGGTTATTTAACAACAAAAATCCAGGTGAATTTTCTTTATTTCCGATATTAAATAAGGGAATATTTATCTATACATTTGTATACAAATCACAATAATAATAGAACTAATAACTTACACACATGCGTTGATTATCTTAATGTGATCACTGTTAATGGTAGTATTGCACATTGTACCTTCTCTATTAGCATATAGCGGACATCTAGGAAGCTGCCCTTCCTCTTAGTACCCCTCATCTTTAGACATTGTGTACCATAAAGGCTACCTAATCATCGGTATCTACTGTACTACTAACATATTAGTACTACCACTACTACTGCATATGCCCATATTACCCCTTCCCCCTATAGTATCCCCTTATTAACCCCACCCCTCCCCCGTTATATACATACCATATGGCATTATTCTCCCCGCATAATTCCCTTATTAACCCTCCTAGTAACACCTAGATTAACCCCCGTCTTCCTCCACCCCAGAGTTGCAAACAGACCATATGGCATCATTCTTGCCTATTAGCCCCACATTAACCCCCCTATTACCCCCACATTAACCCCCCTAATTAACCCCACCCCATAGCTGCATACAGACCATATGGCTTCATTCTCGCCTATTACCCCCACATTAACCCCTGTAATTACCCCCACATTAACCCCCCTAATTACCCCACATTAACCCCCTAAATACCCCACATTAACCCCCCTAATTAACCCCCACATTAACCCCACCACAGAGCTGCATACAGACCATATGGCATCCTAAAACTAATCAGATATTCGCCTGTTCAAACGACGGCAAAGTGAATATCTACTATGACACGGAGAAGAGTCGAAAGTTTGTTATACTATGTGTGTGTGTGTGTGTGTGTGGGAGTGTGTGTGTGTGGGTGTGTGTGTGGGTGTGAGTGGGTGTGTGTGTAGTGTACTACTACTACTACTACTACTGCTAGTATAGTATCAGTAGTATAGTTATACTTTAGTTAATCCGATACAATACCACCGATAGGAAATTAGTTGCCAATTAGGAAATTGTTTTTCAAATTAATAATAAAGTGCAAGTGTTTTGCCTAATCTCCCTAGTATACCCTATACACACATGTATACACCCTATATACACATGTATACACCCTATATACAAATGTATACACCCTATATATGTAGGTTGTAAGGCGTAGTTATTGTTACTCGTGTGTAAGCTATCGGAATTAATAAAGCTGTTATGGCCTTATGTCTATTTCATCCCATTGTATACATCATGTCTATTTCATCCATTGTATAAATCATGTCTATTTCACACAGTGGAGTGAAACTGTGCAATCTGAAACACAAGAAGAAGATCCAAGTCATCGAATCCATGATGCAGCACAACGTCATAACTCGTTCGTAATGCCCCCCTCCCTATGATGCCCCCCCTGTGATGCCCCCCTGCGATGCCACCCTATGATGCCCCCCCCTATGATGCCTCCCCTATGATGCCTCCCCCCCTGTGATGCCACCCTATGATGCCTCCCCCACTGTGATGCCACCCTATGATGCCTCCCCCTATGATGCCTCCCTGCGATGCCCCCCTGCGATGCACGCATCATCGTAACTACTATGTCATCAACGCAATTGTTGACATATTTCTTATGTCGGTATTTCGTGTATAAACTTACTTTTCTAGAATTACTACGAGTTTCTCTTCGGCGAGATTCTCGCGACCGTGGTACAAAAATTAACATTGGGTTTACATATAATAACAAAACACCTCGGTTTATGCGCGCCCAACAAATATATATATCACTAGCATTTGATTTTAGCAACGAATGCGTCATGTTTACACATATATATATATCAACGTTAATTAATATCGTATCGATACCTCCCGTACCCGTCGAATAATATGCCGTATTCTACGATCGTTGCAGCGTATTCGTTGCCGTTGTTCAAGGTCGAGGCTCCTAAGAACTCTCGCAAGGCCGCCATCAAGGCCCGTAAAGATCCGCTGCAGTCCAAGCGACCAGACATGCCGGTCTCGGGACCAGGTTAACGCCCACACCCCATAATAGTCTATCCGCGCCCCGCGCAAATTAAATGAATTGCTATTATTGTTCTTGAAAATCACGTTTTAGGCGATACTAATACAGTATTCAAACATTCTTTTATTGTATAATTTCACGACAAAGAATGTTACCATTAATATAGTCTCCATGATATATAGTCTCCATTATTTATAGCCGTGTTCACGTGTCTCTTACTCGTGATCATCATCACATCGTACAAACATGTATACTATATAGTATAATTTTAATATATATAAATGTTCACTTAATAAAAATCGCCCCTGTAATTAGATATATTATAAAATGATTAAAGATTAGGATTAATTAGATTACATTATAAAATGTTACTCGATTTTCAAAATATATCATACTATGGGATAGAACATGTGTGCGCATGCTGTTTAACATATTTACATGTTAATAGGTAGGAAACATAGACTTATGTTCAATATTAACGTTAGATTAAACTATACAATGAATTGAGTTAATTTTGTTTACATTTGATAATGATATATGCATCTATAAATCTATACAATATATAAATCTTTAGCTTTTAATAATATAAAGTAAATTTCATTTATAACAAAATTCATAAATATTCACATTGTATTTTTACATGTATTTCTATTTCTATAGATATTGTTTTTTATTATGACTATTTCTTATTATATACATATAATACTTTACTTTTATTTATTTACACATGTTGTTCATATATAGCAGTATATATAGTAGTAAGATAACTATAATAGTGTTATGTATTATTACATTTATATGTACATAAGTAGGCCAAAATACAGAGTACAACGGATTCAAAATGTAATGTTATAATGGTGTATAATAAAAGATGATTTTAAAATATATATAAAAGTAAATATACATGTTTTTATTCTTATAATCTGCAATATAATTATTATATAGTATATATATATAGGTTATAAAACATTATAAATAAATGTGGACCAGTTAGCATGTCAGATAATACACTAAATAATTAATTTTATAATGGTGTATTTTGCTTTTTATGTTATTTTTAGATAAAATCCTAAATTATGTATTGATAATTTATCGATTAAAGTGTTAATTAACGTAGTCATAAAATATTAAAATTTATCAATTTGATATTTTTTAAATAATATATATTCAACTATATATTTATGCTACTAGTGTTAACACATGTATTCTTACAAGAAATTACTGATTATTTTATATTATGATTGGTTTTATTATGATTGAATAACATTTATATTACAGATTATAGATTATATTATTTAGTATGATTTGCCCTTGTTTTACAATTATATATATTCTTTGTACTAAGCGATATTTATATCCGATATGCACATTCGTTTGATAACTATTAGTATTTTCTATATTTAATTTGGTTATACATTTTACATTGACAATGTTAACAGAGTCTGCAGTTTATGAGATATCGCAAGCATTTCCTTTGATATATAAAGATAATTTAGCCACTATTTACGATACATTTAATATGAAGTTACATAATTAGATTATTTTCAGAAAATAGGTTGTTATATATATTCATTACATATACTAATATTAAATTGTATAGTCTATACTTGATATATATATATATATATATTAGCTTTATATATTAATATATAGGTTAAATAATATATAAAAACTTGAAGATAACACTACATTTTAGTAGTGCATGTTTCTCTAGTGACACACACACACAAACACACACACACACACACACACACATACACACACAATGATCTCCCCTTAATATAATAAAATGTCAATATTTGTTGTATAATTATTTATATAGTTTACTATAATTTTACGTTTATTTGTAATAATATAATTCTTTATATTTAAAATTTTTTTTTACAAATTCTTATTATCCAGAGTTATTTTAATATTATATATATATATATATATATATAAAATAGGCAGGATGATTTAACAATTTAATTATTCCTATTTAAGTAATGTAAATACTAGTTTCATAAATATATTAAATACATATATATATATTATATATAGTAGAGTAACTAATTCGATCTATTCATAATTTAAATATTGAATACGAACCGAATACGAAAATAACTAGTATAAGTGAATTACTTTTTACCTAAAAGAGCCGATTAAATATATTTATTTAACTTCGCTTTATAAATAAACCACGTTTCCGGACAATTTTGTTGTCATTCTCAAACATTAAAATTCTATTGGCGTCTCGTAATATTCGTAGTCGTTTGGGTTTGATCAATACACTTTCAACAACTATGCGCAAGAACTCCGCTATACATACACTATTATTATATATGTATTCATGTTCTTATCATATTCATCCATATTCATCTTCTTATCATATTCATCTATATTCTTATACTCTTATCGTATATGTTTTCATATCATTTCGAATACTACATCGATAACTATTGACTAAGTACTAACCACCCTACCACCACTACCCCCTAGGTGCGGGAGGTAGGATACGAGACAAGGGTGCCACCCTGTCGCAGTACGTGTTGCAACAGTTGGTGATCAAGAACCCCGACAAGAGAGACGCAGACCCCAGACAGGCGATCCTGCGACACGCCGAAGCAGCTAAGAATAATCCTTTGTGGATCTCACCCGCTTATAAAGAGTTAGTACAACTCCTTCTAGTGGATCTCACCCGCTTATAAAGAGTTAGTACAACTCCTTCTAGTGGGTCTCACCCGCTTATAAAGAGTTAGTACAACTCTTTCTAGTGGGTCTAACCCGCTTATAAAGAGTTAGTACAACTCTTTCTAGTGGGTCTAACCCGCTTATAAAGAGTTAGTACAACTCCTTCTAGTGGACATAACCCGCTTATAAAGAGTTAGTAGAATTCTTTCTAGTGGGTCTAACCCACTTATAAAGAGTTAGTAGAATTCCTTCTAGTGGGTCTAACCCGCTTATAAAGAGTTAGTACAACTCCTTCTAGTGGGTCTAACCCGCTTATAAAGAGTTAGTACAACTCCTTCTAGTGGGTCTCACCCGCTTATAAAGAGTTAGTACAACTCTTTCTAGTGGATCTCACCCGCTTATAAAGAGTTAGTAGTTTTCTAAATTAAGGGGAAAACAATAAACAATAATTCCATGATAAACACTCCTTTGATTGATATTTTTATCGGAACTAAGAAATAAATTAGAATTTATATTTTACGTGTAGGTTTAGAATGGAATTATAGATACAAAATCTATTATATATTTTAATTTTATTAAAATAAATAATTATAATATAGTAACACTTTTACGTTTAAATATATACGTGATCTCGAGGGTAATTTTGGTTTAATTTTTTTAAATTAAAATATTGAAATTTAAGATAACTTTGCATTTTTAATAAATTTATTTTCATCAAAATATTTTATAATAATAAATGTTAATAATATTAAGGGGAGTCGGAATTATTATTTTTGAAAAAAAAAAAATGTTATATTGTTATTGTTATTGTTATGTTTATTTGGTGGAGTCCTTTCATCCCATCCAGGAACTTAGATGAAGTTTTCACTTATAACCATATATGGCTCTAATGTCCCTTCGAAGCCGCTCTCATGTTAAGGCATCCATGGTTTTAACGAGAGCCGATCATTTATTTATACACAATTATATAAGATCACTTCTAAATAATATTTTAAGACCCATTTTATAAAATTAATTAATGGTCCGGATGAGGGTCGAACCTATGTCCTACTGCTTGTGTGTCTGACGCCTTAGCCACTGAGCCACACAGGCAGTTTTTATATGAAAATAAATAATTATTATGTTAGAAATTACATAAGCAAATATTTATCTATCATTTGAGCTATAAAGTATTCTTCAAATCGTAATATAAGTATATCAAAATAGTACTTTTTTGGAAGTACAAAATGAAATTAATTTAAAATGACCAGAAATAATTACTAAATAATCGGTTAATTAAATTAAATAAATGCTGTATACTTTGTAATTTATTTATCAATTTTGACAATTTAAATTAATTTATTAACATCAAATAGTCTTTGTTTGTTTACAATTTATTTTATACTATAGCGGTAACCATAGAGAACGAAGTGATAGAGAGGAAGCTTATATCTAAATACATTGAAAAATATGGCCAGGATTTCGGTCCCTATCGGTGGATTTTCGCACCATATAGTTGTACCGAGGACAAAATGTCCTTGCAAATATGTTTGTATTTATTTTGTTTGTTTTTATTTTGATTTTTTTTTAATTTGAAATTATTTAAATATATTATTTATAAATGTATTAAATTCAATAGTTATTTGACAAAACTATCATAACTACTTTACAAATTTGGATATTATGAATAAACTGGTTAGTTTTATATTATTCAACAGTAGTTTATAATACGTAAAATAGATAAAATAATCTACATTTTAAAATAAATTCATTTTAAATGCGATTTATAATTAATAGAATATGAATATATTGAATACAACAATTATTATTATACGAAAATTATATTTTAATACATGCTTAATATCAGTATATTTATGTTTAACAATATTTATAAATGTAAACCTTAAATACTATTTAAAATAAACGTTACATAGACACTTTCAAATCGTAAATAATTTATTAACTTTAGTAGTCATTTTTAATAATATTTATCGTATTTATAATTATTTTAAACAAAATAAACACTATGAGATATACACTATATATATCATATACAGTGCATTAATAAATATAATATTTTATTATATGTGCGTTATTTTAAATTAATAAATGAAAAACTAAATAAGTTATTTGTTTTTAAATAACATTTATATTATATTTGCCAAATGATAATCATTTAATTACTCTTGAAATGTAATATTATATTACATATATTAAATATAGGTTATAAATGTTATAAATGATTTGGAGTATAATATACTCAGTATATGGATGACAGCCACACTAAATTATAATAAAATATAGTTATTATTTTTTAAACTAGAAAATAAAAAACATAAACACCCAAATATGTATAATTATATAAATAATAATGTAATGAATATATAATATATATTATTATCATAATTATATTGTTTTCAATTTAAGATTTTTTAGAAACCTAAAATTTAAAAATAAGTATATTTATGTATCCATGTAAATGTTCTTACAATAACACGTCTTATATTAGTTCCAAAATCGCTTGTCTATATTTATATTAATCTGATTCCGTGTTACCATCAGTACATATTATATTTAGCCTATTATATTGTATATAAATTACACTACGGTAAGTTAATTTATCAAAGTAGATACACAATCTATATATCTAATTATTAAGTTAATACAAATCTAAATAAATATAATAATTGTACTTGTCTATAGACAAGGATTATAGATAATCAATTAATAAGTTTACTTAAATATAATCACAAGTATTATAAAGTAGAATCAGTGATGGGCAACGATCCTTTTTTCCTGCATCGGCGATCCCGATCCTCTATTTATTCTCTTATGCGATCCTTTAACCGATCCCGATTCTCCATTCGTTATCCGATCCTTTGCCGAACCCGATCCTCTCTTTCTAACCAGATCCCTATCCCGAGCGGATCGCCGAAAAAAATGTTGACAAATGACTATTACAAATATATTCTTTCTTATTGAAATATTAATAATTAGCTTTAAATATAAATTAATTATCACATTTTAAATATAAATGTCATATATTTACATATACATAATATACTGTAGAGTTAGTAAGCTAATTACAATGATTTCACTATAATAATTCTTATTATTTATGCGGAGTTATAACTTCACATATACCCACAATAATTCTTTCATTTCGCATAGTTATAATGTATTTTTGATGTACAACTCATGTCACTTATATTATAACTTCAATATAAATAGAAATCGCTAAATAATGAAATTATTCCATTTCTTTAATGATTATATAAAATATTGCATTTTTTGTTATCATTTTAGAATCTACACCATCTACCGGGATAATTAATTATAAATTTAAATATTAATTTACTATTTATGTTTCCGTTTATATACAATATAAAGATTTATCTTATATTTATATTTGATTAAAATAATTATAACTGAATAATACATCTTTGATACTATACTAGTATCAAAGATTTTGCGAAGCAAAGATATAACACTCCCTATGCATGCAACGTAATTTAGTAATAGCCCCAACCGCTGCTAGCAGTAGTATCAAAATCACTGAAACAGATTTAGGTTCGGCTCTATTTGCATACAACAATGTTTTCATTGCTCTATTAAATTACATGCAATATAAATTAGCTTTTACTCACTAAATATATACTTATAGCATTTAAAACATACATATCATATTTGTTTGTTATATATTAGTAATGAACACTTAGTTTTCATCATATAAATATTAATTTAAAGCATATTATTTAACATTTTAAAAGTGTATAGTTAAATACGAATTTACATTATAAACAACGCATAGTTCCTAAAAGTAACCCGCTATAGGTGGCACCAGGGTATTTTGTATAAAAATTCGAATTATACGATTTCGCGTAAGTGTTATATCTTTCCTTCGGAAAATCTTTGCTAGTATACTACATATTATACTATTATACAATACTACACTACATTCTACAGCATACGTAACAGTACACGACATGTCAGATCACTCTGAACACATCATCAAGAAGTTCCAGGACGAGGCGTTATTCATGCACAAGTTTAAGCAAAAGAACATCATACATTTTATAGATGTAAGCATGGAGACCCACACGGGGGCCGTACCCTGGGTTATACTGCCCTAAATGACGCACAGAGATCTGCTCAGATACATTATGAATGAGCAAAATGTTAGTTCTCGTAAGTGACTAAAAGTGGTATATGTACATTGTACATACCACATTACAATTTAAACTATACGTACTTGTTTATTATTTAATACTCGCATATTAATTAGATTGATTAGTTATTTATTTATTATTTATTATTAAGACATACAAATTTTATGTAATATTCTAATTATATTTTTCGGATATCTAATAATAATTTATAGTTATTATTATGTTATTAAGTTAATTAAATAAAATATAAGTATACCATATATACCAATTAAGCTAAATATATACTGATAGATACTATAATAATATGATAGTTACCACCCACTCTTAACTGACACATCCACAAATAAACAGACCCCCACTATTAAAGAACTGATAACATTCGGCATACAAATAACTTAAGGCATGAAGTTCCTGACCAACTTGAAGTACGTTCACAATGATCTCGCAGCTCGTAACTATATGTTAGTCACCGTAATAACTAGGGGGGACGGGGGATTACTGTTTTATCTAGTTATTTAGCTGCGATAGTTTAATACTAGGCGTTGTATTCTATATTGATAATCACTAATATAGAATGGATAATGTTTATTATTGTATATATATTTTTATAAATAAATTATATAGAAACTGGTACTAATACACTATTTAATACCAACATATTGATCTATTTATTTTATATTTGTAATTTAAATAAATATACAAGACAGACACGCAAGCAGTAGGACACAGGTTCGAGCCTCGTCCGGACCATTAATTAATTTTATAAAATGGGTCTTAAAATATTATTTAGAAGTGATCTTATATAATTGTGTATAAATAAATGATCGACTCTCATTAAAACCATGGATGCCTTAACATGAGAGCGGCTTCGAAGGGACATTAGAGCCATATATGGTTATAAGTGAAAACTTCATCTAAGTTCCTGGATGGGATGAAAGTACTCCACCAAATAAAAATAACAAATAACAATAACAATAACAATACAATAATTTATTTTATATAAGATTATTGTAAATAAATAATAGTAACGCTTATTAATTAAAATTTATTGTCAAACGATTATTTGATTTCACCTATATTCGATTTTCTAATTTAACAAAATTAGCGTGCTATATGATTATAATTGTATTTATGATGTAAATTAGTTTTAATAAATGTATTTAAGTAAAATGCTAACATTATCATAACAAAGTACTTTAATTGATACAGCAAATAGATTCAGACATTACTTTATCATGTACATTACATCGGGTATATAAAACAATTCATTATTATTAATATTTATTTGTGTACCTATTAAACATTAATATACATATACAATTATATACAAACTATAGTTATGGGAAGAAAAATTGGCTCCGAAATGTCTAAAGGTACTGATGTCCGATGCATGTTCATCAGTAATCACAGCTACACAAATCAGAGTCATCTCTTTCAGTTTATTAATAATTGAGGTTATAAATAATATTAGATTTCATGATATTGAACCTATACAAAATAATAATAATTATTTATAGTTATATATGTACATATATTATTATATATATATATATATATATATATATATATATATATATATATATATATAGTAGTGAAATATTATATTACTTACATAATTTAATTCTATAGAATTCTTTGTAAAATAATACTGGACTATATGTTATCGTTTATAATTGTTATATTTCTTATTTACATTATATAATTTATTACATATTGAATTATAGTTAGATAAATTATCTTCAATTATATGAAGTATATAAGTATATGAATTAATGTATAAAACATTTGTCATTTATATAAATATTAATTTATTAGAAATAAAATATAAAATGTTCATAATATTTAACAATAAAACGCTAAGTTGCATTATTTGTATATATTTAAAATTACTCGTAATGTTGTGTTTTTAAAGTGATGATATCATACTATTTTATTGCTATTTATATTATAAATCCATTGATATAGATAGAAGTCACTTTAATCTATTTAGACGAAAAGCCTACTGTTTTAATATTTGACATAATATGGCTAATATCCAATCAAAATCATTGATACCATTTTGTTAATTTATCGATAAAAGTGCCATTCGCGTATCTATCTTTTACATGCATTGCGTACGTCAATTGCTTATCCACTTTCTTTATATCGACCTGTTCGATCTGTATAACCTTTCACACCGAAACTGCCTAATATTTATATGCCGCGATATCTGGCTGTTATTTTTGGTATGACACCATCTTAAATCATTTAAATTACATGGAAAATTATTTTATAATATAGGAATTCTAGTTGCATAATAAGTGTAATTGTAATATATGTCGATATCCATTATTTAGAACTACGTAATGCAGTCATATATAAAGATTATGGAATTATTATTTATTATATTAATTGATATTTAATGTATTGTTTGGTTATAAAAACGTAGGTCTCAATAACTTTCCCTCCTCAATATATAATTATATTTTAGCAGAATATATAATATAAATATATAAATTCTACTATATAAATAACTATAAATTAGATATAATTATAATTACTAACGTCAGTTATGTTCTGTATTTCATTATTCTGCTAATCAATAGTATGGTTTTGATTTAAGTTAACATTCTGTTTTTATAATAGAGAATTATATAAAATTAATTAATATAATGTCCGAAAAGTTTAATCTACTTATTATTTAATAACATCAGTAATTAAACATTTAATATGTTCTATTTCATTAATATGTAGGTAAATATATTCCTATAGCAGTAAATTGTAAGTATTTTATTTTAATATTATTGTTTATTGATTTCATATAATTCAATACAATATGTTATATCATTATATATATATATATTTTAACTTATTAATATATGATAAGAAGTAATGTTTATTTTTATTTACAGATAATATTCTCAATATCAATATGAAATTTGAAAGATTATTAGAACTTACCGTGGATACTACTTCGTGAGAAGAAACTGAATTTGGATAATGAATATGATCTGCCTAAATTACATAATAAATAATTAATTAATAATTGTAATAAAATAAATTTACTACTAATTTGAATTACTATTTTTTATATTATTTATAAATAAATTATATAATATTTTTACAATTTAAGTATCATTAAAAATAAATAATACAAACATGTTTTGGATATGCATTATTTGCTAATTTACATCTCTTTGTAGTATAGTAAAAATTATTTGCGGAGAATTGTTTGCTACATATCATATCCTATAAGGTTTAATGTTATGAATATTGATTCCAATTGAATTTGTCCAAATATGTTGTCTTCAAATAGAACGTGGAAATCTAAATCATTTAAAATATTAATTATTTATAATTACTGAAGTAGATGTAACAATTATATCATTATATATATTACAATAATATACATAACATTCAAAATAATAACTTAAGGAATAAATAATTTACAGTATATATATAATATACAATATATTATACTTTAATGTAATATTTAATCTTGTACTAAAATTATTAATTTATAATATATTTATAATTAATGAAATATTTAATCTTATACCCCAATAATTTATTTAACATATATTCAAATATTAATAAGTATATATTTAATAATTTGACAAAATAAAAGTATATTTTCCAAACATTACGATATAAATACATATTTATTTTTCCTAATAATACATATTATAAAATATATATTAAATTAAATATTTAAATAATTTATTAAAATAATATAGTATTGATATTGTAAGATATACATATAATAGACATATAACGTTGTTCATTCTCTATTTATAAAGTGTATATGAATTTAATATATCATATAATATAATTTAGAATTTTACATTCAAAATCATGAAATATATAATTCAATTCTTTCTCTTTTTTTATATGAAATATACCATATAATATTATTTAGAATTTAACATTTTAAATCAATTTAGATATACCAGGGAGATATCCCTGGATATACTTAATAATAATATTCAAATTGTATGATATTATTTCTTATAAATTATGTAATGTAATTTACACTTTTTTATTTAAAATCAATTTCAAATATAATTATTAACATACAAATTATATGTGAAAACTAATATATTATTTAAACTATGTAACATTTATATTAAATATACCACATATATACCTAATATTAGTATATTATATGCACATATTATTTTAAATAGTGACGGTATTATTTCTTATAAATTATATATGAAATATACTATATAGTATTAGTTAGAATTTTACATTCAAAATCAATTATATTTAAGGTATATTTATATTAGGTATATAATACCTATATTCAAATACTATTTGAAATAGTGACGATATTTTCCCAAATTATATAATAATATTTAAAAATTATCATTTAAAATCAATTTAAAATATAATTAGGAATAATAATAAATATTAATACAAACAGGTGGTAATTGTTATTCTTTCCAGTTATATATTGTATTATTACAATGAGGTTTAATACATGAATATACTCTCGGAATTTTGTAATATATATTTATTCAAATATATTTATTTAAATACTAGGATATTTGAAAAAATCATAGAAATGGAATTTTGTTTTAAATGTTAAAAATCTTTGCAATAATTTATTTATTTCAGTGGATTTGTGGAACACATATATGAATTCTTTTCTATCAACAGGGGAGCTAATTTCTAATACATTATTATAGCGAAGCTTCTTCTCTATCACTTCGTTCTCTATGGCGGTAACTATGATACAAGTATTATCCAATTAAATGCAAGCATTTTAGATCACAAGAAATTACGTGTGCGTTATCGATTTCTTTTTAAATGCCATTTACACAAAATAATGTTTTTCATATATTACTCTCACTCAAAATTCAATATCTCATTTAATAAGGGAAATAATGAATTGAAATTTTCAATATAAGTAGACAATACAATAACCTATAATGAATCCTTTTTTTTTTTAATAAAAAATATTAATTTTAATTTTTCTTTATTTATTAATGATAAATAAAATATATATTTATAAACATATATAATAAATATTTTAATGATTGAATATGTAATAAAAAATTATTTCATAATAGAATGATATATTATTAAACTATAGAAGAACAAAATTATGTGATTACCTATTATTAAATTTGTGTAATTGAATTTATTGTGAGGCATTCCTACCATTCCAAATTCCTATCTATTTACATTGCGCGCGCGAAGGACGTACCAGGTACATCGCACCTCCCCTTAATGGGATTATTAATTATCCATACAATTATATTATACATTTTTTTTCTTAATAATAAATATATAAATATCATTTAGATATATTTTATCTATAACTTCTAAAATTTCAAATGGTAATAATGATTACAAGTTTGTGACGACCGATATTTATAGAGATGCCTAATAGTAATTAAACATAATTAGTAATTTTAAAATTCATTTATTTTGAATAATGATTTCTCTCTACCTACGTTTTAAAAATGAATATCGTCACCTACCTATTTTCATGTAAATTCAAGCAATGGCAGAGTTGATAAAGATCACATTAAAGTGTTTACGTATAATTTATTATATAGCTCATTAGCTCCTTAGTTTTATGAACTTCAAAGTCTTGATTTCAAAACTACGATAGATTTCACAATTTTAATAACGGGCTATGATTTCTAAGAATGTAAGGCTTCGAAGGTTTGCAAGTATTTTAAATTTGAGTACCCTAATAGACTGGTGATATGTTTAATCATTATGTAATAATATTTGTTGTTTAAAAATAGTACGAAACATTTAAAGTCGGAAATATAAATTTATATTTAAAAATGTAATTTACGAGATTTATTATAATAGTCACGATACCTATAATGTAATTGATTGTTGAGCTGTTATTACAAATATTTAAATTTATATTTACATTTTCCACATATATTTAAATTTGAATATTATACGTTTGAGTAGATGATTTATATAGTTTCATCGGAAAGCTCGTCTAAATTTCAAGTTTAAGCCACAGATAATAACTAACGTAGACCTACTCTCTTATAGTTTATAACCCCAATTTTAATAATAAACGACCTTTTATTAACTATTATTTTATTATTAATGTAATTATATATTAATTGAATAATAATGATGATGATATTAATTAAATCATTATTGCATTGTATATTTCAATGTCAACATAAATAAATAAAATGCCTAGTGAATTTATTTTAAATATAATTTGTTAAATATTATTGTATATGCTCATTAATAATATATTTAATATTTAAATTAATAATTAATAATTAATAATAATATTTAATTGACGTATAATTTATTTTATTAGGGTTGATTGTATTGATTAAAATATAAAAATTATTTATTATAAAAGAATTATTAAATAGAATATATTATATTTAAGAAATTAATTATATCACAATTTTACAGTATCCTATATTATATTATATTATAATAATTATACATACAACCACATATATTTAAATAAATATATATATAATGTAACTATTATAAAATTATTAATTAATGTTTCAAAATAATATCTCATATAATAATGTACTTTAAATATATTTGTAGTTAAAATATTTTATTGAATTATAGAAATAGAACAAATTTAAAATTCTATCTCAACATTTTGTATTTCATTGATCTAACATAATTAATACTTATTCAATATACTATACTTATAAATGCGAAGGTTTATAAATTATAACGTTTAAAAAGTACGAATCCATCTACTACCATCTATCCAACAATGTATAATATACAAATTATCTTAAATACATTTATATTTAATATTTTATTATTTATGCTCCTTAGATAATTGCGATGTTACCACACACCCATTACCACACACTCTCATTACACCATAACAGTACCCAGCCGCACCCGATATTCCAAGAAGAGGAGCCGGAGGTGGACGATGATGTTCCGGCATGGAAGAAAACTAAGATTTCATAAACACAGTACACTTTATTACACTCTAATAAATATTTTATATATTTTGTTACGCATATATTTGTACTCGCACACACACACACTCACTCACGCACACACACTCATGCACATACACACATATATATATATAAATACGCATAATAATGTAGGTGTATGGCATTTATTGATCACAAAAACCACGGTGTATGTTGTAGCTGTATTAGTTGTGTATAGAGGAACATGGAAGAAGGAAGAAGAACGTGGTGGTGGTGGTGGTGGAAGGATCACAATGTGAATGAAGGCGATATGATTTAAATGAAGGAGGGGGGCGTGTTTCTATGGTCATGTGATAACGATGGGGGCAGGGCTGAAACGTGTGCGCTGGTGAATTTCCTGAATTAATAATAAATAAACTGTTATCCGGACAGTACAGTGTAATTACCGGACGTATCGTGAGTTTTGATTGGATGTCGGATGAGGGGAGGGGCGTGTCTTAGAGGTTTCACTCTGACTTCTGACGGGTCAAGGACACTAGTTTGATGTTCAGTAATCCGTTGACGATATCGTTCAGATTGTTGGAGAATGTGGCGTAAGAAAAGCGCTTGATCACCCGCTGCCTTCCGTTCTCTCCTAGTCTCTTCGACAGTGTACTGTGGGTGTTGGTAGTGGTGGTGGTAGTGGTAATGATGAATGAACTCGATTAAATAATATTTTTTTGATAATTATCATAGAATATTTGAATTTAGTGAATTAAATAATTAGAAATTTAAGTAGAATACATTTGCTGAATTATCAGTAAATATTAAGAATAGAAGATTCTAAAGGCATGCGCTAATGTTTTATGTATTTATTTTTGTTATTATATATTTCCCTAGTTTAGTATCTTAACTATGATGTCTATGATGAATATAAGGTGTTTTAAAAGATCTACCAATATAATAATGAAGTGATAACATTGATTAGAATATTTTTGTAAAAATTGTAATTTTAGGGGTCCAATTACGCTATTTCACAAAACTTATATACAAAATTATAATAAAATGATCGTTCGTCATGTATTATTGATTAATAATATAGCATAAATTTAAAAATCTGTTTGTATAACTATATATCATTAGTTGAAAAAGGATTTCAATAATGTTCAATGTAATATGTCAAAAATCCTTCTTTTGTTGTCTTGCTACTCGACCGAATAAGTAATATTATATTTCTCTGTATATATCTAACTATAACACATAGAACTAGATGTTTATACATGGTCACTGGGAACACGGTGTATAAGTTATAGGATAGGATAGGAATAAATATGCCAACATTATGTAGGTATTATAACATATTTTATTATACAAATAACTAAATATATGAGATACAAATGTTACTGTCTTTTGATAAAATAATAATTGTATATATATATATATATATATATATATATATATAATATAAATATATTTATAATACCTATTATGTATTCATAAATATATATTATATATATATATATATATATATATATATATATATATATATATATATATATATACTATATATATATGAACAATTTGAATGTTATTTTATCAAGTTTTACTATTTAATTGGTCTCGCCTACTAGTTCTATGGTTGTTATTGTTTTAAAAAAATATGTGAGATTAGATACTATTATCGAGGTCAAGATAAATAAATAATGATTAGTGGTTTGAAATTATGTAATATATTCTATATATATATATATATCTATATATATAATTAATGTGAATTAATAACAAATATATTATTTGTTAGTTTGATTGAATGTAATTGGTAATTTGTATTGATTAATAATAGTTAAGTGGCATTAGTTTTATATTAACCTATTGCATATTGATGGTGAATATGCTTATACTTATTAAGCCAAACAACACCGTTATATATATATTGGTAGTTTTTCAGAAAAATAATTTCATATTAAATTTATAATAATAAAATTAATGACATAATATAAATGTGCATATCTGGTTACGAATGGAAATTTTATAAATTCACTAAATAATGTATTACAGTCCGATGAATTAAAACTACATAATATAGTTACATAACAATGTTATGTAACTATATTATAACTGCATTGTAATGAAACTATTATGATACTAGAGGAAGTGTGCTTTATTTCATGTTCATTGTAGTGGCTATCACCAGTATATGTAGACTTATATTCATAGACATTAGAATTAGGTAGACTTTTGGTATAGACTTTTAGACAATTGGTATAGATTTGTATTTTACATAGGTATTGCTATATCTCGCCAATGTAAAATTCTTCAATGGTGCCTAGATTTAGGAAACTTAAGAAAGCCACCATCATATGACCAATGTATTTAACAAATATTCAAACAAATAATATTGATTTAAAAATACATTTGATTTCTTTTCTATATATATATTCAAACAAATAATATTGATTTCTATATATATTCAAACAAATAATATTGATTTTTAAATATATTTGATTTTTTTTCTATATATATATTCAAACAAATAACATTGATTTCTATATATATTCAAACAAATAATATTGATTTTTAAATACATTTGATTTCTTTTCTATATATATTCAAACAAATAATATTGATTTTTAAATACATTTGATTTCTTTTCTATATATATATTCAAACAAATAATATTGATTTTTAAATACATTTGATTTCTTTTCTATATGTGCTTATAAAGTGCATTTCAATGATATCAAAATAAAATTTATATTTAAATTATATATTTTTATATTGTAATATAATTGCAACATTTAATTTGATTAAATAATACTTTATATGCATAGATTTATAGTCTACAAGTAAAATACAAATCTATGTTTATGTAATGGTCGTCCATCTTATGTTTCCTAAATCGAGGCACCATGTCTGTTGAAGAAAAATCACATGACTACCAATCTAGGTAAACTATAAATCTATGGCTATTGGAGATAAAGTTTGAATGACAATCAGCCTTTGTGTTTGTAATGTTTGTATTTGTACATCATATTTTCAATTCAAATTCACTTACATTACTATAATAAAAGGGTAATTGTCTCGACAAGCAGCAATGCTTCTACAATTACCCAGGTACTTGTACCTAAATCTGATAATAATAATAATAATAATAATAATGACTCGCAATTGCATTAATAATTACGATATATCTATCAAAATAAGCCATATGATTAAAATTATATAAATAAGTACATCTATCATATAATATTATAAAATAATGTTACCAAACCTAGTAAAAAATTAAGTTATATATTATTTATTTTTAAATATTTTAAAATAATATTTTCATTAAATGACTAAATATCAATTTATCAAAATTGAGATTACACAATTTTAGAATATATAATTAAAATATAAGTAAAAAAATTCCAATTAAATTTATATTATAATTAGATATTTTCAACTACTATTTTCATATTTTTCATATCAATTGTCAAATTATAAAGAATATCACTGAATTATATTAGAATCAATATATTTAATTCAATGAATTCTCATTGTAAGCAGATTATTCAAATGGTGAAATAACAATACATTTCAGATGTATACAAATAGCAGTCTACCCAATTCTAAGTCTACTCTTGAATGTTAAGGGAATAAGCCTAGTGACATATTCACGTACGTCTGTATAGATAGGAACAGTATTCTCATTATAACTATATCTTATCATTCAATATTTTACCGATTTACCGAAAATTTGTACCGTTATATATTTAGATTATAGTCTCTAAATTATAATTTCAATATAATTAAATACTACTACGATTCCCCATAATTTAAACCCCGGCATTTTGAAATATTAACTAATTTCTATTAATGCGTTCACATATGTGTAATGTTGTATAGAGAGTATAGAGAGTAATGTTATAGTATAGAGAGTGGACGGCCAACCTGTCCTGCATGAATTTAGCCATGGCACCGGCAAAAGCTGGGGGTGAAGGATCGCACAGGAACCCCGTAACTGTGTCGGCGATAGTCTCCAGGGGGCCTCCACTTCGCACCTACAGATGTTATCACTATACACCCTCGTACTCGTACGTTATTAACAACAGCGATAGATATGATGAATTAGATATGATTTAGATATAGTGAATGTATAAGTATGATTTATATAAATATTTAGATGTAATGGATTAAAGTATAGTTTAGGCAGCGGTTCTATAAAAGTAGAAATAAGAGCGAGGCGTCTTTTAAATGACAATATTTGACTGCCTAATTTGTTAAGAGGGTATCGACGACACCCGCAATCGAATAGAACCGCACCCTTAGATATATTTAGATATGATCGTTGTTTTAGTTATATCTGTAGATACATTTAGATATGCTGTATATATAGAACAACACATAGAGACTACACAAGCGCTAGTGTACGCAGTGGTCTAACGGCTATAACAGGACATCGAGAGTACATCGCTTCCACCGGTACGATGCCGAAGTGTTCCCTATCGGGGGTGTACAGTAGGGCGGTAGCTCTTCTTAGCAGCGCCCTCTTCTGGGTGTCGGTAACGGACCTGCAACATGGGGGTGAGTGTGAATTTAGACATATGGAACCAGCCATAGAGAAGGCTGTGATTATGTTGACTAGATGTATAGATGAACATATATATGATATAATGTACACATGATATAATGTATACATAATATAATGTATACAATATTTTTACTATCACTATTTCTTTGAAATAATATATCAATACCATATTGTTCTGTGTGTATCAATACCCCATGTTCATATTATACTATTATTATTATTGTGACATTTTTTAGGCTCCTGATTGGGTAAAATACCAAGATATAATTGTATAAATACAATATGATACACAATACTGTTGTGTACACTGTATTACAAGTGTAGTAGTAACGTGGACCAATGGTATGAGGGCTGAGGAGGGTTAATGAGAGGGTTAATGAGAGGGTTATCGGGTAAATATAGGGTAACAATCGGGTATTTAAATATACGCTAATATAGATGAAGTAGATGCTGTAGAGTCAGTGAACTCGTGGTATATACACTATGGCATCATACGTACAGAGGAGGAACATCATAGCGGCATGTGCATAGCATGTTTACTATTTGACATGTGATCCTATTGCTGTTTAATTGTACAGAGTACAGAATACAACTAGAAAGCTAATCAACATAATGTGTTGCAGTCTGTCATGGAAGTGTAGTAATAATTAATACATCTACACGTTCATGTGTTGTTCATGTGTTGCTTCAACATACAGAACAATCACGATATACACATGCTATCTGTTAGGCTGTGACAGTTGTAGCAGGACACTTAGTCAGTTGGACAGGTGGTCGATACAACTGTAGCATGTCCAACAGTGTCCACACTACATTCTAATCAGTATAAAGAGAACACTCGTCCACGTATTATACGTGTTACTGCCTCACCCCACCTCACCCCACCGTACCCCACCCCATCCTGCCCCTAACCTGAGGAATGTGACCCTAGCCCTGAGACGAAGCCTATCAGCTAACATCCTCAGCTCCAGATAGTGCTCGTGGTTCTCAGGAACCCTCTCGTCATAGCCCCCAGCTATGATCAGGTGACAGTCTGTTGCTGACTTGGGTACTAGGTTACGTAGCTCATCTGACGGGGGTAGGGGAGCGAGGGGTTAGGGTGGGGCTGTGAGGGTTGGGGGTAGGGATGCGAGGGGGTAGGGGAGCGAGAGGTAGAGGTTAGGGGTTGGGTTGCGAGAGGGTAGGGCTGTGAGGGGGGTAGGGAATCGAAGGTAGGTTAGGTGAGATGTAGGGGGTGGTTTAGGGGTGTGAGAGTAAGTTAGGTGAAATGTAGGGGGTAGATTATAATGTAGCAGTGCTGAGGTTAGGTATAACAGTGTGGAGGTTAGGGGTAGGCAGGGAGCAGATATTAGGGTTAGTGTAGAAGGGGTGTAAATGATGTGTAGGTTATTATGTAATAGTTGTGAAGTTAGGTGTACCCGATATAGGTTAGGTTCGTTGTAGGGGTTGCTTAGATCATCTGTAGGGTAAGGTTTTGTAGGCTAAGGATGTAATATAGGGCTGGGAATAGGGTAAGGGGAGCTAGGTTATTGTGTAATAGTGGTTAGATTAGATGGTGGTTAGGGGGGTGTAGGTTATGCTGTTATACATGTATGTATGTGAATATATTCTGTATGAATTGACTACTTGTGTATGGATGCAATTAACAAACAAAGTGTGTATACCTGTAGCTACAAGCATTAACACACAAGTGTATATACCTGTAGCTACAAGCATTAACACACAAGTGAATATTTAACTTACTGTGGTGGTAATACAATCTTATTTAGAGATGGGCACTGGTGTGTGTGGTGTGTGTGGTGATGAATGTACCTTATTGTAATGAGATCACCTTGCCTGCACATGTGTTTAGATATGTGTGTATGTGTGTGTATGTATGTATATATGTATGTATGTATGAGTGTTTGTATATATATATATATATATATACATATATATACAAGATATACAGTATTAACAGAATGCCAACAGTTAAACATTGGATTGAGTTAAGATAGTTTTTAAAGTGTATCTGAAAATAAGATAAATCTATATTCACCACTAGATTTCTTTGAAACAATAGTATAGGGGTCGATAGGATTATAGGGGTCGATAGGAGTTTATAATGGTCTATTGGGGTATATAATAATAGGTTTATAATTAAAACTGTACATAAACAGAGCATCAAAGAGATGAACAATGTATTACTACTTTACGGTATGTAACATACCTAGATGGTCTTATCTTGTACATCATAAACCACTCATTGCAATATGATTCATACACTACCACTATACCACACTACCACTATACCCTCACTCCCATGCATCATTATTAATAACAAAGTCATTAATATACAATGTATCACTAGTAACAATGCATTACAATAGAGCTATTGTTAATGTGTTTGTAGTAATAGATGAAGATTGCCACATCAAGAAGTGATGTTATGAGTTGTGATATTGCAGCAGAAGTATGCGAGTTTGAAACGAGATTATTTCTGCAATAAAATTTGCAGTAGTAATTCATTTCTGCGAAAATGATTAGAATCCAGAATATGTTCATTATATACGTTATATTTTGTTATATTTCATAACATATAATATGAGTTATATAAATATATTATAGGAATTAAAAATTATTTTCTTAAAAAAACAAGTAATTATGTTAAAATTAATTTTCAAGGGTACAATTGATTAATCAATATATATATTAATGAATATTGATCACAAAAAAAAATAATTGTAAAAATAATAAATAAGTCATTTTAAAAAAATAAAGAAAATATTAATATTTATTGAATAAAACAACTTTATGCAAGGCTTATAAGAACAAGTTGAATATGTTTTATAGAACTCATGTGTTACTGTTTTTAAAGATAATATATTGTTATTATAAATGAATACTGTTATCTATATGGGAAGTTAACTATAAGATAATGTATGTGTACTCAGGAAGTGATTATCGTACAGTGATTATACACGCCCGAATATTGTGGCCTTTAAATCAGCTTGTTTTTTAAGCTAAATTATATATATACATATATATATATTATATATATATAATATATACATTATAATATTTTATAATATTCATAATTATCAATTTTATCGCAACTAATACATAACCCAGGATACAAACCCACCCCACATTTCTATACATACCCCACAAGTAGGGGCGCTGCAACAAGGGGGGACGGGGGGATATGTCCCCACACTTTAAAATCTAGGGGAACTCCTATGTATTGGTCCCCACCCCCCACTTTTACCACAACATTTATTTTGATTGGTTGGTCCCCCTACATACACACCATCGTTCCAGCGCCCCTACCCACAAGTCTATACAAACCCACATGTCTATACATACCCCACATGTACATTGTACACTATGGTACACTGAAAGTATCCTGATACATACAAAGTACTGATATATTCGAGGTTATAGATTCTGCAGTCGGTGTGGTTTGTTTCTCTCACTTAAGGTGTGTGGGTATAGCACGGACACATGGACAGTCTGCCGTTGTAGTGATGTATAGCTACCCACAGACTGTCCATCTGTCTACCTGACCATCTGAACAACTTTACTGCTATAAAAATAACACGATCATTAAGTAAACGAATATATTATGTGCATCTAAATATAAATGTGATGTATTTGTGATCTAATAACACTACTAACAATGACTACATGACTAGTGTAATTAATAGCATTTAACTATTACAGCAAGATTACATAACTTATTGTTTTATGTATGCATGAAATAGAATCAATTTTGCCTAGACACTCTAATATAACCTATATATATATATATATATATGCAACATATATATATATATATATAGAAATATAAACATCAATAAAATAACTGTATTAGTTATATACATGGTAATGTAGATTACATACATATACACAATTTTCACTAATTAACTATATTATTTATAAAAATGTATATGGTAATAGGTTAAATAAATTTATAAATATATCAACTTCGATAAAATAACTATGTTATTTATATATGCATGGCTGTGCATATATTAAATTAATGTATACATAGTATTTATTAAATACACATACACATGTCTCATATAAACTAGTATATTAATGGGGTGGGGTGATAAATCCATATTGTTGTAGAATTACATTGTATACAAGGTTTAGAGGTGAAAATATAGGTTTAAAAACTAGAAACAATTCTACTAAATATAGATACAGCACAAATATAGTGATTTATCATAATAAATAAATGCAATATTAAGAGAAACATATTATAAATTATAACAGGAACCAATATACTATTACATTAAATGCGAATACTTTTGTGTTCTTGCTTATTCACAAATATCACATTTATAACTAGCTGACTTTGTTATTAGTTGCCCATTATTGGCATGACACAGAGAGAGAATTCTCACTACACTCACATCTCATGTCAGCTGTAATATGGCTGCAAAGGTAACCTCTATTGTTTATATGATGTCAACAATTATATAAGAGGTACAGGTACAATGTACAGTGTACAGTGATCAAAAGTATATAACTTATATTAATATATACTTATTAAGATGGTAGATGTTTTAGGTGTATTTCTTAACAGGGGTCCCCCTAGTGTACAACTAAAGCTCACACTGACCTCTGACTAATGGCCGCGCTATCAGTAGCTTATAGAGGTCGTTGTTACAGTACAGTACACACAGGCTCACTGCTGACTGATCATACCCAGGGCCACACTGTACTACTGGTATAGGCTGCACCTAGTGTGGCAGCATTGATATACTGTACACTAATATCACTGTGTGTATGTGTGTGTGTGTGTGTGTGTGTGTGTGTGTACTTATAAGGATCGAGTAATTTATTCAATAGTAGACTACATTAAATTCATAAATATTTAGATCATCAATACAGGACAGCACTCTGATTAGATGTATGTGTGTGTTTGTGTGTGTGTGTGTGTGTATGTGTATGCGTGCGTGTGTATGTGTATGTGTGTGTGTGTATGTGTGTGTGTGTGTGTGTGTGTGGGTGTGTGAGAGTGTGTGTGTGTATGTGTGGGTGTGTGTGTGTGTATGTGTATGTGTGTGTGTGTGTGGGTGTGTGAGAGTGTGTGTGTGTATGTGTGGGTGTGTGTGTATAGTAGTAGTAGTAGTATAATTTATTTATTCACTAAAATCAAATTTTAAATTCATTATTCGGAAGTGAGATTCAATAACCTGATAATAATAATAAAGATATGTTGACATCCATAATAAAAAAAAAAATAATAATAAAAATGCATTGTTTTGAAATGAGTGTGTGTTAAAGTACAGTTCATAAAGTAAGTCTAAGTTTGTGTGTGTATGTGTGTGGGTGTGTGGGGGTGTGTAATTATGCATTGTATTTGTGAATGATCTGACCAAATAGTATAAGGTGATATAAGCAGATGGCTTACTCCATTGATGTAGACAATGGCAGATGTGATAGGTAAATAATAGATATATAGGGTGAACTAGTAATGATGAGTGATTATTAAAGAAGGGGTAGTGATGAGGCATGCTAGCCTATACAATGCTGGCACTGTATGCACACAATCAATGGTATAGGTGAGGGAGGGGGGGCTTCTAAAGCAGATATTATACTGATTATTATTCTTACTTACTTTCATTGTATCTATTATAGTCTCACTATAAGTATTTTATCATTAAATTAGTGTTTAAATCAATCATTATCATAATAAAGTGAGTATGTATATAGTGAGATAATTACAGTATACACGTGTGTAAAGATGTAAGAGAGAGGTAGAGTTATTGATTGTTTTTCTTGAGTAATAGGTAATAAACTAGCTATTTAATATTTCCTGGCAATTGAATTAATCGATATTAAATTACGCGTCTTCTGAAATATACTTTGATTCAAATAAAATATAGCTATGTATATATAATATGAACATATGCATATGTTACCACAGCCTAAGGTAATAACTGTGGTAAGGACTGATAATAACCATCTATATAGTGAGAAAGTGGACCTGTGTAATTGACGCACGCAATGCATGTAAAAGATAGACACGTGAATGACACTTTTATCGATAAATTAACAAAATGGTATCAGTGATTTTGATTGGATATTAGTCATATTATATATGTCAAATATTAAAACAGTAGGCTTTTCGTCGAAATAGATTAAAGTGACTTCTATCTATATCAATGGATTTAAATTATAAATATCAATAAAATCAATAAAATAGTATTATATCTTCAATTTAAATACACAAAATTACGAGTAATGTTGATATTATGTATTTTAAATATATAATTTTATTTTTAGTATAGATAGTACATTAAAATTGGTAGTAATTATCAATATATATATGTATAAATAAATATTATTATAAATAAAAAGTAGTGGGCCAGATAGTGGGTTTCGACTGCAGCGCTCGTAGAGGATAGTGCCATACACTGCTTTCAATTGCTTATCCACTTTCTTTATATCGATGATAATAACATGTCATGTAAACATATGTTTTGTATGGAAAACACCATGCTTGTCAATGTAATTAAATATCATTTATAGCATTATAAACCTATGCATTATAAGAAATATTCTACACAAATTATGATAATAGGTTATTTTCCTGTAGCTGTTGTCAATCATCTTTGATCAATATTTAGTCATTTAGTCACTACTACTACTACTACTACTACTACTACTACTACTACTACTACTACTACTACTACTACTACTACTACTACTACTACTACTACTACTACTACTACTACTAATACTACTACTACTACTACTACTACTACTACTACTACTACTACTACTACTACTACTACTACTACTACTACTACTACTACTACTACTACTACTACTACTACTACTACTACTACTACTACTACTACTACTACTACTACTACTACTACTACTACTACTACTACTACTACTACTACTACTACTACTACTACTACTACTACTACTACTACTACTACTACTACTACTACTACTACTACTACTACTACTACTACTACTACTACTACTACTACTACTACTACTACTACTACTACTACTACTACTACTACTACTACTACTACTACTACTACTACTACGACTACTACTACTACTACTACTACTACGACTACTACTACTACTACTACTACTACTACTACTACTACTACCACTAACACTACATGCAACACTACATGCATGACTTACTACAGACACATTATGTAATATTACATGTGCAACAATAAGTAATATATATTCAGTGAATATACAAGATAATAAGGCTTGCGACGTATGACCGGAAGCTAACGCTATCGTTGTAATACTATTATTAAAGGCTATGCTTGTATCACGTGAGGGTATGAAGCTATAGCTGTATACCATAGCCGTACTTCAGGTTAACATTTGCTCGGGACACCGGCACGTGTACGAATATATTCAATGATTACTAATGTTTCATCTAAAGCGCGCGAATTAGCGAGTGAATATTAGCATCAGGAGGCCTCTGCTTAAGTCACGATGCATAGAACGTATTATTTGTTGTGTATTCTAGCATACGTGTAATCGTTAGCAGTTATACTTTATACGTTCGACTATGTATCTGCTTAAATAGAATATAATTATCTGACATTGCTGATTGGTCTAATTGTTAATCAACAATGTCAGCTGGTAACACCTGTTATCGTTATAATCATCAACGCGCGGATGTTGCAACCAACCGAGAGCGAGCAGAGTCAACGGAAGATTCTTCTTGCGTTCGTAGCGGTTGATGGACAGGAACAGGCACGTGTCCTTGGCGATGGTGTCGGGCAAGGTCGCGTCGGCCGGAAGGTCGAGCGCTTCGATGTTCGGTATCGGGTAGAGGATGACGGGTTCGAGAGAGGTCAGCGAACGGAACGTCTTGTGGAATATCTCGGCTGGGGAACAGGGGGCGGGGGGGTTAAGGGCCAGATATTATGGGTTATCGGTTACGAGCAGGGTGAGTTAAATTCGGCCTTTAGACGAAAAGGCCGAATTTGACCGAATATAAGGTTTTTCAAAGGCCGAAAATAATCAAAATTCGACTTTTTTAATTAAATTCTGCCTTTTTTTAAATAAATTATTTATCCAATCTTAAATTCTTAAAATACTTAATAGTAAAATATATATTATATGTAAATAATACTACAAGTAAAAGCACATTTTGATATAATATTAGCAATGTAAGTAAGTAAATTAGCAATATTGAATATTAAAGGAATTATAATAAGATTGTTGGGCATTCTCTTTAACAATGTATTTGTCAACATACATGTCATATTCGTATCTTGATATGAGAATACGAATTTATACTAATAACAAAATGCATGATGTGTACCTATTAAACTTTCTTATCTTTGAGAAGTTTTATTTACGTCAATGTCACAAGTATTAGATAAGGTATGTGAAGACTGGAAATATAAAATTATTGGAATAACAACGGATGTTGAAAAAAAGATGACAGGACGTATTAATGGTTTTTATAAATAATATTTATTATTAAATTGTTTATATATTATTATTATTCAAGGTGTATCAAGTAGAATACAAAGAGCTTCCTTACCAGGATTAATAAGGGTCTGGTGTAGAGCTCATCAACTGGATTTGGTTTTAAACAAATTCGATGTCAATGAAATTTTTGTTTACTTTAATAAAATTAATTTGATTTTTAAGGAGGCAATTCAATTTAATAACTAAAATTAGATCTAAATGGCCCAAGGTAATACAATTATAATTATTGAATATGTAGGTTATAGAATTTCCTGATAGAAATCCTTTGTATTAAAGATGATTATAAGAATATATTAATGTCATTACCGGACTGATATGTATATATCCAGGAACTTCATCCGTTGAATCAGATTTTTCATTATTAAAGTCGATAAAAATTAAAGGAAAAACCCATCTTTAAAACATTGCACTTGAAGGAGGTATACACTCAAAACAATTTAATTATTTAATACAAATATAATAAATTTCTTATTTACTTGTACTTCATTATTGATTTAAATGATATATTGATAGCAATATATTTGTTAATACTAAAATTATTGCAATAACATGCAATATAATATACATTAATTCAATTAATTAACCATATTAAGTATATATAGATAGAACCATATTGATCAAATATAGATAGGCCGAATTTAAGCTGAATATAAGGATTTAAAAAGGCCGAAAATAAACTAAATTCGGCATATTTCCTTAAATTTGATAAATGCCGAATATAACTCACCCTGGTTATGAGTCATAAATTATGATTCATTAGACATGAGACGTAACTTATGAGTAATAACTTATGAGACCTAAGACCCAACGGTATCGATGAATAATGAAACCCATTTTCACCAGCCATTAATTTATAATTAATGATATAAGTTATAAGCAATATATTATATATTTATAATATAATATATATAATTGTATATAATATACTATATATTTATAATATAATAGAGTATATTAAATACGAGCAATCGATTATATTAAAAATAAATATATGATTAATATACGATTATATTTCATCGCCACGTGATTACATGTATAATCACATTCGCTGTTGCAGGTGAGATGGCACACATGTCCACTATACACACACATGCACATGTTGGTAAGCTGTCCATGTAAATCAGGTTATTTGTATCTATATATAATTATTTATAAATAGATCATACACATATATATATATCAAGGACAGTACCTCTGTTAATGCATTTTTTGTGAAAGTAATGTTTTACGCTCGAGTGATTTTATCGTATTGCATCATGGTCCAGGAGTACAAATTTGATATAAAAACTCTTTTTAAATCAATGATTTCAATATGATTATTTAATTAATTTCATAATATAATTTAATACACATTATATTATTTGGAATGTTGACATACATAATATATAATAACATTGTTTAATTCAAACGTAATTTATAAATAATTTGTTAGTTTTAATGAAATATTTATATAGAAATATAAAATTAAAATATGAATGCATTTTATTTTACAAATAAATCAATATCTCTGATATATTTGATTCAGATTGAATCATTGAAATATAATTAAATATATCACTGAAAAGTCTCTAGTTGGGAATACAAGAGTGACCATTGCATAGTGAGGGGATGTCCTGAACTTGATATATATATATTAATTATTATTATGACATTAATTCAGTAATTTATAAATCATTTGATTAGTAGATATCATTGTTTAATTTTTAAATTATTTTCACTAAATTCTCTTAATTGTAAAGTTAAAAAGAATTATTTTTACCATTGTTATACAACTATTTGATAATTTGTCATTGTATTTCATAGTGAAAGGGCTATTGTAAATAAGAATTAAAATACCAAATGTTGTTCAAATACATTACATTACATATTTATTAATAATATAATTTAACATTTAATTTAACATATTTATCATATAATTTTATAAACATTTTATTGATTTAAATAGCAAAAATTATTCTATACATAGACAAATATAAAATATAGTAATATATAATGAATAATAAAATGCACTATTTTATATATATTATGAATTATAAAAGGAAGAAATATATTTTAAATATAATAAATGCCCTTTCGTTATGAAATAAAATGACACATCAAATACTTGTATAATAATGGTAACTAAAATCCTTATTAACTTTATAATTAATAAAAGTTAGTGAATTTAAAAAATTAAACACTGTATATATCACACTTATTTACAAAAGCCACACATTATTAATTACAGTGAATTCACTTCATGTGTTATAAGCAAACTGACTTCCGTTAGTTAGTTGTCAGAACTGTTACAACACATGCCAGAAGTAACGTGGCTTCAAAGGTGAATCATTACTATTGCTTATGTTGTTGTCATTATTTACAATAAACATTTTATAAATTATTTGATTCATCTAAATTAAAAATGTCTACAAATATGTTTTTATATTTTCAAGCATACTTTTAGATTACAATTTTTAGTATAATTTGATAGTATTTTTTTAAATATTTATTGTATAAAGTGTGTAGAATAATTATAAATTAGTATAATAATAGTATAATAATAGTATATATATAAGTCAATAATATACTATATTGTATATGTCATCTTTATCATAAGGACCATACATATATTATATTTATATACTACATTTATATATATTGAATACTATCGAAGTTGAGCGACATTTTATTTTAGAACATAAGTTAGGCGTAGATAATGTGTGCCACTAAATATCCAAACAAGTAACGTATTAATGAATATAATATATGCAAATGTATATACAAACTTATATGTATATATATATATATGCTGTACACATGTTATGTATATACTTGTACGATATATTGTTCATATCGCATTATTATTATCCGATGGAGATACATATTATTTAGTATTATTTAGAAATGAAAACCAACAGATACTTAATGAATGCATGTATAGAAGCTCGACTCATAATACGTAAACGTGCACTAAAAGGATACCGAATTAGATTCAAAGAGATCGTAAATACATAAACTAAAACCTAAACTAAATGTATTCTTACGTTCTCTTTAATTAAATAAGACATACAGGAATATACAATGTATTAATATGTTACTACATACATAATACATTGATAAAGAAGATTCCTTAATAACCATAAACTCTCCGTAATATATAAATATATAATATATATATATAATATATATATTATATATATATTAATTTTTATTTTACTTATTATATTTGTATGTTTGAATAGTGTAATGACACTTATTGGCTACATCCAACCATTTGGAGAATCATTCTCAGAATGTTACATATATCAATATACTCTCTAAAATATAGACTAATTAAAATCGTTTTTCTATTATATATACCTGTAAATTTACTGTTAACAACGACCTGGTGCGCTAGTCCGGTAGTCAACTCTTCCAGCCAGTCCAACGGATATCGATATATCTTCTTTAGTATGGTTTTCCTCTGCGTCAGCAGTAAATCCGGAAAGTGGCAATAGAATAATATTTTTCCTTTTCCTAGACGAAGAACGGGTATGCATACGGAAATTTGATCACAAAACACCACGTCGTAACAACAGAAGACGAGAACGTACACAGCGGCGTATATCATTCTCAGGTACGCACACAGAGCAATGCATCGTCCCATTACGTTTCTGGGTAACCAGTTTCCGACGACCGTTACCTTAAGGCTGCCGTCTATAGTTTCGGGAAAACAGTGGGCCTTATCGTGGTAGCTAGTGACGAATTCGACGGTGTGTCTTTTTTTCTTTAGCGCCACTGCCGCATCTATAACCGCTTTTTCCGCTCCCCCAATTCCTAAATCTGGATGAAGGAATACTATATGTGGCATATTCTATGTTTATTAATAATGATAAATTATTAAATATAAGTAATATTAAAAAATAGTGATATAAACATTAAACAATTTTAAATTTTAAATTTTTGTTAATTATTAATAGGTTTACGTATATTTATTTACTTGCTTAGTTATATATTTATTCAATAGAAGAATAATAGCAAAGACAATAAGGATATTAAAAAGTGTTAATTTCAAATTTAATTTGTCATAAATGTCTAGCTACAAATATTTTGAATTTAGAAACATTTATAATAAAAACCTTTCAAATATTGATAAAATAAGTGTATATTTTATAAAGCAAATCTAATTTTAAATAGGGATACAATGACAAAATAATATATTTTAATAATTATCATTATCAATAGATTAACATTTATTTTAATTCTTAATTAAAAATGTATACATATACAATCATTGTAACAATGTATATGATACTTACTTACTTTTTACTTTTTTACTTTTTTTGGTTTATGGACTGCAAGTGCGTTAGCAATCGGCCGTCCGTGGGAGGGAAATTATTGAGTGGGAGGGAAGGCAAGGGAGAAGTAATGAGTCTTGAGGTGGCATTTAAAGGAGGGAGTTGATGAGTTTATTCGTAGGTGTTTGGGTAGGGAGTTCCAGTGGTAAGGGGCAGAGAGGGCAAATGAGCGTAAGTTTGAAGAATGGAGTTTGTGTAAACGGGGAGTGGTAAGGATAAAGGTGTTGGAGGAACGGGTCTGGAGTGTAGTGATGGGTGTGTGTAGATGTAGGAGGGAGGCAAGGTAGTCAGGGGAATTGTGGTGAATAGCTTTATGGATGGTTAGGGAGAGTTTGTATACAAACTTTATACGATAGGGGACAGGCAGCCAGTGTAGTTGTTTAAGGAGAGGAGTAATGGAGTCAGGGGAACGTCGGGGAAGTAAGTGGACGAGGCGAACTACAGCGTTTTGTAGTCGATGTAGTTTGTTGAGTTTGTAGTCCGGGAGGTTAAACAGTAGGGAGTTGCAGTAGTCGAATAGGGGGATGATGTAGGAGGAGGCAATAGTAATAGCGATGGGGAGGGGAATGGAGCTTCGGATTAAGCGGAGGCAGTGTAGGTGGTAGTGGATGGATTTATGCATGTGCATAAGATGATAGTCAAGGGAAAGGGTGGTATCAAGATGGAAACCAAGGTTTCGGACGTGTTGAGAGTAGGGGAGTGTGGTATTGTCGAGTGAGATGTGGGGTGGTTCAGGGAGGGTGGAGGAACGTAGTGGTAAGTGGAGAAATATAGCTTCCGTTTTAGTGGGGTTAAGCATAAGGGAGTTGGAGGTAAGCCATTGGTGTATGGACTTAATACAGGAGGAGAGTCGTTCAGGGGCGTAAGTAGGGGAGTCTGTGCAGTTTATATATAGTTGAAGGTCGTCGGCGTAAGTATGGAAGGAAATGTCGGGGTAGTTAGTGAAGATGTCAAACATGGGGAGGAGGTAAATATTGAAGAGAAGTGGGCCGAGGACAGAGCTCTGGGGGACACCATGAGTTATGGAGCGGGAGGGGGACGAGTGTGTGTTAATCCTAACTGAGGAAGAGCGGTTAGTAATGTAGGAGGTGAACCAGTTGAGGGCAATACCGGTGATGCCGATGGCGGAGAGTCTGTTTATGAGGACATTATGGTCAAGGGTGTCGAAAGCGGAGGACATATCGAGGAGGACGAGTATAGTGCCACGGTTGTTGTTAAGGCCAGATAGTAGGTCGGAGGTAATGAGGGTTAGGGCGGATTCAGTAGATTTGTGAGGGAGGTAGGCGCTTTGGAATATGTTGGGGATGTTGTTGGCTGTGAGGTAGGTGATGAGTTGGGAGGAGACAACACGTTCGAGGACTTTGGAGTGGATTGAGAGGTTGGAGATGTGTCGGTAGTTAGAGGAATTCAGGGAGTCAAGGTTAGGCTTTTTAAGGATGGGGGAGATGGCAGCTACTTTGAAATCAGGAGGGACGGAGCCGGATGAAAGTGAAGTGCAGATGATTTTGTGGAGGGGTAAAGCAACGGTGTTGGTAATCTGTTTGAGTATAGGGAGGGGAAGAGGATCAAGGGATGAGGTTGATGAGGTGGAATTAAGGAGAGAGATTATTTGATCAAGTGTGGGTGAATCGAAAGAATCAAGGAAGACGGGAAAGGTTATGGGAGTGGGGCATAAGGTGGGGGTGGGAAGGGCAGAAAGGGTGGCGAAAAGTTTATCATTGAATGCTTTGTCAAAGAGTAGTGGTAATTGTTCGGGGGTGGTAGTGGGGAGAGGAGCTTTGAGTGAGCGACCAAGTAGTTGGGCAGAGAGTCGGTGTATTGATTTACTATCATTGGCAAGTTTGTGGAATTTTAGGGTGATGTGAGTGGCTTGGGCGGTAGTGATGGCTTTACGGTGGATGTTTTTCAGGTTGTTGTAGGAAGTAAGTGAAGTAGGGGAGGGATGTTTTAGGTAGCGTTTTTCAGCTGTGCGTAGAATGCGCTTTTGTTTAAGTAAGGATGAGGTGTACCAGGAGGAGTCGGGACGAGTGATGGTGGTTCTAGTGACGAAAGGGGCATATTTGTCAAGGGTGGTTGAAAGGGAGTGATGAAGTTCAGCGGACGTAGTGGTAGGTAGGGAGGAGAGATCAGCAATAAAAGCAGGAATGGGGAGGTTATGTATTTTTCGTGAGGTTCTGGTGGTTAGGGGTCGAGTTGGTTTGGGGTGGCTAAGGTTGAGGAGTATTATGAAGTGTTCAGAGAAGGGTGGTCCGATAGTATGGTTGGTGATGATTTTGCTGGTTTTGGGGGAGATTAAGAGGTCAAGGATATTGCCTTGGACATGGGTGGGGGAGGTGACGTGTTGGATAAGGTTGAAAGAGGTAAGTAGCTTGTTGAGGGACAGGGTCGAGGGTGGGTTAGGGAAGTTGAAATCACCTAATATAATGTTGTTAGGGGATATTGTGTGTAGAAAGAGGCGGAATTCATCTAGGAATGGATCGATGGAGGGGGAGGGAGGACGGTAGAAAAGGGTAGTGTTGAAGGTCCGGGAGAAGGGTGAGCTGATGGCACAGCTCAGGGCTTCGGAGTGAGAGAGCGAGTGATGGGAGATGTTGGAGAGTGTGAGAGTGGATGTATGTATAATTCCTGTGCCACCACCAGGATGGGGGAGTTACGAGGGTTGTGTATAAACTAGTAAGGGGGGCTATTGAGAGTGGCAATAAGAGGGGAGTCTAGGGGAGAGAGCCAAGTTTCCGTAATGAATAGGATGTCTAGATTGTAATCAGTCATGAGGGAGATGATGGATGGTATTTTGTTGCGTATTTTGAGCGTGCATTGATGAGAGCTGCGTTGAGGGAAATTGGAAGATCATGGAGGGTAGAGTGGTGATTAGGAGGAGAGATAGGAGGGGAAAGGGTAAGCGTGGGCGGGGTTATAGGAGGATTGAGTAAAGATAGTTGGGAAGGGGGTAAGGGAATTGTGGAAGAATTTATGAGGTTGATGTGGCGGGTGGAGCGAGTGGAATTATGGCAATATGAAAATTTGTCGTGCCACGTATCGCATATTTGTAGTTGGAGATGGGGTGTGTGGAGTTGAGTTTGCTGATTTGGGCGGCACAGTCAGCGCGTGCAATTAGTTGAGTTGTGGTGAGGGGTTCACAAAACCTTACCGGGAAATTAGATTGTTTAAGGAGGTGAAGGGAATTATTGACGATTTGCTTAGATTTATGAGTGAGGTATGTGATGATTAGGGGTTTGGGTTGGTTTCTAGTATAGTTGGAGGATTTGGATGAGTGTGGGATGCGGTGGGAATGGAAGTGTGGTTGGAAGTGGATGTTGATGGAAGAGAAGAGCTTATTAAGGTATACGGAGTCATTCCCTGTCTCTAAGGCGCCGGTAACAGTGTGAGATATAGTGGGTGGTTTACCAGTGATGAAGTTCATAAAAGAAGTATTGGGAGGGTTGTTGATTCTATTCCAAGCTGTTTTATCAGATTTATGGGGGAGTAAGGAAGGTATGGGTTTTCGGTGGGGTATATTGATAGAGGGGGTTTTGGAAGTGTAAAGTTGTGTATGTATGTTAGAAGGGAGTGGAGGTAATGAGGTGTAAGGTGTGGTATCATGAGAGGATGTTGTGCATGTGGGGAGGGTTTGGATAGTGGGTAAAGTGGGTGAGTTGGAGGTGGGGGGTAGCTGGGGTAATGTTTGGGGAGAAGAGTGAGTGAATGATTTATTAAGGGGTTTAGGGAGGGATCTGCAGGTAATGCAGAACCAAAAAAGACCAGCATCAGAGAGGGTAGTCATGATAGAGACTATGTCAGGTGTGAGTCCATCACATGAGTCACAGAACCAGTCAGAGCAGTGGTCACATTCTGTAAGAACGGAAGCAGGTTTCTTACAGGCCGTGCAGGTATCGTCATCAGTGGAGTGGGTGGAAGTGTTGTTCTTCATTGGGGAAGTGTTTGAAGGGGAATGGGGGCAAGGGGTAAGTAAAGGGAATTAATGTGAGGTTTTGTGGTTTATATGTTTACTGGCGTAGAGGGAGGTTCAAGAATGTAGTAAATGTATATGATGTGTATGAGTGTTGTAAATATATATAATGTGTATGGATGTATATGAATAGTGTAATGATAGTGTAATAGTAATGCAATGGTATTATGAATATGTATGATGTAATGTATAATAATGTATATGATTTATATGAATGTATATGAATGTATATGAATAGTGTAAGATGTATAATAGTAGTGCAAGGATAACATGAATGTAGAGATTATAAATATTGATATAAATAAAAGAATGGAGAAAAATGTAAACAATATAATAGAAATGATATGCTTCAGTGATTTTGATAAATATTTAAAATATGAATGATATAAAGTTGAAATAAATGACAGAGTAGTGCATTAAAAAAATAAATAATAGGAAAACAATGTGTGTTATATGTTTATAGGTATGATGATTGTAATATGTTTGTCGAAAACTTATCTGAATATCGGATTAGGCGGGCTAAATTAATTTGAAATAAATTGGTGTATGACAGAATAATGATAACCAGGAAATTTTGAATTCTGATATACATATATGTATAATATACATATCCGATAAAAAGATACATATTTAATATGTATCCTTTTATCGTTTATGTATATTATTCATATATTTATAATATGATATTATAACCATATTTATACTATTAGCCTAATAATTAGGGTATTTAGAAAAATCAAAAAAAAATCATATAATTATTATAATAATACAAATTATGATATTTTTTACCATTTTTAAAAACAATACAAGTTTAATAAAATATAAATGTAATACTAAATTAATCAATTAGTATAATGCTTATATATATTGTTTTATTAATAGAAAATATGTGACAATGGCAATGCAACAAATTGTTTAAAAAAAAGTAAAATAATTATTCAAAAGGTCACAAATAATAATTGTAAAATAATCAATTGAATAGATTAAAAAAAATAGTTAAAATAAATTATAGAAAACTTTTTACAATAATAATATAAAAATGGTTTCCTTTTTTTTTGTTTTTTTCACAGTATAATTAATAAACTGCATTACAATTCTCACTTATGATTGGAATCATGTCCATTATTACTAAATTCAAGAATTCATCAAGTTTAACTATAGAAGGCACTAGTCGATATCAAACTATTATATTATTATATTAATAATAGTCTAATATTTACTTGATTATACTTTGTATATAAGCTCATTGTACAATATAAGTATACAAGCCTTATAACAATTGTTATTAATACACATTTAGAGATTCATACTCGTAAAATATAATCGTGTACTATTATATAATACTATATATTCCGCTATTCTTTCGATATCGATAGCTCCCTCTATACTTGAACTTTTCATAGTATAGCTTAATGTTTGCCTTTACTCTAGATACATTATTTCGATTATACCTTTCTTAATGATTCATATATATATATATATATATATTTAAGTAGTTGAATTCCTAATACCCCTGGTTATTGTGAGTTATAAAACATAATTTGGTAATTTGGTTAATTTATTTATAAAACTTAAGAATATCTACATGAATAGAAATTTAAATGATAACTACTTTTATAATAGGCATACATTACTTATGACCGCAGTTTGTTTTGATTTTAATTGTAGATGTCAAATTTAATTTATTTACATATATCGCCATATAATTAAAAAATATAATAACAAATAATTTCATCTTATAATATGTATTACATATTCATTATTCCTATTGGTTTATTGCCTACTCTAGTGTGTCTACTTCTGAAACAAGTACTTTAAATTTGAACAGGGGTTATATTCGATACAGACCATATATATGATATTTGATATGTGAAAATTGAAAAATATCGGGAAAAAATAACGGAAAAAAAGTATTCGTAAATAAATTATAGTATAAAAAATAAGAAGAAAAAATAAAAGAAAAAAAATAAGAAGAAAAAAAAATAACAGGAAAAGAAATAACGGAAACAAAATAACAGATATATAATAGATGTTATAAAATATATTCTACAATATATATATATATATATATATACAGTCAACTCAAACTCTTAGGGTCCAATAGAGTGTAGTTGAGACACCGCGTTTGTCTTACATGTATTTACTAGAGATGTAAACGAATAGCTAATATTTGAATACTAATTGAACTATTCGGTTTAAAACAAATAGTATGTTAATAATGTGGAGGATTACGAAAGCGAATACTTCAACAGAAATATTGAAATGAATACCAACGAATAGTCAACTTATATACGTAAAATGATTGGTAAATATACGATTGATAAACAAGCCATCATACGGTGGTCTATAGTCATAGAGCTGGAGAGAAATCTCTCTAGTTCTACGACTATATGCTAGACGAAATATAGAAAACTATCAAGAGCAGTGCTAAAATATGTTATGGCATAGGACTCCATCGAAAGTGAAAGATTATTTTCATCAGCTGGTGACCTGCTTTCTCAGAAGAGATCAATCAACAATCGCATCTCTGATGATATATCACTATTCACTATACTGAAGATATGTTATTATTGTTATATAAGAATGTTTACGAATAAAATTGCTCCGTGAATAGTAATTAATAATATATAATATTATATTTTTGTTCTCGATTTATTCAATACTTATTTAATTTGAATAACGAAGTGATGTTGATTTTTTGAAAGGAATAATTATCGAATAATTAAAAAGCGAATTCTGAATAGTGAAAAACTATTCATTTACATCTCTAGTATTTACATGGATACTAAACCAAAAAGTAAATTAGCTTGGTTTCTTGGTTAGCTGGAGTTGAATGTATATATATATATATAATATATAATTGAATATATTCACTTATTTTGTTGATATATAATTGACATGTTGGTACATATATTGTGATTAAATTATATAAATTATATATAATATAACATATATTAAATATTAACTTCCTTATAATAATAGTTTAATATCACTATTTAAATATTTCATGTTATTTTTTCCGATCACCATAATACCGATATATTTTTATGAAATCTGGCTTTCAAATTCATACACATATAATAATTTGTACAATGCATTTATATATTTTAGGTAAATATTTATAAATCTACTTCAATATAATATTTTTATAAGGATGTCATTGAAATCTCCTATTTAATTGAATTCATTAGTTGTTATTTTACTTTTTTCAAATAAATATTAATTTAATTAGAATGAATAATGAAAAAATAACATTCAGTAGTTTTAAATTATTATGTACTATTAATTCAGTTATGTTATCATTATAATTTCTTATTTTTAAATTTATTATTCGTAATTATTTATTTTTTTTATTATTTTAACTTTTAACGCATATAAACGTATATCCATCGTTTTCAACTGAGTCAATAAACCTTTCTATTATAATTATATGTGTGTATATATATATATATATATTAATATGTATTAATGTATATTACTTGTTATAATAACCACTCATATTATTTCTTATAAATCGGTTAATGTAATATGGATGTATAACGTTTAAAAGCAATTAAAAAATATTCAACTTTATAGGTAATTATAAGATTAATAAATTTAAGAATTACTAAATTACATATATAAATACAATTTGTTTATTATATATTAACCATTTAAATGTATTAGAACACACAGACAGTTTACATAGTTATAATATAGCTTAGAAAATAGTAATTATATTAAAATTTATTATAATTTATTTAATATTCACTATTTAATTTATTAATAAATTGTATCGTATATTTATTACACAAAATCAATAGAAACACGTTCCAAACTGACACACCGACACCGTGTTCTCTAAATACATACAATACAACGCACGCCCATGGAAACGAGATTACGCCTGATAATTTCCTAGTAAGAATAGTAGTAATAATAATAATAATGTGATCTAGGAACACCAGTGATCTCGCGCGAAGTGATTTCCTTCGGAGTGGTGCTGAACTCGTATGGATCGGTGTTGATTTCTGGTGTTGTGGTGTTGAACTCGTACGCAACGATAATACATGCAGTTATGTCGATAATAATTATTATGAATAGTAGAATTAACACTACACACGAAATGGCCACTCCGTACGAAATGCCCACTCCGTACGAGATCAACACGAGATCAACGCGAGATCACCGGTTACCTCGTTCAGCCCTACGCTGGAAACAGTGGTTCCGTCGCGCATCCACAATCGTAATAATAGTATTAACGTAATAACAATGCATAACATATAAGTGTAATAATGAGCCGCGCGCGCATGAGTGAGTAATAAGTGATAGATGTACACAGAGTAGTATTGGTGTTGCAATCATAATAAGATGATAATAATAATAATAATAAGAGTAACGTATATGCATGTTGGGTGGGTGGGGGTGTATATGTGGCTTTGGTAATGGAGTTCGGCGAAGCTAAACGTAACGGGGGAGGAGCGAGGGGTTAAAGGGTAAGGATAGCGGGGGGTTGAAGCAGGGGAGGGCGCCACTAGTTAGGGGTGGTGATCTCATCGCTGGTTGTGGGCGAGGCGTACTGGATGAATCCGCGATCAATCGCTTCTCTCTCTAGTACAGCTAGCTGCCTGTGTGTGTGAGTGTGTGTGAGTGAGAGTGAGTGAGTGTGTGTATGAGTGAGAGAGTGTATGAGTGTGTGTGTGTGTGTGTGAGTGAGTGAGTGTGTGTGTGAGTGAGAGAGTGTATGAGTGTGTGTGTGTGTGAGTGAGTGAGTGTATGAGTGTGTGTGTGTGTGTGTGAGTGAGAGAGTGAGTGCGTGTGTGTGTGAGTGAGTGTGTGTGAGTGAGTGTGTGGGTGTGTTAGAGAGTATGGGTGAGTGTGAGTGAGTGAGAGTGTGTGTGTGTATGTGCGAATGCGTGTGTGTGTGTGTGTGTGTATGTGAGTGAGAGAGTGAGTGTATGTGTGTATATGTATGTGAACTAGGATTAGAATAGGGTCAAGACCCCCTATAATATTAGGCCCGAACACTGAATGAAAAATATATATTTTAAAACGAAAAGTTAATTATATTATTATTCACGTATTACTTCTTTTAAATGTCTTTTTTATGTGAATATACATTTATATATAATTAATAAATAGCAATTATCATTATTATGATTAAATAATGATACAATATATCGTTAAAATTCAATAATTTAGACTTTAATAACAGGTTTATTTTACTATTTTAACTTATTTCTAATATTCTGATTGGTCAATTATGTATATATCTATTATAATTGATAGAATTTGACCTATTTTTTAAAAATTTACTTTATTATGATTAAAATATAATATTCACAAATATTAACGCTATTTTTTACCTATAGTAAAGTGTTAAACATGTATAAATGTATCCAACATTCTAAAGCTACAACAATATTTCAAATGGTGCTTTGGTTAATTTGTAAACAAAAATCACATTTTATAATGTAAACAATATAACTTATTAAAAGTTTAAACAAGAATTATTATAAATCACCATTTTAAGGATTTACAGTAAGGATATAACTATATATTAATATATATATATATATATATATATATATATATATGTGTGTATGTATGTATGTATGTGTGTATGTGTTTGTGTTTTAAGAGTGGGTTTAAACTATAATAAATTCCTAATGATAATTAGCAATTTTAAAATTATTTATGAGGTCACATAATTTTACATAATGTATGTAATAGTATAATTAACAAATTAACTAATATAATTATTTATTTTAAAACTATATTCAATGGTCAAATAAAATCATAGATGATAATTACTACCATATTTAGGATAACGTATACATTTATAATATAGTAATCATACTATTATAATAAAGTATAAATTTAAAATAAAGTAAGCGAACAGATATAATAAAGTTAAATATAGTAATTGTACTATTATAATAAAGTGAAAGGTTAAAATAATGTAAGCGTAAATATATAATAAAGTAGCAAGTTAAAATATAGTTTTCTTACTATTATCATTTTTATCATCATCACATTCACATAATAAATTCGTTATCAGTATTATTCATGTTTTTATTATACTTTGTTAACACCCATTAGTTATATATATGATCTATATGCAAATACAAAAATACATATATTAAAATAAAATACTTGTATAATTTCATTTATTCTAAGGGTGCGTTTTTCGTAACGTACCAACGTACCAAAATACCAACTGTCAATCAAATATTATGATCTTTGCTCAATATGACTTATTTTCATAAAATTGCGGGCGTTTAAGATGGTGCATTGGAAACATATAAATAAACCCTCTGTATATCGATGGATGGTACGTTGGGATGGGACGTCGAAAAGTTAGTACCAAAGTACCATCTGAGTTTACATGTATAAGCATACAGATGGGACGTTGGTATGTTACAAAAAACGCACCCTGAGAATAATTCTCATAATATAATATATATATATATATATATGTATTGTATTTAACATTTTTATATAATATTTAACATATATGTATACGATGGACTTGATGTATACATATATGTACAATCCTATATTATATATAAATTATTATATAAATATATATATATATATAAAAAAAAAACTGATATATATATATATATATATATTATATTAGTGATTATTAATATTTCGTTTTTAATATACTATAAAATATATTGTCTAATACAAAGATAGTATTACAAGTTTGCGAATATCTGTAAGAACAAATTATATATTCACACTATATATTCATAGCTCTCCGAATTCTTACCCTAATATTATTCCATTATTTCATTAACTATAACTGTTGTATTATTAATTTTATCATAAAAGTAAAATATGAAAATAGCATTACTTTTTCCTCCTATTTCCAATGATGTCAGTCACTTTATTCTAGCTAGAAAATACAAAAATCGTATTGATATATCTACATCATTGTAGAATTTATAATTAATTTCAAATGAATTTTTATATTTTTTTAATACTCCCATATTTAACATATAATGTATTATTCAAATAGTGACATTATATTTAATAATTAACATATTTAAAGTTAATTATTATTAATCTGAATTATATCTCATTATATTTAAATATGAAGTTGTTTATTAAAAATAGTTATTATGTAGATATGGTACATATTTAACTTATATTTTTTAAATACAGAATCTATATTAACTTATTTATCATATACATATTAAAAAAAAATGTATATCCATAACATGCAATGCATGTCTTGCATCCTTAAAATGATATATTATAATATTTTGTTAGTATTTTTATTATTTACATTAAAAAGTGAGTTTGATTACAAATCGATGTCCTCTTGTTATGCCAATTTGAATCAGTGTTCGGGCCTGAGGTTATAGGAAGTCTAGCTAGGGTTGTGTATGACAGAGCCGAGCTGGGGATATGTTGAGTAAAGGATATAAGAGCTATTATTGACTTTAGAAACATTCAGTTACATTAACATATAAGAGTTCATCTATGTTATCGGATGGTACGAAAGATCTATACTGAATAACTATTGCAAACAGTTAATACATGATAACACAACATAGCTGTACTGGTTGTGATTAGTTATTGCATAATCATGGTGATGATGGTTATGGTGATAATGATGGTGATGGTGATGATGATGATGATGATGATGATGTTGGTGATGATGGTGAAAGTGATGATGTTGGTGATGATGTTGATGATTACTAATAGTGTTAAGAATTACAAACAAGAAGAGGAGGAGGAGGAGGGTATGAGGCAGAAGGAGGGTATGAAGAGGAGGAGCGAATATTACAGATGTAGAAGAACCACACACATAGTTGCAATGAACTAACAATATCAAGGAGGAGGGAAAGAGCATTAGTAGAGGGAAGGGGGCAATTAGGGCGGGGGGGGGATGCTACAAACTTTCTCTGTTTGATGACTTTCGACTTGATTTCGACGTCGGTCCGTTTAATGTCGGCGATTTGGCTCCAGATCGCCTCGTCTTCTAGGATAGGTGTCGCCACCGCAGCCGCCGTTAGCTTACAGGTGGCGGCGCCGTGGTCTCGAGGCGGCCGTAACAAGGAGGAGTCGTATTCAATGGGAGCAGACTGCCATCGCTGATACATCGATGTCCATACGTCCTAGGCGAGGAGGTCAAATGTTGCGTTATATTACGTACAGTCGTCATTTATGATATGTGTATGAGTGTAATCGAGCGCAAGTATTATATAATATCGTTGTTAGTTTTTTAGAGTTATTTTATTTTATTTGCATGCGTGACTCGTGTTATATGTATAGATATTCACATGTAAATAAATAGATATGTGGAAATAGGTGGTCTTGTATAAAGTTACTAGTCATTGAATATTTAATATTTTTAATTATTTTTTATATAATATATTCACAATATATATCTCTAATTCTTATTATTAAAAAATATAAAAGTAACCTAAACTATAATATAAATATGATACAGTAAATCATAGTACTAATTTTAATTAATATGCACAATATTCTATTTCTTTATTGTTATACTAAGTATATGTAATGATAATTTTACTAGTAGTTTTGACGTATAATATGTAATATATATATTATACGTAAGAACTATATATATATATATATATACATATATATTAGTGTACATAAATATAATAAATTATATATAATATATGTATATATATATATATATACATATATATATATATATATATATATATATATATATATATATATATATATATATATGGATACTTTAACATAAGAACGGCTTCGAAGGAACATTAGAGCCATATGGTTAAAAGTGAAAAGTTCATCTAAGTATCTGGATGGGATGAAAAACTACTAGTAAAATTATCATTACATATACTTAGTATAACAATAAAGAAATAGAATATTGTGCATATTAATTAAAATTAGTACTATGATTTACTGTATCATATTTATATTATAGTTTAGGTTACTTTTATATTTTTTAATAATAAGAATTAGAGATATATATTATGAATATATTATATAAAAAATAATTAAAAATATTAAATATTCAGTGACTAGTAACTTTTATACAAGACCACCTATTTCCACCTATCTATTTTTGTGAATGTCTATACATAGAACACTAGTCACGCATGCAAATAAAATAAAATAACTCTATAATAAACTAACTATAATATTATATAATCAAATCAGTGTTTCCAGGATACTTTTGCTATAGCCACACCCATAATCCCATTCCAAGTACCCTCACTTTGAAATCGCCGGCTATGGTACATGGTAACCCTTCAGAACTATATGAAACTTTCAGAATATATTTATATTATGATACTCTTCAGATATAACAAACAACCTACAATATAATACCCGATTACATATAATATATAACATATATAACAATATGATAACGTTTATGGAAGTAAATATAAATATAAATGTTGAAAATTTATATTTCAAATTTAAATTATTTAATTATTTTAAAATAAAAAATAAATTAAATAAACAGAGTTATAATTAAAATAGACAGAGTTATAATTAAAATAGATACATAAACAAAAAAACTAAGATTTATAAGTTTTTAAAGTAGTTATATAATTATATAATCCGCCAAATAAATAATTGGGAGAGTAACATTGATTAATAAAAAAAAATCTATTACAAAATATATTTTGTTAATAACCATATTATAAATGTAATTAATAAATAATTTAGAAATGTATGGTGGTAAATATTTTAATTTAAAAAGTTTTAATTTTTAAAGTGATCAATTATTTATATATATTTCTAAATTCTATAGTTTTTCTATAAACTATAAAGCAAACAGTTAGCTATATATATCTCATAGTACGGATATCATACAGATACATACACAGATATGTATTTTCTTTCTATTTTATCAAAGTTTATAATTATATTCATATTGATATATATTTATATCGATATTGCCCAAATAATGTACACATAAGAATATGTGTGCTATTATATATATTAATATATATATATATATATATATATAAGCAGGTCATAAGGTCATACGAGGAGCACATGTTAACGATTGAAAGGCGAGTGGCAGCGGTTAAGCTAACCAATGAGACGGGAGCGACACTAGGCCAAAGTACAGAGTCGTTGGGCTCGTAAAGTGGATTCAGGTACTCGGTAAGTACATCGGGTCGGTTCACGTATGACCTGGTGATGTCGGTGTTGTAATCATATGTATACGTATAGATATACATATATATATATATATGTATATATATATATATATATATATATATATATATATATATATATATATATATAAAATAATATATATATGAAATAAAAGAGAAATAATCATGAATAAATATCACATAATCATTAGTGTTCTGGAGGAAGCTAGCCATGGTAATACGACACTAAGTTCTCTCTCAAACACACACACACACATACACGCACACATACACACACACACATGCACACACACATGCACACACACCACTATTAAGTATATGATCAGAAGACATGCCAAGTATGCATTTCTTACGAGTTACTCCAGTACCAAATCTACTGGTGCAGTATAACTATCCCGTAACTCACATATAGTGTATATACACATACACACATATGTCTTACAACCGATGATGTTTAGATGAAACAAACATACGAAACAAGATATGAAATAAGATATGTAATAAACATATGAAATAAACAGAACCACAAAACTAACCAAAGAGAAATAGTTTTCTTGTGTAATGCGCAGGAGTTACGTTCCATCGAAGAGTTGCATAGAAAGGTGCCTGTGACGAGGGTGAGCCGATTACTGATAACGAGGCGTCTATAACGGGGCGTTAACTTGGCAACACTTACGGAGAGGTATCGCTACATTGTTACTGTTACGTACACTGTTACTGTTATGTACACTGTTACTGTTATGTACACTGTTACTGTTATGTACACTGTTACTGCTATGTACACTGTTACTGTTATGTACACTGTTACTGTTACGTACACTGTTACTGTTACTGTTACGTACACTGTTACTGTTACGTACACTGTTACTGTTATGTACACTGTTACTGTTATGTACACTGTTACTGTTACGTACACTATTACTGTTACGTACACTGTTACTGTTACTGTTATGTACACTGTTACTGTTACGTACACTGTTACTGTTACTGTTATGTACACTGTTACTGTTACGTACACTGTTACTGTTATGTACACTGTTACTGTTACGTACACTGTTACTGTTACGTACACTGTTACTGTTATGTACACTGTTACTGTTACTGTTATGTACACTGTTACGGTTATGTACACTGTTACTGTTATGTACACTGTTACTGTTATGTACACTGTTACTGTTACTGTTATGTACACTGTTACTGTTATGTACACTGTTACTGTTACGTACACTGTTACTGTTACTGTTACGTACACTGTTACTGTTATGTACACTGTTACTGTTACTGTTATGTACACTGTTACTGCTATGTACACTGTTACTGTTATGTACACTGTTACTGTTACGTACACTGTTACTGTTACGTACACTGTTACTGTTACGTACACTATTACTGTTACTGTTATGTACACTGTTACTGTTACGTACACTATTACTGTTACGTACACTGTTACTGTTACGTACACTGTTACTGTTACGTACACTGTTACTGTTATGTACACTGTTACTGTTATGTACACTGTTACTGTTATGTACACTGTTACTGTTACGTACACTGTTACTGTTATGTACACTGTTACTGTTATGTACACTGTTACTGCTAAGTACACTGTTACTGTTACGTACACTGTTACTGTTACTGTTATGTACACTGTTACTGTTATGTACACTGTTACTGTTACTGTTATGTACACTGTTACTGTTACGTACACTATTACTGTTACGTACACTGTTACTGTTACTGTTACGTACACTGTTACTGTTACGTACACTGTTACTGTTATGTACACTGTTACTGTTATGTACACTGTTACTGTTATGTACACTGTTACTGTTACGTACACTGTTACTGTTATGTACACTGTTACTGTTATGTACACTGTTACTGTTACGTACACTGTTACTGTTACTGTTACGTACACTGTTACTGTTATGTACACTGTTACTGTTACTGTTATGTACACTGTTACTGCTATGTACACTGTTACTGCTATGTACACTGTTACTGTTATGTACACTGTTACTGTTACGTACACTGTTACTGTTACGTACACTGTTACTGTTACGTACACTGTTACTGTTACGTACACTGTTACTGTTACGTACACTGTTACTGTTATGTACACTGTTACTGTTATGTACACTGTTACTGCTAAGTACACTGTTACTGTTACGTACACTGTTACTGTTACTGTTATGTACACTGTTACTGTTATGTACACTGTTACTGTTACGTACACTGTTACTGTTACGTACACTGTTACTGTTACGTACACTGTTACTGTTACTGTTACTGTTACGTACACTGTTACTGTTACGTACACTGTTACTGTTACGTACACTATTACTGTTACGTACACTGTTACTGTTACTGTTACGTACACTGTTACTGTTATGTACACTGTTACTGTTATGTACACTGTTACTGTTATGTACACTGTTACTGTTATGTACACTGTTACTGTTATGTACACTGTTACTGTTACGTACACTGTTACTGCTATGTACACTGTTACTGTTACGTACACTGTTACTGTTACGTACACTGTTACTGTTATGTACACTGTTACTGTTACGTACACTGTTACTGTTACGTACACTATTACTGTTACGTACACTGTTACTGTTACTGTTACGTACACTGTTACTGTTACGTACACTGTTACTGTTATGTACACTGTTACTGTTATGTACACTGTTACTGCTAAGTACACTGTTACTGTTACGTACACTGTTACTGTTACTGTTATGTACACTGTTACTGCTATGTACACTGTTACTGTTATGTACACTGTTACTGTTACGTACACTGTTACTGTTACGTACACTGTTACTGTTACGTACACTGTTACTGTTACGTACACTGTTACTGTTACGTACACTGTTACTGTTACGTACACTGTTACTGTTACGTACACTATTACTGTTACGTACACTGTTACTGTTACTGTTACGTACACTGTTACTGTTACGTACACTGTTACTGTTATGTACACTGTTACTGTTACGTACACTGTTACTGTTACGTACACTGTTACTGTTACGTACACTGTTACTGTTATGTACACTGTTACTGTTATGTACACTGTTACTGTTATGTACACTGTTACTGTTATGTACACTGTTACTGTTACGTACACTGTTACTGTTACTGTTACGTACACTGTTACTGTTACGTACACTGTTACTGTTACGTACACTATTACTGTTACGTACACTGTTACTGTTACGTACACTGTTACTGTTACGTACACTATTACTGTTACGTACACTGTTACTGTTACTGTTACGTACACTGTTACTGTTACGTACACTGTTACTGTTATGTACACTGTTACTGTTACGTACACTGTTACTGTTACGTACACTGTTACTGTTACGTACACTGTTACTGTTACGTACACTGTTACTGTTACGTACACTGTTACTGTTATGTACACTGTTACTGTTACGTACACTGTTACTGTTACGTACACTGTTACTGTTACGTACACTGTTACTGTTATGTACACTGTTACTGTTACGTACACTGTTACTGTTATGTACACTGTTACTGTTACGTACACTGTTACTGTTACGTACACTGTTACTGTTATGTACACTGTTACTGTTACGTACACTGTTACTGTTACGTACACTGTTACTGTTATGTACACTGTTACTGTTACGTACACTGTTACTGTTACGTACACAGTTACTGCTATGTACACTGTTACTGTTATGTACACTGTTACTGTTACGTACACTGTTACTGTTATGTACACTGTTACTGCTATGTACACTGTTACTGTTACGTACACTGTTACTGTTATGTACACTGTTACTGTTACGTACACTGTTACTGTTACTGTTACGTACACTGTTACTGTTACGTACACTGTTACTGTTACTGTTACGTACACTGTTACTGTTATGTACACTGTTACTGTTATGTACACTGTTACTGTTACGTACACTGTTACTGTTACGTACACTGTTACTGTTACTGTTACGTACACTATTACTGTTACGTACACTGTTACTGTTACGTACACTGTTACTGTTACGTACACTATTACTGTTACGTACACTGTTACTGTTATGTACACTGTTACTGTTACGTACACTGTTACTGTTACTGCTATGTACACTGTTACTGTTATGTACACTGTTACTGTTATGTACACTGTTACTGTTACGTACACTGTTACTGTTACGTACACTATTACTGTTACGTACACTGTTACTGCTACGTACACTGTTACTGTTACGTACACTGTTACTGTTACGTACACTGTTACTGTTATGTACACTGTTACTGTTATGTACACTGTTACTGTTACGTACACTGTTACTGTTACGTACACTGTTACTGTTACGTACACTGTTACTGTTACGTACACTGTTACTGTTATGTACACTGTTACTGTTATGTACACTGTTACTGTTATGTACACTGTTACTGTTACGTACACTGTTACTGTTACGTACACTGTTACTGTTATGTACACTGTTACTGTTATGTACACTGTTACTGTTATGTACACTGTTACTGTTATGTACACTGTTACTGTTACGTACACTGTTACTGTTACGTACACTGTTACTGCTATGTACACTGTTACTGTTATGTACACTGTTACTGTTATGTACACTGTTACTGTTACGTACACTGTTACTGTTATGTACACTGTTACTGTTACGTACACTGTTACTGTTATGAACACTGTTACTGTTACTGTTACTGTTACGTACACTGTTACTGTTATGTACACTGTTACTGTTATGTACACTGTTACTGTTACGTACACTGTTACTGTTACGTACACTGTTACTGTTACCTACACTGTTACTGTTACGTACACTGTTACTGTTATGTACACTGTTACTGTTATGTACACTGTTACTGTTATGTACACTGTTACTGTTATGTACACTGTTACTGTTACGTACACTGTTACTGTTACGTACACTGTTACTGTTACTGTTACGTACACTGTTACTGTTACGTACACTGTTACTGTTACTGTTACGTACACTGTTACTGTTATGTACACTGTTACTGTTATGTACACTGTTACTGTTACGTACACTGTTACTGTTACGTACACTGTTACTGTTACTTACACTGTTACTGTTACGTACACTGTTACTGTTACGTACACTGTTACTGTTACGTACACTGTTACTGTTATGTACACTGTTACTGTTACGTACACTGTTACTGTTATGTACACTGTTACTGTTACGTACACTGTTACTGTTATGTACACTGTTACTGTTACGTACACTGTTACTGTTACGTACACTGTTACTGTTACGTACACTGTTACTGTTACGTACACTGTTACTGTTATGTACACTGTTACTGTTACGTACACTGTTACTGTTACGTACACTGTTACTGTTACGTACACTGTTACTGCTATGTACACTGTTACTGTTATGTACACTGTTACTGTTATGTACACTGTTACTGTTACGTACACTGTTACTGTTATGTACACTGTTACTGTTACGTACACTGTTACTGTTACGTACACTATTACTGTTATGTACACTGTTACTGTTACTGTTATGTACACTGTTACTGTTATGTACACTGTTACTGTTACGTACACTATTACTGTTATGTACACTGTTACTGTTACTGTTATATACACTGTTACTGTTATGTACACTGTTACTGTTATGTACACTGTTACTGTTACGTACACTGTTACTGTTACGTACACTGTTACTGTTATGTACACTGTTACTGTTACGTACACTGTTACTGTTACGTACACTGTTACTGTTACGTACACTGTTACTGCTATGTACACTGTTACTGTTATGTACACTGTTACTGTTATGTACACTATTACTGTTACGTACACTGTTACTGTTATGTACACTGTTACTGTTACGTACACTGTTACTGTTACGTACACTATTACTGTTACGTACACTGTTACTGTTACTGTTACGTACACTGTTACTGTTATGTACACTGTTACTGTTACGTACACTGTTACTGTTATGTACACTGTTACTGCTATGTACACTGTTACTGTTATGTACACTGTTACTGTTACGTACACTGTTACTGTTACGTACACTGTTACTGTTACGTACACTGTTACTGTTACGTACACTGTTACTGTTATGTACACTGTTACTGTTACTGTTACGTACACTGTTACTGTTACGTACACTGTTACTGTTACGTACACTGTTACTGTTATGTACACTGTTACTGTTATGTACACTGTTACTGTTACGTACACTGTTACTGTTACGTACACTGTTACTGTTATGTACACTGTTACTGTTACGTACACTGTTACTGCTATGTACACTGTTACTGTTACGTACACTATTACTGTTACGTACACTGTTACTGTTACTGTTATGTACACTGTTACTGTTACGTACACTGTTACTGTTATGTACACTGTTACTGTTACGTACACTGTTACTGTTACGTACACTATTACTGTTACGTACACTGTTACTGTTACTGTTACGTACACTGTTACTGTTATGTACACTGTTACTGTTATGTACACTGTTACTGTTATGTACACTGTTACTGTTATGTACACTGTTACTGTTACGTACACTGTTACTGTTACGTACACTGTTACTGTTATGTACACTGTTACTGTTATGTACACTGTTACTGTTATGTACACTGTTACTGTTATGTACACTGTTACTGTTATGTACACTGTTACTGTTACGTACACTATTACTGTTACGTACACTGTTACTGTTACGTACACTGTTACTGTTACGTACACTGTTACTGTTATGTACACTGTTACTGTTATGTACACTGTTACTGTTATGTACACTGTTACTGTTATGTACACTGTTACTGTTACGTACACTGTTACTGCTACGTACACTGTTACTGTTATGTACACTGTTACTGTTATGTACACTGTTACTGTTACGTACACTGTTACTGTTATGTACACTGTTACTGTTACGTACACTGTTACTGTTATGTACACTGTTACTGTTACGTACACTGTTACTGTTACGTACACTGTTACTGTTACGTACACTGTTACTGTTACGTACACTGTTACTGTTACGTACACTGTTACTGTTATGTACACTGTTACTGTTATGTACACTGTTACTGTTACGTACACTGTTACTGTTACGTACACTGTTACTGTTACGTACACTGTTACTGTTATGTACACTGTTACTGTTACGTACACTGTTACTGTTACGTACACTGTTACTGTTATGTACACTATTACTGTTACGTACACTGTTACTGTTACGTACACTGTTACTGTTATGTACACTGTTACTGTTACGTACACTGTTACTGTTACGTACACTATTACTGTTACGTACACTGTTACTGTTATGTACACTGTTACTGTTATGTACACTGTTACTGTTACGTACACTGTTACTGTTATGTACACTGTTACTGTTACGTACACTGTTACTGCTATGTACACTGTTACTGTTACGTACACTATTACTGTTACGTACACTGTTACTGTTACTGTTATGTACACTGTTACTGTTACGTACACTGTTACTGTTATGTACACTGTTACTGTTACGTACACTGTTACTGTTACGTACACTATTACTGTTACGTACACTGTTACTGTTACTGTTACGTACACTGTTACTGTTACGTACACTGTTACTGTTAAGTACACTGTTACTGTTACGTACACTGTTACTGTTATGTACACTGTTACTGTTACGTACACTGTTACTGTTATGTACACTGTTACTGTTACTGTTACGTACACTGTTACTGTTATGTACACTGTTACTGTTATGTACACTGTTACTGCTATGTACACTGTTACTGTTATGTACACTGTTACTGTTATGTACACTGTTACTGTTATGTACACTGTTACTGTTATGTACACTGTTACTGTTATGTACACTGTTACTGTTACGTACACTGTTACTGTTACGTACACTGTTACTGTTATGTACACTGTTACTGTTACGTACACTGTTACTGTTACGTACACTATTACTGTTACGTACACTGTTACTGTTACGTACACTGTTACTGTTATGTACACTGTTACTGTTACGTACACTGTTACTGTTATGTACACTGTTACTGCTATGTACACTGTTACTGTTATGTACACTGTTACTGTTACGTACACTGTTACTGTTACGTACACTGTTACTGTTACGTACACTGTTACTGTTACGTACACTGTTACTGCTACGTACACTGTTACTGTTACGTACACTGTTACTGTTACGTACACTGTTACTGTTATGTACACTGTTACTGTTACGTACACTGTTACTGTTACGTACACTGTTACTGTTACGTACACTGTTACTGCTACGTACACTGTTACTGTTACGTACACTGTTACTGTTACGTACACTGTTACTGTTATGTACACTGTTACTGTTATGTACACTGTTACTGTTACGTACACTGTTACTGCTATGTACACTGTTACTGTTACTGTTATGTACACTGTTACTGTTACGTACACTGTTACTGTTATGTACACTGTTACTGTTACGTACACTGTTACTGCTATGTACACTGTTACTGTTACGTACACTATTACTGTTACGTACACTGTTACTGTTACTGTTATGTACACTGTTACTGTTACGTACACTGTTACTGTTATGTACACTGTTACTGTTACGTACACTGTTACTGTTACGTACACTATTACTGTTACGTACACTGTTACTGTTACTGTTACGTACACTGTTACTGTTATGTACACTGTTACTGTTATGTACACTGTTACTGTTATGTACACTGTTACTGTTATGTACACTTTTACTGTTATGTACACTGTTACTGTTACGTACACTGTTACTATTACGTACACTGTTACTGTTATGTACACTGTTACTGTTATGTACACTGTTACTGTTATGTACACTGTTACTGTTATGTACACTGTTACTGTTATGTACACTGTTACTGTTACGTACACTATTACTGTTACGTACACTGTTACTGTTACGTACACTGTTACTGTTACGTACACTGTTACTGTTATGTACACTGTTACTGTTATGTACACTGTTACTGTTATGTACACTGTTACTGTTATGTACACTGTTACTGTTACGTACACTGTTACTGCTACGTACACTGTTACTGTTATGTACACTGTTACTGTTATGTACACTGTTACTGTTACGTACACTGTTACTGTTATGTACACTGTTACTGTTACGTACACTGTTACTGTTATGTACACTGTTACTGTTACGTACACTGTTACTGTTACGTACACTGTTACTGTTACGTACACTGTTACTGTTACGTACACTGTTACTGTTACGTACACTGTTACTGTTATGTACACTGTTACTGTTATGTACACTGTTACTGTTACGTACACTGTTACTGTTACGTACACTGTTACTGTTACGTACACTGTTACTGTTATGTACACTGTTACTGTTACGTACACTGTTACTGTTACGTACACTGTTACTGTTATGTACACTATTACTGTTACGTACACTGTTACTGTTACGTACACTGTTACTGTTATGTACACTGTTACTGTTACGTACACTGTTACTGTTACGTACACTATTACTGTTACGTACACTGTTACTGTTATGTACACTGTTACTGTTATGTACACTGTTACTGTTACGTACACTGTTACTGTTATGTACACTGTTACTGTTACGTACACTGTTACTGCTATGTACACTGTTACTGTTACGTACACTATTACTGTTACGTACACTGTTACTGTTACTGTTATGTACACTGTTACTGTTACGTACACTGTTACTGTTATGTACACTGTTACTGTTACGTACACTGTTACTGTTACGTACACTATTACTGTTACGTACACTGTTACTGTTACTGTTACGTACACTGTTACTGTTACGTACACTATTACTGTTATGTACACTGTTACTGTTATGTACACTGTTACTGTTACGTACACTGTTACTGTTACTGTTACGTACACTGTTACTGTTACTGCTATGTACACTGTTACTGTTATGTACACTGTTACTGTTACGTACACTGTTACTGTTAAGTACACTGTTACTGTTACGTACACTGTTACTGTTATGTACACTGTTACTGTTACGTACACTGTTACTGTTATGTACACTGTTACTGTTACTGTTACGTACACTGTTACTGTTATGTACACTGTTACTGTTATGTACACTGTTACTGCTATGTACACTGTTACTGTTATGTACACTGTTACTGTTATGTACACTGTTACTGTTATGTACACTGTTACTGTTATGTACACTGTTACTGTTATGTACACTGTTACTGTTACGTACACTGTTACTGTTACGTACACTGTTACTGCTATGTACACTGTTACTGTTACGTACACTGTTACTGTTACGTACACTATTACTGTTATGTACACTGTTACTGTTATGTACACTGTTACTGTTATGTACACTGTTACTGTTATGTACACTGTTACTGTTATGTACACTGTTACTGTTATGTACACTGTTACTGTTACGTACACTATTACTGTTACGTACACTGTTACTGTTACGTACACTGTTACTGTTACGTACACTGTTACTGTTACTGTTATGTACACTGTTACTGTTACGTACACTATTACTGTTACGTACACTGTTACTGTTACGTACACTGTTACTGTTATGTACACTGTTACTGTTATGTACACTGTTACTGTTATGTACACTGTTACTGTTATGTACACTGTTACTGTTATGTACACTGTTACTGTTACGTACACTGTTACTGCTATGTACACTGTTACTGTTACGTACACTGTTACTGTTATGTACACTGTTACTGCTATGTACACTGTTACTGTTACGTACACTGTTACTGTTACGTACACTGTTACTGTTACGTACACTGTTACTGTTACTGTTATGTACACTGTTACTGTTACGTACACTATTACTGTTACGTACACTGTTACTGTTACGTACACTGTTACTGTTATGTACACTGTTACTGTTATGTACACTGTTACTGTTATGTACACTGTTACTGTTATGTACACTGTTACTGTTATGTACACTGTTACTGTTACGTACACTATTACTGTTACGTACACTGTTACTGTTACGTACACTGTTACTGTTACGTACACTGTTACTGTTACTGTTATGTACACTGTTACTGTTACGTACACTATTACTGTTACGTACACTGTTACTGTTACGTACACTGTTACTGTTACGTACACTGTTACTGTTATGTACACTGTTACTGTTACTGTTACGTACACTGTTACTGTTATGTACACTGTTACTGTTATGTACACTGTTACTGTTATGTACACTGTTACTGCTATGTACACTGTTACTGTTACTGTTATGTACACTGTTACTGTTACGTACACTGTTACTGTTAAGTACACTGTTACTGTTACGTACACTGTTACTGTTATGTACACTGTTACTGTTACGTACACTGTTACTGTTACGTACACTGTTACTGTTACGTACACTGTTACTGTTACGTACACTGTTACTGTTATGTACACTGTTACTGTTATGTACACTGTTACTGTTACGTACACTGTTACTGCTATGTACACTGTTACTGTTATGTACACTGTTACTGTTATGTACACTGTTACTGTTATGTACACTGTTACTGTTATGTACACTGTTACTGTTACGTACACTATTACTGTTACGTACACTGTTACTGTTACGTACACTGTTACTGTTACGTACACTGTTACTGTTACTGTTATGTACACTGTTACTGTTACGTACACTATTACTGTTACGTACACTGTTACTGTTACGTACACTGTTACTGTTACGTACACTGTTACTGTTATGTACACTGTTACTGTTATGTACACTGTTACTGTTATGTACACTGTTACTGTTATGTACACTGTTACTGTTACGTACACTGTTACTGCTACGTACACTGTTACTGTTATGTACACTGTTACTGTTATGTACACTGTTACTGTTACGTACACTGTTACTGTTATGTACACTGTTACTGTTACGTACACTGTTACTGTTATGTACACTGTTACTGTTACGTACACTGTTACTGTTACGTACACTGTTACTGTTACGTACACTGTTACTGTTACGTACACTGTTACTGTTACGTACACTGTTACTGTTATGTACACTGTTACTGTTATGTACACTGTTACTGTTACGTACACTGTTACTGTTACGTACACTGTTACTGTTACGTACACTGTTACTGTTATGTACACTGTTACTGTTACGTACACTGTTACTGTTACGTACACTGTTACTGTTATGTACACTATTACTGTTACGTACACTGTTACTGTTACGTACACTGTTACTGTTATGTACACTGTTACTGTTACGTACACTGTTACTGTTACGTACACTATTACTGTTACGTACACTGTTACTGTTATGTACACTGTTACTGTTATGTACACTGTTACTGTTACGTACACTGTTACTGTTATGTACACTGTTACTGTTACGTACACTGTTACTGCTATGTACACTGTTACTGTTACGTACACTATTACTGTTACGTACACTGTTACTGTTACTGTTATGTACACTGTTACTGTTACGTACACTGTTACTGTTATGTACACTGTTACTGTTACGTACACTGTTACTGTTACGTACACTATTACTGTTACGTACACTGTTACTGTTACTGTTACGTACACTGTTACTGTTACGTACACTATTACTGTTATGTACACTGTTACTGTTATGTACACTGTTACTGTTACGTACACTGTTACTGTTACTGTTACGTACACTGTTACTGTTACTGCTATGTACACTGTTACTGTTATGTACACTGTTACTGTTACGTACACTGTTACTGTTAAGTACACTGTTACTGTTACGTACACTGTTACTGTTATGTACACTGTTACTGTTACGTACACTGTTACTGTTATGTACACTGTTACTGTTACTGTTACGTACACTGTTACTGTTATGTACACTGTTACTGTTATGTACACTGTTACTGCTATGTACACTGTTACTGTTATGTACACTGTTACTGTTATGTACACTGTTACTGTTATGTACACTGTTACTGTTATGTACACTGTTACTGTTATGTACACTGTTACTGTTACGTACACTGTTACTGTTACGTACACTGTTACTGCTATGTACACTGTTACTGTTACGTACACTGTTACTGTTACGTACACTATTACTGTTATGTACACTGTTACTGTTATGTACACTGTTACTGTTATGTACACTGTTACTGTTATGTACACTGTTACTGTTATGTACACTGTTACTGTTATGTACACTGTTACTGTTACGTACACTATTACTGTTACGTACACTGTTACTGTTACGTACACTGTTACTGTTACGTACACTGTTACTGTTACTGTTATGTACACTGTTACTGTTACGTACACTATTACTGTTACGTACACTGTTACTGTTACGTACACTGTTACTGTTATGTACACTGTTACTGTTATGTACACTGTTACTGTTATGTACACTGTTACTGTTATGTACACTGTTACTGTTATGTACACTGTTACTGTTACGTACACTGTTACTGCTATGTACACTGTTACTGTTACGTACACTGTTACTGTTATGTACACTGTTACTGCTATGTACACTGTTACTGTTACGTACACTGTTACTGTTACGTACACTGTTACTGTTACGTACACTGTTACTGTTACTGTTATGTACACTGTTACTGTTACGTACACTATTACTGTTACGTACACTGTTACTGTTACGTACACTGTTACTGTTATGTACACTGTTACTGTTATGTACACTGTTACTGTTATGTACACTGTTACTGTTATGTACACTGTTACTGTTATGTACACTGTTACTGTTACGTACACTATTACTGTTACGTACACTGTTACTGTTACGTACACTGTTACTGTTACGTACACTGTTACTGTTACTGTTATGTACACTGTTACTGTTACGTACACTATTACTGTTACGTACACTGTTACTGTTACGTACACTGTTACTGTTACGTACACTGTTACTGTTATGTACACTGTTACTGTTACTGTTACGTACACTGTTACTGTTATGTACACTGTTACTGTTATGTACACTGTTACTGTTATGTACACTGTTACTGCTATGTACACTGTTACTGTTACTGTTATGTACACTGTTACTGTTACGTACACTGTTACTGTTAAGTACACTGTTACTGTTACGTACACTGTTACTGTTATGTACACTGTTACTGTTACGTACACTGTTACTGTTACGTACACTGTTACTGTTACGTACACTGTTACTGTTACGTACACTGTTACTGTTATGTACACTGTTACTGTTATGTACACTGTTACTGTTACGTACACTGTTACTGCTATGTACACTGTTACTGTTATGTACACTGTTACTGTTATGTACACTGTTACTGTTATGTACACTGTTACTGTTATGTACACTGTTACTGTTACGTACACTATTACTGTTACGTACACTGTTACTGTTACGTACACTGTTACTGTTACGTACACTGTTACTGTTACTGTTATGTACACTGTTACTGTTACGTACACTATTACTGTTATGTACACTGTTACTGTTACGTACACTATTACTGTTACGTACACTGTTACTGTTACGTACACTGTTACTGTTACGTACACTGTTACTGTTACTGTTACGTACACTGTTACTGTTACTGCTATGTACACTGTTACTGTTATGTACACTGTTACTGTTACGTACACTGTTACTGTTACGTACACTGTTACTGTTACTGCTATGTACACTGTTACTGCTATGTACACTGTTACTGCTATGTACACTGTTACTGTTACGTACACTGTTACTGTTACGTACACTGTTACTGTTACGTACACTGTTACTGTTATGTACACTGTTACTGTTATGTACACTGTTACTGTTATGTACACTGTTACTGTTACGTACACTGTTACTGTTACTGCTATGTACACTGTTACTGTTATGTACACTGTTACTGTTACGTACACTGTTACTGTTACGTACACTGTTACTGTTATGTACACTGTTACTGTTACGTACACTGTTACTGTTATGTACACTGTTACTGTTACGTACACTGTTACTGTTATGTACACTGTTACTGCTATGTACACTGTTACTGTTACGTACACTGTTACTGTTATGTACACTGTTACTGTTACGTACACTGTTACTGTTATGTACACTGTTACTGTTATGTACACTGTTACTGTTACGTACACTGTTACTGTTATGTACACTGTTACTGTTACTGTTACGTACACTGTTACTGTTATGTACACTGTTACTGTTACGTACACTGTTACTGTTATGTACACTGTTACTGTTACGTACACTGTTACTGTTACGTACACTGTTACTGTTACGTACACTGTTACTGTTACGTACACTGTTACTGTTACGTACACTATTACTGTTATGTACACTGTTACTGTTACGTACACTGTTACTGTTATGTACACTGTTACTGTTACGTACACTATTACTGTTACGTACACTGTTACTGTTACGTACACTGTTACTGTTATGTACACTGTTACTGTTACGTACACTGTTACTGTTACTGCTATGTACACTGTTACTGTTATGTACACTGTTACTGTTACGTACACTGTTACTGTTACGTACACTGTTACTGTTATGTACACTGTTACTGTTATGTACACTGTTACTGTTACGTACACTGTTACTGTTATGTACACTGTTACTGTTACGTACACTATTACTGTTACGTACACTGTTACTGTTACGTACACTGTTACTGTTACGTACACTGTTACTGTTACGTACACTGTTACTGTTATGTACACTGTTACTGTTACGTACACTGTTACTGTTACGTACACTGTTACTGTTACGTACACTGTTACTGTTACTGCTATGTACACTGTTACTGCTATGTACACTGTTACTGTTACGTACACTGTTACTGTTATGTACACTGTTACTGTTACGTACACTGTTACTGTTACTGTTATGTACACTGTTACTGCTATGTACACTGTTACTGTTACGTACACTGTTACTGTTATGTACACTGTTACTGTTATGTACACTGTTACTGTTACGTACACTGTTACTGTTATGTACACTGTTACTGCTATGTACACTGTTACTGTTACTGTTACGTACACTGTTACTGTTATGTACACTGTTACTGTTACGTACACTATTACTGTTATGTACACTGTTACTGTTATGTACACTGTTACTGTTATGTACACTGTTACTGTTATGTACACTGTTACTGTTACGTACACTGTTACTGTTATGTACACTGTTACTGTTACGTACACTGTTACTGTTATGTACACTGTTACTGTTACGTACACTGTTACTGTTACGTACACTGTTACTGTTATGTACACTGTTACTGTTACGTACACTGTTACTGTTATGTACACTGTTACTGTTATGTACACTGTTACTGTTACGTACACTGTTACTGTTATGTACACTGTTACTGTTACGTACACTGTTACTGTTACGTACACTGTTACTGTTACGTACACTGTTACTGTTACGTACACTGTTACTGTTACGTACACTGTTACTGTTAAGTACACTGTTACTGTTACGTACACTGTTACTGTTATGTACACTATTACTGTTATGTACACTGTTACTGTTACTGTTATGTACACTGTTACTGTTATGTACACTGTTACTGTTATGTACACTGTTACTGTTACGTACACTGTTACTGTTATGTACACTGTTACTGTTACGTACACTGTTACTGTTATGTACACTGTTACTGTTACGTACACTGTTACTGTTACGTACACTGTTACTGTTATGTACACTGTTACTGTTACGTACACTATTACTGTTATGTACACTGTTACTGTTACTGTTATGTACACTGTTACTGTTATGTACACTGTTACTGTTATGTACACTGTTACTGTTACGTACACTGTTACTGTTATGTACACTGTTACTGTTATGTACACTGTTACTGTTACGTACACTGTTACTGTTATGTACACTGTTACTGTTACGTACACTGTTACTGTTACGTACACTGTTACTGTTACGTACACTGTTACTGTTACGTACACTGTTACTGTTACGTACACTGTTACTGTTAAGTACACTGTTACTGTTACGTACACTGTTACTGTTATGTACACTATTACTGTTACGTACACTGTTACTGTTACGTACACTGTTACTGTTACTGTTATGTACACTGTTACTGTTACGTACACTGTTACTGTTACGTACACTGTTACTGCTATGTATACTGTTACTGTTACGTACACTGTTACTGCTATGTACACTGTTACTGTTACGTACACTGTTACTGTTATGTACACTGTTACTGTTATGTACACTGTTACTGTTACGTACACTGTTACTGTTACGTACACTGTTACTGTTACTGCTATGTACACTGTTACTGTTACGTACACTGTTACTGTTACGTACACTGTTACTGTTACGTACACTGTTACTGTTATGTACACTGTTACTGTTATGTACACTGTTACTGCTATGTACACTGTTACTGCTATGTACACTGTTACTGTTATGTACACTGTTACTGTTACTGTTATGTACACTGTTACTGTTACGTACACTGTTACTGTTATGTACACTGTTACTGTTACGTACACTGTTACTGTTATGTACACTGTTACTGTTATGTACACTGTTACTGTTATGTACACTGTTACTGCTATGTACACTGTTACTGTTACTGTTACGTACACTGTTACTGTTATGTACACTGTTACTGTTATGTACACTGTTACTGCTATGTACACTGTTACTGTTACTGTTACGTACAGTGTTACTGTTATGTACACTATTACTGTTACGTACACTGTTACTGTTACTGTTATGTACACTGTTACTGTTACGTACACTGTTACTGTTACGTACACTGTTACTGCTATGTACACTGTTACTGTTACGTACACTGTTACTGTTACGTACACTGTTACTGCTATGTACACTGTTACTGTTACGTACACTGTTACTGTTATGTACACTGTTACTGTTACGTACACTGTTACTGTTATGTACACTGTTACTGTTACGTACACTGTTACTGTTACGTACACTGTTACTGTTACGTACACTGTTACTGTTACGTACACTGTTACTGTTACGTACACTGTTACTGTTATGTACACTGTTACTGTTATGTACACTGTTACTGTTATGTACACTGTTACTGTTATGTACACTGTTACTGTTACGTACACTGTTACTGTTATGTACACTGTTACTGTTACGTACACTATTACTGTTATGTACACTGTTACTGTTACTGTTATGTACACTGTTACTGTTATGTACACTGTTACTGTTATGTACACTGTTACTGTTACGTACACTGTTACTGTTATGTACACTGTTACTGTTACGTACACTGTTACTGTTATGTACACTGTTACTGTTACGTACACTGTTACTGTTACGTACACTGTTACTGTTATGTACACTGTTACTGTTATGTACACTGTTACTGTTATGTACACTGTTACTGTTACGTACACTGTTACTGTTATGTACACTGTTACTGTTATGTACACTGTTACTGTTACGTACACTGTTACTGTTACGTACACTGTTACTGTTACTGTTACGTACACTGTTACTGTTATGTACACTGTTACTGTTATGTACACTGTTACTGTTACGTACACTGTTACTGTTATGTACACTGTTACTGTTACGTACACTGTTACTGTTATGTACACTGTTACTGTTACGTACACTGTTACTGTTACGTACACTGTTACTGTTATGTACACTGTTACTGTTATGTACACTGTTACTGTTACGTACACTGTTACTGTTATGTACACTGTTACTGTTACTGTTATGTACACTGTTACTGTTACGTACACTGTTACTGTTATGTACACTGTTACTGCTATGTACACTGTTACTGTTATGTACACTGTTACTGTTACGTACACTGTTACTGTTATGTACACTGTTACTGTTATGTACACTGTTACTGTTACGTACACTGTTACTGTTATGTACACTGTTACTGTTATGTACACTGTTACTGTTACGTACACTGTTACTGTTATGTACACTGTTACTGTTATGTACACTGTTACTGTTATGTACACTGTTACTGTTATGTACACTGTTACTGTTACGTACACTGTTACTGTTACGTACACTGTTACTGTTACTGTTACGTACACTGTTACTGTTATGTACACTGTTACTGTTATGTACACTGTTACTGTTACGTACACTGTTACTGTTATGTACACTGTTACTGTTACGTACACTGTTACTGTTATGTACACTGTTACTGTTATGTACACTGTTACTGCTATGTACACTGTTACTGCTATGTACACTGTTACTGTTATGTACACTGTTACTGTTACTGTTACGTACACTGTTACTGTTACGTACACTGTTACTGTTATGTACACTGTTACTGTTAAGTACACTGTTACTGTTACGTACACTGTTACTGTTATGTACACTGTTACTGTTACGTACACTGTTACTGTTATGTACACTGTTACTGTTACGTACACTGTTACTGTTACGTACACTGTTACTGTTATGTACACTGTTACTGTTACTGTTATGTACACTGTTACTGTTATGTACACTGTTACTGCTATGTACACTGTTACTGTTACTGTTACGTACACTGTTACTGTTATGTACACTGTTACTGTTACTGTTATGTACACTGTTACTGTTACGTACACTGTTACTGTTATGTACACTGTTACTGTTACGTACACTGTTACTGTTATGTACACTGTTACTGTTATGTACACTGTTACTGTTACGTACACTGTTACTGTTATGTACACTGTTACTGTTACGTACACTATTACTGTTACGTACACTGTTACTGTTACGTACACTGTTACTGTTACGTACACTGTTACTGTTACGTACACTGTTACTGTTATGTACACTGTTACTGTTACGTACACTGTTACTGTTACGTACACTGTTACTGTTACGTACACTGTTACTGTTACTGCTATGTACACTGTTACTGCTATGTACACTGTTACTGTTACGTACACTGTTACTGTTATGTACACTGTTACTGTTACGTACACTGTTACTGTTACTGTTATGTACACTGTTACTGCTATGTACACTGTTACTGTTACGTACACTGTTACTGTTATGTACACTGTTACTGTTATGTACACTGTTACTGTTACGTACACTGTTACTGTTATGTACACTGTTACTGCTATGTACACTGTTACTGTTACTGTTACGTACACTGTTACTGTTATGTACACTGTTACTGTTACGTACACTATTACTGTTATGTACACTGTTACTGTTATGTACACTGTTACTGTTATGTACACTGTTACTGTTACGTACACTGTTACTGTTACGTACACTGTTACTGTTATGTACACTGTTACTGTTACGTACACTGTTACTGTTATGTACACTGTTACTGTTACGTACACTGTTACTGTTACGTACACTGTTACTGTTATGTACACTGTTACTGTTACGTACACTGTTACTGTTATGTACACTGTTACTGTTATGTACACTGTTACTGTTACGTACACTGTTACTGTTATGTACACTGTTACTGTTACGTACACTATTACTGTTATGTACACTGTTACTGTTACTGTTATGTACACTGTTACTGTTATGTACACTGTTACTGTTATGTACACTGTTACTGTTACGTACACTGTTACTGTTATGTACACTGTTACTGTTATGTACACTGTTACTGTTACGTACACTGTTACTGTTATGTACACTGTTACTGTTACGTACACTGTTACTGTTACGTACACTGTTACTGTTACGTACACTGTTACTGTTACGTACACTGTTACTGTTACGTACACTGTTACTGTTAAGTACACTGTTACTGTTACGTACACTGTTACTGTTATGTACACTATTACTGTTACGTACACTGTTACTGTTACGTACACTGTTACTGTTACTGTTATGTACACTGTTACTGTTACGTACACTGTTACTGTTACGTACACTGTTACTGCTATGTATACTGTTACTGTTACGTACACTGTTACTGCTATGTACACTGTTACTGTTACGTACACTGTTACTGTTATGTACACTGTTACTGTTATGTACACTGTTACTGTTACGTACACTGTTACTGTTACGTACACTGTTACTGTTACTGCTATGTACACTGTTACTGTTACGTACACTGTTACTGTTACGTACACTGTTACTGTTACGTACACTGTTACTGTTATGTACACTGTTACTGTTATGTACACTGTTACTGCTATGTACACTGTTACTGCTATGTACACTGTTACTGTTATGTACACTGTTACTGTTACTGTTATGTACACTGTTACTGTTACGTACACTGTTACTGTTATGTACACTGTTACTGTTACGTACACTGTTACTGTTATGTACACTGTTACTGTTATGTACACTGTTACTGTTATGTACACTGTTACTGCTATGTACACTGTTACTGTTACTGTTACGTACACTGTTACTGTTATGTACACTGTTACTGTTATGTACACTGTTACTGCTATGTACACTGTTACTGTTACTGTTACGTACAGTGTTACTGTTATGTACACTATTACTGTTACGTACACTGTTACTGTTACTGTTATGTACACTGTTACTGTTACGTACACTGTTACTGTTACGTACACTGTTACTGCTATGTACACTGTTACTGTTACGTACACTGTTACTGTTACGTACACTGTTACTGCTATGTACACTGTTACTGTTACGTACACTGTTACTGTTATGTACACTGTTACTGTTACGTACACTGTTACTGTTATGTACACTGTTACTGTTACGTACACTGTTACTGTTACGTACACTGTTACTGTTACGTACACTGTTACTGTTACGTACACTGTTACTGTTACGTACACTGTTACTGTTATGTACACTGTTACTGTTATGTACACTGTTACTGTTATGTACACTGTTACTGTTATGTACACTGTTACTGTTACGTACACTGTTACTGTTATGTACACTGTTACTGTTACGTACACTATTACTGTTATGTACACTGTTACTGTTACTGTTATGTACACTGTTACTGTTATGTACACTGTTACTGTTATGTACACTGTTACTGTTATGTACACTATTACTGTTACGTACACTGTTACTGTTATGTACACTGTTACTGTTACGTACACTGTTACTGTTATGTACACTGTTACTGTTATGTACACTGTTACTGTTATGTACACTATTACTGTTACGTACACTGTTACTGTTACGTACACTGTTACTGTTATGTACACTGTTACTGTTACGTACACTGTTACTGTTACGTACACTGTTACTGTTACGTACACTGTTACTGTTACGTACACTGTTACTGTTATGTACACTGTTACTGTTATGTACACTGTTACTGTTACGTACACTGTTACTGTTATGTACACTGTTACTGTTACGTACACTGTTACTGTTATGTACACTGTTACTGTTACGTACACTGTTACTGTTATGTACACTGTTACTGTTACGTACACTGTTACTGTTACGTACACTGTTACTGTTATGTACACTGTTACTGTTATGTACACTGTTACTGTTACGTACACTGTTACTGTTATGTACACTGTTACTGTTATGTACACTGTTACTGTTACGTACACTGTTACTGTTATGTACACTGTTACTGTTATGTACACTGTTACTGTTACGTACACTGTTACTGTTATGTACACTGTTACTGTTATGTACACTGTTACTGTTATGTACACTGTTACTGTTATGTACACTGTTACTGTTACGTACACTGTTACTGTTACGTACACTGTTACTGTTACTGTTACGTACACTGTTACTGTTATGTACACTGTTACTGTTATGTACACTGTTACTGTTACGTACACTGTTACTGTTATGTACACTGTTACTGTTACGTACACTGTTACTGTTATGTACACTGTTACTGTTATGTACACTGTTACTGCTATGTACACTGTTACTGCTATGTACACTGTTACTGTTATGTACACTGTTACTGTTACTGTTACGTACACTGTTACTGTTACGTACACTGTTACTGTTATGTACACTGTTACTGTTAAGTACACTGTTACTGTTACGTACACTGTTACTGTTATGTACACTGTTACTGTTACGTACACTGTTACTGTTATGTACACTGTTACTGTTACGTACACTGTTACTGTTACGTACACTGTTACTGTTATGTACACTGTTACTGTTACTGTTATGTACACTGTTACTGTTATGTACACTGTTACTGCTATGTACACTGTTACTGTTACTGTTACGTACACTGTTACTGTTATGTACACTGTTACTGTTACTGTTATGTACACTGTTACTGTTACGTACACTGTTACTGTTATGTACACTGTTACTGTTACGTACACTGTTACTGTTATGTACACTGTTACTGTTATGTACACTGTTACTGTTACGTACACTGTTACTGTTATGTACACTGTTACTGTTACGTACACTATTACTGTTACGTACACTGTTACTGTTACGTACACTGTTACTGTTACGTACACTGTTACTGTTACGTACACTGTTACTGTTATGTACACTGTTACTGTTACGTACACTGTTACTGTTACGTACACTGTTACTGTTACGTACACTGTTACTGTTACTGCTATGTACACTGTTACTGCTATGTACACTGTTACTGTTACGTACACTGTTACTGTTATGTACACTGTTACTGTTACGTACACTGTTACTGTTACTGTTATGTACACTGTTACTGCTATGTACACTGTTACTGTTACGTACACTGTTACTGTTATGTACACTGTTACTGTTATGTACACTGTTACTGTTACGTACACTGTTACTGTTATGTACACTGTTACTGCTATGTACACTGTTACTGTTACTGTTACGTACACTGTTACTGTTATGTACACTGTTACTGTTACGTACACTATTACTGTTATGTACACTGTTACTGTTATGTACACTGTTACTGTTATGTACACTGTTACTGTTATGTACACTGTTACTGTTACGTACACTGTTACTGTTATGTACACTGTTACTGTTACGTACACTGTTACTGTTATGTACACTGTTACTGTTACGTACACTGTTACTGTTACGTACACTGTTACTGTTATGTACACTGTTACTGTTACGTACACTGTTACTGTTATGTACACTGTTACTGTTATGTACACTGTTACTGTTACGTACACTGTTACTGTTATGTACACTGTTACTGTTACGTACACTATTACTGTTATGTACACTGTTACTGTTACTGTTATGTACACTGTTACTGTTATGTACACTGTTACTGTTATGTACACTGTTACTGTTACGTACACTGTTACTGTTATGTACACTGTTACTGTTATGTACACTGTTACTGTTACGTACACTGTTACTGTTATGTACACTGTTACTGTTACGTACACTGTTACTGTTACGTACACTGTTACTGTTACGTACACTGTTACTGTTACGTACACTGTTACTGTTACGTACACTGTTACTGTTAAGTACACTGTTACTGTTACGTACACTGTTACTGTTATGTACACTATTACTGTTACGTACACTGTTACTGTTACGTACACTGTTACTGTTACTGTTATGTACACTGTTACTGTTACGTACACTGTTACTGTTACGTACACTGTTACTGCTATGTATACTGTTACTGTTACGTACACTGTTACTGCTATGTACACTGTTACTGTTACGTACACTGTTACTGTTATGTACACTGTTACTGTTATGTACACTGTTACTGTTACGTACACTGTTACTGTTACGTACACTGTTACTGTTACTGCTATGTACACTGTTACTGTTACGTACACTGTTACTGTTACGTACACTGTTACTGTTACGTACACTGTTACTGTTATGTACACTGTTACTGTTATGTACACTGTTACTGCTATGTACACTGTTACTGCTATGTACACTGTTACTGTTATGTACACTGTTACTGTTACTGTTATGTACACTGTTACTGTTACGTACACTGTTACTGTTATGTACACTGTTACTGTTACGTACACTGTTACTGTTATGTACACTGTTACTGTTATGTACACTGTTACTGTTATGTACACTGTTACTGCTATGTACACTGTTACTGTTACTGTTACGTACACTGTTACTGTTATGTACACTGTTACTGTTATGTACACTGTTACTGCTATGTACACTGTTACTGTTACTGTTACGTACAGTGTTACTGTTATGTACACTATTACTGTTACGTACACTGTTACTGTTACTGTTATGTACACTGTTACTGTTACGTACACTGTTACTGTTACGTACACTGTTACTGCTATGTATACTGTTACTGTTACGTACACTGTTACTGTTATGTACACTGTTACTGTTACGTACACTGTTACTGTTATGTACACTGTTACTGTTATGTACACTGTTACTGCTATGTACACTGTTACTGCTATGTACACTGTTACTGTTACGTACACTGTTACTGTTATGTACACTGTTACTGTTACGTACACTGTTACTGTTACGTACACTGTTACTGTTACGTACACTGTTACTGTTACGTACACTGTTACTGTTACGTACACTGTTACTGTTATGTACACTGTTACTGTTATGTACACTGTTACTGTTATGTACACTGTTACTGTTATGTACACTGTTACTGTTACGTACACTGTTACTGTTATGTACACTGTTACTGTTACGTACACTATTACTGTTATGTACACTGTTACTGTTACTGTTATGTACACTGTTACTGTTATGTACACTGTTACTGTTATGTACACTGTTACTGTTACGTACACTGTTACTGTTATGTACACTGTTACTGTTACGTACACTGTTACTGTTATGTACACTGTTACTGTTACGTACACTGTTACTGTTACGTACACTGTTACTGTTATGTACACTGTTACTGTTATGTACACTGTTACTGTTATGTACACTGTTACTGTTACGTACACTGTTACTGTTATGTACACTGTTACTGTTATGTACACTGTTACTGTTACGTACACTGTTACTGTTACGTACACTGTTACTGTTACTGTTACGTACACTGTTACTGTTATGTACACTGTTACTGTTATGTACACTGTTACTGTTACGTACACTGTTACTGTTATGTACACTGTTACTGTTACGTACACTGTTACTGTTATGTACACTGTTACTGTTACGTACACTGTTACTGTTACGTACACTGTTACTGTTATGTACACTGTTACTGTTATGTACACTGTTACTGTTACGTACACTGTTACTGTTATGTACACTGTTACTGTTACTGTTATGTACACTGTTACTGTTACGTACACTGTTACTGTTATGTACACTGTTACTGCTATGTACACTGTTACTGTTATGTACACTGTTACTGTTACGTACACTGTTACTGTTATGTACACTGTTACTGTTATGTACACTGTTACTGTTACGTACACTGTTACTGTTATGTACACTGTTACTGTTATGTACACTGTTACTGTTACGTACACTGTTACTGTTATGTACACTGTTACTGTTATGTACACTGTTACTGTTATGTACACTGTTACTGTTATGTACACTGTTACTGTTACGTACACTGTTACTGTTACGTACACTGTTACTGTTACTGTTACGTACACTGTTACTGTTATGTACACTGTTACTGTTATGTACACTGTTACTGTTACGTACACTGTTACTGTTATGTACACTGTTACTGTTACGTACACTGTTACTGTTATGTACACTGTTACTGTTATGTACACTGTTACTGCTATGTACACTGTTACTGCTATGTACACTGTTACTGTTATGTACACTGTTACTGTTACTGTTACGTACACTGTTACTGTTACGTACACTGTTACTGTTATGTACACTGTTACTGTTAAGTACACTGTTACTGTTACGTACACTGTTACTGTTATGTACACTGTTACTGTTACGTACACTGTTACTGTTATGTACACTGTTACTGTTACGTACACTGTTACTGTTACGTACACTGTTACTGTTATGTACACTGTTACTGTTACTGTTATGTACACTGTTACTGTTATGTACACTGTTACTGCTATGTACACTGTTACTGTTACTGTTACGTACACTGTTACTGTTATGTACACTGTTACTGTTACTGTTATGTACACTGTTACTGTTACGTACACTGTTACTGTTATGTACACTGTTACTGTTACGTACACTGTTACTGTTATGTACACTGTTACTGTTACTGTTACGTACACTGTTACTGTTATGTACACTGTTACTGTTACTGTTATGTACACTGTTACTGTTACGTACACTGTTACTGTTAGTGTACACTGTTACTGTTACGTACACTGTTACTGTTACGTACACTGTTACTGTTATGTACACTGTTACTGTTATGTACACTGTTACTGTTATGTACACTGTTACTGTTACTGTTACGTACACTGTTACTGTTATGTACACTGTTACTGTTATGTACACTGTTACTGTTACTGTTACTGTTACGTACACTGTTACTGTTACGTACACTGTTACTGTTACGTACACTGTTACTGTTACGTACACTGTTACTGTTATGTACACTGTTACTGTTATGTACACTGTTACTGTTATGTACACTGTTACTGTTACTGTTACGTACACTGTTACTGTTATGTACACTGTTACTGTTATGTACACTGTTACTGTTACTGTTACTGTTACGTACACTGTTACTGTTACGTACACTGTTACTGTTACGTACACTGTTACTGTTATGTACACTGTTACTGTTATGTACACTGTTACTGCTATGTACACTGTTACTGCTATGTACACTGTTACTGTTATGTACACTGTTACTGTTACTGTTACGTACACTGTTACTGTTACGTACACTGTTACTGTTATGTACACTGTTACTGTTAAGTACACTGTTACTGTTACGTACACTGTTACTGTTATGTACACTGTTACTGTTACGTACACTGTTACTGTTACGTACACTGTTACTGTTATGTACACTGTTACTGTTATGTACACTGTTACTGTTACGTACACTGTTACTGTTATGTACACTGTTACTGTTACGTACACTGTTACTGTTATGTACACTGTTACTGTTATGTACACTGTTACTGTTATGTACACTGTTACTGCTATGTACACTGTTACTGTTACTGTTACGTACACTGTTACTGTTATGTACACTGTTACTGTTACGTACACTATTACTGTTATGTACACTGTTACTGTTACTGTTACGTACACTGTTACTGTTACGTACACTGTTACTGTTATGTACACTGTTACTGTTAAGTACACTGTTACTGTTACGTACACTGTTACTGTTATGTACACTGTTACTGTTACGTACACTGTTACTGTTATGTACACTGTTACTGTTACGTACACTGTTACTGTTATGTACACTGTTACTGTTATGTACACTGTTACTGTTACGTACACTGTTACTGTTACGTACACTGTTACTGTTACGTACACTATTACTGTTATGTACACTGTTACTGTTAAGTACACTGTTACTGTTACGTACACTGTTACTGTTATGTACACTATTACTGTTACGTACACTGTTACTGTTACTGTTATGTACACTGTTACTGTTACGTACACTGTTACTGCTATGTACACTGTTACTGTTACGTACACTGTTACTGTTATGTACACTGTTACTGCTATGTACACTGTTACTGTTACGTACACTGTTACTGCTATGTACACTGTTACTGTTACGTACACTGTTACTGTTACGTACACTGTTACTGTTACGTACACTGTTACTGTTATGTACACTGTTACTGTTACGTACACTGTTACTGTTACTGCTATGTACACTGTTACTGTTACGTACACTGTTACTGTTACGTACACTGTTACTGTTACGTACACTGTTACTGTTATGTACACTGTTACTGTTACGTACACTGTTACTGTTACTGTTATGTACACTGTTACTGTTATGTACACTGTTACTGTTATGTACACTGTTACTGTTACGTACACTGTTACTGTTATGTACACTGTTACTGTTACGTACACTGTTACTGTTACGTACACTGTTACTGTTATGTACACTGTTACTGTTATGTACACTGTTACTGTTACGTACACTGTTACTGTTACGTACACTGTTACTGTTACTGCTATGTACACTGTTACTGTTACGTACACTGTTACTGTTACGTACACTGTTACTGTTACGTACACTGTTACTGTTATGTACACTGTTACTGTTACGTACACTGTTACTGTTATGTACACTGTTACTGCTATGTACACTGTTACTGTTACGTACACTGTTACTGCTATGTACACTGTTACTGTTACGTACACTGTTACTGTTATGTACACTGTTACTGTTACGTACACTGTTACTGCTATGTACACTGTTACTGTTATGTACACTGTTACTGTTACGTACACTGTTACTGCTATGTACACTGTTACTGTTATGTACACTGTTACTGTTACGTACACTGTTACTGCTATGTACACTGTTACTGTTACGTACACTGTTACTGTTACGTACACTGTTACTGCTATGTACACTGTTACTGTTATGTACACTGTTACTGTTACGTACACTGTTACTGTTACGTACACTGTTACTGTTACTGCTATGTACACTGTTACTGTTACGTACACTGTTACTGTTACGTACACTGTTACTGTTACGTACACTGTTACTGTTATGTACACTGTTACTGTTATGTACACTGTTACTGTTACGTACACTGTTACTGTTACGTACACTGATACTGTTACTGCTATGTACACTGTTACTGTTACATACACTGTTACTGTTACGTACACTGTTACTGTTACGTACACTGTTACTGTTACGTACACTGTTACTGTTACTGTTACGTACACTGTTACTGTTATGTACACTGTTACTGTTATGTACACTGTTACTGTTATGTACACTGTTACTGCTATGTACACTGTTACTGTTATGTACACTGTTACTGTTATGTACACTGTTACTGTTACGTACACTGTTACTGTTATGTACACTGTTACTGTTATGTACACTGTTACTGTTATGTACACTGTTACTGTTATGTACACTGTTACTGTTATGTACACTGTTACTGTTACGTACACTGTTACTGTTATGTACACTGTTACTGTTATGTACACTGTTACTGTTACGTACACTGTTACTGTTATGTACACTGTTACTGTTACGTACACTGTTACTGTTATGTACACTGTTACTGTTATGTACACTGTTACTGTTACGTACACTGTTACTGTTACGTACACTGTTACTGTTACGTACACTATTACTGTTATGTACACTATTACTGTTACGTACACTGTTACTGTTACGTACACTGTTACTGTTATGTACACTGTTACTGTTATGTACACTGTTACTGTTACGTACACTGTTACTGTTATGTACACTGTTACTGTTACGTACACTGTTACTGTTACGTACACTGTTACTGTTATGTACACTGTTACTGTTATGTACACTGTTACTGTTACGTACACTGTTACTGTTACGTACACTGTTACTGTTACTGCTATGTACACTGTTACTGTTACGTACACTGTTACTGTTACGTACACTGTTACTGTTACGTACACTGTTACTGTTATGTACACTGTTACTGTTACGTACACTCTTACTGTTATGTACACTGTTACTGCTATGTACACTGTTACTGTTACGTACACTGATACTGCTATGTACACTGTTACTGTTACGTACACTGTTACTGTTATGTACACTGTTACTGTTATGTACACTGTTACTGTTACGTACACTGTTACTGTTACGTACACTGTTACTGTTACTGCTATGTACACTGTTACTGTTACGTACACTGTTACTGTTACGTACACTGTTACTGTTACGTACACTGTTACTGTTACGTACACTGTTACTGTTACTGTTACGTACACTGTTACTGTTATGTACACTGTTACTGTTATGTACACTGTTACTGTTATGTACACTGTTACTGCTATGTACACTGTTACTGTTATGTACACTGTTACTGTTATGTACACTGTTACTGTTATGTACACTGTTACTGTTACGTACACTGTTACTGTTATGTACACTGTTACTGCTATGTACACTGTTACTGTTACGTACACTGTTACTGTTATGTACACTGTTACTGTTACGTACACTGTTACTGTTATGTACACTGTTACTGTTATGTACACTATTACTGTTACGTACACTGTTACTGTTACGTACACTGTTACTGCTATGTACACTGTTACTGCTATGTACACTTGGCAATATTTATGCATTTCCTACTATTGTATTGTCAATTATATTTGCAATTTATTATTCAAACTATATATATATACCCCCGGCGATAGACCAGAAAAGGACCTCAACGGAACCTTAACTCTATGGCCTTTTGAGATTTAAAATAACTATACATTATAATTTATAACTTATATTTATTATTTCATACGAACTGTTATATCTCAATAAACAATATTTATTTATTTATATATATATACCTTATAATTCCTATATAATGACTACCTCATATTGCGATATACTCTATATAGTGACCTTTTAGAAAATGTGGTTGAATACGCATTAGAATCAATGCGGGTTTATTTCAATATAATATGATATTTCTATATAGTGTCTATTAAAAATATAATTAAAATTTTAAATACAAATTTTAATTTTAGCTCTATATAAGTTAACTCATTGTATATGTTATATAATAATAGGTAGATTATAAATTATATCTTATTAAATCTACTATTGTCTATAATATTCTCTAATTAGTTAATCTATTGTTAGATATTATTAAATTAAATAGTATCTATACTATAGTATATTATATACCATGATATACTATATTATCAATACATTATTAAATTATTATTAATCATCACATTTAAAAAAATGTCTCTCATATGAATGATATTGATTAATATGGAATGACTCATATACCAAGGTCGACCTAGTAGTAAATGTACATTATATACTGTAAATTGTACACTGTACATTTGACAGGTTCGTACTTTTTTTTTCTCATAATTTTATAAACCTTCACATCTATAACAATTATGTATACTATGATGAATAAGTTTTTAAAATTTTAGACCTATATCTTAAATAGTTTAAGGTCACGAGACCTTTTTATTTTAACATTGAATACATATAAAATTTAACATTGGTGAGATATAAAAATAAGTTTTATTCAATTTTTATCAAATTGAATAATTTTTTTTCAAGCCAACTATGAATATATCCTAGGAAAATATATAACAAGTGGTATTAACAATACAACATATTTAATCAAAACAATCTAGATGCCCGAATTTTATAAAACAATTTTAGTAAAAAAAAATATCTAAAAATCGTATAATTTGATATAAATAAATTATTACTTTTTAATTTAAAAAATTAAAATATATAATTTATATATAATAATAATACAATTGAAATTAATTATTAAAAAATTAACAATTATTTTTAGAAAATAAATTAATCATTTGTAATTTTTTTTGGATAAAATATTTGTGCATATTTTTTAATTTTATTAATTTAATTTCAATAAATGACATTTATATCTAACTTATATCCAAAATTCAATAAAATATGATCACTCAAATTTATGTAAAGTATAATTATATATATTAATTTTTTTTAATTAATTATTTTTAATTAATTATTTTTTTGAATTATTTTGAAATAAATACTTTGTAAAATGATGTATTTTCTCGAGTTTTAGGAGACATTAATATTGGTAATTTGTAGATATAAAATTGAAATATAAATATTATATTAATAATAAATATAAATAATGGTAAATATTATATTAATTCATTAAATATAATACAAATGCATAATTAATTTTAAAATAATAATTTATATTTAAAACTTCAAATGTAACTATTTTTTTATAAAAATGTTAATACATATTATACTAAAATATAGATATGTATTATATTTTATATGAAGCATTACAAATTGATTCGAACGAACCGATCTACTGTACATTGTAAAACATACAATTTTAATGGACAACCTAAAATGAATATTATACAGTGTACATTAGACCGGTTCGTTCGAATCAATTTCTAATCCCACATATAAAATATAATACATATCTATATTTTAGTATAATATGTATTAACAATTTTTATAAAAAAATAGTTACCTTTGGTCACGAAGCATTTAAAGTTTGAAATATAAATTATTATTTTAAAATTTAATTTAAAATATCACATGTATAGACATTACACCATCTTATTATCTTTGATATTTACAATTAAAATACAAATATTAAAAATTAATTAAATATTTGTATTATATTTAATGAATTAATATTATATATACCATTATTTATATTTATTATTAATATAATATCTATATTTCATTTTTATATCTACAAATTACCAATATTATTGTCTCCTAAAACTCGAGAATACACCATTTTACAAAGTATTTATTTCAAAATAATTCAAAAAAATAATTAATTTTTTAAAATTAATATATATAATTATAATTTACATACATTTGAGTGATCATATTGTATTGAATTGTTGATATAAGTTAGATATAAATGTCCTTTATACAAATAAAATTAAAAAAATATAAAAAATATGTAAACATATTTTGTATTTCATATTTCAAATAAAAAACCAAACAAATTTATAAATGATGTTAATTTTTTTTCTAAAAATAATTTTTAATTTTTTAATAATTAATTTGAATTGTATTATTATTATCTATAAATTATATATTTTATTTTTTTAAATTAAATTGTTATAATTTATTTATATTAAATTATACGATTTTTAGATATTTTTTTTTACTACAATTATTTTCATGGGGATGTTAAATTTTATATGTATTCAATGTTAAAATAAAAAGGTCTCGTGACATAAAACTATTTAAGATATAGGTCTAAAATTTTAAACACTTCTTCATCATAGCATACACAATTGTCATAGATGTGAAGGTTTATAAAATTTCGAAAAAAAAAGTACGAACCGGTCTACTGTACACTGTACATGTAAGGTAAGGTATATATATATTTTTGTTGTTATCCTTTCAACTTACGATAAGTTTAATTAATACGCAATGAATATAATATATAATTAGGGTTAGTAAATTAATGTTGTCATATTTAAGGGAAGCGTTTATGTTAATTTGTTATCAAAAATATTTTACTTTAAAATACTAAAATATAATTAATTATCTTTTAGAGTTGCATTAATCGTAGATTACATTATCCTCCGAAACAATATTTCGAATAACTAAATATATGACTCGCGTAGGTATGAAAATAAACTTTTCTTCTACGATATTTAATCATCAACGCATAACTTAAGGGGAGGTAGTGGGGGTAAGTTAGTGCTAAGTCACTAATGGGGGTGGGGGTAAGTTAGTGCTTAGTCACTGATGAGGTGGGGGTAAGTTAGAGCTTAGTCACTGATGGGGTGGGGGTAAGTTAGTGCTTAGTCACTGATGGGTGGGGGTAAGTTAGAGCTTAGTCACTGATGGGGTGGGGTAAGTTAGTGCTTAGTCACTGATGGGGTGGGGGTAAGTTAGTGCTCAGACACTGATGGGTGGGGGTAAGTTAGTGCTTAGTCACTGATGGGGTGGGGGTAAGTTAGTGCTTAGTCACTGATGGGGGTGGGGGTAAGTTAGTGTTTAGTCACTGATGGGGTGGGGGTAAGTTAGTGCTCAGTCACTGATGGGGTGGGGGTAAGTTAGTGCTTAGTCACTGATGGGGTGGGGGTAAGTTAGTGTTTAGTCACTGATGGGGTGGGGGTAAGTTAGTGCTCAGTCACTGATGGGTGGGGGTAAGTTAGTGTTTAGTCACTGATGGGATGGGGGTAAGTTAGTGCTTAGTCACTGATGGGGTGGGGAGTGGTGGGGGTAAGTTAGTACTTAGTCACTGATGGGGTGGGGGTAAGTTAGTGCTCAGTCACTGATGGGGGTGGGGGTAAGTTAGTGCTCAGTCACTGATGGGGTGGGGGTAAGTTAGTGCTCAGTCACTGATGGGTGGGGGTAAGTTAGTGCTTAGTCACTGATGGGGGTGGGGGTAAGTTAGTGCTTAGACACTGATGGGGTGGGGGGAGGTGGTGGGGGTAAGTTAGTGATGACCTACCAAAGGGAGATGAGTAGGAATGTCTTTGAAGAAGATGAAGGAATGGCTCGTTGAATTCGAAGGAACACGGGAACTGTCTCCACACCTGTGTTGTTCAGAAGGGATGGTGTCGGTGAAGATCTACAGTGACTTATTTAAGTGTAATCATGTGATATGTATGTAATGATTATATATTTGGAAAAAATTAAATAAATTGGTCCATTGGGACTTCCTTCGGCCCCTAGAAGTTTAACACGGGGGAGATTGAATTCCTCCATGTTAACCTGCGCATGACATAATACTATTAACCGTGTAGACTATTGTGTACATCGTTATAGCTTAGTGACACGTTAACGTACACATGATTCATATTTAAATAATAAGTACGCACTTCGCGTAAAGTTACATTCTTATATTATGTAATATGTTCACTATTATGTAATATGTTTACTATTATGTAATATGTTTACTATTATGTAATATGTTTACTATTATGTAATATGTTTACAAAACAATCTGAATCACGATAGCTATCGATCGTAGCGTATAACGTATGTATGTATGTATATACTACGCTTTGAGAGATGTATACTAGGTAGACTAACAGAGCGGATTGTCTACCTAACCATGCGAGCAGGTGGTAGTGAGGGAATCAGGTATTACATGGCTTGCTATACCGTAGGGGTGGGGTGGACACATACAATATCCAAATATTCTTTTAGGAAAGATATAACACTTACGCGAAATCATGTAATTTGATTTTGTACACAAAACGTGAACTAATTAGGCTCAATTTTAGTAAAAATGGGTTGTTCATAATGTAAATTCGTATCAAACTATACACTTTTAAAATATAAAATATTATACTTTAAATTATTATATATAAGATGAAAACAAAGTGTTGGTTACTAATGTATAACAAATCAATAGGATATGTTGGTTTTAAATGCTAGACATATATATGTGGCTAGTAAAAACTATCATATATTGAATGTAATTTAATAGAACAATGAACAATTACTTACAATTGAAACCGCGCCAAAACTACTTCTATTTCAGTGATTTCGATACTAGTGCTAACAGTAGGTGGCAAGTACTTGCAATTAGGTTGCAATATGTCACTATATCTCTCTTTACTGATACCATTATGAATAATGAAGAAGATGCACTTAGTAATAATCATCTAGTGATAAGTTTAGTTGTCAGTGATATAGTCAGGCAGTAGGACGCGGGATTTTTATATGTATTTATACAATAATGATCGGCTCTCATTAGAACCACGGATGCCTTAACATGAGAGTGGCTTCGAAGGAACATTAGAGCCATATATGGTTATAAGTTAAAACCTCATATTAGTTTTGGGATGTAAGAACTCCACTAAAATAGAATAACAATAACACTATAAAAGGGGAGGAGGAGAACCTGCCAAATACACTCGAGGAACAGCAGGAACATGGGAGACTCTGTTTTATTCCTGCCGCCTAGAGTCTTTGCGGATTTGTCGGTGAATTCGTAGCCCCCGGTTAACCACTCGCGTTCGATGAGGGCTTCTAACCTGTCAGATGGGGGTGGTAACTTAGGTAGGGTTAACTAGGCTACCACTTAGGGGAGTATAGCTGTACATCATCAGGTGAACAATATACTAGGAGGATGAGGGGGGATGAAGAGGATGAGATGGAGGAGAAGGGAGGGATGAGAAGGAAGATGCAGAGTAATTCATATTTATCTGAGCGTGTTTGCCCTAGTAATATGCTTCCAACGCGTTTTAATACAAATATAACATATAACTAATCGCGTCCACTAATTAATTAGGTAAGCACTAATGTCAAGGTCGTGAGTACACCCCTGCCTAGAGTGGGGTCGTGTGTGTGATAACGGTATGCCTAACTAGGACATAGTAGCGGTCACTTAAGCCAGCGCTAGTGGTCAACTAGCGGCGAGGTGTAATTAGCAGTCTGAGTGGGCGTCGCCAGGATGCCGGTAAAGATCAATGATTGACAGCGGGAGGAGGCGGTGATTGCTTCCTGCCCTCCGCACGCACGTGTGCATAATAACCAGCTTAATCAGTGTAATCAGTGTAATGTAGAGTTATCCTTGCGTGGTAGTAACTATGTATATATATATCTGGTAATAGTGGTGGTGGTGGTGGTGGTGGTGGTGGTAGTGGTAGTAGTAGTAGTAGTAGTAGTAGTAGTAGTAGTAGTAGTAGTAGTAGTAGAAGTAGTAGTAGTAGTAGTAGTAGTAGTAGTAGTAGCAGTAGTAGTAGTAGTAGTAGTAGTAGTAGTAGTAGTAGTAGTAGTAGTAGTAGTAGTAGTAGTAGTAGTAGTAGCAGCAGTAGTAGTAGTAGTAGTAGTAGTAGTAGTAGTAGTAGTAGTAGTAGTAGTAGTAGTAGTAGTAGTAGTAGTAGTAGTAGTAGTAGTAGTAGTAGTAGTAGTAGTGGTAGTAGTAGTAGTGGTTAATACATATAGCTACACTGCGAGCATAGCTAGGTGGCGCTAGTAGTGGTGGTGGTATAGGTTACTATTGTGATATGCAAGCGGTATAATGTTGGTGGCATACCGGTATCACACACGACCCACTCTAGTCGGGGGCATACTCACGACCTTGACATTAGTGCGACCTTGACATTAGTGTAGTACCTAATTAATTAGTGGACGCTATTAGTTATTAAAACGCATTGGAAGCATACAGTGGAATGTAGCTAGGTGATGCTAGTGGTAGTGGTGGAGGAGGAGTGATAAATAGTGAAATTGTATTTTAAACATAAAAATAAAATAAATGATACAGAAAAACAAAAGTATATAAGGGGTAAGAAAAGCAAAGTAAGAAAATATATAATTAAGAAACAAAATATTTTATAAAAGATTAAAATTAATTTGAAAATAAGTATATAAATAAATAAGTATAATTATAAGTATAAGTATATAAATTAGAAAAGAAATGATAAATACTAATACGCAACGATCGTGTAGAAGTGCATGCTAACCCTGTAACCGTACGACAGTTGGGGTCGAGTAGCAGCTGAGACAGAGAGGTCACCTGAAGGGTGGAATCCCTGCTCTCGCTTCCGTGAACGATCACAGATGCGCCTGTAACGCGGGCGTTGTACACAGGAGAAGTAGAGATAACACACACACACACACACACACACACACACACACTGCTAGGTAATAGGTATTCTATGTAGGATAGGTTGCGCGCGCGTTGTAATTGAAACTCACTTCACCTTCGAAATGAAATCTATAAATAGATTACGGATAGGGAAAACTAGTTGTTTTATTAAAAGAAATATAGAATATCGTTTCATTTCAGCCTAGACTAGTAATGATAATGTAGCAGTTCCTTTTTTAAAGATTTGAAAATTGGGGGGTATAGACATTCAAAAAGTGGTAAAATAATAGTGGTGGGGCAGTTCCACTAAATAAACCCTTAACAAAGACACTACAATATAGAGAATGTAAGTTAAATTATTGAAGAATGTCTAAATATATAGTATTGGACTGGGGACCAAGTGGAGTTACGGTAGTTATTTAAATAAAGTTTAATTCACTATAATCAACATAATGAACGCTCTTGCCTAGATTAATATCGGCGTGAATATATTAATATGGAGGTGCCTTGATTAATAATAGTGTGCATATGTTAATAATATATTGGACTTGATAACAGCGAGTGCCTAGATAAATAACAGCAAGTGCCTAGATAAATAACATTGTGTGCCTAGATAACAGCAGCGAGTGCCTGGACGGAATGCTGTTCAAATCGATCGCAAAAAAGTCGATCCGCCCGATACATAAGTCCATTCATGACATTGAATCGACTTTATCGGTTCGGGCGAATCAACTTATTTTGCGGGTGAATCGAGTCGGGTGAAGAGAGTCACTACCCCTGGACGTACCGGTTTTATCGATGATCTGAGCGACGACGCAGGCAGCGGTCAAGATGTCCTTAACGTTGGTCATCCAGCCACTCTCCTCCAGTCGGCCTAGCCACTTCTCCATGCTGCACTTACTGTCGTCGCAGGCTGCGGTGATGGGGTAGGTGATGGGGTAGGTGTTGGGGTAGGTGATGGGGTAGGTGATGGGGTAGGTGATGGGGTAGGTGATGGGGTAGGTGATGGGGTAGGTGATGGGGTAGATGATGGGGTAGGTGATGGGGTAGGTGATGGGGTAGGTGATGTGGTAGGTGATGTGGTAGGTGATGGGGTAGGTGATGGGGTAGGTGATGGGGTAGGTGATGGGGTAGGTGATGGGGTAGGTGATGGGGTAGGTGATGGGGTAGGTGATGGGGTAGGTGATGGGGTAGATGATGGGGTAGGTGATGGGGTAGGTGATGGGGTAGGTGATGGGGTAGGTGATGTGGTAGGTGATGTGGTAGGTGATGGGGTAGGTGATGGGGTAGGTGATGGGGTAGGTGATGGGGTAGGTGATGGGGTAGGTGATGTGGTAGGTGATGTAATGTAGGCGGTGTTATGCAATAGATCTACGCTATCGAGATCGGCGTATATTGAAAAGTAATGAGAATAATCGATACTGATAAGTATATACGAACACTAATTTAATTGTAAATTCTTAAGGTGTACAAAACGATAAAGTAATAGCTAGTTAAAGATGGAACGTAATCTAGTGCTTCACTACATGGAAACACTACACCACTAGCGGTATGTGAAACACTTTACCATCACGAACAGTATACTTGAATGTGTGTTTAATAAATAAAGAATATATATATATGTGTGTGTATATGTTGCTTTTAATGCATAAGTAGTAATAGTTAGATGCATAACACTATAGCATAAGCGTATGTGTGTGTATGCGATAATGAGTATGGTGATGATGTAATGATGAATTTAGTGATAATGATGCAATGATGATAATGCAATGATGATAATGTAATGATGATAATGTAATGATGATAATGCAATGATGATAATGCAATGATGATAATGTAATGATGATAATGCAATGATGATAATGCAATGATGATGATGAGGAACAACTATTAGATGATGCGAAACCTTCGATGAACTTCACGAGAGAAGTCTGGCACACGTTGGCGGGTTCTATCCTCTGATGGAGCAGCTTCCACTGAGGATAGCGCAGCGCAGTCTCGACACCGCCACCTGTCAATCATTGGGGGGGGGTGGTGTTATCACCCGGTTGTCGTGGTAAACAAGCACTCGTTACCGATTGGCTCTCACTATTAGTGTAACGTAATGCTCGTGTGTGTATATCAATGTATGTTATACTCAGTATTTTAAGGCGTTCGAAGTAACGCTATCTTTGTTATTGGTGTCCGAACCCACCCCGTTAGTACCCCTACCCGCTCCACCCCTCCTCCAACCCACCCCTAAAGGATTTTTGGGCCGAGCTGCATTTCATCGAACTATATAGCTATCGTAGTAAACGTACGTAAACACGTGGGCTTAGTTCACATTAAACAGTTAAGTGTCTGAATATACATTTTGAAAGTGATATTAAATGGCGCCTAGAGATGCGATTGAAGGCAATGAACTGCGTGGCTTGAATAGTTCCCACCTTATTCAATAGGTGGCTGGTAAACGATTATATAAGTGGACCGATTTGCAAAGAGTGTACAGCTCTACTTAATATTGGTATAAAGTTAAATGTAGTATTAGGTAATGATAAAAGTATTAGGTAATGAAACGGTTAATAAAGTTTATATTCACAAATGATACGCATCAAGATAACAGTCATTGATATAGAAGTAGTACGGTATGAAAGTAGGGTAGCGAAAGTGTCGGGGTGTATTCGGGAAGTAAGGCTGAGAGAAATGTAATATCATCGAGAATGTGGCGTATGATGAGATAACTTAAGTAGGGTTTAGCCTGTACGGGGGTATCTCTAACCTTTAGTAGGTGTGGAGTTAGCCTAACCTAGGCAGGGGGTTAGAAGCTAACCTAGGTGGGGGTTAGGAGCTAACCTAGATGAGGGTTAGAAGCTAACCTATGCAGGGGTTAGAAGCTAACCTAGGTGGGGGTTAGAAGATAACCTAGATGAGGGTTAGCAGCTAAACTAGATGAGGGTTAGCAGCTAACCTAGGCAGGGGGTTAGAAGCTAACCTAGTTGGAAGCTAACCTTTAGCGGTGGCTAGTTTAGCCTGAGCGGTGGTTCTAGTGTCGATGATATAGCCGCGCTGATCGGGGTCAAGCATCGCGTTCACCAGCATCTCGTCTTCACGGCAACGGCGGCCATTGGGACCCGACAGAGGCTGGGAACATCTCATCAGATAGGTCTAGTGAGGGGGGGCGGTGGTGATGTAATAGGTGGATTAGGTCATTCTAGCGAGTAGGGGTACATCTCATCGTGTAGGTCTAGTGAGGGGGGGCGGTGGTGATGATGTAATAGGTGGATTAGGTCATTCTAGCGAGTAGGGGTACATCTCATCGTGTAGGTCTAGTGAGGGGGGGCGGTGGTGATGATGTAATAGGTGGATTAGGTCATTCTAGCGAGTAGGGGTACATCTCATCGTGTAGGTCTAGTGAGGGGGGGCGGTGGTGATGTAATAGGTGGATTAGGTCATTCTAGCGAGTAGGGGTACATCTTATCAGGTAGGTCTAGTGAGGGGGGGCGGTGATGGTGATGTAATAGGTGGATTAGGTAATGATTGACGAGAATCACAGATTATCAGGTATATCTAATGGAGATGATAATGATAATAATGGAGATGTAGTAATAGATAATTATTTGATACAAAAGAGGCATCGATGTAATTAGAATAGAATTGATTATGTGAATAGGCGATTATTAAATGATTGTTCGATAAATTTCAAATGAATTGGCAATTTCGAAAATATTTTATTATATCGGTAAAATAAATCATAGCTATAATTATGATATATTAATTTATTAAGCGATATTTTGTAAATTGAATCCTTATATACAATTTATTGTTTTAAAATATTTAATTGTCATATATCGACCACAATTAGAATAAAATTAAATATAAAAATATCATTAAATTTCGCATTATATAACGATAGTATTTTTCAAATATTGGTCTTATTTTATTAATCTTATTTATTTGAAATAAAACTCGTATTAATAGAACTACACGCGTACCCTGTTGGCTTTGTGTCTGTAGACGAGGATAGGGAAGCGAGCCCCGTGCCTGAAGGTCGCCGCTATTGTTATGGTGTTGTCGTCGATTACACTCGGAACTATGACCTTCTCGGGGTACGAAGGACATATCTGAGATCGGGGTCGTCGGTTTAAATATAGTTCTACGCCAATTACAATATTTGTTAATATTATTTTCAAGTTATAATAATTACTATAATAAAAGGAAGCGATTAAGAATAAATGATTAATGATGAAATATTCACGCTTGTTCCTAGTAAAGGGCTTCAGCATAACATCCATATCGTCGACCCCGTTCACCGGAGTATGGATATGAGCACCACAACTATAGGAAACACGACGAGCGTTGAACCTTGAAGCCGGTGTTAACGAAGGAGAGCCGCCACTTCTCGGTCAGCGACTTCAGATGGCTGAAGTCGGCCTCTATGGGGAACGCAGTCCAGCCGTCCTCGAGGATCTGGAACTCAGCGTGGTAGAACAGCGGGTACTGCAGCGAGATCTCAACTGTGAGTGTGTGTGTGTTTAGTGTATGGATAGGCGATCGTACATCTGGTACATTACATTACAGGTGCAGTTTTACAAATCGTGACTACAAAAATAGAAAATATTTATATATTTATATATATATATATATATATACCGTATATATACGGTTAGTTCACGCTAACTTAAGGGGACCGAATAAATTTGCCAGAGATATCGAATAATTTTCACATGCAATTACATATATGAAAAACAAAACTATACCTGTCCCAAACTATCTCTAATAAAAAGTCTGATCTAGCTGGAGTTGACTGTATATTATATATATATATATATATATATTATATATATACATATATATATATACAGTATACTGCTGCTTACTCAGAAACGCAGCTAACTCAGACACTATGAGGCTGAGATAAAGCCACAGCTAACAGATATTAGAGAGGTGTTCGATACTGGAGGCTATGTTGAGACAGGCTTCTGCTGACGGGATGTCGAGTCTGACCACGCGGAAGTCTTTACAGCGTAGCGTTAGAGTGCCCCCATTGCCCAGTAGTTTAGTCTCCACCGAGTCGATGCCTTTGTGTAGTAACTGAGCGGGGGGGGGGGGAGTAGGGTTTACAGGGGAGTAGGGCTAACAGGGGAGTAAGGCTTACAGGGGAGTAGGGCTTACAGGGGAGTAGGGCTTACTGGGGAGTAGGGCTTACTGGGGAGTAGGGCTTACAGGGGAGTAGGGCTTACAGGGGAGTTGGTACCCATTGGGGGTCTCGTATTCGATGATATTACGCGTATTAATGTACATAATTAATTGAATTTATGGCGAGCGCACGATATCACTAAACCATATGAAAGCACTCCGCACAAAATCGCTTTACACTAGATCACTGGTTATCTATTATGTAGTATATTGTTATTGTTATTGGGTGGAGTCGTTTCATCCCATCCAGGAACTTAGATGAAGTTTTTACTTATAACCATATATGGCTCTAATTTCCATTCGAAGCCGCGCTCGTGTTAAGGCATACATGGTTTTAACGAGAATCAATCAATTATTTATATACAATTAAATAAGATCACTTCTAAATATTATTCTAAGACCTTTTTTTAAAATTAATTAATGGTCCGGACGAGGCTCGAGCTAGCATCGTACTGCTTGTGTGTCTGACTTATATATTATGTTATATAAAACGTGTGCTTAGACATTTAAATAATAATCTAAACATTCAAATTTTGTTTATCATATTCTTAAGGACATAACAAGTAAAATAATATATTTAAACTATATATATATATATATATATATATATACTATAATAAATCTAGGAGCTTTGCCCTTACCCATAGTTCTTCGTGGTGGTTTTGTCTCGAAGACAACATCAGGTGATGACCGGTGATGCATAACGTTCCTTCGACGGGAGAACAATGAGCTCTGTAGAGAACTACTTCGTCGACCTTGGGCGTACGTATGTATTCGACGAACTCCATATCGTGTCGAATATCTATATATAGAATATTTACATTTATTTATTGTTTTTTATATATTATCGTCACACATATCAATAAAATCATCATCATCATCATCATATATCTATATATATGAGCTTTACGTATTTTAATTGTTCGATAATGATAATATTATTTAAATCTAAATACGAAATAAAATTGATATATGTATATATATACATATATATATATAACCATATATTGGTTTATCATAAATTATATATTATTCGATATATGTATCTCCTAAATTAGTTATTTATAATTATTTTAGTATGATAAATGTTATTTTATATAATTATTATATTAAATATATTTATAAGATGAAATATCGGTCTGTATCGAATATGGCCCGCGTTTGTTTTGATTATGATTTAAGCGGTCAAATTTAAAATAGTCATATCGGATGGTACGGACGGTAGGCAAAAATTAAATACCTATAAATAACAAAGTTCATGCGTGTCTCTCAAGGCGTGCGTCGCGAGAATACATTATTCGTAGTTACTAATTACTTTGGGCGTTGCTCATTACTTTATTCGGCTCACTTCGGGATATAAAGCAGCTAAAAAAACGGAAGAATAAAACTAAACCAAATAAATCAAACAACCAAAAATATAAATCTGAAAATATTAATTAATCAATTAAAACGAATGGTGTATACGTATATTTTTATCAAGGCATTATTCCATATATACATGTTTCTTATTTATATTTTATTTTCGTATGCACTAGAGATTATAATACATTTTCGTAACGCACGCCTTACGCGCGTGAACTTTGATATTTATAGTTATTTAATGTTTGCCTACCGTCCGTATTCCCCGTCATATCGATATTTTACACACTAGTGTAAATGTTAGAATAATATAAAGAATGAACATGTAGATTACATTATAAAATATATATATAAATAGTTGTTATTATAATTTTGAATTATATAACATATTAAATTTGAACTCAATAATCGTACTTAAAACAAACGATAGCCATATTCGCTATTCTTTAAAATATGATATCATTATCATAATTATCATCATAATGATTATGATGATAATTATCAGATAATCATATTATATATATATATATATATATATATATATTGTTATTAATCATTAATAATATAACAATATTAATAGTTCAACTAGTAGTGGTATTAATTCAATGCAACTATAAATATTGTTAGAGTAAATTACTAAGTAATAGTTAGTAACTAAGTTTAAAGTTAAAGTTACTAAATTACTATGAATATTTGAATATAGTATTAAAAATACTAAGCAGTATACTAACTTAGTATAGTATAGTAACTAAGTATATAATACCATTATTAATAGCCAATAATATATATTATAACAAGTAATGAAGTTTTAAATAATAATATTAAATATTAAATTAATATAATTTATCTAATTATGAATCATAATTATGATGTAATTCTAAAAATAATACGATTATTAAATTAATAATTAATAATTAATATCAAGATTATTTTGAGGATATACAATATCATATTCAATATCATATATCAATATCATTAAATATGATTACGCAATTATTGTGACAATATAATATTGAATATGATTTTGTCACAATAATTTCGTTATATATAGCACGTATATTTATATAGTACTATAAATTGTAGTCATTAATAGTATATGTATTATACTTTAATATATTATAATATATATCTAAAATGGTATTCAAATATGCAGATCATAATAAAATGTATAGATTATATAATTGTTATCAATATATATATTAGATGGTAATTATAAATTAGGATTATTTTAAATTTAAAAAAAAAATTATTCTAACATTTTACTTAACAGAATTCATTATATCACAAGAAAATGTTATAGAAGTAACATATAAAATTATATAATTTGAAATGAGCATAATATAACATATGGCGGAAATATAATGTAATATAATATTATTTAATATTCACTACACTTAAATAATATAACATTTTAAATATTATTATTATTTATAATTTATTGATTATGTTTACAAAACCCTGGTGATAAAAATATCAGGAATATTACTTCAATGATTGTTACTTTTATGACTATTTTCCACAATTTTGTAAATTATAAAGTGCAGCCATACATTAATTTGATTTTTTGATTTTAACATTAATTTGATATCATATTTGTCTTTAATTATAGAATTAAAATATTTGTTTACATACCTTTAAGAATTACATTCACGCCTTATACACATCAATCAGGCTACATTCCAGATATACTCATTTATCATCACAATTATGTAGGTTACTCGTTATCCTATCATCATTCAAGAGTATATGTTATCTTCTCTCCAAAACCAATTACCACTGGTAATTTACCAGGGGGGAGACATGGGTACCAGCCCCCCTCATCAACACATACTTTTTTTACTTTATAATATTAAATATATATAAATCAAATTAATTTCATAAGTACTTCCAATAACATATATTTATGAGGCCCCCCACTTGATCAAATCCTGGAACCGCCCCTGATTACCCCCCGGATTACCCCATATATTTTATATTATAGATATATTGTGTTTCATTAATAATTTCATCTATCTCCTAAATTATACCTAGTTTTAACATCACTCTTCTTTATCTTCAACCCTAAACGCACACGCTCCTCTATTTTAAAAGAGACCTATAGGTCTAGTATATATATATATACTACGACTTAATACCACATTGTGTAATATATATCTTTTAAAGTAAAAACATGAACTGCATACCCCTGAGCATATATATATGGATTAAATATAAATTAATTTCCACTATATCTATTTACAATCAGATTAAATAAAAACATATACATGTTCTACATGAATCAATATCTTACCATACCTCAGTCGTATTTGAAATAAGCTCAAATGACCACACACAAAAAACCACCATATCTCCTTCAATTGAAGGTTTATTTAATTAAAAGTATAATAGTTATATTTAATATATATATATATATATATATATATATATATATATATATATATATATATCTATATCATATAACTTATAAACACTGTTTATTAAACATATGTCACCAAGAGAAGAAAAAGTCGCTATATAATTATCTTAATTAATCTAATAGATATAGATATCCTACTCTCATACATGCCCAAGAAACCAAAATAGGTGTAAAAATGGTATGCAAATGGCGTATTTACAACGTTGTAAATTTGGGTGCTTAAGCAAATTTTTGAGCAAATAAAAACTAAATAAATAGGACTATGATATATATATATACCTTATTGATTATGAACAAATCTGATGTTGTGTATAGATAACAATTCAAAAGTGTGGAAGAGACAACACATGCTAGTGGATACATCAAACATTTTTTTGCCTTAAGGCACAGCTACTTAGCGCATTAATACATGTTTCATAATGTTATCTTCTACTGTAGATTCTCATCCAGGTCATTCCCTTCTATCTCCTAACTTAGATCATCTATGATGAGTACTTTACTACAGGTACTACCATGGTATGTTCTTATAATATAATATTATACATTAATATATATATATATCAGGGGCGAAACTTTCATATTAACACAGGGGGGGATATAAAAATTAATTGGATCATATTGAATATATATTATCTAAATTTTTTATACCGGTCGTATGTAGTGACAATAATAATTGTATACAAAAGATTATACGCTTAAAAAAAGTAAAGATTTTTAATAAACATAATTTATTATATATATATATATATATATATATATATAAATATATAAAATATTATTTTCCATATTTTCTGCTTCTCCGTTCAAATGAATTTTCTATAAATGTTTCAATTATTTCATCTATGTTCATATCTTCCAGAATATCTTGATGTACATTGCATACCATTAGTGCATTAAGTCTGCGTTGTCCCATTGTACTCCGTAGCCATGTCTTTATTCGCCTTAATCCACTAAATGATCGTTCAGCTTCGCAAGAACTTGCAGGCGATATATTAATAATCTTATGAGTTTCTCAATATTTGGAAATAACATTCTCATTTCTGAACGCATAGTTTTAAAATGTTCTTTCATAGAAATAAAATTACGCTGGTTCGTGTTACTATAGCATTTCAATTCGGCATCTAGAACAGATATATTTATTTCAGGAAATCTTTCAAGTACCAATAAGCTTGTTGAATTTTCATTCAGAATATGTTCCATGTTCTTATATAGGGCAATATCGGTAGAATTAAAATATTTATCAAATGCTTCTATTGCATTATCGATTATTTTATAATAATCTCTTCTATAATATTCCTCAGATGATAATATTCCATTATTATTATATTGCCTTGACATTTTTCTTGGTAATCGTAGTTCATCTATATCGTTGTCATCAATAATTGAGTTTGCTCTATCGTAAATTCTTTTGAATGAATCTTCTGACCTATGGAAGATTTAAAATTTATAAATATTTTATATACTATAGATATTCAATTCAATTCAATTTAATTCAATTCAAATTTATTGCGAATAATAACTAACGAAACAGAACAAATTAGACGCAAAACGATCACAAAACGTAGGTTAAAAATATATAAATCAATGTATTAAATACATTCAACGAATAATAAAATGAATTATATGGACCGAGATAATGGTATATAAACTTATAAGTTATACGTATACGTATATATAATATATAAGTATAATTTATTCAAATTATTACATAATAAATGCATACTGTATATATAATACAAATATTAGTAGACTAAATAAAAATAGATTTTATTTGTGATTTAAATTAGGCTAATGTTTTAGCATTGACGACATTTTGATCAAGGTTATTCCACGTACGAGCGATTCTATTCTTGAGAAGGTTTTTATTAATGTATAATCTAGATTTATCAATAGATAAACGTTTTGAATGGCCACGAGTAATGTTATTAGTATTAATATGGATAATTGATGTTTTATCAATATCAATTAAACCATTACATAATTTATAAATCATTATTAAATATATAAATCATTATTCCATACCTTTGAGATTTTAAGTGGCCAACAACACACTTTGCACTAGACAACATTTCTACAACTGTAATTGATTTTCTTTGTAATTGCTTATTAAATTTTTCCATAATATCAACGAAAGGATATACTGTACATATTCCTATATTAAAATATAGCTATTATAAATTATATAAGAAATATTTAAATTATATATTAACCTAAAATGAATAAGGGACTCTTCATATTTGCTAAAATTCCACCTGTTTTTGCAGAAATAGTACTTCCATCATTGGCATAAGTTGAAAGATTTGTAATTAGATCAGTATAATTATTTAAAATTGTCAACACTACAGGGGCACGAGTTAAGAAACGAGTAGGACATAATGGTTTGATACTATACGAGGATTCCTTAAATTGTTGCTTAAAATATCCAGATTTATTATATACTGTTCCTAAATCTTGAACGGTATTTAGTGAATTTCGAATATTAGTGGAATCTACAAATGCCTTCGATGCAATTAGATGTGAAACATGTGCTCCACAATGAATATAAAGAGCCAATGGTTGTTCTTTTTTAATTTCTGCTTGACAACCTATAAGTATATTATAATATTATTAAATTTTATTTAATGTGATAATATATATATATTAGTTCAAACCCTTATGTATTCCAGACATGTTACCAGCTCCGTCATATGTTTGTGATCTTAAGTTAGCAATAGGTAAATTTAAACGCAACAGAGCATCTTTTACTATTTTTGCAATATTTTCACCTGTTGATTTATCATTAGCATAGAGACCAATGAAATCTTCCTGAACTTCAAATGTGTTTGTAACATATCGAATGCAAATTGACTCTTGCTCTATTAATGTAATATCTTGGGTTCCTATGAAATTTATTATATCATTAATGCATATATATATATAGCTACATATATAATGTTAACTAACCATCCACGATAATACCAAATTGGATTGACTCATTATTTATTTTATGACACATTTTCTTTATAATTTTATCTGCCATTATCCCTAATATTTCATTTTGTATTAGTGGGCTTGTATAATTATGTTTATTTTCATTGAAAGATGATACAAGTGAATTATCTATTTTTGATAATAAGCATAATAATTTTAAATAATTTCCATCATCCTTTTCGTGTCCTCTTAAAGCAATTCCTTGTCCAGATATATATTTTAATGCAAGTATACTTGATTTAAGCACATGCCTTGCATTTAGTTGGTCAGATTTATATTGTGTTGATAAATGTTTATCTATTGTAAATTTTGTTGATATATTTATTACTGATTCTGCATTATTAATATGTACTGTTGATTTTTGATGCTCAGAAAACTTTTCTTTTGCTTTTTTCCAATTGTTAAAACCATTTGAATAAAACGCTTTTTCTTTACTACATCTATTTAACCCCTTTAAATCTGCTGTATAGCAAATGTAGCAAAATACAGAACCCAAATTGGGTTTATAATGTAACCATGTAAATTCATTATACCACTGTTTTTGAAAATTTAATTTTCTAACATCATTATTTTTTTTATTAGTTATAATTTGACACTTAATTTCAGTAACATTCGGCTGATATTTATCTTCAATAACGACTTCACCAAATTTGTCTTTTTCATTATTGGTATTATTCTCACTAATACTTTTCGCTGGGAATTCTCTTGTATTATTTAAACTCAAATCTCTAAAATATGGATTATTTTTAAAATCGTAGAAAATATTATTTTTAAAATTAATAAAATTTTATACAATATTATATTGAATATATATATATATATATTATTATAATTATTATAATATATTATAATAATATATAATAATTATATAATTAATAATGTAATATTAGTACAATATATATTTATATTGAATACATATATTATATAGGTATAGCAATGAAATTTTTTAAATGTCAGACTCTTCGTGTTAAATTGAAAAATATGATATTTTATATTTCCAAAATATTTGTCATTTTTGAAACACCTGTAAAATAGTAATTTATTAATATTTCTAATCCAATTAAAATGATTTATAATCAGTGCAATATCCTCTACGAATACTATAAAAGTAAATACAAAAAGTGAGGGGCTCTCATTTCAATTTCAGAATCCGCGGTTAGTACATGTGCTTTTTTTTTAAATTATGTATTTAAAAAATAAATGTTTATTTATTATTATTATTTATATATCTATATAGAGTATTAAATTATATGGCATATGGTATATAATATATACACTAATATTTAATATTGAGTGTTTAATCGCCTTTTCAAAATCGTGTTAAAATTTTTAAAAAAATCCCAATAATTTTTAATTTAGTTTTTAAATAATGTTAACTTATTAAATCGATTTAACAAATTTTAATAATTATTTCTATAAATATTAAATATAAACTATACTAAATAATTATCATTAAATAATATAGGTATTGTATTAATTTATATCATACACTAATTTAATATAAATATATACATTTAAATAATTATTAGAAAATTATATTTATAAATAATATAGATATTTGATAATAAATCACATAAAATATCATTTAAAAATGTCAAATAGACTTAGTTATTTATGAATTATAAAATTAATTGTAGCCGAAAATAAATACATAGTAGGTGTAGATTAATATTAGTTTATGTATCAAACATTTAGATAAGTAATAAAAATGATTAGGGTCAAACTGTAACCTACTTATTGACATATTTTTAATAAATTTAATATACTGAAAAATACTCAATTAATTTTACTTATTTAACTCGATTTAATAAATTTTAATAATTATTTCTATAAATATTCAATATAAACTATACTTGAATATTAGTTGATCAAAATTGAATTATTAAAATATCTGTATCCTTTACATGTAACAGCTGTCTGAATTAATACCCTTAAATCTGGCCATTTTTTCACCATAACTTTTGTATTATTAATTATATCAAAAAAGTAAAATATGAACCTTATATTACTTTTTCATCCTCTTTCCAATGGTATTAATAATTTTATTCTAGCTACAAAATAAAAAATCTCATTGCTATACCTATATTATAATAATTTTATAATATATCATAATAATATATAATAATTATATAATTAATAATGTAATATTAATACAATATATATTTATATATACATATATGTATTATATATTTTATAATTATAATTATATTTATTGAATAATATTTATTATAAATAATTTGTATATTTAAAAAAAATTATATTAAAATATTTAATAATATTATATTATTATTATAATAATACTATAAGATAAATAATTTATAAAAAACGATCCCTAATTATTTCAATATCATTTTCAATCTCAGTTAGACGTTCAGTCATATAAATACTTTTATTGATTATAACTCTATAAATATTATAATTATAAATATGTTTATAAAATATATGTTTACTATTTGCATATTATAATTATAATTATAATAATACTACTACAATAAAACAGAAATGACATTTTAAATTGTTAATAATTAGTTTATTTCACTTACTTATTACATATTTGTTTTTTGAAAAAATTACTAATATCCATTATAAATTAATGAATTATATAATTTAATTATTGAATAATTGAAAAGATTGTTGACTTATTTATAACAAAGATTTTGCGAAGCAAAATCTTTGTTTATAATTAAATCCTGCAATTAAATAATTGCAAAGATCGTGAAATCCTTAGATGCAGGACAATTTGTTTTCAAATCAGGGGGGGATATTTTATATGATATCCCCCCCTGATTTTTCCAGGGGGGGATGTATCCCCCCTATCCCCCCCACTATTTACGCCCCTGATATATATATATATAATAATAACTAACATTTATTTATTTGTTTATTTTCCAAGAGGTCGAATTCACAGCCGGGTCATATCATATCAAGGATAATAACACAACAGCTCTTCTTTATCCACTCCTCTTAATGTTGATAGCGTTTAAGAATCCGGATGGTTCTTCCGGACTTCCTAACTGGGACACTTTCTTGGGTCATTTCTACACCTTCATGTATTGGACCATCTGATTCAGATATTGTTACGGATGTATCGTTAGAGCTAGTTATTGTTGGGCTCTCTCTTATCTCTTCATTTATGTCTATCGGGGAACCTTCTGTTATCTCTCTTGGTAGCGTGTTCATTAACTCGGGTACAGCTGCCTTATCCTCGTTGCAGCTCAGTCTAGTTCTAACATGGTCTAGGTATCTTTAAATATGACGTCCATTCTTCAAAAGTATCCATACCAAGTTATTTTTCCTTTCCTCAATCCTCCCCTAAATCCAAGTATGTCCACGCCTCGACTGCGGAACTGTATCTCATGGACTGAATAATACATACTTTCTCATCTATCTTCTCTTTATCACTTCCGGGTTCGATTACTTTATTCTCTAATGGGAACATGGCATCGAATCTAGTCCTTAACTTCCTCTTCATCAATCTCTCAACTGGTGATATGTTTGTCATGGAATGCGGTGTCATGCGGTATCGCAGTAAGAACTTTGATATTTTGTCTTGAGTGAATCTACATTTCCACTACTAACCAAAGCCTTCTTGAATGTGTTTACGGCTCTCTCTGCTAACCCACTTGAGTTTGGTTGATAATGTGGTGTAAAAATGTGTGTTATCCCATTCTGTTTTAGGAATACATTGATCCTCACTTGCGAAGTTTGGAGCATTATCGCTGACTATTACTTGAGGAAATCCATGTGTTGCGAATATACTTCTTAACACTTCAATTGTTTTACGCTAGTTATTCCTTTCGTTACTTTCACTTCAAGCCACCTGGAATATGCGTCTACAACCACTAAGAACATCTAACCTAGATACGGTCCGGCATAATCAATATTTATTCTTTGCCACGGACCTGATGGTTCCATCCATGTACTATTTATTATTTAGTCGGCTTTGTTCAAAACTTGATGACACCCACCACACTATTTAACCATATATTCTATGTCTAAATCAAGGTTAGGCCACCAGACGTAACTCCTCGCCAGACTCTTCATCCTCACGATGCCCGGATGTCCTTCATGAAGGGTTTCAGATATCGACTTTTGTAATGTATACGGTACAATTATCCTGGAACCCCACCATACCAACTCATTATAATTTAGGAGTTGTAGTTTAAACTGTAAGAATTCTTACGGTAATAAGGTTTCCATTCTTCTTCCATCTTATCTTCTGGCCACCCTTATTGGATGTGTTTTGTAATTACCGTTAATTTTCGGTTTTCAAATTGTTGCCTTCTGCAAGTCCTTCCTCTCTATTACTTCATATAATTTGTTTATATTAAAAACCATTTCTTCTGGTATGGGTACCTTTCTTTCTTTTGTCTTTAAAGGTAACCTACTCATGGGAACTGCGTTTGATCTTACTTCCGAGTTTATATTCAAATACATATTCTTTTGCGGATAAGAGCAAAGCGCATCTTTGAATCTTACCGGACACCATATAAGGTGCAGATTTAGCTTCATTCAATAATGTCAGTAAGGGTTTATGATCATTGGCAATGGTAAATTGTCGACCAAATAAGTATTTGTGGAATTTCTTTACTCCAAATACGATGCCTAACGCTTCTTTTTCAATCTATGAATACTTTTTCTCAGCTTGTCCTAATGACCTGGACGCGAAATCTATCGATCGTTCTTCACCATTGTTCATTTCTTGACCAAGTCCCGCTCCAATACCGTATTGCGACGCATCGCATGTTAATCTCGTGTTTCTCTTACTATCGAAATGTACCAACACCTTGAATGATGTTAACATAATTTGTGCCTGTCTGAAAGATATCTCTAATCCATTTCCAACTCTTCCCTTTCTTCAAAGGTCACGTAGAGGTCCAAATAGGTGTGATCAATTATTCAACAATTTTCCGTAGTAATTAATCATTCCTAGGAAAGCTCGTAGTTGTGTATTATTCTTTGGTGAAGGTGCATCTATGATATCTTTAACCATTCTCAGTACAGGGTCTAGTCCTTTAGCACTGATAATGTATCCTAGATACTCAACTTGGGTCCTTCCAAAAGTACACTTATCACTCTTATACCCGCCGTACCTAGTCGTTTTAATACCATGTTCACATTTCTATCATGTTCTTCTTTATCTCTTCCTGTGATTAATATATCGTCCGGGTAACCGCAAACCATCGTTAACCCTTTCAGTAATGAATCCATCAATCTCTGAAATATCGCGGGAGCAGCGCCGATTCCGAAACATAATCGGTTATACTACAATTGTAGTTTACTTACTGTAGTATAACTTATACTTGAACAACCCGTCCTCGTCGCCAATTGTTATGTTCTTAAGAAATATAATTATAATATACTATTATACAATAATATATATATATATATATATATATATATATATATATAATAATAATAACTAACATTTATTTATTTGTTTATTTTCCAAGAGGTCGTGTGCACAGCCGGGTCCAGTCATATCAAGAATAATAACACAACAGGTACTTTATTCAATGCCTTAAAACATGCCCTCATAACTCCCTTATAAGAGAAAAAATCCCTATATATAGTAAAAGAGAATTTACCCTCAAATCATTACACACTATCGTCCAATAACAAATTTATCCATATCATCGCAAACTCTAGAACACAATTTTGCTAAACAACAAACAAATTACCTCTGCTTACATAATATCCCAATTATTTTCCAAATAATACTCATTCAATTCTACCAATATTGCACTGGTCAGACTTAGGACCAGTAAATTAATAAATATAATAGGACCTGTATACTCTAAAATTGTTACATATGGAAGGACATATATTGGACACATACTAATTAAAATATACACAATTCACCATCTTATACTATTTTCCAATTCAAATATATTTCCTTCCATAGATACACCGATGACATCCCGATCTACCTAACGTATACGATGATGATTCTCACTAACACTACCAACTATCGTTGTCTATAAGTCATGAATAGTGGTTATAGACTATAACCACTATTCATACACGAACCAACCAGTTATAACTTCTTTCTGTAATTCAAATGCATTAAACCCATTACAAATTAAAACTATAGTCAGAATTCTGCCTTTATGTTGAAAAACTATCACACAAAACCACCACTCTTCATCTACATTAGTCAACATATGCATATATATTATTCCTCCATCATACGATATAGAGATGTAATACTAGATGATTCCTTTTGCCTTAATTAACTAATAACGATACTATCACACTCTATCCATTATCAACGTAATTCTCTCAGATGAAACAGTACAATGACCACAACCACTACATTCACCATTCTGCCGATACGTCTACAATTATTGACTTCTGTGATATTCTACTATTTCACATGTCCTCGCCACGCGTATTATTAAGTTACAACTTCTACGTTTACAAACTTCTATTGTAATTATAATATACATTATATGCATGTACTCATGCCCAACAAACAATTATTTAGAACTTTTGAGAACTTTTGAGAAATATAGTTCTAGAACTTTTGGGTAGTTTTGTGGACAAAAGGAGCCCAAAAGTTCCTGAACTTTTAGGATCTTGGTTCTCAAAAGTTCCGGAACTTTTGGGATCCTGGTTCTCAAAAGTTCCAGAACTTTTGGGATCCTGGTTCTCAAAAGTTCTGGAACTTTTAGGCTCCTTTTGTCCACAAAACTACCCAAAAGTTCTAGAACTATAGTTCTCAAAAGTTCTCAAAAGTTCTGAATAAATTATATTATTAATAATATTTATATTAATGTATAATTTAAAATAAGAAGTATTAGAAAACACAGGTTGTTTTCTATTATATACTATAATATTATAGTATAATATTAATATACCTACATAAAACCTATTACTATTAATAATAATTCACCAATTCCCAGCTAACAGTAAGAGCCTCATAATAACAACATAATAGCAGCATAATATACTTTTAAAATTAATAGCAGCATAATAATAGCATAATAGACTTTTAATGGCAACATAATAGCAGCATAATAACACAATGTAAACATTTTAGGCTATTATATATGCTATTATGTTACTATTATGAGGCTATTACTGTTAGCTGGGTAGGTAGAGTAGCAAAGCAATGCAGTACTCCAAGTCGCTATATCATATAACAATCTGGGAGACTTTCTTGGCAAATGAATCAGAGACCAAGAGAAGGATAATTTTAAGGCATTATTTATCATCGTGTAATATTTGGTAGATCAAATAATGGACATGAACTAGGAAATCATGTATACAATCGTTACTATATATAGAGTATATTCTTGTTATATATAATCTTGTTACACTTATTCCATTACTATATTATTTATTTTCTATTTTTTGTATTCTATTATAATGATGTCATAATATGTCATAAAGGTTTATTTAATAAATAATATAATATCAAAATAAAAAAGGATAATATTTTGGATCATAACAAGAATTCGACAGCAACACTGCAATGCAAGGACATGAACTTTAAATATACTGCGCGCGCGCGCAAAATAGTTTGCTATAGGCTCGTTACATTCAGTGATGTGTTATGCATTTAAATGATTTGCAATATAATTTATATTCATACGCGATTATTCAGATATAATATATAATATATAATATATTATATATAATAAGCATACATGTATATAATGTATATATGTATTATATATATATATATATATATATATATATATATATATATATATATATATATATATATATATAATACATATATATATATATATATATATATATATATATATATATATATATATATATATATATATGCTGTGTATATATATAAATATAAGATATATATTATAAATAAATAATTTTAAATTATTACTATCAGAAATTACTCGATTATAATTCGAATATGTTACGTACGAATGAGATCGATATAGTTTTAGAATGTCCATTTAATTTCAAGTAGAATCAATATATTATATATGTATAATACTATACGTCATTAATATGCTATCCGTTATAGTAACTATACAATGAAGTATTTAATAAATTTTATTTTTAATTAAATTTAAATTATTACTATCAGAAATTACTCGATTATAATTCGAATATGTTACGTACGAATGAGATCGATATAGTTTTAGAATGTCCATTTAATTTCAAGTAGAATCAATATATTATATATGTATAATACTATACGTCATTAATATGCTATCCGTTATAGTAACTATACAATGAAGTATTTAATAAATTTTATTTTTAATTAAATTTAAATTATTACAGAAATTACTCGATTATAATTCGAATATGTTACGTACGAATGAGATCGATATAGTTTTTTCGTACGTAACATATTCGAATTATAATCGAGTAATTTCTGTAATAATTTAAATTTAATTAAAAATAAAATTTATTAACGAATACTTCATTGTACAGTTACTATAACGGATAGCATATTAATGACGTCATTAATATACGTACGTATAGTATTATACATATATAATATATTGATTCTACTTGAAATTAAATGGACATTCTAAAACTATATCGATCTCATTCGTACGTAACATATTCGAATTATAATCGAGTAATTTCTGTAATAATTTAAATTTAATTAAAAATAAAATTTATTAAATACTTCATTGTATAGTTACTATAACGGATAGCATATTAATGACGTATAGTATTATACATATATAATATATTGATTCTACTTGAAATTAAATGGACATTCTAAAACTATATCGATCTCATTCGTACGTAACATATTCGAATTATAATCGAGTAATTTCTGTAATAATTTAAATTTAATTAAAAATAAAATTTATTAAATACTTCATTGTATAGTTACTATAACGGATAGCATATTAATGACGTATAGTATTATACATATATAATATATTGATTCTACTTGAAATTAAATGGACATTCTAAAACTATATCGATCTCATTCGTACGTAACATATTCGAATTATAATCGAGTAATTTCTGATAGTAATAATTGTAATTGTAATTTTTTTTTTTAATAATTTATTTATAATATATATATATATATATAAATGTTTTTTAAATAGGAAAATAAATAGCATAATATATAACATGGGTTGTGGCTCAGTGCTATAAATGATGCGTTCTAAGCAGAAAGTCGACTTCGGGATCCCGAGTTCGAATCTAGCTGGAGCTAGATTTATTTTTATCACATACATATATATATATATAATTACTATATGCTAGGATCTACTTTCATTCGGATCTACTTTCACGCGTATGTATATTTATTTGAATATTTCAACTCCCGCATTATAAATATAACTCCCGCAAGTATGTGTTCATGTCCTTGCTGTCGAATTCTTGTTATGATCCAATATTTTATTCAATATAATACAAATTATGTTAACATTGATAAGTTACATGCTTAGAATACGTGATAGCTAATGTAAAAATTGATACGGTATATAAGTATTATACGTGAATACATTTATATAATAATAATAATTTCTAGTTGTATCTGTATCTATATCTGTATCTGTAAAATAATAGTAATTATAATATATTTATATATATATATATATATATATATATATATATATAATCGTACCTTTATCAAGTATTTTCCTTTTTTAATTTCCATTATATCGCCTTCAACCAAGACCTCCTATAACCTCTAGAGGTTATAGGAGGTCTTGCTTCAACCCAGATGCAATTAATGTATACGGCTCCTCACACTTTCCTTGCTCCAATATATCTAACCACAATGGTGGATATTGAATCTGGCCGCCTAATAATTTTCATATTTTATGGGGCGTGTCTAACTTCTCAAAGATAATTAAATATTCAAATATTTAAATATAAATGACATTTCTGTAAATATTCAAATATTATAATATTAAAACATGTAAATAAGTGTAATGAGTATTCAGATATATAGAATATATACAAGTATATACTAATATATTGTTTATTGCACATTTAACATATAGAATATTGTGATACGTATAGATATTATTTAAAATGTCTAAATAATCACATTTAATAAAATAAATACGGAAATATGATATTTTAATATCGTATAAGAATTATTCTTCGAATAAATAAACATCTATGCAATACGCATATACACTTGAATAATAAGTTTATGATAGTATATATGTTATATATAATTATATATGATTCATTTAACTTATATATTACGATGATGCGTATTGATATTATTTAAATGGCAAAATATTCACATTTAATCAATATAATTAAGTATATATCGTATAAGAATAAATAAACAACTATTCAATACGTATATAAACTTGAATATTCAATATATTACTATGAATTATATTTATAATACTTATATAGTAGATTATTTATTAAACTTGCCTGACAATGTATTCATTTAAATTTACTAAATATAAAGTTTACAATCATAATTACACATATGGAAATATTGTTGTGAATTAGAGGCGCCATATTTATATGACTAATTGTTTATTTATAGGTGATGATGCGCTATCATATTAGAATAAATAAATGTAATTCTATTAAATAAAATATAATTATATGTTTATATTTGTAATACATAACTAGGTATATAGAATGTGTATAGGCATATATAATATTACATATACATATTTATTTTAATAACTTACTACATTTATCTTAATTTATCACATATATATATAGTTTATATATACATTATATATAATTTACCTACGAATTTATTATAAATATACTAAAACAAACATAATGTATATGTTGTCAGCTTCATTATTCTGTACATTTTCTACAATGTATATATTAATAGAAATTTCTATAACTTAAATTCTATATTATATATATAAAATTTCTATATTTGTTCTATATATTATAATTTACATACAATTAATATATACATATGTAGATCTAATATAAGTTATTTGTTCTATAGATAGTTGTATTGATAATGTATATGTTGTTGTCTTTATTAATCTGAACTTATTAAAGTATAACCAAAGATTTTCCGAAGATCTTTGGTATAACTTATATAGGTATATATATATATATATATATATATATATATATAAATGGTATACTATAATCAACGACGAACATTGTACGTGATAATAATATAATTATAAAATTAAATATTCACCTATTATATATGTAATATATTAATTTATTTAATTTAATATATATATATATATATATATATATATAAATGTGTGTGTATTTAATATTTATTTGTTTTATATATATTCAACTTTATAATTAAACTTATTTTAATTAATGAATTTTAATTCTTCTTATAAATGCTTAGGTAGGTATGCTTACCTACATTATATAGTTATGAATAAATACATATTATTTATATGTGATAAATAAACATAAATGTAGTAAGTTATTAAAATAAATATGTTAATGTAATACTATATATGCCTATACACATTCTATATATCGATGACCTAGTTATGTATTACAAATATAAACATATAATTATATTTTATTTATTCTAATATGATAGCGCATCATCACCTATAAATAAACAATTATTCATATAAATATGGCGCCTCTAATTCACAACAATATTTCCATATGTGTAATTATGATTGTAAACTTTATATTTAGTAAATTTAAATGAATACATTGTCAGGCAAGTTTAATAAATAATCTACTATATAAGTATTATAAATATAATTCATAGTAATATATTGAATATTCAAGTTTATATACGTATTGAATAGTTGTTTATTTATTCTTATACGATATATAGGCTACTTAATTATATTGATTAAATGTGAATATTTTGCCATTTAAATAATATCAATACGCATCATCATAAAATATAAGTTAAATGAATCATATATAATTATATATAATATATATACTATCATAAACTTATTATTCAAGTGTATATGCGTATTGAATAGATGTTTATTTATTCGAAGAATAATTCTTATACGATATTTCCGTATTTATTTTATTAAATGTGATTATTTAGACATTTTAAATAATATCTATACGTATCACAATATGCTATATGTTAAATGTACAATATACAATATATTAGTATATACTTGTATATATTCTATATATCTGAATACTCATTACATTTATTTACATGTTTTAATATTATAATATTTGAATATTTACAGAAATGTCATTTATATTTAAATATTTGAATATTTAATTATCTTTGAGAAGTTAGACACGCCCCATAAAATATGAAAATTATTAGGCGGCCAGATTCAAGTGTAACCAATACAATAACAACTAATTAACCAAACCATTATATTTATATATGCACTATATATAACTAACAATTATATTAGCTAATATAATTATAACTAATCTAATTATATTTTAAATGTATTCCTATCTATTATATATATATATATATGAAAGTGATTATTATCATTTTTTTAAATTTATAATTAAATGAATTAATTAATTCAATTGATAATTTAATTAATTAATGAAATTAATTAGTAATAAATGTAATTAATATATAATATATGTATACTAATTTAATTTATAAGTGATAAAAAGTAAATAATATATAATAATATATATAAACTAATTAAATTATTTAATTAATATCAAATAAGATATTAATGTTAATCATTGAAGGTTAATAACATTTTATTTTTAAAATTAGCATATTATATTCCTAAATATGTATATATACAATTATATTATATAATTATAATTTATCAATCATCAAATATATTTTATTTTATTTAAAATATCTTATTATTATAATACCATTAAACTTAAAATATATATTATAATCTAAATAATTATTTACTAACTATTTTGAGAAGACATTCTTGTTTTTATATATTGTAATATAATTAATTCAAATGTATGTGTATAATTATAAATTAAATATTTAAAAATATATTTACATATATTTGTTTACACTGTAATCTTATATTTTAATTTTTACCAAACTATAAATCTATAAAATCTATAATTTTAATGGGTGATATCACTAATTTTAGAATTATATTATAATATTATTGGAACCTAAGTTCTCAAAAGTTCTAAAAAGTTCCAATTATAATTATTGGAACTAAAGTTCCCAAAAGTTCTAAAAAGTTCTCAATATAAAATATTATTGGAACTAAAGTTCCCAAAAGTTCTAAAAAAGTTCCCATTATAATTATTGAGAACTAAAGTTCCAAAAAGTTCCAAAAAGTTCTCAATAGTTCCAATAGTTCTAAAAAGTTCTGAATAAATTGTTTGTTGGGTGGGTACATATGTGCAGTGTACAATGTACCGATGTACCGATGTACCGATGTATATTACCAATTGATTAATGTGAACGTTATGCTGCACTCATGACAACATACGAATATGTAAATAGTTTTACAAATTACAAAAACTAATATAAATTATTACATATTATATATGTTACCGATTGTTAATTAATGTTAAATATTATATAGTTACCATCTCCTATAGGACCACTAGGGCCCTATAGGGCCATTCCTTATACGTTAATACAACTTTGTTACTACACAACAATTACTTTATAACCCCACGTGATAATGAAACAATACTTTATAGTGTAACAAAAGTAACATTCATTATAAAATCATATATCTAATTTGGTCGGAGAATATTGAACGGCCCCCAAAAAAAGGCTGTTAGAATTGTAAATAAAAATATCTTTAAAATTGTCAATAATATATTTATTTTGACTAATACTAACAATTTATTTTTATGTTCTAATATATTAAAATTTTAAGAATATTGAACGGCCCACAAAAAAAGGCTGTTCGAATTGTAAATAAAAATATCTTTAAAATTGTCAATAATATATTTATTTTGACTAATACTAACAATTTATTTTTATGTTCTATTATATTACAATTTAAAGATTTAATAACTTATAAAAATATTGTATTCATGCACAATGTACATTTAAAGAAATGCCCAAGCAGAATATCATTATTATTTCCAATATATAACAATGTATACAAAAATACTTTTCATAATTTCAAATTACCTTATATAAAATCAAGCCGTCATCATAAATCATTATCATTTAGGCCCTCAATCATGGAATAATTTATGTCTAAATAAATTATTATTCACAAAAATTTATATAAAAAACTTTAAAAAAATATTAAAAAAACATCTTTTATCAAAATATGAAAATCAATTATCCAATTGATTATCTAATTTTATTTTTGTTTACTGGTATTATTTATTAAACCTTCATCTTGCTTGTTTTAGTTTTTATTTTTTTTTCATTCATATTGTTTAGCTATTCTATTCCTTTTATAGTTCGGCATTCAGAATTCAACTCGCTTCTGTGATTTTTGTTATATAACTTTACATCTTTTATTTTTACACTTAACTTATTGATACATATTTTTTATTCTTTACATAATTTATTTTTAACTTGACTTATTGATACATATTTTTAATTTTTAACTTGACTTATTGATAGGATTGATACTGATTGACCTACATATTTTTATTCTTTACATCTTATTTATTTATATTTACATTTTTTACTCATGAGAATCTAATTTATCTAGAAAATGATGATTGGGGAAGTTCTCGCAAAAACAAATACATTTGTTTATTAACTTCTCCATTATTTCATGCTTTACATTGTAAAGTTTACAACATGAAATAATAAATCTGATTTATTTATATATAATAGATGATGAATTAATATCAACTATAACTATTACAATATTTGTAAGTTTATACACCATAACCATGATCAGCAGATCAACACGATCGTTTTCGAGTTCGACGAGTTTAGAGTGTATCTATACCAAGGGTTTTAAGGGTCAATCGGAGTCAGTACACTTTTTAAAGCACATGACTACGGGATTCCAGTAACGGGAACATTGAAGTGATATCATTGTGAACTTTTCAAGTTTGCGTTCAATGCCTGTAAAACCTCTCGATTCTAAGACAGGATAATATCTGAGCATTCAAAAATATGTATAGGGTACCTACCTATTATATGGGTATACAATGTAACAATAGTGAAAACCATGTATAGCATTTGAAATATAGGTTTAATTTAAGAAACGATATTATTCGTTATAAAACAACGAAACTGCAGCTTAATTATAAGATCTGTCATAACGTATATTTATATGTTCATTAAGATATAGAGTTTGTCGAATTGAATCCCTAGATATATCTATATGAAATCTATATGAAATCCATTTGTATTGTATTCAATATATATATATATATATATATGAGATTCAATAAATAAATATTATTATTAAATATATTTGTAATATACTATATATATATATATATATATATATATATAGTGCAGTATACACTTTATTATCTGAATATTATTGTCATACAACTTTGGAATGTGACCTCTACTTAAAGTAACTTTTTTATAATTTTCTAATTGCCTTCCAATAAAAATTGCTACACTTATTTGGAAAAAGCACATGTAGTATATATATATAAATAAGTTGTTACTATAATTTTAAATTATACGACAATTCATGTAAAATATTTCAAAATTGACCTCGGCATTGGTAATCAAAACAAACGGAAGCCATATTTGATATTATCCACAGTATTATACATATATTTTAATAATTAATATTTGTAATTTAAATATACACGTAACTATGAATGGGTATGGAAACCAACTTATAAATAAAATTAATAATTATGTATATAATTTTTTCGGGTTGTTTATATTTGTTTAACTGAAAAATACATTACTAATGTATAATATACATTGTATATATTATACATACATATATTTAGTACTAACATTAGTTCGAAGGTATGAATACAAAGTTAAAATAACACATTTTCGATATACTAAAGTTGAAAGAATGAAAATAGTTTATTGAGTTCAGAAATTAATTAAATTTAACAAATATAAATTTCTGCTCAAAGGAGAGTACCAGAGATCATCTAGTAATCTATACTCACAAAGAGGGTACTCTCCATTAAAATAGGACATATCCTTGATAAGATGTTTAATTCGAAACTAGTTTATAATATTCAACTTTCATGAACATAACAATGATTCGATTCAATTTCGAACAGTTCGAGTTCAGTTATAACCATAGTAAATAGTATTTACTAAATATCCATCAATGGAATGACATCTATTCATGGAATGTTATTCACCAATAAAATACATCCTTAAGGGTATATATATAATATAATAATATATATATATATAATATATAATATAAGAAATGAAGGTACTTGTAGTATACTATATATATATATATATATATATATATATATATATATATATATATATATATATTATGTGTGGTTTTACTATTTAGTATTTATCTTTCCATATATGGTATTATATTATGAATATTATGTAACCATTTAAAAAAAATAGATATTTTTAGATATATAACCTTATTATCGCCCCAAGCATATCAACAGTACATATTTATAGAACTTTAAGAATTTAATCGAGATATAACTTATCTATGACATTAAGCGAATTCAATCTAAATCAATAATTATTTAAAATATATTTAAAATATATTAAAATATATATATATATATTTATTGGTAGGTCCTATACCAATTAGTATACAATGTCATATAGTTAATAGCATAATTAATCTCCCAAACTTCAGCAGATATATAATTTATAATAAAACGACTATGTTTCCTTATTAGAGCCTACATTCATTCTATATCGAATATTCTTTTATAATAATCCTGATTTCTGCTATAAATATTCATAAATAATTAATAATTATCGAACTTCTAAAAGTAAAGTTATGAAATTTATTATTAATAATAATAGCTCGACGTAAAGCATTCGGTGATAGGGGGTTTAATTCGTAGCAGATGGGGTAATACAGTTAGTGGGGGTACACTTCTAGTGACCTCTACGAAGTGTTATCGGTGTTAGTAGTAGACGTGCTTCATTGGTACGTTAGAGGAAAGGGGGCGTGTTTATCGAATCGTTGTCTGGCTCCGTCGCATTCATCGTGTAGCGGTACTCGCTGCCGACCTTGTTCAGTCGGAGGTCGTGCGTGTGACCTTGAGACTCGGAGGTCGTGCGTATGACATTGATACTCGGATATCGTTCGAATGACATTGGGATTCGGCTGTAGAGTATATGACCTTGCGACTCGGATGTCGTGTGTGTGACCTTGGAACTCGGATGTAGTGCGAATGACCTTGTAACTCGGAGGTCATTCGTATGACCTAGGGACTCGGAGGTAGTGCGTATGACCTTTGGACTCAGAGGTCTTCACTCGGATTACGCCACCATCATGAAGCATACTGTTCGTAGGTGGATGAGTGTTATTTAAAGATATATATATATATATATATATATATATATATAGGTTATATAATTGTAAACTAAGTATACTTTTTAATTTCATTCGGTGATAACGAGGAAAAGATAATACTCGAGTTAAGAATATAATGATGATAAAGTGAAATTAAAAAATATGAAGATTAATTCAAATTTGAAACTCAATAAAAATGTTAAATTAAATTCAATAATAATTATTTATATGTTTATATATATAATGCAATTATATTACTAGATAGTATTTTAAATATGTATATTGATGTAAATATATACCTATATATACATCATATATCCTATAATACATGTGTTGTTCACACACACGCACACGCGCACACACAGATACACACACACACACACACACACGCCTTACCTGTGCTGCCACCAGGTGATGTTGATTACGTGTGTGTGATCATACGACTGGGGTGTACCGTAGTGTGCCATACCCTGTTGTTGTATACACGGGGTTAACACACGTGATGTTGTTGTATAAAGGGGTTAACACACGTGATGTTAGGTAAACACGGGTTAACGCGTGACGGGGTTAGGTATACACGTTTTTTACTTATAATCGTATGGCTCTAATGTCACTCAGAATTAGTGATGTAAATGATGCTCAAATCTAAAGCATGATGCAGTCTCAGTCTCAGTTACCTAAAGTCTCAACTCGGCTCGGGCTCGTTTTGTTAGAGTCTCTTCTCGGCTCGGGCTCGCTTGGCTAGAGTCTCGGCTCGGCTCGGGCTCGTTTTTTCTCCGAAAATGAAAGTCTCGGCTCGGCATCAATAACCAAAAGTCTCGACTCGTCATCAAAAAGCTCGGTATTATTTACACCACTAGATGAAATTTACATTATTATTCACTGAATCACGAAGTTGGCGCAAATTATTTTTTAAAATTGATGTAAATGTGAAATATATAAAAATTAGTATTAAAATGTAATTTCAAAAAAGCATCATTTCGACTCGGTAATGTTTTGTTAAAGTCTCAACTCGGCTCGGGCTCGTTTGGCTAGAGTCTCGGTTCGGCTCGGGATCGTTTGGCTAGAGTCTCGGCTCGGGCTCGTTTTTTTTCCGAAAATGAAAGTTTCGGCTCGGTATCAAAAACCAATAGATTCGGCTCGGCATCAAAAGCTCAGCATCATTTACATCACTACTCAGAATCCACTCTCATTAATAGCATCCATTTTTTAATAAGAGCTGATCTTTAATATATATCAATACCCACACACACACACACACACACACATATATATATATATATATATATATGCATGAGTAAGAGTGCGTTACAGTAAAGAAGCGTGTGTTACACTACATCCTAGGCTAATAGTATCTCCCCCTATAGGGGACCCGTTCTAAAGGGGACGGGGCCTATTTCCCTATCTACACTACTAACGTTGATATCACGAGACCTTCAGTTCTAGCGGAACACGGCATTATACCGAAGGGGCTCTGTACGATGTCACCCGGGGGCCGGTTACCTCACGGTATTCCGATGAAACTAGGGGTGGGGGGGAGGGGTTATAATAGTGACCGGTATACAGGTGCTAGTGACCAGAGGCGGTTCCACGAGGGGGCAAGGGGACCCCCCTCATTAACACACAACTATTGTCATTACTTTATAATATCAAATATATATATATATAAATCAAATCGATTTCATAAGTAAATTTAATATTATATTTATGAGGCGCCCCCTAGTATGATCAAATCCTGGACACGCCCCTAATGACTAGTATTACACATAAGCGTATGTTCAGTGTACTGTGTACACGCTCGCATAGTTATATCGTTATACATATAGGTATTACCTAGGCTACCACGGCTATAACTGAACATAATTGTACATGTATAACGTGTATTCGTGAATGGCAATTATCTGTCCCTTATTTATGGAACAAACTATCATATAAACTACGCTCTACTCAATCCACCAACTCATTTAAATATCTATTAATAGCGTATCTATTTACCATTGCATTTCCCGGATCACCAGTTATATCACTATTTACAATCTTATATTAATGTTGAATACTTTATGTAATTCTAATGTTCGTTATGATTAGTTATTTTATATTCGTTTATGTTCCGTTATATTGTTATTTGTCTTTAGAAACTTGATTGCTCTGGCACAAAGACAACGTCTTTAAAATAAATAAAATAAAATTAAATTATAGAATGTATTCGTTACCGTGTGTAATATACTAGTTTATGTGTGTAATAGATATATGGTAATAGATATATAAACAAATATAATATATACGTTGTCTATATTTATCTGCATTTCCGTTTAAACGTAACTATATCTAAACTATATATATATATATATATATTTATATGTAATTTCACCTATTCTAGAATATCTATTTAATATTTCGATATCTAAAGGAACATTTCCTAATATACTCAAGATTTCTAAAGTCATTCCATTATTTAAAAATGGAGATAAATCTAATATTACAAATTATAGACCAATTTCATTGATATCTCAATTTGCAAAGATATTTGAAAAAATTATAAAAATTAGAATGCTTTTATTGAAACATATGACTTAATACATAAATCACAATTTGGTTTTCAAAAAAATATAGATAGGTTCCTACATCCGTTGCAATAAATATGTTAATGAATGACTTAATTAGAAATCTTGAGAACACATTTATTTCTTCAATTGTTTCTATAGACCTCAAGAAAGCTTTTGATACTATTAATCATGACATTTTATTTAATAAATTATCAAATTATGGTTTTAGAGGTGTAGGTTCTTTAGATTTTTTTTAGTAGTTATTTAAATGATAGGAAACAAAAAACTGTATATTTTAATAATGAGTCAGATACATCAAATATTAATTATGGAGTTCCTCAGGGTTAAGTTCTAGGGCCAATACTATTTATATTATTTATGAATGACTTTCATTTATTTTCTAATAAATGTTCAATTATTTTATTTGCTGATGATACTAATATTATTTGTAAACATACAAATATTAATAATTATTAATGAATTAAGATTATAATCTTAATTCATTAGTTACTAATGAACTTATAAAATTAAAAAATTGGCTTATTATGAATAAATTAACAATAAATATTGAAAAATCTTGCTATATAATAATTGATAATATAAATAAACATTATTTTGATAATAATATTTATATTGATAATAAACTATTGAATAGAGTAGAATGCTATACATTTTTAGGAATGTCCCCTACCTTCGTGATAGAGCGGCATTATGGGATAGCGATATCTGATCGTACCGACTCCTTTGATGTAGGGCCCGGAACCCGGATGCTGCGACCTTCCTCGGCATCCCGTCCTCGTCAAACACACCTAGCGAGCGATGCGGAGATGTTAGTCTGACGTAATAGTAGTATTCTATTATGTATTGCGTCATAATGTAATAAAATGTTGAATACGAATAATCAGTTATATTATTTTCTTTAATTTAAATATGGTTTTTTTTAAAAGCGTATATATTTATATATAAGTATATTTGTAATTATAGTTATGTTATACGAATACATATATGTTTTTACTTATAATAATATGGCTCTATATAGTTATTATAATGTCAATCAGAATCCACTCTCATTAAGGCATCCATGGTTTTAATAAGAGCTGATCATTTAATATATATCAATACGCAAACATATATATATACAGTCAATTCTCTATAAGTCGGACTCGCAAGAGACCGGGAAAATTGGTCGATTTAGCGAGATGTCCGACTTATCCGAGATTAATAATATCATGCAAATAAGACATGCGACGCGAAGCGTGAGTTTAAGGGTTACCAAAATGTGGAATTATGCAAAAATCAATAACATAAAATGTGGTATTCAATAATATTACTTACTAAAATTATAATATACATTATTCAAACAAAACATTTCTGACATTTTATAAAAAGTCCTACTTATCCAGTATACAAATCATAAATTTGATATAATATGTGTCCGACTTATCCGATTAATTTAACTTAGATCTAAATATATCTATTTGTATACAAATCCAACGACACCAACTAAATGTGTCCGCCTTATCCGTAGTCCGACTTACCGAGAGTTGAATATATATATATATATATATAGTTTTGTAATTGAATTAATAATGCTACTAATTAATAATATGTTGCGGCATTCGTATTTCCCGAGGAAGTTAATTTTATCTAATATTTTACCTATAGTTAAAAATAAAAATAAAAGGTCGAATGATTCCACTAATTATCGGCCTATATATATCTAATATTATCTGTAAGATAATTGAAAAGGTAATACATAATAGAATATCTTCATTATTAATTACTATGGATAATCAATTTGGCTTTAAAAAATTCTTGGTACTGAAATGTGTGTGTTTGCCCTTAAGCAATATTTAACAGATTATAATAATAATAACACTAATATGTTTGTAGCATTTTTAGATGCTTCCAAAGCTTTTGATAAAATTAATCATAATCATTTTATTTCAAAGATTAAAAGATAATAATATTCCTCTATACATAATTAATTTGTTAAATTACTGGTATAGAAACCAACGAATATATATTAAATGGTGTAATAATTCATCAGATAGCTTTCCTGTTACAAGGGGTGTTCGTCAAGGTGGCATTCTCTCACCATTGTTATTTAATTTATATACTAATCCTATGATTAAGAAATTAAATGAAATATATTCAGGTTATTGCTTAAATGGAAATATCATCAATAAGCTCTGTTATGCAGATGATACAGCACTATTTTCACCATCACTAAGGGGTTTGCAGTTGTTGATAAGTTGTTGTGAAGAGTTTGCTAACCATAACCACATAACGTTTAATATTGATAAATCGGTTATTTTACCAATTTATTTTGATAAATCATATCATAATCCTGTGAAATTATATATAGATAATAACCTTCTAAAAGTTGTCAAATCATATAGATATCTTGGACATTGGATTTCAGAGGACTTATCTGATTATATTGATATATATATAGTAATATTAAACAGTTATATAAACAATGCTATGCAATATCATATAACTTTAATCATTGCTCTAAGGATACAAAAATTATTCTATTTAAAACATTTGTTTCTAATATATACCTTAGTAGCATATGGATACCAAATAGATATTGCATGGCTAAACTTAATATAGCTTATAATAATGCTTATCGTATTGTTATGAACTACAGACGTAGAAATAGTGCCTCTTTAATGTTTTTTAACGATTACATAATTAAGTTAATAATTTAACTGTTAAATTACGCAAGTCATATTATTCACTATATAAACGAATACAATTATCGTGTAATTCACTAATTGTTCAATTATATGAATATAATATTGTGTTCCCATCGCCACTGTTTACCATGTGGTATAACTTATTGTTTGTATAGTATTTTAAATTTCGTTTCTTAGATTAATTGTTTTTTTTTTAGTTTATTTTTTTATAATTTTCGTTTATATACTATGGACCTCTGTATTTCATGTCTGATTTAAATAAATAAATAAATAAATAAATAAATATATAAATAAATAAATCAGATTTATTATTTCATGTTGTTCTCATGAGTAAAAAAATGTAAATATAAATAATTAAGATATAAAGAATAAAAATATGTATCAATAAGTCAAGTTATAAATAAAAGCTGTAAAGTTATATACAAAATCACAGAAACGAGTTGAATTCTGAATGCCAAACTATAAAAAGAATAGAATAGCTAAACAAACAAAAATGAAAAATAAAGTTTTTAAAGTTTTTTATATACATTTTTGTAAATAATAATTTACTTAGACCAACTATTCCATGATGTAGGACCTTAAATGATAATGATTTATGATTACGTCTTGATTTTAAATAAGGTCATTTGAAATTATGAAAAGTATTTTTGTATAAATTATTATATTTAGAAAATAATAATGATATTCTGCTTGGGCAGTTCTTTAAATATACATTGTGCACGAATACAATATCGTTATGCATGAGTAAGCGTGCGTTACAGTAAAGAAGCGTGTGTTACACTACACTGTTAAAAATAACCCTTTGGTTTTCGCTGAATAAACCTTTAGTAAGTGTTCTGTGAGTGAAGGGTTTTCGACCCTTTAGTAAAATCCTTAGTGAAACATGAAGGGTTTTACTACATAAAGAACTAAAGATTTTTTTATCAATATTAACTAAAGGGTTCTTTCTTATTTGAACTAAACGTTTTTTATAGAATATTAACTAAAGGGTTTAAATTATTTGAACTAAAGGTTTTTTTACAATTTATTAACTAAAGTGTTTTGAACTTATTTGAACTAAAGGTTTTTGATATTAAATTAATTAAATGGTTTTAATATATTGGTGAATACAATTTATCTCAAATTAAATTATACATAATTCAAATAGCTATGATATATATATACATTGTGATTATAAATAATTATTTTCATAAATATAACTTTATAATTTTAAAAATACAGCATTAATTTAGGTGTAAACGTTTCCTAATAACAAATAAATTCTATTATCATATTAACCCGGATATTAACGAATATAATATATTGAACATAACATCCGTGCCAGACAAGAAATAATTGCCTTTTAAATAATATTAATATGTGAAATTATACTGTTATAAAAAAAGACAATATATAACAAAATATATATTTGTATATAAAATTAACAATATGTAAATATAGAACAATATTTTGAATTTATAAAGCATATATTAATTAATTTTACTTACAAAATATGTTTTAAATATTTACAAAAACTTAAAATATCATAAATATATTTGTTTTTAATTATATATTAACTAATATATTAAACAACAATTTGTCTCTAAAACTATAGGTATAACTAAAGGGTTCGAAACCCTTTAGTTATTATTTAATAGGCAGTAATAATATATAGTATATAATATATTGTAAATAGTATAGAGTAGGTATATCTGTCGCCTATATGCTCGATAGTAAATAAGCTTGATGTGGAGAGGCTTGACTTGTATTGCAATATATAAAACCTTTAGTACAAATAGAGGTATACCTAAATGGTTCGAAACCTTTAGTTAGCATTTAATAAAAAGTAAAGGGTTATAAACCTTTATAAAATATAACTATAGTTATTATTTAATCAAAACTAAAGGTTTTCAAAAAACCCATTAGTTGTAATTTACTAAAAAGGTAAAGGTTTACCAAAACCCTTTAGTTTTGCATTAATGAACTAAAGGTTTTTTTTAAACCTTTACCTCGTATTTAACGTAAACTAGTTGTTTTTTATAGTCATTATTGTTAACAGTGTACAACCTAGGCTATTAGCAGCTCCCCCTATAGGGGACCCGTTCTAAAGGGGGCGGGGCCTATATCCCTATCTACACTACTAACATTGATATCACGACACCTTCAGTTCTAGCGGAACGAAGCGTTATACCGAAGGGGCTCTGTACGATGTCACGCGGGGGCCGGCTACCTCACGGTATTCCGATGAAACTAGGGGTTGAGGAGGTGGGGGGGGGAGGGGTTATAATAGTGACCGGTATATAGGTGCTAGTGACCAGAGACGGTTCCAGGAGGGGGGAAAGGGGACCAGTAAACATACAACTATTGTCGTTACTTTATAATATTAAATATATATATATAAATCAAATCGATTTCATAAGTAAATTTAATATTATATTTATGAGGCGCCCCCTAGTATGATCAAATCCTGGACACGCCCCTAATGACTAGTATTACACATAAGCGTATGTTCAGTGTACAGTTTACACGCTCGCATAGTTATATCGTTATGTATATAGGTATTACCTAGGCTACCACGGCTATAACTGAACATAATTGTACATGTATAACGTGTATTCGTGAATGGCAATTATCTGTCCCTTATTTATGGAACAAACTATCATATAAACTACGCTCTACTCAATCCACCAACTCATTTAAATCTCTATTAAAACCGTATCTATTTAGCACTGCATTTCCCGGATCACCAGTTATATCACTATTTACAATCTTATATTAATGTTGAGTACTTTATGTAATTCTAATGTTCGTTATGATTAGTTATTTTATATTCGTTTATGTTCCGTTATATTGTTATTTGTCTTTAGAAGCTTGATTGCTATGGCACAAAGACAACGTCTTTAAAATAAATTAAATTAATTAAATTAAATTATAAAATATATTCGTTTTCGTGTGTAATATACTTGTTTATGTGTATAATAGATATAATATATACGTTGTCTATATTTATCTGCATTTTCGTTTAAACGTAAATATATCTAAACTATATATATATATAATGTTTAATTATATAACATTTTAATAAAACATATTATATACTTTTAAATATACCGCTATAGGTTTTCTACTTATAAGTATAATGAAGTGTATATATTTCAATGTATTAATGTAGGCATGTATTCATTATGATGTATCAGGGGGCGGGAACATAATAGCGCCGCGGTCACGTGCCCTATGACGTAACATAACGATGACACGCCCCCTACCTTCGTGATAGAGCGGCATTATGGGATAGCGATGTCTGCTCGTACCGGCTCCTTTGATGTAGGGCAGACTTATCCGGAATCCGGATGCTGCGACCTTCCTAGGCGTCCCGTCCTCGTCAAACACACCTAGCGAGCGATGCGGAGATGTTAGTCTGACGTAACAGTACACTGTTAAAAATAATGACTATAAAAAACAACTAGTTTTCGTTAAATACGAGGTAAATGTTTTTATATATAAAAAACCTTTAGTTCATTAAAGCAAAACTAAAGGGTTTTGGTAAACCTTTACCTTTTTAGTAAATTACAACTAAAGGGTTTTTGAAAACCTTTAGTTTTAATTAAATAATAACTAAAGATTTATAACCCTTTACTTTTTATTAAATGCTAACTAAAGGGTTTCGAAACCTTTAGTTATACCTATAGTTGTACTAAAGGTTTTATATATTACAATACAAGTCAAGTTTCTCCACATCAAGCTTATTTACTATCGAGCATATAGGCGATATATATATATATATATATATATATATATATGTATATATACCTACTATATGTATATATATATATACCTACTATTTACAATATATTATATACTATATACTATATATATATTATTACATACTATAGATTATTAAATACTAACTAAAGGTTTTGAACCCTTTACTTTTTATTAAATAATAACTAAAGGGTTTCGAACCCTTTAGTTATACCTATAGTTTTAGAGACAAATTGTTGTTTAATCTATTAGTTAATATATAATTAAAACCAAATATATTTTTGATATTTTAAGTTTTTGTAAATATTTAAAACATATTTTGTAAGTAAAATTAATTAATATATAATTTATAAGTTACAAATATTGTTTTAAATTTACATATTATTAATTTTATATGCAGATATATATTTGTTATAAATTGTATTTTTTTATAACAGTATAATTTCACAAATAAATATTATTTAAAAGGCAATTATTTATTGTCTGGCACGGATGTTATGTGTAATATATTATGTTCGCTAATATGATAATAGAGTTTTTTTGTTATCAGGAAACGTTTACAGCTTAATTAATGCGTATTTGTTTAAATTATACAGTTATATTTATGAAAATAATTATTTATAATTAAAATGTATATATATATATATATATCATAGCTATTTGAATTATGTATCATTTAATTTGAGATCAATTGTATTCACTAATATATTAAAACCAGTTAGTTAATTTAATATCAAAAATATTTAGTTCAAATAAGTTCAAAACCCTTTAGTTAATAAAATTTAAAAAACCTTTAGTTCAATTAAGTTAAAACCATTTAGTTAATATTCTATCAAAAACATTTAGTTCAAATAAGAATAGACCCTTTAGTTAATATTGATCAAAACCCTTTAGTTCTTTATGGTGTAAAACCCTTCATGTTTCACTAAATATTTTACTAAAGGTTCGAAAACCTTTCACTCACAGGACCACTTACTAAAGGTTTATTCAGCGAAAACTAAAGGGTTATTTTTAATAGTGTAGGTGTACTATTACGTATTGCGTAATAATATACTAAAAGCATGTTGAATACGAATAATCAGTTATATTATTTTCTGTAATTTAAATATGGTTTTTTTTTTTAAAAGCGTATAGATTTAGGTATATAAGTATATTTGTAATTATAGTTATGTTATACGAATACATATACGTTTTTACTTATAATCATATGGCTCTATATAGTTATTATAATGTCAATCAGAATCCACTCTAATTAAGGCATCCATGGTTTTAATAAGAGCTGATCATTTAATATATATCAATACACAAACATATATATATATACATGTATGTATATATATAAATAAATAAATAAATAAATCAGATTTATTATTTCATGTTGTTCTCATGAGTAAAAAAATGTAAATATAAATAATTAAGATGTAAAGAATAAAAATATATAGGGGAGGGAAGGGCTAGTGGCCGAGGACGTAGTAGTGGCCGTTTTAAGTAACGCTTAAATGGTGTTTGATAGGATAAAAAGTTTTATATACAATATTTAGATAATCAAAATATCTATAACATATAGTAAATTTGTTTTCAAATAATTAATTAATTATAACTGCCTGTGTGGCTCAGTGGCTAAGGCGTCAGACACACAAGCAGTAGGACAAGGGTTCGACCCTCGTCCGGACCATTAATTAATTTTATAAAATGGGTCTTAAAATATTATTTAGAAGTGATCTTATATAATTGTGTATAAATAAATGATCGGCTCTCGTTAAAACCATGGATGCCTTAACATGAGAGCGGCTTCGAAGGGACATTAGAGCCATATATGGTTATAAGTGAAAACTTCATCTAAGTTCCGGGATGGGATGAAAGGACTCCACCAAATAAAAACAACAAACAACAACAACTCTAATTTATTACATAATTATTTTTTGTCAAATTTTGAGAAAAGCATGATTATATATATATATATTTATGCTTATTTATGAGTAAGAGTATGTGCATATATACTTAAATCATTGAATCAAATAAGGTGTGTATGCATCATAAATATAATTATTTAATATTACATAATTAACAAAATATAAATCGAATATATTACGAGACACCTATCGTATTTTCTGGTACTAGCGGCCACTACAACGGCCTTGCCTTCTGTTAGTGCTTTTTTAATGCCTAATCAAACGTTTATATTATTAGGTTAAACACTTTATATATAAAAGTGAAAACACAGTATTCTAGAACTATATGATTTCTAGTTGATTAAAAAAAATAAGAGCCGAAAAAATTCAGTATTTATCGATATATTAGAAATCTTCTGAGGCATATTAATTATCGGCCACTACTCCCTTCCCTCCCCTATCAATAAGTTAAGTTACAAATAAATTATGTAAAGAATAAAAAATATGTATCAATAAGTCAAGTTTAAAAATAAAAGCTGTAAAGTTATATACAAAATCACAGAAACGAGTTAATTCTGAATGACAAACTATAAAAGGAATAGAATAGCTAAACAAACAAAAATGAAAAATAAAATTTTAAAGTTTTTTATATACATTTTTGTAAATAATAATTTACTTAGACCAACTATTCCATGATGTAGGACCTAGAATGATAATGATTTATGATGAGGGCTTGATTTTAAATAAGGTAATTTGAAATTATGAAAAGTATTTTTGTATAAATTGTTATATTTAGGAAATAATAATGCTATTCTGCTCGGGCATTTCTTTAAATATACATTATGCACGAATACAATATCGTTATGCATGAGTAAGCGTGCGTTACAGTAAAGAAGCGTGTGTTACACTACATCCTAGGCTAATAGTAACTCCCCCTATAGGGAACCCGTTCTAAAGGGGGCGGGGCCTATATTCCTATCTATACTACTAACGTTGATATCACGACACCTTCAGTTCTAGTGGAACACGGCATTATACCGAAGGGGCTCTGTACGATGTCACGCTGGGGCTGGCTACCTCACGGTATTCCGATGAACCTAGGGGGTGGGGGGGAGGGGTTATAATAGTGACCGGTATATAGGTGCTAGTGACCAGAGGCGGTTCCACGAGGTGAGCAAGGGGACCAGACCCCCCTCATAAACACACAACTAATTTGTTACTTTATAATATTAAATATATATTACATATATGCGTATGTTCAGTGTACTGTGTACACGCTCGCATAGTTATATCGTTATACATATAGGTATTACCTAGGCTACCACGGCTATAACTGAACATAATTGTACATGTATAACGTGTATTCGTGAATGGCAATTATCGGCCCCTTATTTATGGAACAAACTACCATATAAACTACGCTCCACTCAATCCACCAACTCATTTAAATATCTATTAATAGCGTATCTATTTACCACCGCATTTCCCGGATCACTATTTATATCGCTATTTACAATCTTATATTAATGTTGAGTACTCTATGTAATCTTATTGTTCGTTATTATTAGTTATTTTATATTCGTTTATGTTCCGTTATATTGTTATTATTTTTTACTTTAGACGCTTGATTGCTCTGGCACAAAGACAACGTCTTTAAAATAAATAAAATAAAATAAAATTAAATTATAGAATGTATTCGTTACCGTGTGTAATATACTAGTTTATGTGTGTAATAGATATATGGTAATAGATATATAAAAAAATATAATATATACGTTGTCTATATTTATCTGCATTTCCGTTTAGACGTATCTATATCTAAACTATATGCGTATATATAATGTTTAATTATATAACATTTTAATAACACATATTATATACTTTTAAATATGACGCTATAGGTTTTCTACTTATAAGTATACTGAAGTGTATATATTTCAATGTATTAATGTAGGCATTATTCATTATGATGTAACAGGGGGCGGGAACATAACAGCGCCGCGGTCACGTGCCTGATGACGTAACATAACGAGGACACGCCCCTACCTTCGTGATAGAGCGGCACGATGGGATAGCGATGTCTGCTCGTACCGGCTCCTTTGATGTAGGGCAGACGTATCCGGATGCTGCGACCTTCCTCGGCGTCCCATCCTTGTCAAACACACCTAGCGAGCGATGCGGAAATGTTAGTCTGACGTAATAGTAGGTGTACTATTACGTATTGCGTCATAATATAATAAAAACATGTTGATTACGAAAAATCAGTTATATTATTTTCTTTAATTTACAATTTAATATGGTGTTTAAAAAAAGCGTAATTCGATAGAAATCTTAAATTAATAAATTGATTCTTTAATTACTTTAAATATATATTATTATATTTTTACATGTAGCAAACTAACGTCTTCTCTATTTTAATGTAGTTGTTTTTAAGTGTATAATACATATTTTTAATTTGTTATTTTGTTGTTGTGTAATATGTAATAATTATAAATGTTGATTTCGTATATATTGATTTTTGTGTTTTTTTAGTTAATGTTATTTAGTTTATTCTATATTTTTAGTTAGTTATATTTTTGTTTTGTGTTATGGAATAATTATAAAAGTATAAATGTTGATTTCGTGTATATTGATTTTTGTGTTTTTTTAGTTAATGTTATTTAGTTTATTCTATATTTTTAGTTAGTTATATTTTTGTTTTGTGTTATGGAATAATTATAAAAGTATAAATGTTGATTTCGTGTATATTGATTTTTGTGTTTTTTTAGTTAATGTTATTTAGTTTATTCTATATTTTTAGTTAGTTATATTTTTGTTTTGTGTTATGGAATAATTATAAAAGTATAAATGTTGATTTCGTGTATATTGATTTTTGTGTTTTTTTAGTTAATGTTATTTAGTTTATTCTATATTTTTAGTTAGTTATATTTTTGTTTTGTGTTATGGAATAATTATAAAAGTATAAATGTTGATTTCGTGTATATTGATTTTTGTGTTTTTTTAGTTAATGTTATTTAGTTTATTCTATATTTTTAGTTAGTTATATTTTTGTTTTGTGTTATGGAATAATTATAAAAGTATAAATGTTGATTTCGTGTATATTGATTTTTGTGTTTTTTTAGTTAATGTTATTTAGTTTATTCTATATTTTTAGTTAGTTATATTTTTGTTTTGTGTTATAGAATAATTATAAAAGTATAAATGTTGATTTCGTATATATTGATTTTTGTGTTTTTTTATTTAGTATTATTTAGTTTATTTAAATAGAATTGGTTGGACCAATGAACCCTCGCATAGAAATAATATAATCTGAATTATATTAGATTTAGTAATATTATTTCATTTTTGATTATACCTTGGCACGTGGAGGTTTGTACAAAGTTAAATATTGTAATATTCTATATTATAGTGTTGTATATATTTTAACAGCATTAATGTGTGGGTTTTGTTTAAGGGGATCCCGTACATTTAAAGTGATGATGATTTTTTTTTTTTATATTTTGTTTTATTACATAATAATACTTATTGTAGTGTTTTTCAGAATCTGTAAAAAAAATTAGACATGAATTCAGTCTAAAAATGGCATACAAATTTGTTTTATGAGGATAAGATAATGCTATATTATATACTATTCAATATTACATTTTTATGCTGCCAAACTTCAAACGCTGTTTTCTCAGAATAATTATTTCGCGCTAGGCGCGCTAGATGTGCATTCAAAATATAGAACGTAAAAACTATTATAATTATAATATTATTTTTGTGTGCTTTATATAGAATTTAATTATGTGAATAGTAAAATAGAGAGATAATTAATAAAATGTATAGAATTCATTGTATAAAATGATAATTTCTATAGAAATACCATCAATTTAGTATCACTAATTTTTAATTTAGATATATATATATATATTATATTATATATAATATATATATATATATATATATATATATATTATATTATATATATAATATAATAAATAATAATATTAAAAATATCTTTCTATTTTCTTATGCATGTATATGTTATGAATACATTACAAAAAAAATTAGGTCAATTGAATGAATAGAATAACAGTTCTATTTTTGTTTAGTGGACCTATGTTTTTCCTATCTATTTATACACGAAATTGTCAAATTGCGTGTTATGTGCGGGATCCCTTTAATTGATTAATAAAATATAATTTAAATATATTTAAATATATTGTATACAACGGTCCTCTATCATTTTGATTGGTGTAATATTGCTAACACCTATTTCGACCACTCATTATTACATACAGTATAATATATTAATATATCGTATGTTACTATATCGATATATCACAAAATAAAATGTAGGAATAATTTGTATTCATGATTTTTCACTGTCGCCTACACTTTTATTCTATATTATATATCGCGCTTGCTCATATATGCATATAGATATATTATACACATACATCACTGTAGTATCATATGTGTGTCATATTAAACATGTATATCATATCTCGGTAAACTAACGTACACTTCACGTTTATAGATGTATATATATAAGTATATTTGTAACTATAGTTATGTTATACGAATACATAATGATGACGAGTAATACTCATTATATAAACTAAACTAAAACTCCGTAAGAGCTGTTTGATATTTCGCGTGAAACTATACGACATCGTTGTAGGCTATTTCTAAACAATACGGGTACCAGTTATTTCGTACCAAGTCATTACAAAATTCAATACGTACAATATGTAATTATGAATCAACATTATTATTGGTACGAAATGACTGGTATGTCATAGTACCTATAGGTACTATTGGGTACTATAGGTACTATTGGGTACTATATATACTAAAAGGTATACCTTTAATATCAGCACGTGTGTCGGCTGTAGTAGCGGTCATCTCCGTACCGATGAAGAACTCCTCAGGGTTACTATAGTAGGCGTAGTACCATTGTCCTTGACAAGGTCTTAGCTATAGGCCTTAGCGGCTACTGTGGTTCTGCCGTATACCTTCCATCTGCTGTTACTGTACCACCTGTATATGAGGTGGTAGTAGTGGTAGCAGTAGTTGTAGTGGTGCTGGTAGTAATAGTGGTAGCAGTAGTAGTGATAGTTGTATACAATTAATAATATTATACTATAGTAGTAGTAGTAGTAGTAGTAGTAGTAGTAGTAGTATAGTAGTAGTAATAGGAGTAGTAGTAGTAGTAGTAGTAGTAGTAGTAGTAGTAGTATAGTAGTAGTACATGATAATATACAAACAGTAATATTGGTAGTGGTAGTGATAGTGTTAATGGTAGTAGTAGTAGTGGTAATTATAATGTTATAATCCTATATTCAAAATGAGCATATCTTGCGACTTTTTAAATACAAAGATGTCGAAATAATGTGTCCATGAAAGTGAAAATAAAATATACACTATTATTATAATTAAATTATCTAATACATATTATTGTGATATATATATATATATATATAGGGGAAAGTAACCTAATACGGACACTTTAACAATAAATGGTCTCAACTTTTTATGACTCATTATTTGTATTCAAAAATTACAATATATCAATATTATATGATTATAGATATTATTGTAATTTTAAAATGTTATTTAATATTTTAATTCCATAGATAACGGGGGTGTCCGTATTCGGTACCCATGTCCGAATACGGACACCCTGTTTTATAATACGGACACCCTATATATAATTAGATAAACTATATATTATTGATGAATCAATCAAAAAAATTACAATTACGTTATTTATAATTAATTTTATAAAAAATATATTGTAATTTAATTAGTTAATAATTTATTTATTTTTATTATTTTTTAATTAATAATACAATTTAAGTATCTAAATAATATTTTTTTTAGAATTAGCTTTATTGGTAGTATTAATATTATAACGCACGCGATTTTTATGAAAATCAGTATTGTTCATACTCTGCGCGCTGATTGGTTATAGGGTGTCCGTATTAAGACATTTAGAGTGTCCGTATTAGGAACTTATATGACCTCTAGATATATGCTTATTTATTACTTATATGTTACTTAATGAATATTTGATAACAAATATAGAAATTAAAAATACAATTTGTAGAATGCTTTATTTTTTAATAATATAGTATTATATTTTATATCGATACATTTATATAATCTTGAGAAGGTTTTAAGTTGACATTTTTTTTCATAAATTTAATAACGTAATAAAAAAATAAGTTTATTCGATATATCAGAAATATTTTGAATAATAAAAAAATAAAAAATACTTTTTCAGACTATTTTTATAATTATGAATATATTGTTCATCAAACATTTTTCTGTATGATTTATGGTTTCTGAGATACCGAGAGTGTCCGTATTCGGGCACTGTCCGTATTAGGTTACTTTCCCCTATATGTAGATATGTGCGTAGGTTACGACGCCCGCTAAGGGTGATCACAAAATAAAAAAATAATGATAGTTTGCATTTTATAGAGATTTGAATTATAAGAACAATACAATTCTCGGATTTTATTTTAATTTAGCTTTAGAAATTGCGCCCGACCTTCAAAATTTCGTAAAAATATCAAAATAAATTTTTCTGAAATAAATATTTCCCATTTTACCCATTTTACCCCATGACTCTACGATTGTGCAGATCTATTATTATTATTATTTTATTTTGAAATTTTATATTTCTTATTTATAATTGTTCATCTGTATATCAACCTATTACTAAATATTATATGACCAATATGACCAATATTTTTATATTCGATTTCCGGAATATCCTAGCCATACTCAAGCGGTTGTAATACACATATAAATGGTATCAAATACATATGAGTTTCTTTCTGTTCAATTGAGCGGGATGAACGTATCCATATTACACTTATTGAAATTTCTCTATATTTTACTTAAACATATTATGTGAATTTAAAGGAACTTTTGGTAATTTATAATAACATTATAATATAATATATAATAAATATGTTGTATATATAAATTAAATTAAATATATACATTCAATAATATATCTATTTAAATGTTTATTTAAAACTAAAATATTTGGAATACATAACATTTATAACCAAACACAATTTTTTTAATAAATTTTGTATAGTCAATTTGTTGATAAAAATGTAGTATCGATTGGAAAAGTAATCAATATATATTTATAAATAATATCTATATAAAATTAAAAAAAAATAAAATTAAAATTGATCAACATTTATAGGAAAAAAAATCCATTTTTTTTGCATAAATGATTATTAAGAAAAACTGAATAATTTTGTTTGTAAATAAAGTGTTTATTTAGTTTTTATATAATATTTTATAATATATATATATTAAAAAATATTTTAATTGGAAAAAACAAGTATGTTTGCCTTTCTAGGAAATTCTAGGATTTTTCTTTTAACAATTACATTTTGTAATATTTTATTATATATTTATATAATAACAATTTGCTAATGTTTCATCAAAATATATTCATTATTTGTGTTTTAATTCCATTATTTATATATATTTTTTAAAACAATTAAAATTGTATATTTTTCAATGTATATTATACTTAATCTTAAAAGCGCTGGCGACATATCAAAAATTGTTCAAATTTGTTTGTAACATACTTTTTGTTTTATTCTCTATAAGATATTTACTAGAGCGTTTTGTTTACTTAAAAATTTCACAAATTTCGGTTCCTATGATCACCCTTAACTCCCACCCTTAACGACGCCCGCGTCGATCGATATTATTACGATGATCAGTCGAAGTAATCCATCTAAACCGTTCGGAGTGACTCTTAACTTCAGACCATTGTATTATTTAGTAAGCATTATTAATTTATCAACATTATATTGCCTATTGAGATTCCTTCAATAAACCGTGTAAACAGTGTAAGCAGTGTCGTTCGCCCAATCGCCGCGAGATTCACGCAGTAGAACCGACCTTCGCAATATATATAGGAATATATATCAGAATAAGATCAGAATTTAGGCATGACCGTGGTAAACGAAGAAGTGCGATGCTTATCTAGTCGTTTAATCGTTTCACTTTCCTAAAGAATATTTATGATAAGAAAAGTATAATAAAAGTAAAATAAAAATAAATATAATAAAATAAAATTTTAAGATTTAAAGTTAGTAAAAGATATATACAAAATATTATTAGAATAATACATTTATAAAAAATCAGAGGTATTAAATTATTAAATTTATATCCAGAATAGCCAATAATTATTGTAAATAATGAGGATAGATGACGTATCAACTTCGGGAATATGGGTGCGTCAGGTCCAATGACTTAGGGATCATATTTGCTCCAAGAATACGAACACTGGCAATACTTGCCTCTCACCACAAGTATATCCTTGTCATCGATATATCGAGTATACGTACCATAACCACATTAACACAAATACATCAGCCACTCCGTCATAAAAAAATATAAAATAGAGTTAACGTTATTAAATGTGTTATTATAATAGATAATAGTCATATTTTATTATAAATACAATACAATATAAAAAATCGATAGAATACATTTCTAAAAAAACTCCTCGTAATGTCATTCATCATGTTATAAATAAAATGTATACATATATATATATATATATATATATGTGTGTGTGTGTATTAATAGATTATTTACTTTAAAGTCATACCTATCACGGCTGTACGAATTACTTGTTGACGTCGAAAGCTACTGTATCCTACAGATCGATATCGGGTTCCCAATGGCGCCTGGTCTGTAAGTAATTATTTACATTAAAATAATAATCAACGTAAACGTGTAGAGCTGACCATTCATTAACACAGATAATTACCGATTAGGGCAGTATCGAGAAAACGGCCATGCTATTATTATATAGATATCTCGAATAACCATAGTGCTAGAAATAATAATAATAACTTAGATATTATAAACAAATAATTATATAATACATAGATGGTATATGAAATTATTACTTATTAATATCTATTCCCGCACGAGCGAAGGGGTATACATGACACAATTGTAGTGCCTAATAAACCAATTATCATCATCATCATGTATATATATATAGATTTATAATTAATACAATTAATATCTCTTTATTTTAATATTAATATCCCTACTTACCTAACCAATATAATTTTTTTTATTAAATTTAAAAAATTATCAATTCTAAATAATTATTAATATATATATATCACAATGAACGAGTACATATGACACTAACCCTTACAGTATCGTCGACATCTTCTCTGACGTTTTCAAAATCGTCGCTACTCGACGTGTCAGTGGAACTTAGAGTTTCTACCTCACTGAGATCCGACGAGTCGCTTGAACTTAAGGCTAAGTCCTCGATTATAATTGAGGGGACTTGCCTTGCTGGTTCTTGTACCTCACTAACCTCCGACGTGTCTGTATTTCTTATCGCCAAGTCCTCGACTAGAATTGACGAGACATGGCAATCGGGTTCTTGTACCTCACTTAGATCCGACGAGTCGGTAGAACTTAAGACTAAGTCCTCGACTAGAACTGAGGGTACATGCTTATCAGGTTCTTGTACCTCACTAACCCCCGACGTGTCCGTTATTCTGATCGCCAATTCCTCGACCAGAATTGACGAGACATGGCAATCGGGTTCTTGTACCTCACTTAGATCCGACGAGTCCGTGTCACTCAAAGCCAAGTCCGCATCTTGAATAGAGCTAACACGACAAACGATATGTTGTACCGCTATTTCGGTGACAACTTTAACCGCAGCGGGTGCCTCGTAACGTTGCTCGAATTCTAGGAGAAGCTCTCTCTCCAACTCATCTTCATAATCCCCAGCCGCCTCTTCGCTAACTCGCTCACACTCTTCCCCACTCTCATCACCGCCGCGTTCATCCCCCGCCTCGTAACCATTATCCACCTCGTCCCCACTCGGTTCGTTACTCACGCGTCGGTCGCTATTATGAATAATCAAGGCGTTAATATTGGCTTCGATGGTGGAGATTTCGAGCGCCATCTCGTCTACGATTCGCTCGTCCGTCTCCGTAGCGACGACGAATTCCTCTCTCGAATCGTTAGGCGGGCCCACAGCCGGTGCGTCATCATCGGACGATGACGACATCATCTCTATCGAATCTTCTCTAGCCGCGACGATCGCGTCATCATCAGACGACGACGACATCATCTCTATCGTATCTTCTCTAGCCGCGACGACGACGTCATCATCATCAGACGACGACATCATATCTATCGTATCTTCTCTCGCGTAATCGTCATCATCATACAATGACGTTCTCACCGCTACAGCACCTCCTTTAGCGACCCTTACCACCGGCGCCGAGTGACGGACGGACGGTGGCGGCGGCGTTATCGGACGGTCGATATCGTACACTTCGTTAGCCATACCGTAGATAGTGTGCGGGTTCAGCAGTCGAGCCGCGGCCGTCGCCTCCGCCCGTACGCGATCCACGTAGGCGATGTTCGTGTAGCAGGTTATCACGCGACGGTCGTTTTCCGTGTACTGGCCGTACTGTACGCCGTGAGGAGCGACGTCGCTGTAGTCTCGCTGACGACGTCGGTCCGCCACTCTGGCTTCACGACGACGGGCGAGCACCCACATGGCTTCCCGAGTGACGTTCGTGATTTCTCCATCGTCGGCGTCGTTTTCGTCGTCGTTGTTGCGGTCAGCGTTGCTATGGTGATCGACGGCATTGTTTGCCGTAGCGGCGAGATGTCGACCGGGAGGGGTATTTCCCGACTGAGGGGTGACGGGTTGATGAAGGCTAGGGGATACGAAGACGGGGTGTTCTACAGCGGGGTACTGGACTCCAGGGAGTTGAGCGGGCTAAAAGTGGTGTGAATTGTTAACTTTAATATCAATATTGTTGATAGATCTATATTACGTATACGTATATATATATATATATATATATATATATATATATATATATATATATATATATATATTATACATATTACAAACGTTCTAAAAATGTAATGCTTTTATCGTAATTATTGCTATGTAAAATATACATTTATGTAAATTAATACTAATTTCCTATCTTTACCATGCCAATTTTGAACACAGAAGGGTAGCCGATATATCTCAAATCTCTAACATTTTTTTATAAGTACAAATTGCTTTAAACACATATCTTTAAATAATTAAATCGATATACGGAAATTTTAATTTAATTGTTTAATTTTTCTAAAAAAGTATCCTCTATATGTTATATTATATACGACTATCATCATTATATAAATAAATTATAAAAATTAATATAAAAATAGCATATACTTATTCAAAAAATGGCTTTATTGAGTATTTAAAAAAAAAAAATTGTTGTGGTTAGAAAAATAAATATTTTTTTATTATACCTCGTAAATATCCATTATATGCTCACAACAAGGTTTGATGAATACTTAAATTAATATATCAACGAAATAATAAAATATACTAGTCTTTTAATAATTAAAAAATTAAAATTAATTTTAAATTTGTACGCAATTTTTTACTTTATTAATATTATAATTTATACACATATGAACAATATTTTATACACAAATATATAAAAAAACACAAGTAAAATATATTTAAATATAGGAATTTACATTAAATCATAAATTACAATATTTCTACATATCGCTTTATCAATATTAAATATTCTGTGATGAAACTTCACAAATATATTTAATATAACATTTATGACCTACCGTGAACAACACTTTCAAAACGGTCTACCCTACACAGCTACCATACCCTACATTACCCTATCCTTCATTACACACACACACACTGACTATAATAACCCTTACCGTAGGCGCGATGTAGTTTACCGTATACGGGTGGGGCTGAAACACGGTGTTCGGGTGGGGCTGAAACCCGTTGTTCGGGTGAGGCTGAAACCCGTTGTTCGGGTGGGGCTGAAACCCGGTGTTCGGGTGGGGCTGAAACCCGTTGTTTGGTTGAGGCTGAAACCCGTTGTTCGGGTGGGGCTGAAACCCGGTGTTCGGGTGGGGTTGAAACCCGGTGTTCGGGTCAGGCTGAAACCCGTTGTTCGGGTGAGACTGAAACCCGTTGTTCGGGTGGGGCTGAAACCCGTTGTTCGGATCGGGCTGAAACCCGGTGTTCGGATGGGGCTGAAACCCGTTGTTCGGGTGGGGTTGAAACCCGGTGTTCGGGTGGGGTTGAAATCCTTGGTACGCGTACCCGGTGCTCGGGTCGGGCTCAAACCCGTCGCAATTAGGATCCCCGCAATCGCACGGCCCGTCGTCGTAGTACATCGATTCGGGTTGCGACCGTCGATCCGACCGTCGCCCACTACCGTGATGACTACGCGACGGTCGTCTACTGCTATGTCCGCGACTTCTACGCGTTCGCCTGTACTGACTCTCGTAGCGATCATCGTGTCGGCGACGTCGGGAACCTACCGAGCCCGTTGTTGATGTGCGGTCATCGGCGGCTAATGCGGACCGGGGTACGGCGTCGACTGTCCGAGGAGGAACGGAGATTAGTATGCGCGCGCGTAACGAAGGTTTTAGTGTGTCCGCTACGGTGGAAAGAAGCGAGGGGCGTGATGTTAACAATCGTGACATAGATCCCCGGCGGGGTTTAGCGCGGTCCGTATTGTAGAACACCGTTTTAGAATAATAGTTTTTATGAAATTATTATTCAAAATTATTATAAAATAACCATTCATATGTATAAACTATATATATATATATATATATATATATATATATATATATATATATATATATATATATTTATAACTGCCTGTGTGGCTCAGTGGCTAAGGCGTCAGACACACAAGCAGTAGGACACGGGTTCGAGCCTCTGTCCTTAATTAATTTTATAAAATGGGTCTTAAAATATTATTTAGAAGTGATCTTATATAATTGTGTATAAATAACTGATCGGCTCTCGTTAAAACCATGGATGCCTTAACATGAGAGCGGCTTCGAAGGGACATTAGAGCCATATATGGTTATAAGTGAAAACTTCATCTAAGTTCCTGGATGGGATGAAAGGACTCCACCAAATAAAAATAACAATAACAATAACAATATATATATACATTATATGTTGTATAACCCTATAGTTATATATATAATATAGTATATTAATATTACTATAATTCTATATATATATATATATATATATATTAGTATATATCACTACAGTGATCCGAGTGTGTGTACTATAGTATATATAGACAATAGACTATAGTCTATATACTATTACTATAGTATGTGGAATACCGTAAGATATTAAGAAATTAAAGCGATTAAAACCGTATATTTTATATAAATAATATAAAAAGGGTGTTTACAGAAATAAAGCTATTTAAAGCCGCTAGTTGTGCTAACCGTTGGTGGGAGTCTGATGCGCACCATCACCGGTAGCTTGAGCGTGGCCCCGCCCACTTCTGCTCATCTCACCAGCGGAAGGGAGGCGGTACTCCGCTGAACCGTTCACCTGGTGGCGTCGCGTAGTGTCGGTCACCGAAACCATGTGGGCATCATCGGCCACACTATCTGGTGACGCCGCCGTTCCGTGAAAGGGGGTAGGGTTTTCTCGGCTCATCGTATACGATATATAGGTCAACTTCTCAACTTCAACGCTTCGATACGGATATACGTTAAATCTGAAATATTAGCGTACATTATTTACCGCGACTATTTAGGTTATAAATTACAAAAAAAATAATTAAAAAAAAAAAATACTCAATAAAAGACATTTTTTGAATAAGTATATGCTATTTTTATATTAATTCTAATAATGTTATATTTACATAATGATGATAGTCGTATATAATATAACATATAGAGGATACTTTTTTAGAAAAATTAACAAATTAAATTAAAATTTCCGTATATCGATTTAATTATTTAAAGATATGTATTTAACAATTTTCTTTTCATATATCTGTAATTTAAATTTATTCTAAATTTAAAGTTCGTTATTTTTCAATGTAAATTCCTATCTTTTTAACATTGTCATCGATTTATGAATTTTTGTCGGTTTTAATTATTTACCACGACCATTAACGTTAAGGGAAAGCATTGCGTCCGTATATTGATGTTATTACAAAACTATTTATTGAATTTAAAATTTAACAATATTTTAAATTAAATTAAATATTAAATATAAATTAAGTTTATTTTGCTTTAGTACTTTCATTCCATCTGGGAACCAAAAATTCCCTTCGAAGCCACTCTCGTGTTAAGGCAACCATGGTTTAACGAGAGCCGATAATTTATTTATACACAATTATACAACATCACTTCTAAATATTATTTTAAAACCTATGTTCATTTTCCGGCGGGGTTTAACCCGCGTCATAATAATTATGTCGCTCTGTCGCTTTAGCCTGCAGAGCCAAACACATAATTAATATATATATATATATATATATATATATATATATATAACTCAGAAGGTGTAGCGAACTACTGGGTAGAAGCAAAGATTATCTAGTTCTACCCGGTAAATTATTCGAGAATTGAAAATAATTTTACAAATATATGATAAAAATAATAGGCAGTTTGATATACTTATACAAAACTAAAAAATAATTAAAAAGTTGTAACCAATATAACCAAGAAATATAATTTAAATAAAATAATGAGTAATTCAACAAAACAACACTAATTTCATTCCAATATATTATTTTCATAATATATATATATATATATATATATATATATACATACACATATATACTTAAAAAGGCCTTTGATGTAGTAGATCATTTAATGTTGCTAAAGAAATTGGAATACTGCGGATTTAGGGGTAAATGATTTTCTAAAAAGTTATTTACTAGATAGAAAAATCATAACAACATATTTAGGTATTAATCTTGATAATAAACTTAAATATTCATTACATATTGATTTGTTATGTATTCAATTATCGAAAATTATATATCTTTTTAAAAATGTATCCTTTCTCAACTTAAAAACTTAATCTTATTATATAATTACTTTTTTATCTAACATTTCTTATGGTATTGAAATATGGGTTGATAACTATAAAAATAGATTATATTCATTAATTTTAATACAAAAAAAACTATATGTATAATAAACAACACTATTGTTAATCGATTTTTTCGAATTTTCGAAAATATTTTATATTTTATATTATATTATAAATATTAAGTTTTAAATTACATAATGCGAATATTGTACGTACATAAGCGTTTTATATAGTTTCTGAAATAATTTCTAATTCTAAGTAGAATCAATTATAATTATATGTGTATATTATTAGGTATGTCTATTAATTTATGAATATTATCATAACGCACGAACATTATAAACAAATAACGCTGATTGGTTAAAGGGTGTCGGTATTATGAAAATGTATGTTGCTTAGGTAAACGTCAATAACTTTGTAACAAATTATGAAAATTAAAAAATCTTTTCTGCACATTGTAATATATAATTAGATCTATACAATGTATTTAAAATATTTAAAATATATAAATTTTCAAATGATTGAGAATCGATATTGTACTTCAAAAATTACCATAAATTTAGAGTTGTAACAAAAAAATCAGTTTTTTGTTTATAATTAAAAAAATATAAACATTAAAAAAAAATTATACTTATATGAATTAGAATTATATTGATTAACATTTCAAACATTAATTATTTTTGGATTGGAATTATATTTTAGGAGATATATAGGGTGTCGATATTACATTCATGTCGATATTAGAGCACTCTCCCCTATACTGTTTTTTTCTTCAAATTAATTCTAATCTTTTATAAAAAATGTATTTGTTCTTAATTATATATTTTTGTATGGTACCCTATACTTTTTATTTCAGTGTCATTTATTTTATTTTTATTTTAAAAATAAAATTGAATTATTATTTTAGTTTTATTTTTATCCGACTGAATATGATGATATATCACACTGTACATATTATCATGATGTATCGAATCAATAAAGCTTATCGATTTCACTGATCCTCCTGATTTTGTTTATACATTTATGTAATTCATTCATTCATACATATAGGGGAAAGTCCCCGATTACCGACCCCTCTTAATACCGACCCCCTGTGGTATCTCAGTAACTATAAGAGATATCAAAAAATAATATATACACGAACTTTTAGTAATTTAATGATAAATATGAATAAGTATTTTGTTTTAAAAAATATTTAATCCTACAATTGTTATTTGATAAAATGTAATATTCTGTTTTTACTTTTTAAATATTTGAATAATAACTTTTTTTAAATCATTGTAAATACTTTATTATTTAAAAGAAAACTTAATACTGAGCATAATATTGTAGATCAATAAAATGTTTATAACTATTATACAAATAATTTAATTTAAAATACTATTAACCAAGATATCTTAATTATAGCAACCCATATTATTTTCCTATTACCGACCCCCTAAATTACCCTAATACCGACCCCATGTGATTTATAATATCCCATCAAAATAGATCCGTATTTTACTTTAACATATTCCGTAAGTTGTTTATGTATCATTGATATCAAATTAAGATTCATGATTCCAGTTGATTATATACATACTGATTAATAAATAAATATTAAATAATAATATACACTATTTTAATATAATTACTATAAAGTTTAAATTTAAATTTAATATTACTATTAAAACATACATTTAATACAAAATAAATTGCGTGAATGTTACAATTAATTATATTTATGTATATCTACTATTTTTATTGGATATTATAATACTACAATTATTTATATCACGATTATTTTAGGGGGTCGGTAATAGGAGTAGGGGGTCGGTATTAGGTAAATGTATCCGATTACCAACCCCCCTGTTTATTCTTGTAAATATAGTTATATCAAAAATTTAAAATAGCCACATTATCCATTGCCATAATATTACCCTAATTACAAAATTTCAAATAAATATATTCAATATTGAATAAGTTATTACAAATAATCATTTAGGGGTCGGTAATCGGGGACTTTCCCCTACATACATATACACACACACATATATATATATATATATATATGAATGAGTGAATTCAGTTTATAGACAATGTCTAAGGAGAATCAGTGAAAGAGCTTTTTTAATTCGATATCTCCTAACAGTAGTGTAATGTCATATTTCATCATCTTCATTCGGATAAAATACAATAAAATTACATAAAAATAGATATTAAAATAAACAATAAACACAAATATAAAAGAAAGAATAAAACAAAACTAAACAAATATTTGATTCCCATGTTAGCATTCAAAACAAATTATAAAATATAATTAATAAATTGTTCATAATTGTAATATAATATTTATAAAGAATTTAAATATTTGTATCACATAGTTTATGTCAATTTTAATAATATTGATATATATTTGTAGGTAAAATTTTGACTATATGCTATTAATACTGTTTTTAATTGTTTTAAGTGTATATACTGTTTTTTATTATTTTAATTTTTAATACTGTAGTTTTTTTTTTTTTTTTTTTTTATTAGTTATTTAAAGTTAAATATATAAAACGTAACATTTGTAAAAATAAATATAAAATAGTTTTCATAAATAGTAATTTTTTTTAGTTTTTAAACATTTAATACTGTTTTTTTTATTTTTTTAATACTTCTAATTTGTAATACTGTTTTGTTTTATTTTTTGTGTATAGTTATATAATGTAAAATATATAAAAATGTAAAATATGTAAAAATGTTAAATTTATATGGAGAAATACCTATTTAATACTGATTTTTTAATAAAGTTTTATAATATAAAATATTTGTTTAATTTACAATATAATATTAGAGAAAATAATATATTTTTAATATTCTTAAACATATCACTGCAAAAATATATATCAGTATTATATTTTATATTGGTTAATGAATAACAATTTCATAACTTTTTTCAATTGATTTAAATTTGTTATTTTATTTTTTTTAAGAATATTACCAAATATTATATCATTATAATACTTTATACCTTTAAAGAATATTGTATTTTGGTATTTTGTAGTTTTCATTAATGGTAAAATGAATCTATCATTACGTTTATTTAATGTAAAATATTCATTAAATTAAATTTTTTAATTTTTATTTAGCAATTTATAAATTAATATAATATTTCTAAACATCACCAGATCATTTAATTTTAGAATATTATTACTAATAAATAATTCAGATGTATTTGATAATCTGATTAAAGGTAATACATTTAAATTTAAAATTTGTTTATTAATAATTCTGAAATTTTTTTTTTGCAATAACATAATAATATTTATATTTGATTTATAGGTATTTCCCCATATTTCTCTGCCATAAGAAATATTAGATAAAAAAAAGAGTTATATAATAAAATCATATTTGCAGTACTTAAAAACGAAACTTTTTTCATAAAATATATTATAGATGATAATTTTTTAGCTAGATAATCTATGTTTTTTAAAAGTTAAATGTTGATGTAAAATTAATCCTAGAAATGTGTAGCTACCTACAATTTCAATTTTAGAATTTCCAATATATATATATATATATCTTTTAATATTCTAGCATTCATAAAAGGTAAATTTTTTGTTTTTTCAATATTACAGTTTCAGTTTATTGATATTGAACCAATATACTAATTTATCAATATACTATTGTAGGTATTTAGTTAATAATTCATTGTTGTCTGCATATGTTGTAAGTGGTGTATCATCTGCATATAAGTTTAGATTAATAGTGACTGCATCTTTCAACATAGTTGGCATATCATTAATAAATAATATAAAAAAGAGGCCCAAGAACTGATTCTTGGGATACTCCATATTCTATACAATACTTCAATGATAATGAATCATTTATTCTTGTAACAATAGATCTTTTATATAAATAACTTTTTAAAAATTCTTTCATTTGATCTCTGAATCCATACGATTCTAATTTATCAATTAATATATAATGATCTATTACATCAAAAGCTTTTTTAAGATCTAAAAATATTGTTGCTACATTTTTATTATTATTAGTATTTAAAAAAATAAAATGTTGTATATTTATTAATGATAAAGTTGTATTGTAGTTTGGTATGAAGCCATATTGATTATTATTAATTATATTATTTTTATGTATAAAATGTGATAGTCTATTAAAAAAAATTATCAGAATTATTAACAAACAAATTTAAAATTTAAATCTATTACCTTTAATCAGATTATCAAATACATCGGAATTATTTATTAGTAATAATATTCGAAAATTAAATGATCTGGTGATGTTTAGAAATATTATATTAATTTATAAATTGCTAAATAAAAATTACAAAATTTAATTTAATGAATATTTTACATTAAATAAACGTAATGATAGATTCATTTTACCATTAATGAAAACTACAAAATACCAAAATACAATATTCTTTAAAGGTATAAGGTATTATAATGATATAATATTTGGTAATATTCTTAAAAAAAATAAAATAAAAAATTTAAATCAATTGAAAAAAGTTATGAAATTATTTTTCATTAACCAATATAAAATATAACACTGATATATATATATATTACTATATATGATTTTATCGAATATTTTACTTATTTGTGGTATTAAAGAAATAGGTCTATAATTAGTTATTAATTGGATATTATTATTTTTATATATTGGTTTAATTATTGCATCTTTCATATTATCCGGATATATTGATTTATCAATGCATAAATTAAATAAATGATTAAGTGGAGTTAATATTTCATATATAATTTCTTTTATTAAATACATATTATAATTATTATATCTTTTGAGTTTTTTGACTTCATACTATATGCTACATTAATAATTTCATTATTTGTTATTGGTAAAAAATAAAAACTTTTAGAATAATTTTTTAAAAATTGTTTAAAACTATTTTTTTTCTGATGAAATTTCAATAGCATTATTTATAGTTTTTCCTATTGTTGTAAAATAATTATTAAAACAATTATCTATGATCTATTTCATCATATATTTCAATATCCTTATAAATAAATATAGATGGATACTAATTTTATTTTCTTTTTATTAATTTATTAATTATTTTCCAATTGTCTTCTTGTTTATTATGTGACAAAAGTTGCTTATAGTAATTATTTTTATCGCGTTTTATATTTTTCTTGATTTTATTCTTTAATTTTGTATATCTATTTAGTATAGACATGCAATTAGTAGATTTATATAAGCTGAATAATTTCTTTTTCATTTTTATTGCATTCTTTAATTTATTAGTTAGCCAAGGATTATACGGGGTATTTATGTTGGATTTTTTTTAATTAAAGGACAATTTTTTTTGACCATATCATTTAAAATATTAATAAAATTATTATAACATATAGAAGGATCTGTCATTTCCGTTAATACTATTTGCCAGTTTATATTTATAAATCATTTTTTAAATATTAAATATTTTGTTGATTACAATTTCTAATATACATCACTTTATTATCACATTTTGTAACCCGAGAAAATGATGTAAATATAAATAATAAAATACAATGATCTGTTATAGGTATACCTATCAGTATCAATATATTGATAACTATAGTTCCATTATTTATTATATGATCACTATTAGAAAGTATATTATCAATTGTTGAGTTGGAATAATGAGTTGGTATTGCTATCATAGATGTTAGTCCTAATTGTGTTAGTATATATTTAAAATTATTAAAAATTAATGAACATATTGATAAATTTATATTAAAATCAGCACATATATATATTTCACTATTTAAAAATTTGGAAAATATATTATAAAATGAATCATTAAAAAAATCGATATTACTATTACAATTACTATTAGGAGATCCATACATTGCTGAGATTATTTGTATATGTTTAGTTGTATTTTTTATTTGTATTGATAATATTAATATCATCTATAATAGAAATATATATATATATATATATATATATATATATATATATATATACATGCATACATGCATACACTTATACATACATATAATCATATACATACATACATATACACACCCATACACATTCATATATATATATATATATATATATATATATATATATATATATATATATATATATATGTATACACACATACATATATACATGCATACATATATGAATAACATATACATATTATACATTATATACTCATATATGTAGAGAAAATTAAATATGTCACTATTATCACTATATGAGTTATATGAAATTCATATAAATAAATAGATATTGATGAAAAAATATTAACAAAAATAATTAAAAGTAAAATATAATATATTCTAAAGAGTGTAAATGCCAATATTTCTATATACTAGTAAAAGCTCACATCTGTCAAATGTATACATTATAAGAAAGTACTAAAATAAATAAATAATAAAAAATGTCCATTCCCGAGTAATTACATAAAGCAAATAAAATATAATAAATATAATTAAGTATAAAGTAACTTAAAATATTAAAAAAATATATAAAGTTGAAAAATATATAAAAAAAGATATGTAAGATATAATATAAAATAAAGAAGAAATCAGTTATATTCATCATTAATACATCGAAATATAATTGTATTTTAATCTTCTAGTAAACGTATTTAAATTATTGAATAATTTAAGGACCATTGTAAGTTAAACAGAATTTTTTTATATTTAGACGGAAAGAAGGAATAACAAATTTAAAAATGTTCCTTTGACTATATATACATTGTTTAATAGAGAACATATTTTTAATAATGGTTGGTGTAAAATTATTAATAATCATAAACATAAATTGTAGAGTATTTAATTAAAAAATATCATTACATTTCAAGATATTCAGTATTTTATAATATTTATCTGTATTTCATCTATTTAAAATATTGAAAATAGCTCTGATGGCTTTATTTTGTATAATATAGTACCTATCGTACGTATAGGTACTACATAATAGGTAATAGGTAATATATTTAGATTATATATGTAATAGAATATACAGTATTAAAATAATTTAGATGAGGTAGAATAAATGTATTATAAATTAGTTTTAATGATTTTATAGTAAGCGAATATTTTAATTTATGTATAATCGATACAACTTTAGAAAGCTTAATCGATATATTATCTATATATGATTTTTTCCAATTTAATTTCTCATCTATAGTGATTCTATAGAATAGTGATATATATATATATATATATATATATATATATATATATATATGTTAGATACATGTTTTAGATATATAGGATAATATATAGGATATATATTGTAGATACATAGCCTAATTTTATTTATAAAGTGATAAATGTATACGCTTTTCACTTTGGTATGCTTTTGTGACCAGTTTGAATCATAAATGTTTACAATTATTAAATTATTAATGCTTTAATTAAATCTAATATATCTATTTTATATATTTATATTACAAGTGTGTATATAAATAATGATACAAATTAAGATATGAATTTAATCATGTATACATTGTATTTGTTTGTATATATATATACATATACACTATATAATATCGACTGTATGTAAACTAGTATGACGTAATAGGTATTGCATAACATAGTAACTTCAGTGTTTCCGTATACACTTACGATGAAGTGATGAACTGTGCGATCTCCAATGCAGGGCGTACTAAACAATGAATACACATTATTATTTGTGTTAGTGGTATTATTGTTTATCGGTTGACTACTTATTTAATATCACGTATACTATATAGACGAGCGTTAAGGGTGGTCTATCTCTAAAAAGGCTAATAAAAATCATTGCATTAGATAACATATGGTAATACATGAAAACATGTATTTAAAAAAAAATGTAGAAGAGCCGACGACATATTTAAGGATTAGCAGCTTTTTATACAATGTATTAAGATAGGAGATGTTTTTTTTATGATTTTAAAAAGTTTCAGCTCCTAGGGTTTTGATTCGATTTAAATTCTGTAAATTTCATATTGTTAACCAATATAATTTCAATATAAGTTACTTAATGTAAAATAAAATAATTCACTGAAAACCCGCAATGTTTTGAGACAAAATATGATGCTAAATTAAATTTTTTTGTAATTGTTTTAATTTGTATATGTTATACTATTTCTAATAAATATCTTTTAAGTAAACATTATTATACATATAATAATAAAGATATTGTGAAAATGTCATCAAGTTTGGATAATTATTGAGAGGGCTGAAACATTTTTGGATTCAAAATAAATTAAAATAAATATTCGGAGTAAATCGAATTTAAAGTTTGACTACATTTATTTTAAATTTTATGATAATATATGTGTATTAATTGTATATTTTACAACATTTTTAGTATTAAATTATAATATAATACCACACTAATATATCGATAACATTATTCATATAATATTTATTATAAATTAACAATAATTATACATAATAAGCTATATATAGAAACTGTCATATATATATATATATATATGACAGTTTTTAAAAAGAAATATTTTTTTTACCTCAATCAAAGGTCGATATTCTAGTGAAACTACTAGCAAAATTATTCGGTTAGATTAGTTATTTAATAGATGACACGTTGCAGTATTAATTAATATAACCCTTATGGAACGAAAACTATTACCTCATTTTGTATCTAAGTCCTATTTTATTTTTTAATGTATACTCTATAATATTTAAAATTTTAATAATATATAACGAATATATTTTAATAAATATCCATATTAGTAATTACATTTATTTATTATAATAGTAAATATATTGATAATTGATTGATAATCTTAAAATTAAATGAAGTTAATTAATCATATAAATCTGATAATTTTGTACGATTAGTATGTTTAGATCTAATATAAATATATATTAAATATAAATGTAGGAATTTACCTATATATAAATTAATGTATGTATATATATATATATATATATATATATATATATATATATATATATATTATGTTTGTAGTATTAATGATTTATAATATACGATTAAAGTGTTTATATGCATACATATTATAATACATATTAAAACAGCTCGGCGAGCGTAGTAGATAGTTAAAATATAGTTAACATATTATTTGTATTATTATTAATAGTAATCGATGTTTATATATATTATATAACATATATATATATAATACAAGTATATCCTAATAAACTATACTAACTACGTGTACGTTAGAGATAGTATTACTTTGTGTGGTTCGTTCCTTGCAAGGATGCGTCGATGACTATTGCAGGATGCGTCGTGGATTTTAATCGAAGATTCACTGTAACATTTTTATTCATAAATAAATATGATAATTAACAATAAATGCAAGATAACATCTATAGAATATGCATTGCTATGTTATATATATAGTATATGTATATTGCTATTGTTATTTTTATATGGTGGAGTCCTTTCATCCCATCCATGAACTTATATTAAGTTTTCACTTATAACCATTTATGGCTCTAATATCCCTTCGAAGCCGCTCTCATGTTAAGGCATCCGTGGTTTTAACGAGAGCCGATCATTTATTTATACACAATTATTTAACAACGAGACTCGAACACGCCTCCTACTGTTTATGTGTCTGACGCCTTAGCCAACTGAGTCACACAGGAAGTTATATATATATATATATATATATATATATATATATGTTAGTCAATAATTATATAAATGCCAACCTTTAACTTGATAAGCTTATGCGTTTCGTTATAAACAAATTACAGAATAGTTTTAAAATTATTAAAAATATGTAAATAGAGATAGCGATTTAAGTTTTGATAAACATAAACAATTAATGAGAAATGCAAAGATATTAATAAATTTTAAATTTATTGGTAATTGAAATCTACATAAATATCTAAATATAGATTAGATAATATACTGTATTAATTATTTCTTAATTGTTTAAACAATGCCACTCCGTATCAGTGATAACATATCTAATTCGATACTAATTACGTAATATATTATGATTTATTAAAATTTAATGTATTCTTAATATAAATATATACATCTATTTTGTATTCCTATCTAGATATATATATATATATTATATTATACTATATATATATATATATATATATATATATATATATATATATATATATATATAGTATAAGATATATATTAAATTTAGCGAATTCAAATTATAGATCGTTAAAATATCACCAACATTTTGCATGTACCCTAAATAGTGTACACGACTTTTAAACTCACTAGGGTACAATATACATATTTATTAGGGTACATATATGTTAAATATGAGGGTATACCCGGGTATACCTGACTGTTAAATGCACTATGGTACACTATATATATATATATATATATATATATATATATATTTATTAGGGTATAGCTATGTTAAATATTAATGTACGTGCACGTAATAAGTCATGACTATTAAATGTACATATCATGTACATTTAATGTATCATGATATGTATCATGATATATCATGCAATTCAATTACGTTGTATATCATATGAATGCATTAGGGTACACGGTATCATATAATTAGGGTACAACCAGCTAATAGTATTAGGGTACAGTTTAATAATTTTAGGGTAATGGTCGTATTTATTCAAATTGTACCCTAATTAGGGTACGGCTATAGGGACACTACCTACACCCTAATTAGGGTACGGCTATAGGGACACTACCTACACCCTAATTAGGGTACGGCTATAGGGACACTACCTACACCCTAATAAGGCACTCGCAGTACCCTAATCGTTAACAGTGTACGCAATACTAAATATATAACAATAATAATAATAATACTACTATTTATTTATTGAAATATCATCTATATATATATGTATATATTGAATACAAAGAGTGGATACAAATGGACCACTCGAGAAGTCACATGTTATAAATAACTGTGAGGAGCAATACAATACAACTAGTAACATTTTGTTCTTGTATTTTGATTCGTTGTTTATTAATGTATTGATAAACACAAGAACTGCCTGGAATCAACTCGGGACCTCTCACTTAAGCGTAATTACTAGATTTCGGCTATTCCACTGAGACCCCAGATATATATATATATATATATATATATATATATATATATATATATATATATTATTTTATATATTATATTTTATTAATATATACAATTTATATAGGTAATTTAAAGTATCCTGTCTGAGTTACGATACACCAACACGTGACTCCCACAACGTGGATCGAATACCAGTAATATCTGTCCAGGTAAACTCGGTCCAGGTAATTTCGGGCCACTTTTTAAGTAATTTCGGGCCACTTTGGAAGTAATTTCGGGCCACTTTAAAAAAACAGGAAGTAATTTCGGGCCACTTTTTAAAATAACAATAAAACAATTATTTAAGTATATATTATTACTTATATATATATATATTAATATATATTAATAATCATTAAATACATTGGTATGCATTATTAATTAATTAAAAATTCATGTCGCTAATCAGGAGAATCAGTAAAAGCGATTATAATCTCGTTTATTTCGATTGTATTTTATCCGAATGAAGAATTTAATATGACATTATACTACTGATAGGAGATATATATTTTAAAATCAATAGATTTTATTAGCATCCAAAGTAAAATATAAAATATGATTAATGAATTGTGTTAGATATTATTTTACATTATTAAATTGATGCATATTATTAGTTTACATTCGAAATATAATGATTTATAATGGGTGCTAGCATTTAACATATATTTATTTTAATATTTATAATAGTTATTATACAATATGTCACATATTGTATAATAATGAATTGAATGATATATATATATATATATATATATAGCATATAATGGAAACTATCGACGTACAAATTTGTGAAGCGGTATTTAGGTTACGCCATATATCTAGAGAGAAATGTCTCCCTAGCTCTATGTGTTACACCCAAAGAGAACGAAGTGCATCTCTATGGTTACGCCAATAACTTTGATATTATTTTATATGAATAAAATCTACTTTATAGAATTGTCAATTACAATTTAGCATATATTACTGAATCTTGTGGTACGTTTCACGTATTTGTACTTTCATCTACTCGATATACACTGAGTAGATCCGAGCAATGTATTTATATATTATATAATATTTTATAGTATTATGTTTTCATTTAGTATAATGTCATATTTAATTCTTCATTCGGATAAATACAATTGAAATAAAGGATGACCGACATTGTCCGCTGGTTTCCTCTGCAATAGTTACTTTTTTATTCTGAGCTATATACATTTCAGTGGTATATTTAATTATATGTCAATGATTTAAATCTTTGATTACAAATTATCAAGGATATTTAATATCTGTCAAATAAAAATACATTTATATTTTAAATTGTATTTATATATATTTATTAAAAATACGAATATATTTAATAATAAGGTTAGTTTTATAATTAGGTTCGAATTGAACGATGTTTTTTTATATTACTAAAGTAATTTAAGTAATTATGTCGAAATTCCATATAATATAATGTGTATTAAATTATATTATGAATTCAATATAATCATATCGAAATCATTGATTTTAAAAACAAGTTGTTGGATTTATTTTTGTTTCAAATTCAAATTTGTTCTCCTGAACCATGGTGAAATAAAATACCCCAATCTTAAAATAAAATTTTCACAAAATATGCCTTAGCAGACGTTCTATCCTCGATTAAACTATTAAATATAAATAATCAATAAACAAATCAACAATTAAATATTAAAACTGTAAAATAAAAATAAATGTATATTCTGTTATTTTGTTATTTGTGATATTTTTAATGAGAAAATAGAATACTTATTTTTATCAATTTTTTAATAAATTAAAAATACAATTTCTAACTCAGCCTTGAATTATTTATAATTCACATGTGATTTATAATGCATATATGAATATATATATATATATATATATATATATATATATATATATATATATATATATAATTGTTACTCACGTATGAATATATTCATATGTATACGTATTAATATATACATTATCGTATCTTAGAAACTATGAAATGTAGATAATGTATATATATATATCATATACAGTTTTTACAATATTAAGTTCATTATCTAATTAATAAGTCTAATTTATATTATGTAATGCACAGTGTGCATTGCACACCCTAATAATTATGATTTTTCTAAAAATATGTTTCACATATATGTTCAAATATATTTATTTAATTAAAATTATAATTTATTATGTAAATTATACCTATTTATTCCATTTTGATTGATATAGTTTCATCCATTATTCAATTTCAGATGTTTACCTATATATGACTATACCTATTTACATATGGTATTTTTAAATACGTATAACTGTTTACTAATACAAAATTATCTTATAATATTAACATATAACCTATTTCCAATCTCTCAATACTTTCTAAAACCTTAGAAAGAGTAATTTCTAAACAACTCTCTTCTTTCTTGACTACTAATACTATACTTTGCACTTTGCACAGTGCTTATGTAGGCCTACCTAACAAATCTACAGAAACAGCAATAACCAGGGTAACACTACATATCTTATGTGACCTTAATAATACATATGGAACAATTCTTATTCTACTAGATCTACGCGCAGCATTTGATACAACTGACCATATATGGTATATAGACTATAGTCTTCTCATATCACGATTGGCTAATATTGGTATCGCCGGTAATGCACTTAATTGGTTTACGTCATACATTTCAGACTGTACTTCTTCTATTCTTATCAATTGGCACATATCATCTCCTTGAAATATTCTTTACGGAGTCCCCTAAGGCTCTGTATTAGGACCGATTATTTTTAATATTTATCTACTTCCTATTTTTAATATAATTTCTAAATTTCCACTTATATCAGTTCACTCATACGCAGATGATATACAACTTAACGTAAAATGTACTTCTGATATACATTTTGCTCCAAATCGTATATCTAACTATATCAAATATATACATAATTGGTTTTCAAATAAATCTCTACCACTGAATCCCAATAAAAAGAAACAATATTTCTTCACATCCCTTCTCCTAAACGCCTATTAACAGTCCAAACTTTTATCATGGTTAACAATCATAATATATTATATTATGATAATGTTAAATATATTGTTGTTTATTTCAACAGTTCTCTATCTCATCGCCACATCTAAAATCTTCTTCGCTCTATAAACTTTCATCTTCACTCATTCCGTCTAATCCGTAACTCCATCTCCCTAAGTATATCTATAACTCTCGCCTCATATTTTATATTACCGCTTTTTGATTACTGCAATATTATCATTTTATTCTTACCTGGCTATCAAATTAAAAAATTACAAATACTACATAATGCGTTAGTACAGAATGCGCTTTTCTTAAATACATATTTCTTCATATTTTAAGAGATTGCATTGGCTACTAATCAAATTTAGAGTAATATTTAAAGTTCTTCTACTAATTCATAACTCTCTTCTCCACAACCGACTTAAATATATATCTTCCTTAATCTCTATTCTCTCTCATACTACCTATCTTCGTTCTACTACTTCTTATCTTCTACATCTACCCTCTAAACTTAATCTCCATACCACTAATATTTGTGCATGGCACATATCGGCCCCTTATTTACGGAATAAACTACCACATAAACTACGCTCCACTCAATCCACCAACTCATTTAAATCTCTATTAAAAATATATATATTTACTATTGCATTTCCCTGATCACTATTGTTATCACTATTTTTATCACAATTTACAATTTTATTTACTATTTATATTAATGTTGAGGACTTTCTGTATTCCTAATTGTTCGTTATTATTAATTATATTATTTTAATTTATGTTCCCTTATATTATTTTTTATTTTTTACTTTATACACTTGATTGCTCTGGCACAAAGAGTCTTTAAAATAAAATAAATAAAATTAAATTAAATATGACTAATATATGGGACTAATTATAGAAATATCATGCATTTTACAATTTCCAATTTATGAATAAATTATGAACAAATATTAATAACAAAATATTAATAATATTAATAATAACAAAATAATAATAATACAACCATGGTATTATATATATGAAACCAGTTATATTCGTGGTTTTATATAGGTACAACGGTTTTACTAAAACCTATCTACTGTATTCTTATAGTTTTAATATAAACATCGATATATTATTTAACATTTTATATACAATATATATGTCCTATAGGACACACATCAATCCTATAGGATATAACCACAGATTTTGCGAAGCAAGCCTTAGAAAAATATTTGATATAATATATAGTTATTATAAATTGATTTGTTTTTAATAATTATAAATCTAGAGTGTGATAATGAGTTATAAACATGATTATTATATCTGTGATGTTTTCTAATTTAAGAAAACACCAGCATGCTAAATTAGCTAAATTGTCTACATTATGCATATTTCAGTTTTCTTACTTTTAACATATTACAATATATAAATACAGGTGTACATTAAACTTTTATTTTAATATATTATAAACTAATATCAATTTCTAATAGCACAACAAAAATATAATTTTATAAAATATTTATTCAAAGGATGATATATTAAATTAGATAAACATTAATAATAATGCATTTATAATAGTGGTATAATATATCTAAATTAATTTAAATATAATATAATTTCCAAAAAAAATCATTGTTAATCCAAGTAATATTTAGTTATCTTTAAAACATATTTTATTACTTAAAGAGTCAGACTAACTGGCGATATTCCAGAAATATATTACCACATTAACATATATCAACGAGTTGATTGGTCTGTATCGAATATCGCCCCGTTTGTTTTAATTACGATATAAGAGGTCAAATTAATACACTCGTTTCGATATTTGACTGACTAGTGTATGTAATAAACTTCTATGTAAAACACACATGTAGTATTATATTAAGCATACCTTATAATGTAGCTTTTTATTAACCTATATGTATATATACATATAAATTAGTTATTATTACAATTTAAAGTAGGTAACCTATACTTTAAATTGTAATAATAACTAATTATAAATATATATCAAAAATGAATACTCGGGCACTGAGTTATATTGGTCCAAAACTATGGAATTCACTCCCACCCTATATTAGATCCATAAAACCGCATAAAACATTCATGAAATATATACAACAATTGATCTTAGGTGATAACCTGTAATATAGATATTGTTTGTAATTATTATTTTATTTATTAATTTCTGTACGGTTTATTCTATTTTATTACTGGTATTTAGTATTTTACCTACTTTTATTATTTTATTCTATATATCTATTTTTGAGAAATCATTCATTATTTATTTAAGTGTTAATATACTTTCAATCAATCAATCAATCAATATACAACGATACATGTAAAATATCCTAAATTTGACCTCGACAGTCGTAATCAAGACAAACGAAGGCAACATTCGATAACATCGAGTTGATTAACCTCAAGTTCTATCGTAACCTCTCTGGGGTATATATACTTCAATATACGTCATATTCGTGATTTCGCTACATTACGTGACGTCACATAAATAATATTCGAATTATTATTCATGTATTATTATATATGTATTATTTAAGCTAAATCACCTCGGTTAGATGCATTCGTATATGCGCTTTCTTTTACCTGCAGGTGGGTTAATGTAGAGTAGCTTTCAATGGATTGTTAACTATATCTCGACTCTTAAAAGCATCTAAGATTTTCTATATATCTTTATACATTCATCTTCATTATCTTCATTTTAAATGGTAGAATTGTTCTAACCTTCCATATTATTTAATAATGAAATGAACTATTTCATTATTTAAAATATAAGACTCGGGATTTGTTTATTCTCAAGATGAAATCATAGCCACAGTTGCATTTAATAAATATCGACAATATTAATGTAAGCAATAGTTTATTTGCAAGCATACATTTAATTCAATAGGGGAAAGTAACCTAATACGGAAACTTTAAATACTATAAATGGTCTTAACAATTCATGACTCAATATTTGTATTCAGAAATTGCAATTTATGAATATTGTAGATATTGTGATTTTAAAATTTTATTTAATCTTTTTATTCAATAAACGGGGCTGTCCGTATTCGGTACCCATTTCCGAATACGGACACCCTTTGTTATAATACGGACACCCTATATATCATCTATAGATAAACTATATATTATTGATGAACTAATGAGATAAATTACAATTACAACATTTATAATTAATTTTATTAATAATTTAATATAATTTAATTAATAATTAATTTATTAATTTTTATAATTTTTTTATTAATAATACAAGTTAAGTATCTAAATAATAATATTCTTAGATTTAGCTTCATTGGTGGATTAATATTATAACGCACGCGATTTTTATGAAAATCATAATAGTTCACACGCGCGTTGAAATTTATGAAAAGGTTGATTGGTTATATAGTGTCAGTATTAAGACATCTATAGAGTGTTGGTATTAGGGACTTATATGACCTCTAGATATATGCTTATAACTTAATTAATATTTGATAACAAATATAGCAATTATGTATATAATATTTAAAATGCTTTATTTTTTTACTAATATATTATTATTTTATATCGATACATTTGTATATTCTTGAGAAGGTTTTAAGTTGAATTTTGTTTTCATAAATTTAAAAATGTAATAACAAAATCAGTTTATTGGATATATCAGAAATATTTTGAATAATTAAAAAATAAAAAATACTTTTTTAGACTATTTATATAATTATGAATGTTTATTCATTAAACATTTTTTTGTAGGATTTATGGTTTCTGAGATACCGCAAGTGACCGTATTCGGGCACTGTCCGTATTCGGTTACTTTCCCCTACTCTTTACACTTGGACACGGGATGGCATTTAATATGAATTTAGTAGTTATCCGTAATATATACTATAGTATACTATAGTACAAAGCGTGTATATACTACTATAGTATACTATAGTGAATATAATATACTATAGTAGTGTATACACGCTTTGTTATCATATTTAATGTTCTCAATTTCTGATATTTTGACACCTGAAAATAGAAATAATAGATTAATTATAATTTATTTATGCAAATATATAGACGAAAATATAATCTATAATTATTTGCTAACGATAACATCCGTTAATGAAATAGACAAGATAATACGAAATTAATAAATTAACCAAAAACCGTAAGATTAATCGAAAACAAAAATCAATAATTATAGGATAATATATAGGATATAATAGGCTATATTATATATTTTGAATGCATACATTATATTGATGATACGAAGCGGTTGAATGTAGTATGATGTATACCATTCTATAACGGTGGTGATATATTACAATTATGGTGATATATAGTATCATTGTAAAGGTTTATCCATATTCATTGTATTTTATTTTATTAATTATTTTAAGATTCCATTAATATTCCAAAATATTATTTTAAAGTTTATTCTAAATTTGATTCTATTAGTCCTCACTAATGTAAGTGGGCGAAAGTTTGAAAGTATTTGCCAAGTTTAATGTTATTATTAATATTATTATTATAGGATAGTATATTAGTATTAGGTTACACGATATAAATACAATTACATAAAGATAGCGGATACAAATGAACCCCACAATTATTCGTAGTCTTGTGTATGTTATAAACAACCGCTAGAGCCAGGGAAATACAAGTACGAACTTTTTTTCTTGTGTTTCGATTTATGGTATATTGAGTTCTTGATGAACGTAATAGGAAATCAAGAACTGCCTGTGATCGAAACTGTGACATCTTGCTTTCCAGTTGTGTATTGTGTATTGTGTATTGTTCAACCTGCCTATATACCACGTAAATAGTATATATTATACCACGTATATATATGTATATATATAAGTATATGTTAACATACTACTAGTACATGCATACTATATACGATGTATCCCATTATATACACACACATACATTTACAGGTATAATATATTACAAGATGAGTGTTATATTGAAAATGATTTATCCTTAACAAATCAAGATAATATACAGGTATTGTTTACTTATATATGCGTGTATGAGTATGTGTACCAACACGAGTGTTTGTATACATATATATATATATATATATATATATATATACATATATATATATATGTATATACATATAACACTGTTACAAAAGAGAAGCACTTTTCTTTTGTACGATACGCAGTACAAGTTACACAAGTGTAATAGAAAGTAGCTGTTTGTATTCAACTTATCTTAATAATAGACGATAGTCCGGCGGTGGGGCCTTTATTTTCTTATTGTGACGTCATCACTTTTAGAACAACTCACAGGCTAGTAGCGTAATGGGCGTGGCGTAAAGGGCGTGGTTTAATATATTCGGTGACTTCGAAACGATGTCCTCGAATGTGAAATTAACGCGATAGAATTATGAAAACATTAAATAAATATCTACTATACATACAAACAAGTGTGTTTATACATAAGAATGTTATCTTATGATGTATTACAAAGTGTTACACGGTGTTCGAATGTATTTCAGTGGTAAAGGGCCGCCTAAGGCTGTACCTATAGATGTCGTAAGACCAGTAGAAGTTATTTCACGAGGAATTTTAATTTAAACAACTAAAGTAAAAATGAAATCAACAATTGCACCGACAAACACACCCATACATATATACCTTTATATATATATATATATAGATTATATAGATATTGAATATGAAATAGATAGCATCTTACAAAGTGACTCGGCATTCACACACACACACCCGATAACTCGCGTTTGAGATCTCTCGAGAACGCACGAGATTCTCGCGCTTTACATATTTCACTAGCGCCGACTATGATATATGTGTGTGTGTGTATGTCGTTGTACATTGTTCGCGTACATTCGCATTGTTACGGTCGGTGACATATCGCTAGCGAGAATGTCACCGCGCCTAATGGCACTCCAGCGGGTAAGCTATTACCGAATACCCCGTTACGGAGCCCGCACTATACGACCCACTAGGGTATACCCTATTACTATATCGTGTACGCGTGTGTTTGGGGGCGTGTCGGTGGGTGTACGGGTGTACGGGTGCGTTCAGTGGGTCGCACAGTGGGCGTGCGACTAGGCAGTCATTACTAGTATAGGTGTAAGCATTGAAGCACCCGTGTATTTAACCCCGGCCTGTTCGTTGTGAACGAGATTATATTACACACCCCATTACACCCCATTACACCCTATTACACCCGTTAAACACTGTTATACCAACGCCAATATAATATACTTTACGTTACACTTTAATCCACTACTATCTAGTATTCTAAATATTACAATCATATATAATATACTCAATAATATAGTATACGGATCATTATACTATACTATACCATATAGTATACCCCTACTATAGTACTATACACATATACAGTATACTACAACGTACATCGTTACGTGTCTTACGACCTCGATACCGGGCGACGCTGCCCCCAGTCCTTATAAGGACATAACTATAGTTATCGCTCTGACGTAACGGTAACCTTCAACACGCCGCACAGAAGTCACGTGACTCGGGCGGGTTACGTAACACAGTCTATTTATAGACCGCCGTCTCGCCCGGTCACGTGCTGTACAGTCACGTGCGGCTGTGTTAACCTCGTGACCCGACTGTTCCGCTGCTGGTGCTGCCGCTAGTGGATTGTATCGATGTTTACGTTAGTATCAATCATACTAATATAGTATACTACCCATACTACTACTACTACTACTACTACTAATACTACTACTATATTAGTGCATTACTATAATATATATATGGGTACTATATAATATATAATTATATATAATATATATATATATATGTATATGTATATGTATATTTATATATATATATATATGTATATGTATGTGTATGCATGTGTGTGTATGTGTGTATGTTTGTATGTGTATGCGTGTGTGTGTATGTGGGTGTGGGTGTATGTAAATACATGATGTTCGCATTAGTATGCGTATTCGAACACTTGAGTTTAAAACCATCTCGTCACGTGGTCACAACTCGTGCATGTTACATAATACCATGTTATATAATACCATGTTATATAATACCACCACGCTGCACACATGCATGGCTATTGTTACAGTTCATAAACTGTATACACACACATAGTCTACTTATCGTGGTGTAGGCCTATGCCATCATGTTAACTGACTACGTGTATGTGTATGCGTGTGTTCATGTGCATGTGTGTAGTAGTAGTAGTAGTAGTAGTAGTAGTAGTAGTAGTAGTAGTAGTAGTAGTAGTAGTAGTAAATTGATTTATTCACATAAATCCAATTTTCAAAAAATTGTTCGGATGTGATATATATATATATATATATATATAATATTAATGTTATGGCGACATCCATAATTTAAATAAATTATAATAAATGCAGTAAAGTAAGGTGTGGGTGAATAGTAAGTTAGTAATAAAGTTAGTCAGAATGTACACATAGTAAATAAAGTTAGTTAAGTTCAAGTAAGTGTCTGTGTAGTTTTGTTTTAAATGTAGTTGTGCGTATGTGTGTGTATTCGTGTGTGTATGTGTGTGTGCGCGTGTGTGTGTGTGTTTATAGAATGTATAGACCATACATCTTGATATATATATAATGTATGGGCCACATAGACAATGGTATATATTTAACAAAATATCACTAATAAATATAGTCTGTGGTCATTAATCAAATAATAATGAAGAATATTATCACAATAAGTTGATCATACTTAATTATAGTACATTATTGACCCACTATAGTTATAACTATAGTTATATGAAGGACTAGGTTATGTAATGTTACCGAAGCAGAATATCGTATAGATGTTACATCTTCGTGTGGTGTATGACTCATAATGATGCAATGTATGACTCATAATGAAGCATTCACATATTACGTAATACCACTATTAATATATTTATTGAGTTTAACTATTTATATCACTCGATTGATTTCACACACAAAAATAGTATTGGTTTCAGTGATATCGTTGTCTAATTTATTACGTAATACCGTATACGGTGGTCACGTGTTTAGGACATGCATGTCCTTCGCGCAGGTCACGTGTCCGATGTATAACGCTGACCTAATTAAGTTTGCGAGCAATTATATAATCAACATATCGTAAATATGTCTGTGAAAATAATCTCGCTAAATAACAAGAGAATTATTTGACATACCGTAATAGTGTTATTGTATATGCAATTAATATTATATATATAATCGTTATACGGCATATTGTAGGGGTTATATACAGTTTATTATATATATATATCAACTGCCTGTATGGCTCAGCTGGCTAAGGCGTCAGACACACAAGCAGTAGGACACGGGTTCGACCCTCGTCCGGAACATTAATTAATTTTATAAAATGGGTCTTAAAATATTATTTATAAGTGATCTTATATAATTGTGTATAAATAAATTATCGGCTCTCGTTAACACCATGGATGCCTTAACACGAGAGCGGCTTCGAAGGGACATTAGAGCCATATATGGTTATAAGTGAAAACTTCATCTAAGTTCCTGGATGGGATGAAAGGAATCCACCAAATAAAAATAACAATATATATATATATTGACAGCACCACCTTATCACAACGTTAGTACTACTTTAACCCTCTTAGCAACTGCATACCAACCTAGTACATTATTACCCTACTAGTTAACTACAGAACCGCTTTAGCACCACCTGATATCACTAACACTATTACCGAATACTCGTTACGTCATAGGTACGTCACGATACACGATAACAATGCACAATATCGCTCGTAGATAGTCTCGTAACCTTATGTAATCGCTAGTAGCCATCTTTTACCGCCACGATGTTGTACTACATTAAAGTCTTCGGTGTGATGTGTTCACGAATTCGGTAACGTTCAGTATACTTACACACACATCCACATCCACACCCACACACACACACACACACACACACACACACACACACACACACATACGTACACACACAAACACATGTATATGCAGGGCCTACGATGTAGCTGTATTTATGCATGTATTAGTTAACCTTTCGTATGGTATGTCAACAAAGTTATTATTTACCTGATACACACAGCTGACAATTGACGGCGTATTCGTCATCCATTGTACATCCATTGTACACCCATTGTACATCCATTGTACATCCATTGTACATTGTACATCAATTGTACATCCTTTGTACACCCATTGTACATCCATTGTACATACATTGTATACCCATTGTACATCCATTGTACATACATTGTACATCCATTGTACATTGTACATCCATTGTACACCCATTGTACATCCATTGTACACCCATTGTACATCCATTGTACATCCATTGTACATCCATTGTACACCCATTGTACACCCATTGTACACCCATTGTATACCCATTGTACATACATTGTATACCCATTGTACATCCATTGTACATACATTGTACATCCATTGTACATTGTACATCCATTGTACACCCATTGTACATCCATTGTACATCCATTGTACATCCATTGTACACCCATTGTACACCCATTGTACACCCATTGTACACCCATTGTACATCCATTGTACATCCATTGTACATCCATTGTACACCCATTGTACACCCATTGTACACCCATTGTATACCCATTGTACATACATTGTATACCCATTGTACATCCATTGTACATACATTGTACATCCATTGTACATTGTACATCCATTGTACACCCATTGTACATCCATTGTACATCCATTGTACATCCATTGTACACCCATTGTACACCCATTGTACACCCATTGTATACCCATTGTACATACATTGTATACCCATTGTATATCCATTGTACATACATTGTACATCCATTGTACATTGTACATCCATTGTACACCCATTGTACATCCATTGTACACCCATTGTATATTGTCGTGCAGTGTCGTGCAGTGCTGTATATATGTTCAATAACAACGACAACTGCAATACATTGTTATCAATACATTGTTATCAATACATTGTTATCAATACATTGTTATCAATACATTGTTATCAATACATTGTTATCAATACATTGTTATCAATACATTGTTATCAATACATTGTTATCAATACATTGTTATCAATACATTGTTATCAATACATTGTTATCAATACATTGTTATCAATACATTGTTATCAATACGTGAGAAATAGTGTTAGTACCGTAGTATCAATTATCTTATAATGTATAGAGATATGGTAATGCTGTAATGATAATCACACGCGATAATAGTTTAGGAGGTAGTGTCAGCTTGTCACCTGTCACCTGTCAAAGCGAGTACTATTGTTACCTATATATGTAATGTAACACACACGTACACACACACATTAACGCGCTCAGTGATACGCCAGTAACGCGTGAACACGCATGCAATGATGTATCTAAAGAAAGATATAACACTCGCGAAATCGTGTAATTCGATTGTGTACACGAACCACGAACAGCGCCACCTACATAGAGTCAATTTTCGATAAATATTCACAATATCTTTGACGTATGACATCAGCGCCTGAGTCATATTGAAAACGGCTCCTCGTATAATACAATGTTTTATTTGTATTTTACTTCTCCGTTTGTTTCTTGTTTTTTTTTGTATCGTGTAGTTTTGTCTTACTGTTATCACATTTATATATTTTGTTTATATATGTTATATAATTATATGTTTATATATAATGATATCTTTCTTTATATATAACCAGTAATTCAATACACTTTTTATCTATCTATATTCGTGAAGAAATGCCTACAGACTTAACCAGGATGCCTCGCATTAATACGATGGTCATCGTTGTTGTACATCAGTGTACAATGGTGTACAATGGTGTACAATGGTGTACAATGGTGTACATCAGTGTACAATGGTGTACAATGGTGTACAATGGTGTACATGTGATTCACGGTATCCGTATAGGTATTGTATACATCAATTGTTATGTTTATCAGTTTGGTAATCAGTTTGTTACGACATTAATACGACATGTATATAATATACGCCTATATATATATATTTATAAATAATAATAATGATCATTTATTAGATGTTTTGTGTTTATAATAAAATATTAAATTCTTAACTATTCTAATTGGCTCCAAAATAAGAGTACTATTTTTTATTGTTGTCGCGAAATGTATATATATATATATATATATATATATATATATATACGTACACACGTGTATATGTGCGTATATATGTGTAACACATATATGTGTAACCTTAATACACACCGCACTGCATGCACTGTAACTGCATGAAGTGACTGCAGCCTCTCTCTCTGCACCCAAGAAGAACGTACACACTCTCTCACACACACATACACATACATACACACATATACACACATACACACACACATAAATAAAGTAACGGCGCATAACTCCGCACACAGTGCTAATTATGAATAGATAACCGCCTTTGTTTATTATGTAACAGCGTCATCTATTGTTATCGTGCATAGTCGCAATGTACGCACACATACACACACATACACGCACATACACATACGCATACAAACACGCACACATACACACACAAACACGCACACATACACACACACGTTAATAGTACCTGCATGCATGCCACAACGGTGAATTAGGGAACGTCATTTCTATCTGGCCTATAAGTTAGTATCACGTCTATATCTTCACGTCTATAACCCTATAGGTTTATATATTACTAGTATATTCTAGCCTATATGGTATAGTCTATATAGACTCGTATATGCACACACATACACACACGCACACATACGCACATGCACACACACGCACGCACATGCACACGCATGAATACGTATGCCTTATATCACAGCTAATACTGAAAGTTTACGAATAGAAGTTCCTGTAGGTGAAACCCACGCGATCCGCTTATAAATAGATACCGTACTAATGTAATGAAGTCGCATACACGAATAGGTATACAACAAGGTATGCATTTTATTACACACTATAGTTATTTTTGTATTTGTGCTACGAGCTAGAGTCTTTGTAGAATCTTGAACTGGACACGCTCTACTTGTCATACAGGCATATCACCGTATAGGTTATATACGATACTATAATACTAGGTTATATAGCGGGATAGGGGGACATGTCCCCCCACTTATAAAAGTGGGGGGGGGGTATAATATCTAGTATCTCCCCCACTTTTATGATCTATAAATTATTGTATTCTTTATAAATATTATATGTCTGTTATTTATAGTCTTTATAGTATCATCCAACATTGAGTTGTATTGTGAAACCCAATACAAGTCAATCATATTAAATTTAATAGGGTTAACCCATCGATAAAAAGAAAGTGGATAAGCAATTGACGCACGCAATGCATGTAAAAGATAGACACGTGAATGACACTTTTATCGATAAATTTACAAAATGGTATCACTTTGATTGGATATTAGTCATATTATATATGTCAAATATTAAAACAGTAGTCTTTTCGTCGAAATAGATTTAAGTGACTTCTATCTATATCAATGGATTTAAATTATAAATATCAATAAAATCAATAAAATAGTATTATATCTCCAATTTAAATACACAAAATTACGGGGAATGTTGATATTATGTATTTTAAATATATAATTTTATTTTTAGTATAGATAGTACATTAAAATTGGTAGTGATTATCAATATATATATATATGATAAATACATATTATTATAAATAAAAAGTAGTGGGCCAGATAGTGGGTTTCGACTGTAGCGCTCGTAGCGGATAGTGCCATACACTACATTCAATTGCTTATCCACTTTCTTTATATCGATGGGTTAATATAAGTGATATTGTAGAAAAATGTATCTTCATAGAAAAGTATTTGGTAATTATTGATGAGTCTGAGATACCCCCCCCCACTTTTAATCACCCTGTGACGCCCCTATATATAATACATAGCTATATATAATACATACATGTATAATACATAGCCAGTTTTTAGTGAATGCGTATACATACTTATGTGTATATGTGTGTGTATATATGTATGTATGTGTGTATATATGTATGTATGTGTGTATATATATATATGTATGTATGTGTGTGTGTATATATGTGTGTATGTATGTGTTCACGCGTGTGCATATTCTGCTGATCGAGTTGTTATTATGGATCGTGTGTATTATTAGTAATAACTTAAGTTATAATAGTAATAATTATTACTAATAAGTATGACTATAGTAGTGTACTATAGTAGTGTACTACTTCCTACTACTACCCGAGCAGTACGAGTTGTTACACGAGTATATCGCAGCACACGGTTATACTTTCTGTATACTTGCTGTAGGTATAGCGAAGCCGCGGTTAATGAGAACGACCGTACATGTCACATCATAGGCAGCGATATTACTGTCGGGTCGGGTTCAATTTACAGGTTTAATTTAATATTACGGTCGGGGTTTAACCAGAACCGAATATCACAGTCGGATCATAAGTGATGACTCATAACCCAGTGGAATATTACAATCTGGTCGTAACCCAGCGGAATATTACAGCCGGGTTGCAACCATATTGACACTGATACAGTACTACCAACCATGGGTAGTCGCCACGTGTTTACTATGCTATAATATATACTACCTATATGTATACCAAAGATTTTTAAAGATGCTTCAAAAATCTTCGTCTATAGTATACTATAATATACTATAATATACACTACCTATGTGTATAGTATACGTATCTTGTAAAATGGCTATCGTGAGTGAGTCAATATTGACGTACCTATTGAAATGAGGGCCCGACTCGCGGGTGAGGATACCATGTTATCATTGAGTTTAGAGATGTTTACGGTTATAGTACTAGTATCACCACCTGACGGAAGTAAAAGTATGTATTAACGTATTTATTTAGCTCTATATCGAGATCCGATCTAGCGCGTTGTTATATTACCCCCTTATAGTAATCTAATTATAATGTAATAATATACTGTCAATATAATTATATTAATTATAATTATAGTAGGTATATTAGCTATATGCATACGAAACCTACTAATATATTATACTATATTAGTATACTAAAAATAAAAATATATTTATTAATATATTATGTAATATTACATTAATATAATATTATAATATTAGGTATATGCCTATAGTATACTATATATACCTACTATAACTATAGTTATAAGTAGAGTTATAATTATAACTCTACTTATAACTATAGTTATAGTAGGTATATATAGTATACTATAGGCATATACCTAATATTATAATATTATATTAATGTAATATTACATAATATATTAATAAATATATTTTAATTTTAAAGGCATTATAATACCTTTAACGAGCAATAATATTAATACTATTTATTTATTTATAGAAATAATTATATCCTATATATATATATTGTATCAAATACAAATATCAGATAAATATAGAATCCGCAAGATATCAAATATTTATAGATTAAGTTCTTGATAAACACAAGACCAAGAACTATATATATATATATATATATATATATATATATATATATATATATATATAACTTACTATAGTTATAACTATGATAATGATATGATAACTTTCATAATGATGGTATACCTGGGATCGAACTCGTGACCTCTAGCTTGCCAATAATTGTCAACAACAAGTCACCCAAGTGACTACTACACTGAGCCACTTACCCCTATTACCCCTATTACCCCTATTACCCCTATTACCTTAACTAGTCCCATGGCGAGACGTCGTAAGGGGAACATGATATTACGTCATGCACAACTTATTACAACTAACATGGTATTTCGTTACATCGAGTAAACACCGAGTAGACAATGTATACTAGACATACCGGTCCACTCATAGACGTCGTCCATCCAATTCCTTTTAGGGCGACCTCTTTTCCTTGTACCTTTAACACGACCTTGTAAAATAGTGTTTAGCAATGTGTCACGTCTATGTGACACGTGGTCAAACCAACTCCTTTACCCCTATTATCGTATAGTAAATAACACGATTAAGTATGTATACATAGTTATACATATATGTTACTATGTTACTAAATATATATATATATATATATATATATATATATATATATAACTATAGTTACATATATATATATATATATATATATAACTATAGTTACTAGTTCAATTCCTCCAGGTAATAATGATCGTTAAGATAGAGAATTGCGTTCAATTGCTAAATATACAGACGACGATTAATTAGACTTCTGACTAATATGTGTCGCTAGTCTGTGCAGAAATACATACCCGTATGTACTAGTTGATATCTAGGTATATTTTCGGCTGCAGACGATTAGATAAATTAGATACACAGACTCTCGATATAATTTATCGTATTGATAACATTATTTCACACGAGCGACCATCGGTAGTGACGCCTATCGAATGAAATATACGTTAACCGATCAGAACTTATATACAATTTGATTATAAGTACGACCTGATTACGATGACATTAGAATATCGCTTATATATAATATATATATATATATATATATATATATATATATATACTATAGTATAGATTTATTTTCGTTGATAGAATGATGTCATTAAAAACTTAAAATCACTCGTTTACTTCAAACGCATACCTCTAGGTGTAATGTATACGTTGCCGTGGTAACTAAGCGTCGCAGAACAAAGATATCGTCTGTTATGTAACCATGATGACTAATGGCCGTGATGATTAATGCCCTGACCAATTAGGCAATTAGGTAATTAGTTCTCCTACGGGGCAGATATGCGGATAGAGCCACGCCTATATATATCTCTAACACGCCTATAGGCATAGCATACGACGATGAAATCTAAATCCTATAATTGTCCACATACCATTATAGTCCCACGTCACTATAATGGTTCGATGCGCCAATACCACGCGACTGCTTGGTACATCCGGCTGAGTATCACGTGACTAACCGCGTATCTGGTTTCTGTACCGCGTGACGCTAGCGGTAAACTCTATAACAATAACACGTGACTATAATTACACGCCGTGAATTATCACCCGACTACAATCGTTAGATATACAGTATCACGTGGCTTTACCGGTTCTCCCTATACTAGTCCCACATGATATAACTATTACGCAATGTCGTGCGTAACCGCTACCTAGTGACACGTCCTGTCAATAGTACTGTCAATATTGACACGACCGATACGCCTATAGGCTGTATACTGTATACAGATACACACGCAGTAACACATACGCCTATAGCCCGTAGCGATCGCCGGTAGACGGGACGAATGGTAATCAGTGTGTCGTCTTAGCCAATCACGGATCATGTAAATAGGTCACCCGTAGATGTATTTGAAGATATGTAGAGAACACACTCATAAATCTGAATATTATATTTTATTACATCATTATTATAATGATATATATATATAAAGATATACGTGTATGAATATCCGTATACGGATGAATATACATATATGTATAATAGTGATTATTGCGGAATACAATAATCATATATTTTAAATTCATAACGGTACTCTTTATATACATACTTGTACATGTTATTATGTTATATATCATATATGTGCGTGTGTTTATTAGTATATACTAGTGTGTATGTGTGTTTGTATATATATATATATATATATATATATATACTTACTTTTACTTTTAATCTCGTGACGCATGCATCTTAAGGGGCATCATCTCGCTTGCAACAATAACACATCTTCTCAAGTCATCTCTATCATTTACATTCATCAAAACGTGTTCACGCTGCATGTCAATAATGTAATAGTATACTATAACCTATTAACCTATAGGTTAATCCTATACTATTATAGTAATCTTAATTTGAAATATTAATATATTACACGAATGCTAACGAACCAGCATTGCTATTAATAGATTTATCGTTAACATCGGGTATATATTGCTATTAATAGATATCGTTAAAAGCAGATTTAGATCAGTACACCTTTTATTATATAAATACATTTCATTATATTTCATTATATTAAAGTATTTCTGTCGCTGAAATATATGAAAATAAATTCATATTATAATTATTTATTTTATTGATAACAATTAATGAATTTTATATATATATATATATGTTGTATTACGTGGCGTAATTTACGCGCATGAGTGGAAGTCGATTTCAGTATCTACGAGTTAATCAAATTAAAGTCTTATTCATTATGCGATATCGAAAACAAGTACGATGCAATACATTGTTATCGAGTAAAATTGTTAGGCTATACCTATAGCCGTATGCTGTACGCTAAGCACGGGGTGCCTGCAAACATGTCACACGTGCTCTGGTAATGCTATCCATGTTTACTATCATTGAACTATCCATGTTTACTATCATTGAACTATTCATGTTTACTATCATTGAACTATCCATGTTTACTATCATTGAACTATCCATGTTTACTATCATTGAACTATCCATGTTTACTATCATTGAACTATCCATGTTTACTATCATTGAACTATTCATGTTTACTATCATTGAACTATCCATGTTTACTATCATTGAACTATCCATGTTTACTATCATTGAACTATTCATGTTTACTATCATTGAACTATCCATGTTTACTATCATTGAACTATCCATGTTTACTATCATTGAACTATCCATGTTTACTATCATTGAACTATCCATGTTTACTATCATTGAACTATCCATGTTTACTATCATTGAACTATCCATGTTTACTATCATTGAACTATCCATGTTTACTATCATTGAACTATCCATGTTTACTATCATTGAACTATCCATGTTTACTATCATTGAACTATCCATGTTTACTATCATTGAACTATCCATGTTTACTATCATTGAACTATTCATGTTTACTATCATTGAACTATCCATGTTTACTATCATTGAACTATCCATGTTTACTATCATTGAACTATTCATGTTTACTATCATTGAACTATCCATGTTTACTATCATTGAACTATCCATGTTTACTATCATTGAACTATCCATGTTTACTATCATTGAACTATCCATGTTTACTATCATTGAACTATCCATGTTTACTATCATTGAACTATCCATGTTTACTATCATTGAACTATCCATGTTTACTATCATTGAACTATCCATGTTTACTATCATTGAACTATCCATGTTTACTATCATTGAACTATCCATGTTTACTATCATTGAACTATCCATGTTTACTATCATTGAACTATCCATGTTTACTATCATTGAACTATCCATGTTTACTATCATTGAACTATCCATGTTTACTATCATTGAACTATCCATGTTTACTATCATTGAACTATCCATGTTTACTATCATTGAACTATCCATGTTTACTATCATTGAACTATCCATGTTTACTATCATTGAACTATCCATGTTTACTATCATTGAACTATGATGGCTAGGGGCGCTGGAACGATGGTGTGTATGTAAGATGACCAAACAATCAACATAAATGTAATGGTAAAAGTGGGGAGGGGTCCAATACATAGGAGGTACCTTAGATTTTAAAGTGGGGGGGGGTACATATCCCCCCATCCCCCCTGTTGCAGCGCTACCTACAGACGACATACGTATTACGTAATAGAATACACGTGATGTATGACGTCATAGTAAACGTTACACGTGACACCGATACCACTACGATGCGAGTAACTACGTCAACGTTTACGAATTCGTAGTAATTAAGTAGGATTCGATTTAAAAAGTTATCCGTATACGGAATGTATTCTATAGAATGTTATTGTATTTAGTATTACCCTGGCGCTAAGGGCATATTAACCCTTACGTAGCGTGTGTCGTGTTTAATCTATAGATGGAGGTATACCATCTGATATAACTCAGTACAAGTTAGTTTATATAATACCCAGTAGTAATGCTATGCTATTTATAGATAGGAAGTATTCCTATATCTATTTCAGTTCACACTCTTAGCATGGTATTGTGGGTTGTTCTCTCGGTGTATTCGCAGATATTAATCACCGATAAGTGCAATAAACCATTCATTAGTATCACACCCCCTCTCTCTCTTATGTGTGTATACTGCAGTGGTGGTTCATTGATAAACTCATATTCAGTGAATGAAGCGGTATCATTAGATAGATCGTGAATTTAAATAATTTAAATACTGTTACTAAATAAATATTTATTTGGGTGATATTATATGACACATAAATATATATATATATATATATATATATATATATATGTTATGTAACAATATTCAAATATAAAATTATGAATATGAATTATGTTATATACACAATACACAGTACGTTAAATTGTTAAATTGTGTTCTATTATAAATATATTTAAAATATATTTAAATATATTCGATCGGTCCTAAAGGGACCCCCCTTATGGTGGGAATATCCTATCCTACCACCCCGATAGTTGTAGTAGAACTATTAATAGTAGCAAGATGCACCTTCCTGCACGTTACAGACAGTAATGTATATCTTAGCTCTCTATTAGGGTAGTTAGTAGGGGCGCTGGAACGATTTCGTATGTAGGGGGACCAATCAAAATACATGTATTGTAAAAGTGGGGGGGGGGATATCCCCCGTCCCCCTGTTGCAGCGCCCCTATCTGTTAGGGTATAATTGAGTAGCGGGAAAGTAGGTCAGATGGACACGTGGACAGTCAGTAGATACGTAGATAAAACTGTAGACTGTCGATCTGGACAACTGTCCATGCCACGAAACCACCTGCCTAAATAACTCACTAACGCTTGTTAATCTTAACATCACGATCTCAGCGTCGCACGACGTGTTCGTATAGTGGTGTAACTCGCGAATGAGTCATGCATGCGTCATAGTTACCTATCAATGACTGTGTTCTCTCGCATAACTCTATCGTGCATCGGTTGCCTGGGAAACACGTGATCAATAGTGTAGCCACGCCCACAAAAACACCAGCGAACCGATAGCGCTGTTTACATGTGTGTTTACACGAGTTCCGACCTTGTAATCTGATTTCTAATATCCGATATAGAAATATTTTCAAAAAAGAATTTCTAAATAAATATAGGATATATACCTACGTATTGCATCTATATCTTAATCACTTATTATTGTTACTATTTTCTCAACATATAACGTATGAATATACTATATAAGTATATACAATATAAGTTATAACTTATAAATATCGAATATTAAAATATTTCTCTATTAATTTAATTTCATCTTCTCGGTAACTATATTTTCGATATTTGAACTTATAAAGATAACTTTGAACTATTTCTCTAAATGTCGACTACTACTCACTAACTCTACTGCTACATGGAATATCGACCGTTCGGCAAATTCGTTAACCGTCATTATTTCGAGATTACAAATGTTCGAAATTTATTTTTTTTTTAAATTATTGACACAACCTTAAAAATCCAAATTCCACTTTACTTTCATTAAATAATTATACATTTTTAACGATAGTTGTAATATCCTAGCACGCAAACCTCATTAACAGTTGTTCTCCCTTCGTTGTAGACATTCACCGCCGCCCGAGTAAATAAACCCCTCCCCCCCTCACTGGTCACGCCCCCCTCACTGGTGCCACGCCCACCTGTCACTCGGTTACCGCGGCGATGCTGCCAGCACTAGAAGAGAACGACGAACGAGTTTCTCTGATGGACGTACTCCGCAGACAGGATCGCTCGCTGTCCAGAAATGAGGTCACTGACACGCATGCGTGCGTACTATATCGAACGATATCACGTGCTATTCGTATACCATATTCTATAGGATACTAGGGGAAAGTCTCCGATTACCGATTATATTTAAACTTTATATATTTTATATTAAAATAGTGTACGTTATTATTTTATATTTATTCATTACGCGATGTGTATATAATCTCATGGAATTGTGAATCATTATTATATATCAATGATACACACATAACTTACGAACACTTTTAAAGTAAACCATGGATCTAGTTTGATTGGATATTATAAATCACATGGGGTCGGTATTTAGGTAATTTAGGGACTAAGTGGAACATCATATTAGTAGCTATAATTAAGATATCTTGGTTAATACTTATAAAAATTAAATTATATTTATAAAGTTTGTAAACATTTAATTAATATACAATATTAGCATTACGTTTTCTTTTAATTAATATAGTATTTATATGATTTAAAAAGTTATTATTAACATATTTACAAAGTAAAACCAGAATATTATATGTTATCAAATACAAATTGTATGTGTTTTTCTATATACTTTATCACGAAATTCCAGATACTATAATGTGAATTATATTATATTTCGATTATAATATAATCATATTTAAATAATTTATTTAAAAACGAGTTTTTGAATTAATTTATATATTAAATTCACGTATATATAATCTTGGACCAGAATGCAATACGATAAAACTACCCAAGCTTAAAATAAAAATTCCACAAAATATGCGTCCTGTCATTGCTATAACTGTTATTCTTTTAGTATAATTAAACTATGCTAAATTTGGATACATATATATATATAAATATATATATATATATATAAATATATATATATATATATAAATATATATATATATATTAATAATATACACATGAATACGTATATAGAATACCCACCAATAATATATCGTCTATTAATACACTACTATACTGTAGATTATACGTATATTATAACAATTCCTGTGTGAATGTAGGTTTGGTCTATATGTCTGGGAGCCTGCGAAGCTATCAACGATTTCTCGTCGAATCACGAACTCTACCAGATATTGTGCGTGACCCCGGAGTCTTTGGCGTTCGACATCGAAGGAAACACGTGCTTCCTGGACGTGTTACCCGGTAACCCAACAATAATAGTAGTATTTCGATAGTTATTGCTATTCTTAATAACATTCATCATACTACTTAATATTCACCATTGATTATAATTCACAATTATTCATAATATTAGTATATAGGGGAGAGCGGGGCAGGTTGACCATAGGGGCAGGTTGAGCCATCTCAATTATTTCTGCTATTAATAAATATCTTAATGCAATTTTTAATACATGTATACACAATTATATGTAGCATTAGTATAACAACTCACAAATTATTTATTTTAACTAATTAAAATATTATTTAATTATTAATATTTTATGAAAATCTCGTTAGTGGGACAGTAAGTTTAACTTTGATATTATTATATATTTTGTAATAACATAGCAGTATTAATGGTATATAAATAAAGTATATTTAATATACTATATATTATAAAATAAATAATTCAAAAATTATCACTCGCAAATTAATTATATTACTTTTATATATACTAGTGATATGGGGCAGGTTGACCATAGCAAAACGGGGCAGGTTGGCCATAGGGTCAATCTGTCCCGTTTATCATTAAACATATTTATGTATTAATTTATTTAATTAATTAATGATTTATTTAACTAATAATAATAATCTAATTAATTAAATATATAATTGAGTAATTATTTTAAATAATTAAATAATTGGTTTATATGCTTGATAAAAACATAGAGAATCTTCTCCTCTCTCCTAATATAACCTCTCGCCTTAAAAGTGTCATTAGTTTTGATATTAATCTTGGTGCATATACTTGTTAAATAACTAATAAATATAAATATATAACTTTAACTATGTTTATTTGTTAAATATATCTTTAATTTCGCATTATTTCTACCTGGCTCAACCTGCCCCGTCTACTGGGCAGGTTGAGCCAAATTAAAAAAAAATTAAAATGTAATTATATAATTAATTAATTATCATTACACTAATTTATGAATGTTTTTAATTGATCATAAACTATATATATCTTATGCACTTTATTTTATTAAAATATATTCATAACATTATAAGATACATGTGTTTTTATAAAAACCGGCTCAACCTGCCCCGCTCTCCCCTACCTCACAAATGAAATACGTATTAAATATATATGATTTTTTTGCGGCAACAAATAATAGCGGGGGTAATTGCCCACAAAATACCCCTTAAAAAGGCGTTGCCGTATACCCTACCCGCGCCGTAACCTTATGACGTCACTAACTAACCCCTCACGCATGCGCAGATCCCAAACCTGTGTTCGTGCCACCAGAATACGAACAGTTCGGCAACAGCGATAAGGTTAGGCCGCCACCTGGTGGTGTTAGTAAGTACCCTCTCTGGTCGTAGGCATATAGGGTATTGTTATTGTTATTGTTATTTGGTGGAGTCCTTTCATTCCATCCAGGAACTTTGATGAAGTTTGACACACTTATAACCATATATGGCTCTAATGTCCCTTCGATGTTGCTCTCATGTTAAAGTATCCATGGTTTTAACGAGAGCCGATCATTTATTTATACATAATTATATATATATATATATATATATATATATATATATATATGTCATATAAGATCACTTCTAAATATTATTTTAAGACCTATTTTAATGGTCCGAATGGGGCTTGAACCCGCGTCATACTACACGGGGTTGTTAGTTAGGCCTTTCTGGTCGTAGGAATGAATAGTAATGCCTCCACAAGGGGTTAATAGTAATGCCTCCACAAGGGGGTAATAGTAATGTCTCCACACAGGGGTCGTAGTAAGGTCCAGTAGCGTAGAAGTAGTATGACGTCATAGTCGCTCTTTAGTAATATTATCATTATTCCTATACGGCGCCGCATACACTGCCGCATACACTGCCGCATCATTATACTAGCTAGCAGGATACCCGTTACAATAACTATTACAATACTATTACAATACCTATTACAATACCTATTACAATACCTATTACAATACCTATTACAATACCTATTACAATACCTATTACAATACCTATTACAATAACGACTTAACGATGTGTGTATATCGTGACGTCACACATCGCACCTTACGTAACGAGCGCGTGACGAGCGCGTGAAGTCATCTACGTCACAAGCGATTACGTAATACGTAGTGACGTCACGCGCGATATTCACACGTTACTACGTAATAGGCGCGGAGATCGCCCCGCCCCCTTACTACTATTAACTGTTACGTACTATTGACCCCACCACGTCATATTACGTAAGGTTAACGTATACCATAGAGTTATAGTTTACACTATAAATCTATGACGTATACACACGTAAGACGTACGACGTGCGTTAAGGGCGATCATAGAACATTTAAAATTAACAGATTAACACTGGACTATGTTTTTCTTAATAAATATACCCTTAAAATGAAGAACACAAATTTATTTTTATTTTTATTAATTTAAGGTCACACGACAGCCTCGTGAAATTTAACATGTAGTTGGATACAAATTGTGCTATATAAAAAATAAATTATAAAAAAATAAGTATTTGAAACCTTTGTAATGAATAATTTGTTATCAAATTTTAACAAACTATTTATTTTATAATAATGGAATAGAAAATATAAAAAATAGAATTAAAAAAAAACATGTCCTGGAAATTTCTTGGAATTTTAACAGTGCACTTTTAACAGTACATGTAAAAAATCATAAAAAATGACTAAAAAAAAGATTGACAGTATGTCGTGTCGTTAAAATTGACTCAACATTTTTTTTTCTATGATCACCCTACCGTACGTCTTACGGCGTACGCCAGCACGTTCAAAGTGCACATATTAAATATACTATAGTATTCCATAGTATTATATATTAATATATATATATATATATATATATATATTAATAGTACTATTTTAATTATATTTGTTATTAATATATGTATATATATATATTATATTAATATACTAATATAAATGTATATATATATATATATATATATATATATATATATAGTATATAGTATATACGTATACGACAGCGTATTAGTCATATCATGTTAACTACCTATTATTATGCCGTATATTTAGTTTGATAAACATAAAAACTCTACGTACCATCACTGACATGTAGTGTACAATGATATCTATGCATGTATCTCTTCATGTTATATGTTCATGAATGTGTATTGTGTATATTGTGTATGTTCGTGTGAGTGTGTATGTATGTATATATGTATGTATGTTGTTTGTTCGAGATTATATGCGTATACGCAGATATATGTGCGTGTGCCCTAGATACATTGCTGAAACAAACTTATTGGTTTTATAGTATTAGTTATGATTACAATTAGATATTATTATAATTTAAAGTTAGTAATATATATATATTATACTATTAAAATAAACAAAAACGCATTTTCAATAATATGTTATATGACTAGACATCTAAGTTGCGAATCCCAATTAATATAATACGCGTATTTGGTTATATGATTTAATATCATGCTAAATTATATGCGAAATCGAAGTAGAACTTTTGTTTATTTTTATAAATGTATACTATACAAATTGACATTAAGTTCATCATGAGATAATGCACGAGATGAATTATACAAGGAGATCATTAACTTAACACGACCTACACTATATAATACGCGTTGTAAATAATCAACTTATTGATTGTAATATTTATAAGTTATTAATAAATAATAGGAATATTTATTTTATTATTTCTATAAAGTGTTAACGTATTTGTCTAATTTATGAATAAATATCGAGTGTACTCTATATATATATAGTGTACAATGTACATGGTGCATGCGATTTTAGTACATATGAAATTTAAACAATAATTAAACAAATAAAGATGACATGAATGATGCAGGAAAGTAGCATACATACATATACAGTTTTCAGTAGTGTTCGAAATGAACCCAACTACTAGTGCTTCGAAGCTTCACTCAACAAAAAATGATAGTTCAAAGTTAATTTGTAAAATAATGCAAGGGTTTTAACCTGCTTCATAAATAAGTGGAAAAGTTCGAACTTGCTTCGAAATTCCAATAATATGAATGTTATCAATATCTTTTCTATTGGTTCATAATATCACCTGATACATTATTTAGCAATGATAATTTAGAATAAATAAATGTATACAATTTATTTTCAAATTTTAAAATGGACAATATATATCGACATTCGGTCCAGGACTGTAATGAAATAAAAGCTCGGGTTCGTTTAACAAAGCTTCGGTTCGGTCAGGGACTGATATATTTTTTTAAATGTTAGCTTCAGTTCCGATTTAAATTAGGCCAGCTTCAGTTCGGGTTCATTTCGAACACTAGTGTCCAGTTGCAGGACTGCAAACCGTTCTAATGAAGAAGTAGGCCACCGTACATATATAAGTGAAGTTAATGTTTTACATTGAATAGCTGCGTGTTCAGTAGTTTCTTGAAGATTTGGTTTCATGGTATCATACGGATAGGAGTAGGTAGAATGATCCATGAGAATGGGTCGGATATTAGTTGACATCGTTGACCTTATTGACCCTAGTCGACATACACGTGTTGAAGTTCTGTACATCGATAATGTACCATTATATCTCACATCGATATCCCTTCGAACCGATATTTCAATGATTTCAGTCCTATATAAATGAGGCGTATCCAGTTCAAATGGCTTCAAATTACTTAGTATACTATAGTGTTCTCTCTTCATTAACGATCTAGTTTATATTTCCACTGAAATAAGTTGAGTGATAGACACAATTGAATAACGTTAAAAGAAAAGAGTATAGGATCCTATACTCGAGTATATAGTATAGACAAAAGTATAGTCCTCCCTTCGTCTATAGGTATGGTATATTTTATTTAAAAATTCGAATAAAATCCGACTTTGCGAAGTTATATAAATATATATCCCCTTGCTATAACTATATATAGAGTATACTGTATGTGATTAATAGTACCATATTTTAATAAGGGGAGGTAGTAGTAGTATCGATCATTACAATTAATATCGGAAATATATATTAATAACTGAATTATAATTCTAAATGTGAACAATATTTCAAACGACTTTTTTAAATACCTAAATCTAAATTAAGGTTTTTTATTTATTTTACGAGTAAAATCAACCTTTTAAAATTGTATATTGTACCAATAAGTGAAATAAACACTTAATTTTGTTAAAAACGAAAAATAAAAATGTTAATTATACTTTATATGTGCACGCGAAATGCATATACAATCTAATGTATGTTTAGTTCCGATAAATATATCATTTGATATATGTGCACCATGACCTACATATGTACGTATATTGGCCCAGGTAACGTATACATAATTGTGAAATATATGTCATGCACATATGCATATATATATGCATGTGTGCCATTAAACATTTATAATACAACGACGTTCAATTATGAATTAAACATGCCACTCATTTGGCAACGGAAGTAAAAAAAAAAATTACTAATTATAATAAATACATTACATCTTATAAACGTTGATAACATGAACAAAAAACAGAAAGTATTTATATATTATAGTTAACTGTTTGATATACCTACTGTCTACCTACTTAACTCGAATGTGTAACAATTGTAAGCATTATATTAATATAATGCTGTACCTTGTACCTTAACATTAAAAAGACTATTTGCATATAGATGAATGAATTCATAAATAATAATACAAAACATTATAAGAAATGAATACTAATATTTATTTAATATTTATTACTTACACATATACAAACATATATATATATATATATATATATATATATATATATATATATATATATATATATATATATATATATATATAATTTAATAACTAATATATATATATATATATATATATATATATATATATATATATATATATTTGTATCTGTGTAAGTAATATATATTAAATAAATATTAGTATTCATTTCTTATATATATTTAATTTATTATAAAAGGATATAAATATCCTCACTTAGAGTGTTATAATTGCTATGGCTATAGCTATGCTAAGTATGCTTAAACAAATTTTCATTTCATGAATTATGAATTTATTTAAATTTTATTAAATCGTATTCAATAATTACCTTCTCTCAAAAATCGTTTCTTTCACCCTTTTATTATGAGTATGTATACCTATATATGTGAAGGTATTTGTGTACGCGTTTTTCTATATGCTAAATATTATATTAGTATTCCTCAATAAATAAGAACCTGTTCTATTTATATCTTATCCAACAAATACAACAACAATTGAACAAATCGTAAATTAACTACTATTTTTAGAAACAATTGGTAAAATAGAACAGGGGATACAAAATTGGATATATCGGATTTTATAATTTTAAATATATATACTATATTTTAATAATTACTTCATGAATAATATCAAAGATAAACGTCTGACATCACGACGCCTGCTGCTGCAATGATAATTATTATACTTCGAGATATATACTATTCAGTGGTTTAAATATTTTAATTAAATATAGGAACTAATATCAGAGATATTTATTTATTTAAAAAATTCATTCATATTTTTAATTCTATATATATAAGTATAGTATTCCTAAATTTGTTATTGAAAAAGGTATTTATTTATAAAGTCAGTTTGAATTGAAATATGTTTTTCTATTTTATTTATGTAATTTATTTACTTACTTAGTTACTTAGTAAGTAAGTAAGTTAGTTACTTACCTACTTAATCCCGTGACGATGTCGTCGTAGGGGGAGGAAATGGCAATGACGAACACAACCGACTCCATTCTTCACGATCAGCATGCTTATTTAGGAGTTAGGGGAGATTAGACCACTCCAAGATGCCATACATCCAGTTTCTCTTTCTACTGCCTTCAACATAACCTCGCGATATCATCTTACCTAGAGATTTATGTCTATAGATATGCCCAAGTAAATTCATTGGTATACTTACCACCATGGCTAAGAGAGGTTAATAATTTCCTATTGTCCTTATTATTTGGTGGTTACCTAGATATTTTAATTATCCTTTGAATATATGTGATATTTAATAGTCTTCTAGTGTCTTTAGATTCAAATGCATGCATCGATGCATTATTTAGATTTTCTTTCTAGACTCTTCCAACAAGTTCAGGCTTCACAGCGATATAGTAATATGATTAGTGGTTTGTAGATCTTTTACTTAAGATTGAATTACATTTATTCGTATTTCCAAATGTTCTCCATTCTAACCACTACTACAGTTGCTGCGGCTAGTCTAATAAAAATCTCTTTCTTGCTCGTTCCGTTTTCAGTAAGCATCATTCCAATATGTTTGAAGGTGTTAACATTATCTAGCTGCTCTCCATATAAGGATGTATTTGCTCCATATCCATTACCGTTTATGAGTATTTTGCTCTTCTCGTGTGTTATTTCCATACCATTTGATGTAGAACTTTTATCTAAAGAGTCTGTTGGTGCTTGAAATGCACTTTCAGAGCCAGCTAAAAGATGCACATCGTCGGCGAATCGTAGGTTGTAAATCGACCTCCCTCCGATTGATATTGTGGACTGATGATTTACTAGTGTGTCCTTCATTATTATCTTTAGAAAAATATATCGAATAATACAAGATATAATAGTCAACTCTGTCTTACACGTAATGTTGTTGGAAAGGGAATACCAATTTGGTTGTTCAATAGAATAAAGCTTTTCGTAGAATTATATAGATATTGTATTATTGTGATCAGTCAGATGTGTATACCCATTGTCATCATGGTAACCCATACTATACCAACAGTTTTGTTAGCGTCTATAACAATATTGTGATAGAGTTGCCTTTGTTTTTCAATGTGTTTCTCTATTAATAGTCTACAGTTTATAATTTGTTCGATGGTGCTTATATTCTTCCTGAAGCCTGTTTCTCAGCCAAAATCTATTCTACCTGGGGGATTAACCGATTCAAAATGACGCTTAGTAGGATTTTGCTCAAGTGACAAATAGTTCGATAATTTGAGAACTTTGTGAGATCGCCTTTCCTTGGTATACGTATAATCAATGATGTTGTCCATGATTATGGTCATTCCTTTGTGATCCACATTTTTGATACAGTTTATTAAACATCTCAGTTACTGCCTGTCCACCTTATTTGATAAGTTCGCTGGCTACGTTATCGATTCCCGGTGATTTTCCATTCTTCAGTAATTTATTGCCTTTTCAACTTCTGAATTCAGTATTTGCTGTGTCTGTTCCATCTCAGAAGGATGATTGTCGTTTTGGAATTTATCGAAATCATGATTAATTTTAAAGTTATAGAGATCTTTACAATACTCTGTCCATCTTTTTATTCTGGAATTATCATCAGAAAGAGGTATACAATTTTTATCTTAGATGATTATCGATTTTATAGGATTTTAATTGGTGATTGATTTCTCTTTTGTTATGTATTCCCATTTTCTTTATCAATTTACTTGCACTGTGAGCTTAGCCATTCATTCTTTTCTGATTTCATACGTCTACGTATCGTATTATGTATCCTTATGTATTCTTCAGCGTGTTTTCACTTTTATTTATTTATTCACAATTATTTACGTAAACATTCTAAATAATATAATGCGTATACAATTATATTATAATTTTAATATAACACATCGAAATAATTTATTCAAAAACGAGTTTGCGCATTTGATTTAAATATAATATTCAAATTGTACTCATATACATGCAATTCATGCGTAACATATCCCAAAATACGTGTTACCATACGTTCTGTCCTTAATAATAATGATTCACAAATACAATTGAACTTCCCTAATAAGTATTTAAAGGAATTTATTCCTCTGAATACATATTAATTAGACTTGTAATTAATATTGTATACAACGTCGTAATATTCACATGTTAATTGTCGAATAATACAATAATATATCATACATATATGTTGTATAAAATATATATATATATATATACTATATTAGCTGATGGTTTATATTTACTATATGTGTAGATGTGCTGGATAGTAGCGGTTAACTCTTGAATTTTTAATGTAATTAGATATATATATTGTTATTGTTATTGTTATTTTTTTTGAGTCCTTTCATCCCATCCAGGAACTTAGATAAAGTTTTCACTTATAACCGTATATGTGGCTCTAATATCACTTCGAAACTGCTCTCATATTAAGGCATCCATGGTGTTAACGAGAGCCGATCATTTATTTATACACAATTATATAAGATCACTTCTAAATAATATTGTAAGACCCATTTTATAAAATTAATGAATGGTCCGGACGAATCTCGAACCTGTGTCCTACTGCTTGTGTGTTTGATGCCTTAGCCACTGAGCCAAACAGGCAGTTAATATATATATATATATATATATATATATATATATATATACCTCTTTATAATTTATACATAAACATATCGCAATGACACCCATTCAATAATTAACACACACAGTCGCACTTGTTCTCTCTTGGTATGACTCTGCTCTACGCTGTAGGATACAACAAGGTCGCTAAAGGCCACGACAAAGGTTACAGCATACATAATTATACCACAAGCGTATATATATATATATATATATGTGTGTGTGTATGTGTATTTTCAATAATATAGTCACAGTAATATACCAGATCTGGTAACATCGATGTTTTTCCTCGAGAGAATGACCTAATACTAATACTAAGTATATTAATTAATATTAATTAATTAATTAATTATCATACTTCCTTCGTCTAATTCAACGATAGCGATGTCCTCACTGAACTACAATACATCCTGCACACTGACCACCGATATCTCTGGTAATACTTGACCTTCAATTCTCATCCGTATGCTAATAACACTATTAATAGAATGGTGTATCAATGTTATTATCACACGGGCGAGAATCGAATGTCAAGTATTACCAGAGATATCTGTGGTCAGTGTGGACGATCTATTATAATTATAGTTCGGATAGGAAAGCGCTATCATTGAATTAGACGAAGGAAGTATACTTAATGAATGTATACATATATGATACTTAATTAATTAATAAATATTAATTAATATACTTATTATTAGTATGGTCATTCTTTCGAGGAAAAACATAGATGTTTTTTGCTTCGCTAACGTTGAATTAGCGAGAGAAAGTTAGTTAGTCACGACTTCTAAGATAGACGGGATAACGTAAACGTTCTGTTTAAGAATGCTAGCTCGAGGATAACCGATTTGAAATAAATTCTTATGTAGAGTTTAGACGTGTGTCGTTATATATATCGAACATCAATATATTCTTAAGACAAATAAATAAATATATATATAAGGATATAAGAAAAATCTACTCATATCGACATCCTTGGGAAGAGCCAAAAATCGTTGTTAAAGAAATAGTTCGGAGTATATGATATGGGAGACGCCCATTGGACGTGGTTAATTTTAGTGGACACATCTATACTTGTTATTACTTTCATAACTCGAGCAAGTACATTTTCAGTAAAATATTACGAGTACAAATTTACATTAGTTTAAACTTTTTTAAATATATCATATACTATAATAAATAATATATATATATATATAAATATATAATTGATATTATAAAATCAATAATATATGTAAATAACGAAACATAAATGTTTTATTTAAAAATTGCATAGGTAATAATATACCCTATAATATAACTCACTTGGGAAATCGTCAGGAAGATTATCTCGTCTCACGTTATCTAGCTAATAAAATACTAACCACTTATACCATCATATATTGCCGTATTAAATTGCACATCTTCAATGGTATTTCTATTAAATTATAAGGATTCTTTTTTATATTTTTTCCCCAGTAGAAGAACGATCTTGTTATACACATTTATTTACAATGTTTTTATTTGTCCTTGTTCCAACTATCAATTGTGGTTAATTTTACGACATTTATTATCGATATTATATATGTATATATATATATATATTATGATTATCGATTTTTATTTTCTGGGTGTATCATTTTCAAGTTATTTTATACATCTTACTCTCTAATAAATATTGACGAATTTACATTCTTTTAAGTTTAAGTTTATATATATATATTACAATTTATTTACTTGTTCGGTTTAATAAAATCTTAATATTTAATGAAAACAACATCAATTCATAATTATTAAAATTCATATAAATGTCAAGGATTATATAGAATACATAGTTGCATAGTATACAGTTTTATAATATTATATAATTGATTCTATTTGCATGTATGGGCTATGATGTAATGAATTCAGCAAAAATTCACAATTATTAAAATTCATTAAATTGCCAAGATTAAATATAGAACAAATTGACTTATAAATTAACTGAGCTGAAACATCTTAGCTCAACTTCATTAGATTAACTTCTATAGAATATAAATATGAATGTTTTCTACATATAATTAGCATTCCAATAATACATTATCAATGATAACGTAGTTAGTCTGTACGCTTAGTATAATTGTATGATGTGGAGTTAGTACTGATAACATCATGTTTTATGTTTGAAGTTTAGTGAACTATTTTAATTGAAATTAATTTTAAAATAAATTAAAATATTGCCAATAATAAATATCACTATAACATTAGCCTACGAAAAAGGTGTAATATAATAAAACGTATGTTATTTATATAAATTGTGTATTTTTTATATTATTTTATAATTAATTTAAATAATAGAGTTATATATATAACTATATACAAGATCGTTTATCCAGATATATATATATATAATCGTATAAGTCATAATCGTATACGTTACAATATATTCAGTTTATTAATGATTCAAGATAGTATATATTTTCTTTCAGAAATTTCATTACAAATACAAATATAATAAAAGTGTATATTATCAAAACTTATTTTAAATTATATATATATATATATATATATATTATATACTATAGTATATTGAGATATAATTTTAACATGAAACGATAGATAAATAATGTTAAAACAAGTTTTGATAATATACACTTTTCTTATATTTTTATTTGTAATGAAATTTCTGAAAAAAAATATATACTATCTTGAATCATTAATAAACTGAATATATTGTAACGTATATGATTATGCAAAAACACAATCAAAATGCCAGTTTTACATCTCATACGAGTGGTTGAAGTTTCGAGATATATGCAAGTTTCGTATTCTTTGCATTACCCACAAAGATATATATATATATATATATGGGAGTTCCGGAATACCTATCAAACGAGAGTCAGAATGTGGGCAACTATGCGTCCAAGTCGCAAATGTGAGCTGATGAAACTTTCTGTGCTGTTTGTCTCATCTATGTATACGGATTCTGCTTTCACTGTTACTACTCCGAAGTACTGGAACAGTCTTCCCGATGAATTAGGGACAATATCATCTTTTGTTACTTTCACATGTTTACTATATTCACTTATGTTATCATTATAATGTATTCTTTTAAAATTTATTATTATTCGTGTATTTATTTATTTGTTTTATTATATTAACTTGACGCCTATAAACGTCTATCGTTTTCATTGAGTCAATACACCTTTATATTATTATTATTTATATAGTTTGTGTATCTACAATATATTGTATTAATACAAATAATAAAATACATTTATTTTATTATTTGTTCATATTATATTACTTGATTTCGTGCACGAGCGAAATCTCGAAGGGCTCCTATAGGATTTATAACACTTATTTTAGTGATATTTAATACACCTTCTTCATCATCATAATCATCATCATCATTATCATCACCATATGACATATGTCATAGGATTTTAACATGGTTATAAAGTTTAAATATGTTCGTTTTTTATTTTCATCATATGAAACTAATTCCTCTTTTGGGATTTTAACGTTGTATACATTTTAATTCAAACATATAATTATGTAAAAATATAAAATAATACTTTTAAAAATAGAAATTATTTTTTATTATTATAGTATTATTTGATAATACTATTATATCGTATACATATATATATATATATAATATATTATATATATATATATATATATATATATATATATATATATATATATAGGGTTAATCCTTTGAGTCCGAGCTGTTGATTTCTGTGGAGCAACTTTTAAGTGGGATAACTTCATTACAAATAAAATGAAAATTAATAACAAAATATATTTCATAATAATATACAAAATACTAATCATTTAATTGTAATGCAATTTATATATTATATACTCAATATATCGCTATATAAATAAGTAAAAACGGTCTCGTATAACACCTATGAATACATAGTATTCAAAATATTATAAATTATTATAAAAAATATATAAGTTATATTACTTATATATATATATATATATATATATGTTTATCATAACAAAGTTTATCTATTTGTACACTATAGTGTACAATTCATATGTTATATATAACATGTGATTTGTATACCAAAGTTATAATGAGATATTATTAGTTGTGTGTTAAGATGTGTATAATACATTTCTATTGTAATTTCAATAATGTAAACCTCTCCCTATGATTATTTCGCCTGTTACTATTCTAACACAGCTTTACTATGTTATTTGTGCAGATTTCTTATTGAAATTGTCAATATATGTAACAAATATATATTTACATTCTGAAGATTTTATATATTTATACTATAATTCACTGTTACATACTATTTAGGGGAATGTAACCTAAACGGATAAGGGGTCTACTAAAAGAATAACATCTTTTGATTACTATCAAAGAATAACACATTTTTTACTATTTATGTAATATTTATATCTATAAAAGTTAGTTTTATTTATTTCCTTTTATTTTTATAAAATTTATTTCTTACCGTATTCTTTAATATATATAGGGAAAAGTAACCTAATACGGACACATTAACAATAAATGTTCTTACCATTTTATGACTCAATATTTTATTTAAAAATTACAGTATATCAATATTATCTGATTATATATATTATTGTGATTTTAAAATTTAATTTAATCTTATTATTCAATAGATAACGGGGGTGTCCGTATTCGGTACTAATGTCCGAATACGGACACCATGTGTTATAATACGGACACCCTATATACCACTAGATAAACTATATATCATATAGATGAATCAATCAGACAAATTACAATTATATTATTTATAATTAATTTTATGAATAATGTATTCTAATTTAATTAGTTAATAATTTATTTATTTTTATTCTTTTTTTAAATAATAAAACAATTTGAGTATCTAAATACTATAATTTTTAGATTTATCTTTATTGGTGGTATTAATATTATAATACACGCAATTTTTATGAAAATCAGAATAGTTCAAATGCTGCGCGCTGATAGGCTGTCCATATTAAGACATCTAGAGTGTCCGTATTAGGGACTTATATGACCTCTAGATGTATGCTTATAACTTAATTAATATTTGATAATAAATATAGAAATTATGTATATAATGTTTCGATATTTCGATATATATAATGCTTATGTTTTTAATAATATATTGTTATGTTTTATATCGCTACATTTGTATATTATTGAGAAGGTTTTAAGTTGAAATTTGTTTTCATAAATATAAAAAGTAATAAAAAAATCACTTTATTGGATATAGCAGCACTATTTTGAATAATTAAAAATAAAAAATACTTATAACTACTATTTATATGATTATGAATATGTTATTCATTACACATTTTTTTGTAGGATTTATGGTTTCTGATATACCGAAAGTGTCCGTATTCGGTTATTTTCCCCTACTTCGTAATTTACCAAATAAAAATAAAACGTATTGTACAAAAGTACTTTTCTCATATTTTTTAACTCTTACATATAGGTATATATATAAATATATATATATATATATATATATATATATATATATATATATATATATATATATATGCATACAATCTTTAAATGTATAGAATAGTGTATTGAACTAACAATTGTAAAACAAATACTTAAAACATATGTTAACGTTAGAGTGCTATTATCTCTGCAAACGTCCTAGTTCTCCCTATATGTTACACGTTGAAACGCGAAGTCTTAAAAGGGGTTTCACACCAACTCGGACGCAATTATTAACTCTAAAAAGGTAGGTGTAAAACCTCTTTTAAAAAATATAGTTAAACTATAACCTCTAATAATGTTGGTGTGAAACCCCTTTTACATCGAAATACAATAGATATAACGAATAACACATTAAGAATCGTGTATCCTACACTTATCCAATAATGTTATAGTATTATGTATAGTAAATACTCGTTATTAAATTGATTTACTAACCTATAGGTATATATATACCAAAGTAACATACCTATACTTATGCAGGCAGGGATACTATATACTGCATTATAATGATCTATGGGTTTACTGTTGACTTCTGGTATATCATTATATTTAGATCCATGGATCGAACCACAATATTTAATTAAATATATAATAGTAGAGTATATATTACTATATATATATATATATATATATATATACTATTATATTTTAATATCAATAAATGCTGGTATACCATATATATAGATAAAAAAAAGTCTTTCAGATAATTATATATAAATATATATTTAAAAAAAGTCATATAATATATAAAAATGTACAATATAAATTAATAAGTATTTAATGTATTTTGTTAATAGTTGTTTGTTTTTCAGGAATATTATTTTATAAAATAAGATATACGTTATTTAATGTTATTTAATAATATATATTATTAATTGACCATTATTTATATGTAACTGATATTAAAATACAATCTTCATCATTTCTAAAAGTAAAGTAACATTTACAACAAAAAAGTTACTATTAAAATTCATATAAATTGTAATCATTAAGTAAAGAATAAATGTACTCTAGTAGTATACAGTTTCCGCTCCTTTTATGACTTTAATATCAAACAAGGAAGTCATTGCTTAGTTGCAAAACTATAATTGGTCACACTTGTATGTTCAACAATTACGCTAAATGCTTAATCAGCAGTATCCATTATTCCATGTAGATAAATTAATGCTTAGCTTTGATAAGTTACAAAATTGTCCTTATATACACATATGTATATATATATATGTATAATAAAAAAGCGTAATTTCCTTTACAAAATATGTTGTTGTTTTCGATTTGGATTTATACATTATTGAATTCACCTATACATATATATAAATCTACCAAATACACCTGCAAAATGTCTTTATTAAATATGATGTCGATATATTCATAATATACTGTATATATATATAGCTATTCTGTTTGCGCCAGGCCTATCTGGAAACAACTCCCCCATCCCTCAAAACCATTAACACATCGACTACCAACTTCAAACATAAACTAAACAATGATCTCCTTATTCACGATATGTGAACTTCAACTATATTCGGTTTCACCACGTTACACAATTGTCCGTACCAAGTAATGCATTAGTATTGTATCTGTTATTGTCACACTATAAGAATTGTATAATGAAATTAGTGTTAAATAAAATAATCATCATATATTATATATTATATATATATACACTAACCATCGATATAAATAAATTTAAATAACAATATATATATATATATATATATATATATATGAGTATACTCATTCTATATATAGAATATTATCGAGTATACTCGATAATACTAAATAAACGTATATATATATACGCAAATTATAATTAAAGTAATTATAAACAATATAAACCGTATGACCTCTTACGGTTGACCTCTCACTGTACTGTTGACCTTGAAACAGGCGACTTCCACGGCCGGTCATGCTTCATTGCATCTCGCGTGTTAATACGCTGCTTAATGGTTATTGGTAGGTTTCTGATACGCAAACTTAATAGCAACGATACTATGCGATCCAACATATATGTGTTTGCCATAGTATATATATATCAATATATATATATATATATATATATACTACACGTACTTAAAATCATATTATTAATGTAAGTACATTGTTATTATGAAAACAATATAAATATAATACTATTAAGTAAGCTGGTAAGTTATGCATGCTAATAAGGATGTAGAATGTAATTTATAAAGCATTTAGTTAAGATTGTTATTTATTTGAATATTATAACTATCCCATACGTGATATATAATTGTGGATTAATTAGATGCTAATCGACAACTTCATCAACATTATCCTAGTCCACTCTTCCTCTATAGAGGAATAGTGGACTAGGAGGATGCCTTGGAGGTTACCACATTATGCATATACTCCACATTATGCATCGTAACCTTACCATAAATACCCTCTAAACCCCACATAACTTCCATGGTAACCCGGTCATAACTACAATCATGCGCAGAAGGAAGATTAAACACAGTATGATTACATAACACCTCTAATCCTCATCTCCTCGTGATCCCTGTACCATCTTCTTCCTCCACCACTGTCTCCTCACTACATCCCACTCCCTTTAATCCCCTACTGCTCACCACCCCAGTTTTTCTCTATTAAACTCTTTCCCCTTTCTTACCCTCCCCCTAAATATTAATCTAGTACACTCTCCCATCCATCTTCCCACCACCTAATTCTATTCATCACCACCCTCACGTTTGCCCTAATAGACTAATCCTCCTTTATTATTTCCTCCCATCTCTCTTCTTCCCCTCATCTCCCTTCTTCCCCTCACCTCACCCATCTTCTTTCACTCCTTTCCTTCTTTCCCACCCACCACCACCCCGGTATCGCACCGTTACACTAATTACCCCTCATCTCGCACCCTCGCAGACGTTCACTCGCTACGCTTGTCCGAATCTCTCGACAACCTGATCACCGATTTGACCTTGGAATCGGACGTCGAACGACCTTCGTGCGAGGCGGTGTTGACGAGGTGCGCGACGGTAACTTCCGGTTGGCGTGACGACGATGACGTCACTAAGGGTCACAGGTCGTCGTCGTACGGCCGTGGTAACGCGACGACCGGAAGTCAACTAGCCAAGGACATATGTTCCGATATGGCCGAGCGCTGCATCCTGGAGAGATTCGACGACGACATGATGCCGGTACCGGTACATTCGCAACGTTAGTACTTAGTACGAGTGTACTCGCGACGAGTACTTAGAGAGTAACGACTCGTTACTAGATTTGATGTCTTCAAACATTTTGTTGGTGATTTGAATGTTTTCGAATATGACTTGGTAGAGATTTGATGTCTCCAAAAAATTTTTTAGTGATTTGAAAGTCTTCGAAGCCAAGCAAAGATTTGAATTTTTAGATCATTAGTAACGAGTACGTAGTGTAATGCTGAGTACTTATGGTGATTACGTAGTGTAACGAGTTATTGTGTTGAGTACTTAGAGTAACGAGTAGAGTACTTACGACGATACCTCAACGTCGGTATGCATAGTAATGAGTCATTACTAATGAGTCATAAGATGATAACGAAATATTAGTGCCATATTTTCGATTACTTATATTACGAATACTTACAACGAGTACTTGTAGTAAGTGATTATGCCACCTAATTAGAGTAAGTACTTATAACGAGTACATAATGTAAAAAGTTCTCATAATAAGTACTTATAACTAATACTTATAGCTTTACTACAAACATATATAAATACAGCTTTTTATTGAGTCGATATTTTTGTCTTGTTTGTATTGATATTTATGCTATAATTATTATTAGAACTTAAGTTCTTGAAGTAGAATCTATTTTGTTGATCAAATTAACAATTTCGTTTACACTTCATTCTAGACCATTAATATCATCCGCATATATTATATTTGTAATTACTCTTCCTCCAATAGATACTGTACCTTTGTGGTCTAGTAGAGCTTCCTTCATTTTTTGCTCCAGCATTATATTGAATAATGTGGAGATAATAGACATCCTTGGCGTACACCGGTTTTTGTGGTGAACCATTCCCCGACTTTACCTTCATAGTATATTGTGCTTATTGCTTTTTCCTAGAGGCTTTGTATTACTTTTATGAGGCATTTATATTGAATCTCTTCATTATATCCTAAAGTTCTGCATACCATATCCTATCGAGGTTTTTTAAAGTCAATGAATATATGATGAAGCGGTTATTGATGTTCAGTGTATTTTTCTTGAATTATTTTTAAGTTGAAGATGTGTTCATTAATGCTTCTACCAGCTCTAAAACCTGCTTGTTCTTCTGACAATAGTTCTTCGGCAATTGGTTGCAGTCTTCTTATTTGTATTCTTCTTCAGGATAACTTTCAGCATTATTTTACAAATATGTGATATTAGACTTATGGTTCTATAGTTCTCACACTTCTGAATATTTCGTTTCTTATGTATACATATAATTAAGGATTGGGTCCAAACAATGGGCCATTCCACCGAGTTCCTATAGGTAGTTTTAATAACTTAAACTTTCATTACGTTTTTGAAATAAAAGATAGTTATAATAGATTTTAATATTCACTTTTAGATATTGATATATTTTGAGTACCTATTTTTGAAAAAAAAAAAAAAATTTGCATTTTAGTCTACCTACGCATATATACTTATAAGTGGGATATGATATGATGGTTTACAATGTAAACTTTACATAGTATTTGACATTATATATATATATATATGATGATTATAATAAGGTTGTATATGATCATATATATATATGTATATGTGTGTATGTGCGACGCACATTGTGCGTGTGTGTGTATATTTAATTGATATTAATATAATATTAATTATTAATAATATAATTTCAAAAACGTTGCTATAATATTATGTGTTGTATAATAATGAAATATATTTGGTATTTATTACACCAATTTTATGTGATATATTTTTAATAAATATATATATATATATAATATATTACATAGAGTATAGCAAACTATGTGTATAGGGTCACACACGTAGATAATATAGGGCCGGTCATTTAGGGCCGGTCATATATCATCATAGGCATGTATACAGTTAGACCATGTATGCAATTTCAATATAATAAAGTTACGTAATTCATAATTTTAAATGTATATCGTGTGTATTTACTGTAGAGTACGTGAATATAATACATACGTGTAGTAGCGAATATTAATGTTAAATGTAATACTATTTATAATTAGTAGGGGAAAGTATCCGATTACCGACCCCTCTCATATCTCAGTAACTATAAGAAATATAAAAAAATTATATATACATGAAATGTTAGTAAGTTGATGATAAATATAAATAAGTATTTTGTTTTAAAAATATGTAATCCTACAATTGTTATTTGATAAAATGTAATATTATGTTTTTACTTTTTAAATATTTGAATAATAACTTTCTTAAATTATTGTAAATACTTTATTAATTAAAAGAAAACTTAATTATATGCATGATATTTTAGATCAATAACATTGTTATAACTATTATATAATTAATTTAATTTGAATAACTATTAACCAATATATCTTAATTATAGCAACCCATATGATTTTCCTAATACCGACCCCATACATTACCCTAATACCGACCCCATGTGATTTATAATATCCAATCAAAATAGATCCGTATTTCACTTTAAAATATTTCGTAAGTTGTTTATTTATCATTTATATCGATTTAGGATTCATGATTCCAGTTGATTATATACATACCGATTAATAAATAAATATTAAATAATAATATACACTATTTTAATATAATTACTATAAAGTTTAAATTTAAATTTAATATTACTATTAAAACATAAATTCAATAAAAATAAATTTCGTGCATGTTATAATTAATTATATTTATGTATATCTACTATTTTTATTGTATATTCTAATACTACAATTATTTATACCACGATTATTTTAGGGTGTCGGTAATAGGAAAAGGGGTCGGTATTAGGCACATGTATTCGATTACCAACCACTTGTTTATTCTTGTAAATATAATTATATCAACAATTTAAAATAGCCACAATATTCATTGCTATAATATTACCCTAATTACAAAATTTCAAATATATATATATTTAATATTGAATAACTTATTACAAATAATCATGTAGGGGTCGGTAAATAGAGACTTTCCCCTATATGTAAATATCTATAGAATATTACTATTTTAAATAATAAGTTATCTATTATACTATATATAGTTATAATATATTATTATCAGATCTCAATTATAATAAATAATTTATTATAACAAAATATATATTACACTTAAATAATTATAAACTATATAACTGAAAATGTACACTGAAACATACAGTATAGGAAAGGTTAATACAATGATAATATTGTATCTAAAACAAAATAATAATTAAAAATATATCTAAATCTTAATCGGGATAAATTTAGGATTATAGTATAAATATATATATATATATATACATATATTTATATATATAATAAATACTATATTTGCACTATGTTACATTATTACAGCATGTTACAGTACAGTATATTATAATTAAATATTAATAATACACACGTATTATATATAAAATCGATGTTATGTGGAATAAATCAAAAAATCCGAAATAAATGTATCTAATGACAATATAATTTCAAATTTACCCGGATTAAGAAATATTTCGATTTCCAATTTAAATTAACTATTATATCTATCATCAAGTAAATATGTTGATCTCTCATTAGAATTAGTTCCAATGCATTCAATCACCACCGATATAAATACAAATTGTATGTACACCGACTATTACCAATACCTCCTATAACCTCGAGGTAATAGGAGGTCTTGCTATTACAATACAATATTTACTGCAGTTCAATACATGTATTGGGTATAGCCTATATACCGTATAGGTATATGTATATGTATACTCCCAATATTATCTCTATCCATACCACTATAGTGGTATGGATAGAGTTATTAATTATAATTAATCAATGGTAAGTAGTATAATCTACACATATTTAGGTATACATTTAGATATAGTAGTGTTGTATTATATACGTATACGTATATATACATATATAATATTTATATATATATATACTTTATAAACGGAGTTGATTTAAATGGGGGTATGCCAGTACTTTCCGGAAATACTTTCTGGAAAGTAGTTTTCTATAAAGTTTTAGTGGGTTACTTATTTAACATCCAATTACAGTAAATAAAACGGATACTACAAATTAGTTATATAATGTCAATATTTCAATATTTCAATATTTCAATATTTCAATAATGTTGTAAAAACGAATACTCTTAATTATTAAAAAAAACTAGTATCCAATAGGCATATATATATATACCATCATATATGATATACCTATAGGTAGTATATGTTAGATACTATTTATGTAAAATAATTAATAGTATTAATATTAACATAAACCTATATGTTATTTGATAAATATAATCTGGACGAACGAGAATTATTTTATCATTATCAGGACATTATACAGAATGGATATCCATGGATAAAATATTAAGAAAATAGAATATATATATTTACAACTTTATATATATATATATACATTTAGTTTGCCCGTACACAAAAGCTATATCTATAGACAGGGAAAACATGAACTGCTATATTTAAAATATATCGTATTTGAATATATATATAAATATTTATTTTTTACACATTATTTACATTATATATATACATTACTATCGAATTGAATATATTTATATTTCTAGAATTTATATATTCTATAGATCAGCTAATAATCTATAGATTGGATAATACATAGAATACAAATATTTTTGTATCATGTGCACAACATGTTATTGATTTTATAAAATCATTTTTTATTATAAAATTAGATATACAATTTATCTTTGACAAATTATAAATATATGTTCATGCATGATTACTCCTCGAAATAAATTAATATTCTACTTTGGTTGTTATTATAAATTATTATATATTCGTCTGCAATTTAATTTGAATTGTATTCACTTCATTAAATTGTTGTTAATTTGAAGAAATATTAAAAGTTAGTTTTTTATATTATATTGTTAAATATATAAATAGGATATATATACAATATATATGAAATAAATTATGAAATACTCAGCATTATACTGATGGCAACATATTTAAATAAATAGTGTATATAATATATAATATAAAATATATAATATAAAAATAACACATATATCCATAGCATATATGCATATATATATATATATATATACATACGTATGTACATATATGTATACAATGGTTATATATTTTTAAGTATTCAATATAAAAAAAATTTAATGATTACCCTTTTTGGTATTATATTTTATTAATAATTAACACATTAACACATTAACAGCTGCATAAATATGAATTAAGGTATATATTAAGGTATCTACAAAATTAACTTACTTGATCAATTTTTATATAACCATTAGTATTAATAATATTAATAATATGACCTATAATATATATATATATATATATATATATTTAAAATATTTCGTATCCTATATAATATACTAATTTATGTCTGCACAATTAAAAAGGTTATATAATTAATTAAATATAATTAAATATATATCGTACAGTTATAATATAAGAGACGATTCGTGGCATATTTGATGTTTTAATTATGCTAATCATATAATTAACTATGTATCATATATATATATATAATATATAAAGTATATATATATATATACTCTCAAATTGAGAGTCTCAATATAGCAAGGTACACCAATGATAATTATTTGATTTTATTAATATTTTTAATTTTATTGTTAGTAGATTAGAATATAATCTAATTTAGTATAATATTAAATAAGTTATAATATATTATAGTTTTTTTATATCAATTACGGAACTTTATTTGTATATATGAATTAAATATATATATATATATATAATGAATGCAACTTTATGTAAATATATTAATTGTTCGCGTATACGTGTTATTTAATTAAATGGATGGTTTTATATTTTAATTGGAAAAATCTATTTATTATTGATTTTAGATTTAATTAAAAATTGTATTATGTATGATATACATTTTGTTATTGAATTAATAACTATTTATATTATCAATAATAACATTTTAAAATCGTTAATGTGTTAATAAATGGATTTATTTGAATTAAAATATAAAATCATGAATATATTCTAGATTTTATTATTTGTAGTGAAATATAAATTATTTTTAAATATTATAAATAATTTTATAATACCTGGTTTATAATATAGCTTGATTTTAATGAATTATTTGGACAACCATAAACTATATTTTGTTATTTGTTATTTAAATTTATTTTCTATTTTATTAAAGTATATATTAAATATTCAGTAATTAATGTAGGACAATATTGTATAGGCCTTAATGAGTTTAATTATTTAAATTTTAAATTTAAATTAATTATAATTAAAAAATCATTTTTATGACAATTTATTTTAATACTAATATTTATACTATTCACTTCACATATTATATAGTATATAGTATATACTCTATGCCTAATTATATACTAACATGCCTTATATGTAAATGGTATATAGTATATACTCTATACTATAGGCACGACTATATATATATATATATATATATATATATATATATATATATATATGAACTGCCTGTGTGGCTCAGTGGCTAATGCGTCAGACACACAAGCAGTATGACACGGGTTCGAACCTCGTCCGGACCATTAATTAATTTTATAAAATGGGTCTTAAAATATTATTTAGAAGTGTTCTTATATAATTGTGTATAAATAAATGATCGGCTCTCGTTAAAACCATGGATGCCTTAACATGCCTTAACATGCATGAGAGCGTTTAGTATAGTTATATAATATAACTCTATTGATATACCCACCATAATACATTAGAAATTATATAATTATATAGGGTTAAATACGTATATATATAAATGTAAATGCATGTATATTCATATATATATTGATGTGTATAACATATATATTTATAGATATCTATAAGTATACTTAATCAAGATCGCGATGCACTCAAATTATAACTGCTGTAATATATATATATATATATATATATATATACAGGTATACCTACACAATGTGTAGTACACATGTTTGACAATTAAGTTAACTATTTATGCGGCCTTTTAATGTGTTAAGCATTCCAACGTATTATTGCTGCTGCATTCAAATACATTACTGTAACGGGCCACTTAGTGGTCAGACTATTAGTCAGTAATATAGAATATATAGTTCGATATTTATAGTTCGATATATATATATATATATATATATATATATTAGTATAGTAATCATATATGTAATAATAATATTCACCGCAATACCATAATAGGACAACACATCAACACAACAACTTGCTAATAACGCAATATGGCATCTTCTAAAATGTAGATATATATATATATATATTTAGATTCTAAATGGTGTATATATACATATATATTCATTATTAAGCATCACATAACGGCAACGTAACATGTTCGCACCTCATCACAAGGAAATACCTGTATTCACCATGGTGAATAGATATTCCGTGTGATGGACTACGCCGTTAACCCGCCACTGACGTAACACATTATATCACACACCCACACACACACCTTCGCGCCACTATAGGCTATGATACCCTCTCATCTCGAGGCAGTCGTAGTCGACCGATGTTTGATGACCCATCCCCTAGTAATGTATCGCGTTGAACACCTATATTTCTATACCTGCACTATGACTGTATTACTTGTCACGTGACTATATAATGCTTTGCCCGTAATTAATAGCCAACGATACAAGTAAACTGTCGAAATAGATGTTATAAGTTATATGAGATACGAAGATATATTAGGGCGTATATTGTCACATGCTGTGCGTGATACACGCACTATTCCATATATAGTCAAATATCAGATACCTATTGACTATGAAGATATGTTATCAAGGTCATTATCTTTAGTATAGAGTATTGCCCACTGATTACGAAGATACTACCTATTATATCACTCTGTATAGTTGTTATTGAATTCGCCGCAGAATATATTGTTACACTTAGATCGTTTTTTTATTACAAAAGAATGACTCAATAAGTATATTATTCTAATAATTTGTCTATGTATAATGCAACTTTACCTATATGTATAATATATATTGTATACCGTGCATATATATATATATATATATATATATAAATTGAAACCTCTCTATAAGGGTACGTTTTTTGTAACATACCATAGTAACAATGTCCCATAGTACCATTTTAGCCAGCGTTTTTTGTAACGTACCACCATCCAACGTTCCATCTGTATTCACTACATGTAAATGCTAATGGTATGTTGGTACGTTTGATATGGTGCATTTGTACTACATTGTTCACATACCCTAACGTTGGGACGTTGGTACTATGGGATGGTATACCATCCCATAGTACCAACGTCCCAACGTTAGGGGCGCAGGAAGGTATATTTCACAAGGGGATCCACTAATTTATAATATATTATTTATATATATAGGTATATATATATATATATATATATATATATATATATGTGTGTGAGTATATAAATAGTTACAAATTATTAGATAATGTGTGTACATTTGATTTTATAGTTAATATTAAGTTAATAAATGGTAGGTTAAATGAGATGAAAACATCTTATCTACATTCTGTTTCTTTACAAATGATTACATACATGTTTAATTAATCTATATTATCATTGTTAATACTACATATCATTAAACTATTCATTCTCTTTTTCCCATTGAATTTCTCAGCATATTCTTTAAAATGCTCATGTCTCTAACACTTTTTTCATAGTCAACTGAAATTGTTTGTCTTACAATGATTAATTTAATCAATATTTTAACATTGGAATATATTTTGACATTGGAATATATTTTTGTTATATTTTCTAAGATATATATCAGTGCTTTCAAGTTTATTCATAATTTATTTACATTTATCAAATAGATTAGAGGTAATATAATTTATATGTATTATCTCATCTAAAGACGAATGCATTTCTTTGTAATATTTGAGTAGGTATATATTTGTTATAGTGACCTTCATTATCCAACGAGTTGAACATAATGTGTTTAATTTACAAGATTGAACATTATTTCTAAATGTTAAAATATATAATTATAGAATTAGAGTACAATTTTCATATTACATTAATTATAGTTAATATATATATATATATATATATATATACTAGATTCCGATTCGTTAACATATTGAGCAACTAAATTTACTTATTTAAGCTGTGCAATACAGGTATACATTAGGTATATATTACAATACCCATTGGTATAATATTCGAGCGGTTGTTCCTCGCATAGTAAAGCCGTTATAGGTACAATTGTATCTGCCAGACATATGTCATGCTACATCATATTAATGACCTAGTAAATTCTCTAGCAGAAAACACAATCTTATCAATGCATATTATAACATATTTTCTATAGTGTCTGCCTTTTAATTAGCTCTTTCGTATATACCAACGCATATGTAAGTAACTTCAAAGTTTGCTTTGACATGTCGAATACATATCGATTCTTGTTCGTTTATTGAAAAGTTTTGTAATATAATTAATTAATACTATATAATAATTAAATCATTATATAAAACTTTAATCACCTGAAATGTCTCATGTGTTGCCACACATTATATTGTAGCAGCCATCTATTTATTTAATACATTTTGTTAAGACTGCATGTGCGAATAGTTTAAGAATATTAATTGAAATATAATAAAAATTAAATAATATTATGATAACAAATTGTTGAAGAGAAATAAAATTATTAAAAATTATTAAAAAATATTAAATTATTTTTAAAATTATAGCCATAACATGGGGGGTCCAAAGATAGCTGGACCCCCCCTTATTTATAAATGGGGGGGGGGGGGAGGTCCGGACACCCATCACCTCTCTGTTCCTGCGCCCCTACCCAACGTACCATCTTAAATGCCTGAAAGTATATGAAAATACGTCATATTTATAGTGTGTAGATGGGACGTTGGTACAGTGAGGCATTGGGACGTTGGTATTATGCCTAGTAAATGTAGTTCCATTCCATTGGATTGTACGTGAAAAATGTAGTATCAATGTACCATCAACATGTACATGTAATTAATAAATTTAATGGAGATGGTACGTTGGGATATTGGCACATTGGTAGGTATACATACAAAAAACGAACCATAGGAAACATCTTTATAAGAAAAACCCCTGTATAAGAAAATGTTTCACTTATTTGGTCGGAATTCAACATTTCCACATTAAAAACCTCTTTATAAGAAAACCTTATCTACGAAATACCTCTTTATAAGAAAATTAATAGTCTTTTTTGGAAATGTTACCTCTATAAGAAAATGTTATGTAATTATTTATATCTAGATTTATGTTGGTATTGTAATGTAGATGCATAGATTTGTATTTTATTTGTAAACTATAAATCTATGTGTAGATGTAACAATAATTAATTGCATTAAGTGAATGTATTTTATATTTCTAACTGCAGTGAGCTCTTGCATAGCAATAGGCAATTATGAATAACTTATTAATAAAATTAATAGTATTTTTTTAACAATAAAATTAATGCTATGTACTTCAGACTCCTGTGAGATAAGGAAGTGGAATTAACATGTCTACAATACTACAATAGATAATCATATAATACAGTGATAGTAGCCAGTACAACTAATGGTAGAAGTGCATTTACAATGATATTAATAACTTACAATATATTATATTAACTATAGTTATAATGAAAGAAGGTATTTATTGGGGGGAATAATAGTGACTAATAGGGTTAAATGTTGTTTGATGAATATGTAATTCATATTATATATATATATATATATATTGTCTCATACTATATACCTTTTATTAATAAATTGTCCTAAATAGGTTGTATAACGTATTTTCAATTATAATCTAATTCTTAAAACAAGTAAAAACCTCTTTATAAAAAAACTTCTATATAGAAAAACTCTCTATAAGAAAAAAATTATTGAAGAAAATGAGTTTTCATTAGTGAGGTTTCACTGTATATATATATATATATATATATATATATATATATATATATTTAAAAACATATATATTATAACAAAATAGTCGAGCGGTTTAACTATATGTTACCTATAAGTTTATGACAGTTACAGTATACTCTGTTTTCAATATAAATACTATATTTAAATGTATGCGAGGGTATAATACAAATATATATATATATATTACTAATTTTCAATGCAATTCACATATGATGTATCACATGGTTACATCCGATCATATAGGCCACGCCTATATATCTTCCCATGTTACTTCTCAGTCTGACTGATTTTGTCAATCCGAGAATGTCTGATGTTTGTAATATGTAATAGGATATATAGGATATATATTATATAACATATCCATCACATTAACATTAGTATACTGCAATGACCATATCATAATACATTACATACTGAACTAGCGAACGATTCGTTATTATTATTACATATAATTGCACACCATATATGGCGTTATAACCTAACAACTTTTCAACTAACAAGTGTACCCTTTAACTATATATTTGCCCCTTTAATGTGTTCGCGCGTGAATTAGCATCAGCGAACGAGAAGAAAGGTGGCATTGTTAACAGAGCCGTTTATCTCGATTATCGATCGTAAAACCATTACTACTATTCATTGTTTACCGCCATCTTTTAATCACTTTCGTAGTTTATTTAGTGATTTCGTTTCATAAGCGGTGACGTAATGCGTAATAATCATAAATAATCGTGTACGAGTTGATAATAAGCTGTAGGCCAAGGTACACACGCAACCCTATATATATATATATATATATATATATATATTATTTATAAAATATATTCATAACATTTATTCATAAAATTGATTCTAAATTGAAAATATATTAAGATTATTAATCTTTCTTGATTAGGAATCATATTATCATGAAATCATTGCAATTATATTTTAAATATATATATGTTTAAATTCGTTTAACCCAGGTTAATAACCATCAATCCCTTAACTAATTAACTCAGGGTTTAACTGTACTAATGAGTTGACAGATTTAATTTAGTATCAACGTAATATAAATACAAATAAGTGATAATTAATAAAACTGCATGTGTGGCGCAGTTGGCTAATTAGGTTTATAAGGCGTCAGACACACAAGCTGTAGGATATATATCCGCATATGCGGGTTCGAGCCACGTCCGGACTATTAATTATTTTTTTGTAATTTGTCTTAACATATTATTTAGAAATGATCTTATATAATTGTGTATAATCGACTCTCGTTAAAACTATGGATGATTTAACATGAGAGCGCCTTCGAAGTGGCATTATATATGTTCTATAGAGCCATGGATCTATATGCATATATTGTTATAAGTGAAAAAGTCATCTATAGATGAAGTTTACTTATAAGTTACTGGATGGGATGAAAGGACTCCACCAAATAAAATAACAACAACAACAATAACAATAATATAATTATTATATTATGATAGTTATTACATTATTATTAATTATTTATATAGTTTATTAGGGATGGATTTTAATAATATAGAGTTAAATTATATGAATTTAAATACATAAATAATACATAAGCATTGTATACTATTAAATATAGGTTGGTTAATAATTACATTGTGTATTATTATAATATCGATTAATGGAGAATGTTAACGCTAACTTTAACAAACTTCAACACATAATGAATGCAGCATGAATCATATAAACCTAATACATTGAGGATATATCTTATATTACCGCGTTATCTATTATGTCTACTAAAGATGTGTGTTATTATCATATATTTATGTCATGTTATTTGATCGATATTTTACATGTATAGTGTACGATATTAATGTGTGGTATTTGATACTTAAATGAATTATTAAGCAAACATTAATATGTGTAAATTTTACACCTACAACTGATGAATAGACATCAATATGTATTTATTTATACATATATATATATATATATATATATATATATATATATATATATATATATATTGATATTGGTGAGAAAATATAAATGTTTATCAATCAAATAGATATAAATAGATTGTAGCTATAGATTATAAGTGAGTCATACTCACGTAACTCAGGCATTTTTTAAATACTAGCGTTTATAAATAGATGTATTCACTCTAAAGATATAATTACATATCGATTATGTATGTCGGTAAATATGATTATAGTTTATTAATAAACACCTCGTAGTACATCTTCAATATACATAACAATAAACACGATAAAGTGTACCCCCTCATAGTATAAACTAAGTAGGCATTGCATTTGATCGCGAGATTTCTATTAATTCTCTACACCGATTGTTACCCTACAGATTTACGATGTAGTAATACCTAGATCTCCCTTAAAATATAGCAATTATAAATTCCGCAATTAATGCAATACGATTATGCAACACTTCATATCCAGTTATGTAATAGTTATGTAAAAGTTGTGCAATGTTGATATAGTTACGCGTAAACTATTATATATATATACAGTATATATGTATACATTGTACCCATAGTATGTACTATATTGTGTACTATAGTACCTGCAGGTATACGTGCATACGTATAGGTGTATACAATATTGTGTGAACGTGTGCGTATGAGAAATTATACTTATATTTATAAGTGAAATAAATACATTTGTAGTATATATATATATCAGATAGTGGTATTTTATAATTATAATAAAAAATGATTAAAAAAGAATGCAATCATATTTTATAGAGAATTATTTTTTCAAAATATGCGAGGATTACTTTTTATATAGCGAGGTTTTCCTTATATACGATTTTCTTATAACAGGATTATTTTATGATAACAATACACAATTACAAAAACTTAACTGGATGTTTAATATTATATACCTTATCTTACCGGATCTGATGGCTGGTTGGTTTATCTTACCGGATCTGATGGCTGGTTGGTTCATATTCCACAAACAGTTATGTCCTTCATGATCGTTTTAATTTCCTCCAGATGCATTCAAAATGTAATCGATATAGTTTTACCAAAGATTTTACGGTGATATTCCTTAGAAAATTCGTTGGTTTTTCTGAGGTTTATTAAGATTTTATATAATATGATATATATATATATTAATACATCTATAGATATAATTTATTGTAACGAAGTTTCGTATAGATATGTCACTGTTTAATATAAAATACATATATATATATATATAATATATATTATATATATATATATATATATATATATATATATATATATATTTTTGTATAACATATATTTGTGTGTAAATAATATACATTAATATATATACATATATTATTAATAATATTTTGCATTCTAAGAGAAATCCGAGAGAAACATGAAATAGCCATTATTATAATTAAGTAGAGCATTCTTGCATGTAGTAGAACTCCACCGGCATCTGGTTCCGTGGTAGCACCCGTATCTATTTCAATGGGTTCCATGCGCCAGCGCGAGAACAAACAAATCTTTAGAATTAGCCTCGCCGTAGCCGCTAGGGGTTTCTCCACTGACAAACCCACTGACCGCTCTCGAGTATTATGTCACCCATACTCACACTCACACTCACACACACACACACACATGCATACACACACGAACTGTCTCTGACGTAATAAGCCTTAATAATTACCATCGTAAGTGTCGGCATAGCTATTGAATACGCGTTGAATGTGATAATTGATTGATGTACGTATCTCTGGGATGACGTAGTATTATCAGAGGTAGTGGTGGTGGTGGTGGTGGTGGTGGTGGTGGCGGTGGCGGTGGCGGTGGTGATGGCGGTGGTAGTAGTAGTAGTAGTAGTAGTAGTAGTAGTAGTAGTAGTAGTAGTAGTAGTAGTAGTAGTAGTATTAGTAGTAGTAGTAGTAGTAGTAGTAGTAGTAGTAGTAGTAGTAGTAGTAGTAGTAGTAGTAGTAGTAGTAGTAGTAGTAGTAGTAGTAGTAGTAGTAGTAGTAGTAGTAGTAGTAGTAGTAGTAGTAGTAGTAGTAGTAGTAGTAGTAGTAGTAGTAGTAGTAGTAGTAGTAGTAGTAGTAGTAGTAGTAGTAGTAGTAGTAGTAGTAGTAGTAGTAGTAGTAGTAGTAGTAGTAGTAGTAGTAGTAGTAGTAGTAGTAGTAGTAGTAGTAGTAGTAGTAGTAGTAGTAGTAGTAGTAGTAGTAGTAGTAGTAGTAGTAGTAGTAGTAGTAGTAGTAGTAGTAGTAGTAGTAGTAGTAGTAGTAGTAGTAGTAGTAGTAGTAGTAGTAGTAGTAGTAGTAGTAGTAGTAGTAGTAGTAGTAGTAGTAGTAGTAGTAGTAGTAGTAGTAGTAGTAGTAGTAGTAGTAGTAGTAGTAGTAGTAGTAGTAGTAGTAGTAGTAGTAGTAGTAGTAGTAGTAGTAGTAGTAGTAGTAGTAGTAGTAGTAGTAGTAGTAGTAGTAGTAGTAGTAGTAGTAGTAGTAGTAGTAGTAGTAGTAGTAGTAGTAGTAGTAGTAGTAGTAGTAGTAGTAGTAGTAGTAGTAGTAGTAGTAGTAGTAGTAGTAGTAGTAGTAGTAGTAGTAGTAGTAGTAGTAGTAGTAGTAGTAGTAGTAGTAGTAGTAGTAGTAGTAGTAGTAGTAGTAGTAGTAGTAGTAGTAGTAGTAGTAGTAGTAGTAGTAGTAGTAGTAGTAGTAGTAGTAGTAGTAGTAGTAGTAGTAGTAGTAGTAGTAGTAGTAGTATTAGTAATGATGGCGGTGGTTATATCGGTGGTATTAGCGTCTACTGGACATATACATTTCTGGACATTACACGGGGATCTGTAATACTATGTAGGTCATTTAAACTCATACAATTGTGTGCATACATGTAATACTAGCAGTAATCACATACTATGTAAATATACTGGTTTTAAAATGATATACCCATATCACACTCTTTTCAATTGGCGCAGAAATAGAATTATTATTTTATTTACGTATTTTATTTATGTGGGTATGATATCCAATTAGGGTGTATTTTGTATAGAAGAAACCTATGTCATGTGGATAGGTGGATACTGTCCACTGGATAGTCAGTTTTGTAGATAAGGTAAACTGTCCAATGGACAGTGTCCATCTAACCATCTGACCAACTTTCCGTTATACAAATACCACATATTTATATAATACAGTATACTATAACATAATACAATGTAGGTATATCTATATACTATATAGTATGTATATATATATATATATATATATATATATATATGTATATATATATATATATATATATATTTATATAAATACAATACTTATACAATAAAATGTAATTTGAAACTGTAAATACTATGCATTTCTGTCAATTTAAACTAGATAATACAATTATTTTCAAAAGAAAAATTGTCAATGCATACCAACTTCGTTAGTTTTTACTTCAAATTTAAACAGAGCTGTTTAAATTTTATTAAGCTCTTAATAATATAAAACGTAGTTGTATTCAACTCAATTTATATAATATGTTCTTAAGTTTATTGATATATATATACATATATATATTACGATTTATATTAGTATACTTATAAATTCTTAATATTTAACAATATATGTGAATATATTTATACTAATAATGTATTTCGTATACGTGTATATGGATTAAATAAAGAAAACTACATTTAATTATAATAATTCAAATAGTAGAATAGCAAGGGAACCAAACAACAGGTATAGTAACTAGTCAATGCATTATTTGCATAGGTATACAACATGTAGTATATATATATCGGTGATAACATTCTGACTCGTGTTATACATGGGTGATTCATCATTATCGTGTTGACACATCAATCATGTATAACATCCCCACCCACCCGCCTGTCCTAACGCCTCGGGTACCACTGATACATACAGGTTCCCCTTTGTCACGTGGTTCTTATTTACAACATATTTGACAAAGCAAATATATATATATATATATATATAATATATATATTATATATATATATGATTCCATTTCTACGCAGCGTGATTAGGAATTACTTGTTTTCAGATGTGACATTAGCGGAAATAAATTGAAATAGATTGGAAATACTATAATAATCACTGAATTATAATTAAAATGTAAAAAATATTTAAAACGATGTAAAAGCATGCCTATGTCATCGATATAAAGAACGTTTCTTTATATCGATGGCCTATGTAGGTATTCAATGTATTATAATACGTATCTTATTTATTGTATACGTACAATTGAATATTAATGTAACTAATATATAAATATACTGAAGCCTTTTATTCCTACGATTAAAATAATATTTAGAACTGATACTATATAATTGCAATTATACACGTTAAAACTGGATTCCTTAACACGGGAGTGACTCAGAGAGGACATTAGATCCATTTAAATGGTTATAAGTGAAAACTTCATATAAATTCATCCATGGATAGTATTAATTGACTCAATCAAAATAAAATAATAAAATAACAATATATATATATATATATATATCCAAATATAAATTAAAAATAAACTTTTAACCCATAATAAGAAATACGATACAATCATTCAACCGTGAAATACACATTTTTAATTAAATTCGTAAGCAGATTATGCGCTATTATTGGTTTAATTGAATATCAGTTAATGATATAATCCTATATAAGCTGGTTTTCATTAATTGTAGATCATACCTAATTCACGATATAGCGTATTTAAGTTTATATACATTGATACATTTAATAAATTATAACATTAATATATAACATAGAATATATAGAACACGGTATGCATGCTTATACATTAATATATATATATACATGTATATACGGTATACCCAGTAAAGGCGCAGTATCATGGATACATATCTAATACGAATTAATGAATCTTACTATTTGATAGGGATTAAACACGTTTCAAAGAGAAAAACAATAACATAATAATTAAATTGATAATATATCGACCACGAATCACTTTGCATCAATGATATATCACGTATACGTGCTATATGCGTTATGATGATATCGTATCTTAATGCATATATATGTGTGTAATTTTCAATTAATACTTATTAATGAATGAATAAATAAATCATATTTATAAACAAGCTATTTGTATATTAATTATCAATTCTCAGTTATATTAATAATCAGTATACTGATATATCATTATGTTTAAGTGATTCACTCTACAAATGCAGATTATATTTGATAACAATTACGGATAATATAATATAAGTTAATATACAAATTAATAGAGTTATTTCACTATATATAGTACTATGTATGTAATATATTACGTATACGTCGATATATATGACCATATATACATCAATAAGCGGCATTGTATGTGTATGTGCGTTATAATAGCTACTATTAACGAGTTATTCAATTGTTACCTCTTGTTACTAGTATAGACTCTATGCTATATACCATATACCATATACCATATAGGCTCTATACTATAGAGGCTATAGCGTATACGTTAATTTTATTAATGAGTTAACACTTTTAAGCCACCACGACCGTATATTCAATTATACGATTCTCTCTCTATCCCTCAATCGCATATAATATCGACTCTACATAGAAATACATACGCTTATAAGCGTATATATACGCGTGTGAAACCGATACCACTCGCACCCACTATACACACTACACATATACCTGCAACCGACCGCAATTAGTTATATATATATATACGTATAGGACATATAACGTAGAACATAACAATATACACTATTATTAATACATACCTATAGATTATTAATACATAAACTAGTTATTGTATATTTAATTTAATTACATTGACATATGGGTTACATTTATTTTGAAATATATACGAATAATAATGGATATACTAATAATGTTTTTATATTATTAATATATTTACCCTATGGGGTAGATATTATAGTTGTACCAACAATTGTAGACTAAATGTAATAAAAACTTGATAACATACAGATGCATAATAATACATACACTGCACATATATATGTGTATGTATGTGTATATGTGTGTATATGTGTGTGTATATATATATATGTATATATGTGTGTGCGCGTGTGTGTGCGTGTGCGTGTGTGTGTGAAATAACATGCGCGTGTTGGTATGCGGTTATTGTCGCAATGGGGAGTATCGTGGAAGAAGGGTATTAAAATTCAATTAAATCATCACACGTGCACCGGCTCACACACACAGACGTACGCACGCACACACGCACGCACACACACATACATTGACTCTCGTGCGTACATTTAATATCTTTAATACCATTACAATGTTATCAAACTGTAATCCTTTAAAACAACGCCATCACGTGCTTCCGTATACTAGATTACGTGATTAGTTATAGTTTACCACGTGTTCTAGTATTTTTGATGAGTGATGTAATGTTAAACCACCTGATTTAGTATGTTTGGCCATGTTCTACAATATATGTGACCGCTTTGACCGCTTAAGTATGCATGGCCATGCTATCTAAATATTCAATGTACACTGTTTCTCTAGTACTAGATATGTACGATTTACATTGAAATACCCCCTTAAAATAGCCCTGTTCCCTATCTTTTACATATAAATTCTCTAACGTCGTGAGTTCAATAAAATATAATCCTATTTGTATGATAACAAATATAAACATAAACATTTGTTGTGGTGATTTAATTTATTATTGTATAATTTAATTATTATTATATAATTTATTATTGATATGCTTATAATATACATCATAAATTGTTTACACATTTTAAATAATGTATAATTTGTATTATAAGCATATCAAAGCCATATATTTATATTTTGAAAATATATAATATCTTCTATATATTATCTATAAACTCTAAATATTTTATAAATATATATCGAACGGTTCAATCTTTCAAACGTCATACATTGTGTAAATAAATACTGATATATAAGCTTCTACAGTTTTGAGTTAAATACATATTATATAATAATGTGTATTATATATATGTATATACTGGTGTATGTTTATAATTATTATTTAAGATAATTTAATTAATCTTGAACGACATATGTTACATCATTTTAAAGATAACGAATATTTTTTTAATAATTTAAAGTAAATAATTGTTGATAACAAAAATTAAACGAACGCTCTCTTAAGATCCAATATTGAAATCTAAAAAGTATACTTTATAAGTTATAACTTGTCAGCCCCAGTTTACCGTACAGCGTACGCCGTACAATGTATGAAGGCGTACTAATAGTCCTAACAGTGGAGTTGATTTAAAACATTTATTTATATAAACATAGGTAATAAATAATAAATATAATACGTATAGGTAATAAATATAATTCTAATTATATGTAGTATATATTATATTTTATGTAATGACAATATTATAAATATATACATGTTAATCCTATACCTATATTTATACAAATTATCATTAAACTAATAATAATAATAATGATGTATTTAAACAGCGGTAAACATACTATCGTGGTCTTGCGAGAATATGTACAACGTTACCAATGAGTTCTTGACTAACGCCCTCTCTGATCCCGAATACATGAAAAGAAGTAGATCACTACCCAACATCCACTTCAATGACTCATCGCTGTACCCATCTTCAGCCTCCTCTGACTCATCAGACTCCTCCTCCTTCGGTCATTCATTAGATAATGACGTAACGCCAGCGTTCTCCACTCGCTTAATACAACCACTGAAAGTGAGCGATAATATAAGTCTAGACTACGATGATAATGAAGCAAGTTCAGCACGCCAGGTGAACATGCATGACGTCACTATGGACGCATCGATGGTATCTCATTCCAGTTGCGAGGACATCGAATACCCGCTGTTAACGGTAGATGCATTAGCAGCGCACACGCAGCTATTGCAGCTATCTACCACCGAGCTGATTGTCTCCGATAAACCATCACGTGACTCGAACCGAGGTCGTGTCCCTCTGAGGACGCTATCGAGTCCCGATCTATCCTACTATTCGGGAACTACTTCGACTAGCGGTGACGGAACGCCTACAATGACAGCGCCGCACGTCAATCAATCGATCGATCGCCACGCCCACCGATTCGAAGACCTATCGACCGATAACACGCCCCCTAGACTAACCGTGTCCGATGCATTTAGTACGTTGAACTCTGGCGATGCACAACGCCCTCTATCGCGTAGAATACGCTTAACTGAATCACGTGACTACAAGCTTCCCTACGACGTCATCTTCAATTCGGAGATACAGGCCGCAAGAAACATGGCGAAAAAAGTTCATTCGGATAATACTAAAGATAATAAAAAAACACTAGACGAGGTTACTTTATAATATATATATATATATATATATATATATATATATATATATATATATATATATTATAATTATTTAACGATATATAATAAGTTATTTTTAATAATGTATAGATATATACTATGGACAATATTAATTATAATATAGCAATTAATACTTAACAATATTTATATAAATATAATTATTATGATAGTATTAATATAACGTATATTTATTTAATTAATTAATAATATTATACTTATGAAATAATTATACAAACATAGTTATTAGTATAGTATGTATGTATCATAAATAATGTATTTAGTAAACATAATAGGGTATGTTCAATAACTTTTTCTAACTATATATACTTTGTAAACATGTATGTATATATATAAATACTTATAAATATTTAGTACATAATAAACCGTATATCATCATCGTCATCATATACATATATATATATATTATAATATATCAGAATTTAATTATCTATTAATTAACTGTGTATTTATTGTATATTACAAATCAATTTTTAAATTAATCTTAATTATTATTGTTAGAAAATAGTTTTAAAGCTATTGATATATATATATATATATATATATCATATACATATATATATATACACTGTATACACTATATATATACTGCGAATGTATATATGTGAACACTATTTTATTATTTATATATGTATATTAAAGTAAGATTAAATAAGATTATATTTGTTTTGTATTATTTATAACATGACAATAAAGTATACTTTAACAATAGTTGCTCGTATAATATATTAAATTAAACACGTGCCTATATTATGCAAGTATAGTATAATATATATATATATATAAGTTCAATATCATATGTAGATTTTATATGTAGATTATTCGTGTGATGGTATAATGTATGTTTATATGCATGTAGGATATATATGTTATTATGTAAATTTGTATGTATGTATATATATATATATATATATATATATATATATATGCATGTATGTATGCATATGTGCATAGATGTATAGGTATGTATATGTATGCACTACTCATTCACGTATTGTTTTCATAACAATAGATATGTTAGCTACGTTGCCTATATTGACCACTATTGACCACTATTTACCACATCGTTGTTCTCAGTGTTGTTATGTAATCTACAAAGGCTGCGGCCCCTGAGTTCTGTTCCGTCCTTAATGTTTGTTATTAATAAACACACCCACACATACATCTATTGTATATATATATATATGTGTGTGTGTGTTTTCGTGTGTGTATGTGGGTGTGTGTGGGTGTGTGACATATCTAACCGTGTCAGCATTGCCCACACCTGACTTGTGTACACATTATTCTGTTACTACTGCTGCTGCTGCTGTATCATATTCACCTGTATCCCGACTTTATTATTTACAACTCCATCACTCGCAGTTGATACCTTTCCTCCTCCTCCTCCTCCTCCTCCTCCTCACAACAATCACACTCAATGTGAACATGTCTTCCATCTTTCCCATTACCTTCATTATACCATAAGTAATGTAGCAGTGAAGTAATAGTGTAACACATGATGCTTATATATTATAACTCGTATAGTTTACACCGTGAACTATGAACATAATTGTGTACTATAACCGTGTAGAGTATATAGGTATACAGTGTATATAGTACTAAATAATCATGTTCTACGAAAACTACACATATATGCCTATATTCATTACTAGTAAACGTATTATAGTTAGCATTCAGCCTGTTACCATTACTAGCGGCCTATCGCCATTATCCTGTATTCCTCACTAGTATGGCAATACGCTGCTGATTACCAGGCGGCTGAGTAATTGCGCTTGATTAGTTCAGGTTACACATGATTGTGGTATTGTTTGTCATTTCATTGCATACAATTCTCTATAATAGTGTTTGCGCATTTATAAATACATATAATTATACTGCATATGTATATTATCGTATGTATGTATATATAAATATACTTTAGAACAATATTGATACATGACTATTTACATAAGTATATGTTGTATACGAGTATAATTGTAAGTATAAGTATATCTGTTCTATATATCCTAATAGTTAATTTATAATACTAAGGATCTTAATACAGAACAATAATTGCTCTAATATTATTATTATAATTTTTCAATTTGTATATATGTCAATAATATATATATATATATATATATATATATATATATATATAGATATCATTATATATGTATCTGGTATATCTTTATATTTGTATGGTTTATAAATTATTTGTTCGATTTAAATATTTGACAATTAAAAATCACTTCACCGATACTACGGTATCCAATGAGCGACGAGTAATACAGGTAACGCTATCACCGTCCAGCGCTCTCATCACCCGCCCGCCCTCCTCTCACCCCCCGTTGTTACCAATGTTATTTCATTGCGTTTACGTTAGCAACACTTCTGCTGTAAAATCATTATCTTCAGTGCTAGTTTTATTATCGCCCAACGTGATAACACGTGGTTCCACTTGATCTAGTAGCCAATTCGAGTTTACGATGTTACAATGCGTCAACCTCTGTGGTGGTATCGACCTGCCTACATACACTCTTGTTATACTATAATATAGTATAGTATAATAGAGTATATTATAGAATGTACACATATGTGTGTGAATGGTCGTTGTATTCTGTATCCTTCTACAGTTATAAGTGGAACACGGTCATGCGCTACCTACCTATAGGTTCATATCTATAACTTATACATTAGTGTTCTTAAGTAACTTGTATGCAATATAACTATTAGTGAAAAACATAGTGATATGGGGGACGTGGCACTTTGTAGCTGTCCTCCACGTGACCTGTATTATGTAACATTATCCTCGGAGAACATGTGACACCTAACAATTTGATCGTTATCTGGGGGGCTACCCTTATAAAACACGTGAAGCACTAATGTATACTTATGGACCGATATATCGTAACTTTATTGTGTTCTACAGCGTGTGAGTCATTATGTGGTTCGGTGTGCGGTTCGGTGTGTGGTTCGGTGTGTGGTTCAGTGTGTGGTTCGGTGTGTGGTTCAGTGTGCGGTTCGGTGTATGGTTCGGTGTGCGGTTCAGTATGTGATTCGGTGTGTTAGATAATAGCTAGATATTTTGTGTGATATCGGGCGGTGGTAATCTATTATAGAGTGTTGTGTGTGTGTGTTCTATCATTAAGAACCTCGATTTCATCACTGCGTTATTACAAGATAGCATTACACGATGCGGGCATGTATTACACGCGCACAATGTGTACACATACACGTACACACACATATGTGCGTATGTATGAGGTGACATACTTATCACATGGGTGACATGTATACGTTTATACCACTACAGTGGCGAACACTGACAACACTTCATAGAGCTGTTAATCATCATCATCATCATCATCATCATATGCATCATCATCATAATCAGCATCATCATCAACATCATCACCTTCATCATCACCTTCATCACCATCATTATCATCACCATCATCATCATCATCATCATAATCATCATCATCATCATTATCATCACCATCATCATCATCATTATCATCACCATCATCATCACCATCACCATCACCACCACCATCAGTCGTAACGACAACATGAAGCGCGCATACCAGGGTGCGTTCAGTATTAGTTCTCTCTCACCGAACATGTAAAGTCTTACTCCATCGTATACATGTATATGTACATTTAGATGTATCTACAGCGCAATAGTTGGAAGGCAAATGTAGAGTGATATCATAGTATCTCGCTAGGTTAATCTGTCAAGCCTATCTAGCTTTGGATGACGTCACACACATCTCGTGAACCTACCACGGTGAAGTTGTATGCTCTATTATATTACGTAATACACACACACACCATATAGTATATGCTATTACGTAAGTATCAAGATGGAATGAAGTCAGCGTGAAAGATTCTCGCGAGAGGAGTATGTGTTAAGTATGGCCTAGTTTATTTATAACGACAAAGTATCGATTAATTAAAATGTAATATTATTGAATCACTATTTACAGATTATTTGTAAAGCGTACTGGTGTTTTTAACATGTTATATAGTGTATCGATGTATTCGTGCGGAGGTCACCCATCGATAGGTCATTAGAATAGGACCGTCTGTTTTTATCAATCCATTGTTAACACGAATCATTGTATTCTTTCTGAATTCAGGTAGTTAGTTTACATTGTGAGTACATTATTCTATTGTACGACGTCTTTCTTTGTCTATCAATTGTTATCATTTACAATTATTATTAAACTCATTATTTTTAATTTAGAATACAAACCAATTATAATATGATATGTACAATTGTATATATATATATATATATATATATATATATATATATATATTGTATATATACAGTATATAGTATACTATATATTATATATATTATATATATATATATATATATATATATATATATATATATATATATACATAACTATAGGTATTATAACTATATATTTAATTTGTGCACATTTTTAATTAAAAGTATATATTAATCTATATGCGTATATTTAATTTCTGTGCAGCAATAGTTTACACTGTATATCTGTAGAGCTGTCAATTCCCACTATTCAGTCAAGCGTAACGCCAATTTATACTCTCTCTCTCTCTCTCGTATTGCGTTTATTCCCACGAGAAGACGCACACACATGTCTGGCTTCTTATCTCGCTGCTGCAATTATCTGACAAACCACTACCGCTATGAAAAATATACGTATCGGATAGTAGTAGTCTACCGTTGTACGCCAATTAAAAGTGATTGACAGCTATGTTATGCAAGTGTTACGCAATCCCGAGCTAACTTTTGTTTGCGTTGGCTGGATTACTGTAAAGTATTATTAGTTTGCATAGGTTTCTCGTAGTTGTATACAAACTAAGCCGAGTCCTTTTTAAACCGTGATATATGTCACGAGTTACATATCACGTGTGCTGTATCACGTGTGATGTATCACGTGGGAATATCTATTATTTACAGCGATATCAATACCCTACGACGTTTACCTAGAACGTAAATGTATTCGATGTATTGTATATGCATGAATATTATGGTATAGTATATTATATATATATATATATATATATATATATATATATATATTTATTTAGGTTAACTAATTTTAATTATAAAGGTATTATATACCTATAAACTATATGGGTGCATTATAGTCTATAATGCACCCATAGTTAAAATTATATTATAGAGCTAAACTGGAATTCAATATATATAAATATATGTAATCATATTTAATTATATATATATAACTATGTGTTTATGCATATAGTCATGTAAAAGTGTATATAGAAAACTACCACAACAGTAACATTAGTTAAGTTATGAAGTCTCCATTTGTATACCACAAATAATGTGACCTACAATATTACTGTTATTTACAAAAGTATATGTGATAATAGCGTATATCGGATTTTAGCTTTAACCAATGCAAATATGTGCATATTTATATCGATATGTTTGTGTATATGTGTATCAATGGGCATACCCGTATATATATATATATATATATATATATATATATATATATATATATATATATATATGAGTGTGTATGTGGGTATGTAAGAGTATATATGTGGTTATTTAGTGTATGTGTGTATATGTGTATGTGTGCATGTATTTATTTGTATGTTTGTGCGGTGGTTTATACGTATTCATCGAGATATATATACATCTATAGGTGAATATTTATATTTGATTTCGGTTTATTTCGATCTATGTCCCGATCTCATTTGACCCTTGACCTCTTAGTCACAATACAGCTCGTGTATACGTCACACTACCTACTATCTATACATACACACACACACACACCCACACACACACACACACACACACATTCGCTACGATAACATAGATGATTTGAATAGTAGATGGGGCTGATATTGCTATGTAAATATTGCTTCATATACGTAACAGCATGTAATGTTCGTATACGTACTAAACAAATAATAGTAACATAAATTATATATTACATGTATATATATCTATATATAATATATTCTTTACTTTAATTTGTTTACAGTAATTCGTTAGAAAATATTATCCACACACTAAAGTTATGTAGAGTTTTACCAATGGGGTTACCTATAAATGAACATTATTGTTCAAGTATCGATATTTGTTATATATAATAAACGAGATTTGTTATATATCTGTATAAATAATTTCAGTTTGGAAGTAACGTTACTATAGTTACATAGAACAGCTGTTCGATATATAATACTAGTATTTTAATATCAATAATAAAATCGATATTTGTTCAACAAATATTATAATTATGCTTAGTATACACTAGGTGTACATTTAGTGTATACACATTTGTTGTGTATACAATAAATACGTATTTATAAAAGTAATTTTAGTTGAGAACATTTTTATACTAATAATTCGTATTATAAAATATTCTTTTCTATATATATTCGAAAAGTTCGAAGTTCGAAAAGGCGTTAGTTAGAACCGCAATACATCGTAAAGTTCCAAGTACGAAATGTATTGAACTTTGTGAGTTCGATAACAAAACTAGTATCAATTATTTAATTATATATTATTTATATTTAAATGATGTGATTGTTAATTTGCTTGTTAATGTTATTCGATATATGTGAAAGTAAGCGAGTTTCGCATATATGACTATAGTCACGTGACGAAATAATACCACGTGACTTCGAATATAGTATCGCCGTTAAGTATGACATTGCGTAACCATCCGTCAATAAATCTATTAATAGAACAGTACGATAATTCATAAAGATGCTATTCAGATTCCGTGGAGTTACACTCGGTTGTTTAGAATTCGGTGTTACGCATCACGTGATATAGGTTATTGTTGTTCTGACCACGTGATCTCCTATGGGGTATTGTTCTGAACTCGTAAATCCTGACACAAACAAAGAATGTATTAGGCATGCGCATAAATTGGTCATAAAATGCGCGATTCGATGACGACAGCGGCTCTAGGGGTAGGGGTAGTGGTCGTAGTGGTGGCGGTAGTGGTGGCGGTAGTGGTCAGCACACTGGTACGATGAAGATGACCGCTGGTCATTTATGTGTGGCGAGATTGTCTTAGCCGCTATGACGTAACTTAACAATGCAGAGAGATTGTTGTACGTGATCACAAACATTACATAATAGCGCTTACATACTCGATGTCCTGTTCGTGGTTTCAGTGGCGCTGTGGATTACTAGATAACGAGTAGTAATTCGTGAGTAATAACGCGTACTCATAAATAGTATCCGGACTACTTAGTTGAATTGATTTCCGTATCAGAAAAGTTGATAATTTATATACTCTTTATTTGTCCATGTATGAATGCATACATCTATAGGTTTTTATATATAACCTAGATATATGTACCTATACTAATTTATAATTAAATCATAAACCATGTTGTACATGCATGTTAGACATAATACATATTAGAATATGCCTTGTCTAGTAAATAATTATTATTATTATAGTCATTATAATGGTGATAGTAATATATATATATGTGGAATATAGATGTGAATTCTAGATGTGCGCTGAGTATGTATGATGCTGCACACTACTGGTATTGTGAAGAGGGTATTGCGGTGTAGCATACCTCTACGACCGATAACAATGGTGGACACTAGGTAGTTGTTGACCTGTGATCTATTACTGGGTCTGACCACTCCAACACACGTAATTATGCGGTAACGGTGCTCGTACTGATGGTGGTGGTGGGGGCGTGGCTTGCCGGCCAGGGGCGTGTTGGGATATCAAAGCATCCCCCTACCGCTTGAGAATGTCTGCCAGCCAGCCAGCCAGCATACGTACAGCGACACCTATACGCGTGTACCAGTACCACTATAGTGGTATGGTAGCAGCAGTACCAGTAGCGGCGACTTCCTTCACTATAGTGTGGTGACGTAATTCCCTTTAATTCGTAAACATTACGTCATATTGCGTAACGTATTATTCGCACACACGACGATTATAATTACAATGGCACCTGTTAATCACGAAATCTAAGCGAAATATTTAGCGGCAACGTTTTATTTTAATTAAATTATTCAACTGAATATATTTATTCTACTATATATATATATATATATATATATATATATATATATATATATAATATTCGTTTAATAATATTTAGAACATATTACTGAGTATATATATACATAGTATAGGCCGGTCGTATCGACAACCACGTGTATCGACAAATCAGTTGTAACGACAATTTTATAATACATTTATTCAAATTGCCATCTAATACACGAAAAAGAATATTGCATGTATCGACAAATCTGTTGTATTGACAATATTTCTGTATCGACAATATGTTACTGTACTAAGTAAACAAACAGTGTACTAAACATTATACATATACATAATGTATAGGTATAACTATATATTTGTTGACAATATATGAACACATTCTAACACACTATGCAAATATTCACATAATTGAATATACACTAGATAATCAATACCTTAATTGCAATTAAACATATTTAACAAAACAATACCACTTGAATATTGAGTACTCACGGCTATATACAATCCTTGTATTCATTTAATAATCAAATACAAATATTATTTTTCATTTATTCATCGTGCTAAAGCGGGTAATTGTATTGTTTTAAGATAGGTTGACAGGTTGATATCTGTAAATCTATAGGTTGACAGCTATATAGGACATATATCATGGTCAACCGAGAAAATATATATTAAAATGATATTTAGGGGGTATACCACTACCAGTATTTCCGGAAATAATGTCCGGAAATGTTTGGTAGAAAATGATTTTCAAGCAAGTTATAGTGAGATTCCCCCTTTAAAGTTACTATATTTGCGGCAATTTACCGGAAAGTAAGGGGGTATCCCACTTATATCTCACAATTGTAGTTAACTTGCTAGAAAATCACTTTCTAGCAATTATTCCGGACATTAATTACGGAAATACTGGAACCACCTTTAGAATGAAATTACATATATATTAATAATATCATCAATACGTTAGAATTATTATGTCAGAAATTGATTAATATCAAATAACGTGTTTTAAATGTTAATTTTTAAAGCTAATATCTATATATATAATATCTAATAGCTTAAATAAATTAATAATATAAATTAATATTAGTGATAGTTGCAATGTTACTTTAATATCCTTTTTGTGTTATAATCTTATAAATACATATTTATACATTGGGTCTAATCATATTGTGTCTAATTGGTATTATTAAAATAGTTAATGCACATAGTTAATAGTAGGGGTACTGGAACGATGTTGTATGTAGGGGGGACCAACCAATCAAAATAAATGTTGTGGTAAAAGTTGGGGGGGACCAATATATAGGAGGTCCCCCTAGATTTTAAAGTGGGGGGACATATCCCCCCGCCCCCCCTGTTGCAGCGCCCCTACTTGTTATACACATATTGATAGCTATGTGAACGAAATCAATGTAGCAGATATGTTATCATTGTTAGATTAATCCATGCATTCTGATTAGTGACCGTAACTTTGACACGCACTTATCGTATGCAATGACATATGGCTATACCGATATATTTCTAATGCACCTAGGATTTCGATACAACCGGCTTACAATGTATACCAGTATACTAATATAGTAGCACTACTGTATTATGTAATTATAATCAATCGCTCTTATAAAAAAATTGTATTTATTTTATATGTTATCGATCTATATATTTTGTATAGTTAACTATAAGTAATTACTTTGTAGGTATTTTCCTATTAGATTATAATCTAAGTAAATTATATTTTGCCTAACTATTTTTTTATATATTATTTTTTCTTAACTTTGTTATTATATTTTAATGACCATGCACTGGCCACGGTCAGTTGCAACTATAGTTGATAACTAGGTAATTTCCGCTATATCATCAACAAGGGTCACCATATTCGTAATAATATAGTTTATTCATATATATATATATATATATATATATATATATTAATACGAAAATGCAATGCCATGAATAATTCAATATTATAATTGTTTTCATTTACATTACTATTTTATTTATTTATACAGTTTATATAGACGTATATTTTAAATGTCACTGATGTCTATTGAAACAATAGTAATAGTCATATTTAATACAATCATGTGAAGTGAAATGTTGCGTTGGTGATGTATTAGGAGAAATTCTCCGATTACCGACCCCTAAATGATTATTTGTAATAACTTATTCAATATTAAATATATTTATTTGAAATTTTGTAATTAGGGTAATATTAAGCCAATGAATAATGTGGCTATTTAAAATGTTTGATATAATTATATTTACAAGAATAAACAGGGAGGTCGGTAATCGGATACATGTTCCTAATACCCCCTTCTCCCATTACCGACCCCCTAAAATAATCGTGGTATAACTAATTGTAGTATTATAATATCCAATAAAAATAGTAGATATACATAAATATAATTAATTATAACATTCAGGCAATTTATTTTTTATTTAATTTATGTTTTAATAGTAATATTAAATTTAAATTTAAACTTTATAGTAAGTATATTAAAATAGTGTATATTATTATTTAATATTTAGTTATTAATCAGTATGTATATAATCGAATGAAATCATGAATCCCTAATCTATATCAATGACACATAAATAACTTATGACATATATTAAAGTAAAATACTGATCTATTTTTATTGGATATTATAAATCACATGGGGTCGGTATTAGGATAATGTAGGGGGTCGGTAATAGTAAAATCATATGGGTTGCTATAATTAAGATATTTTGGTTAATAATTATTCAAATTGAATTATTTTGATAATGTTTATAAACATTTTATCTACTATAGTATGTGCAGTATTAAGTTTTATTTTAATTAATAAAGTATTTACAATGATTTAAAAAAAGTTATGATTCAAATATTCAAAAACAGAATATTCCATTTGATCAAATAACAATTGTAGGATTACATATTTTTTTAAACAAAATACTTATTCATATTTATCGTTAAATTACTAACAGTTCATATATATAAATTATGTTGATATATCTTATAGTTACTGAGATACGAGAGGGGTCGGTATTAGGAAGGGGTCGGTAATCGGATACTTTTCCCTATGATTGGAAGTTTACTGAACATGACAAGCTATCGATATAGGTGTATCTTCAATTATGTTATAAAGGTAGATTATCCATAGTTGACATGCCCGTATACGGCTACTATTCACACTGGGTGACACATACTGCGCGACACACACTGCGCGACACACACTGGGCGACACAAACTGGGCGTCATCTTATTCTGATATATATCTAGGACATGCGCCGAATAGAATGCCCCTCATTTCCTATTGTGGTGTACTATATGGACATCACACAAATAGTAGAGAGACAGAGAGAGAATACGTGTAAATGCTATAGTTGTAGTCGTGTTCGTAGTTGTATTCATTATATATTCAAAAGCATTCGCAATAAGTGAAATACCGACAATAAATGAATTGTAATTCGATATCCGTATGTGTGTGGATATAGTGCTCATGTTTTATTATAACAAATCACAATACAGGCGTTGTCATCGACATGCATTGATGTTTACATACATGATAGTATTACGTTTGCGTGTATTTGTACAGCGACTAAACATGTCGGCTATGTGTTTAACCAGTGTACATGTATGTTAATGTTGCACTATTGGCACTAGTGGTATATTACCATAGAGCTAGAGAGAAATTTGGAAAAATGTCTCTCTATAGAGAGCTATAGCTCTATGTATATTACTAATAATTACTGTTCGTTATGAACTAGGAATACACATGATCTTAGTTGTGTTACTCGGTTAATGGGGTACCCTATAACATTACTGTATTACCATCAATAGTATACGATACAGTTGTAGTGTGAATGCTATTTTCTTGATGAAAGTTGCAGGTAATATAGTAAATTGAAACTTTTCTATTTATGATAAGGCAATCATTCCGCGTAAATAAATGTATCACGTAATATAGTACTATATACTATAGTATAATCTATATAGTATATACGTTACTAAAGTTGTTTTAATTGTTTAATTTAATTTATAATTAAAAATTATATTTAGGCCTATATGTTTACCTTTAATTAATACAATTATTATTAAAAAATAAATTGTATAATGAGATAATAAATTTAATTTCCTAGTAATGACTTGAATTCATATGCCTATTGATTAATCTAAATTACATTGAATTAAGTGACCTACATTTAAATGTGAAATAAAAATAAAAATAAAATGTTAATTAAAAAAAAATCCAATTAATCAGTGTACTAAATTACGAACAATACTATATATATATATATATATATATATATATATATATATCCATCTACTTTATTGTTTATCGACATCAATGAGAACATTAGTAGCATATATTTTTAAATTAATAGTAATTGGGACTTACAAGCTCTCCTGAAATAATTACTAGGAATCTTCTCTAGTTTTAGTGGTACCCATTTATTTAACATTTAATATTTGTATTTAAAAATAATATATATATATATATATCCATCTATGATGTATGCATATGTATAAATATTAATATAATTGTTATATAATTATTATATCAAATTATTAATAATCATAATTAATATTTATTTCATTTTGTTATTAGAAAAAGAATATGACCTTGGCAGCTATTTTACAAGATTTAGGAGGTGCTCTTAGCGAACCTGAACTTTGGGCTATTAATTACGAATGCATGAAAACTCTTTCAGCTCTACATTTCAATAAATTACGTAAGTTTATAATGTTTAATACTGATTATTCCATATATGCGATTAGATCATAAATACTTGTACTTAATACTATTTCCTTATTGTATTGTAATTTCATTATGTATCATAAACATTACAACTTGTACAACATTACCACACACACTGTAGAGTAGGATAATTGGTAGGATACCTATAGTAGGATAATTGGGTGTATACATAGTGTATGTGATCTGTAATTTGGGGAGATTTATTTTATCATTTTTAAGTAGTAAATATGACCTTATTATATAGTGTGTGATACTATATATTATATAATATTATGTAATATTATGATATGTTATATAATGTTATGTTGCTCATTAATCTGATAAGTAGCCATGGTGTGAATTTTAATTACATATAATAGTATCATAATTCTATAGGGACATATATTGAAATAAGAAATTAGTGGATAATAGTATTAAAGTAGATATAGAGTAACCAAGTATATATATATATATATATATATATATATATATATATATAGATCAAAAGATATACATATATAAATATAATGTATATGTGTAGGTTGAAATAGATTACATTATCATAGATATTTTTAATAATAAATGTACCTAAGTGATATTGATATTGATATACTTAATATAAAGTTAATATAGTTAAATATAATAAACATATAAACATATTATCATATTTATTATTATCACATCTGATATAGAAAACTTGATGCTTTAAATTGTATATATTTATAATATAATTAGCTTGAATATTCATAAATAACAGATGTTGTTGAATCTGTATATATGTTATCTAAATCTATATATTATTACACGTAACTCAATATCTCATATATATATATATATAAATGTCATACTTGACATATATGTATAATACATATTTTCTATATAAATATATTTAAATTAAAAATGTCATCTATAAGTTTAGTTACTATCATAAGAGGTCATAATATGCATTATTCATTATATTACATCAGCAATGACATACCCATACCATCATAAATAATCTATTGTATCCAGTGATTTATGATTGAGTGTTTGTATATCAGGTTGTACTTAAGCTTATGTTTGTGGGTCTAGGTTATATATAAATACATGGTATAAGTACAATATTTAAATATTAAGAAAAATTAAGATTATATATATATATATATATATATTATTTGAAATGTAAGAGAGACTAAAGATACAAGAGAATAAATACTAAGAAGTGTATATTCATATTATATTAATTTGTACACTATCATAGCTAAGGTAACACATACCAGTAGTGTATGTAAGTGTGAGCTAATTGTTTGTTTATATGTGTGTTATAATCACACTAATCTATTTAGCAATGAATTGTACATGAAAGTATTTCATTAATAGGTAATTAGGATATTATTAGGTAGGTGATTACATAATTAGGATATCATTAGGTAATATTATCACATGGTGTTACACTAGGGCATACACACTATACTGTAGATATGATGCATTCATAGTAAGTTCTTATAATGCAATATATATATAGAGATCTATAATCTATAGTATAGTCACTATAGTGTATGTATACCTGTATGTATACCTACATATTATGTATTTGTAATTACTATATAGTATATACACATATATAAATGTCAGGTATACGGGTTATATATGTAATATATATGTGTATAATATGTATATGTATATTTCTAATATATATATATATAATAAGTACATGTATATGCCTAATATATAACATATATTCATATAATATATAACATATATTGATATGTGAATATATATATATATATATATATATATATATATATATACTGTATAATATGTATAATGTAGTAATTAAAAGCATGTATAAACTACCACATTATATATATATATATTTATATAAAACTATTGTTATTTGAAATAAAGCCATTGTTATTGGAAATAGATCCTAATATGACTTTATTTAATTTTTCAACTATTACTAAATCAATAATAATATTATTAATAATAGTAATATTGTAATAGTGTTAGTTGACAGGTAAAACCTTACTAGTAATACATGTTATATATGTATACATGTGTATGCACTGATGGATATCTAGTATGTAGTATCTTGGTTATGTGTTACCTGGTCAGGTTCTTGTATAGTTACTGAATCAGATACCATCACATTCTATAGTTACTCTATAATTACAACAAATACAATTAATACAATGAATATAATATAGACTCTATTGTATAAAAACTACAAAATAAATATTATTGTATAGGAATAGCATGTTTTATTTTTATAAATAACACACAAAATCTAGATAATATTCACCATAATAGTATGCTAGTTGTAATCATAGAATTAGATCAAACCTAAGAATTTACCTGTTTTTATATATGTATATATGTATTAATCATAGGATGTGGTGGCTTTAATAACTATTGAAATGATACTACGATATATGTCTATGTACCGGACGATGCACTCACTTTACAGCCGAATACATATCACTTGAAACACTAGAGATTGAGCCCTGTGGTAGTATCAGATTCCACAGTGTTGAAGAGAATGAAACGTTGGAACTATTCTACGTAGCGCCCGAATCTCAAACCAGTGGAGTAATAGATACTAAGGTACTGCGTATAGTACATACTATAGTACATACTATAGCTAGCTAGACTAGCCTATAGTATGTACTTTAGGATACTGTAGTTGTGTTAGCTTATGTTCTAGATCCTAGGTTCTAGATATGATCTATTCCCCATTAAAGAGAAAATAAAACTATTAATTCCACTATTTCACATAATATTTGTCAAGAATGTGTTATTTATAATTTATATTATATTATCCAAATGGCTTATCACATAAATGATATTATATATATATATATGTATATCTGTATACAATGCATATTGTAGACATGCATATATGGTGTTGCTGTGTTACTATGGGCAACTGCTGATTACAAAATGCCAGCCAATCAGGAGCCAGCTCTTTCGGAAGAATTTGAGAACTTACTAATCTCGATGACACAAGAAGATGCAACACTTCGACCAACTCTTGAAGATGTTTGCAAGGTTTGATTTCAAATAAACTCTTTATCAGAATATACATCATTATCACTGCAATATATCTAAAGTAGTATCACTATTATATATATATATATAATATATTCATATAACTTATCATTCTTTTTACATCAGATTTATTATATAAGCTATTATTTATCTATTACATATAACTACATAACTATATAATGATTATATAATACAGGCATGTGATAAATATTATTATAAGCAAACCAATATGCATTCCTCTTCTGTCTGTGAAACTTTGATAAAAGATGCTAATAAATTACATGAGTTTGCTAATACAAATGTTAGTATACTTTACTGTCCTTCGCAATGTCCTTATTATCAAGCATAGTGTTAATCTAAAAGATCATTTGAGTATCCATTACTATGTCTATTAAAAATTGTATATTAACATATCAATAAAAATTATACATTACAATGGAAATTATATTATATTATCTAAACTATAGTATTATTAAATTATCACATAGTTGTTGGAATATTAACACTTAAATAAGATTCCAAACACTTCAAACAAGGCATCTACTATAGATAGAGGTGCAGAGTATTTGTATTTTTCAAGAAAGAAATTGATTTTCGGAACCAAATTATTATAAATTTAAAATATATGAAAAATTAACTTTTAAAATTGTATTTCTACATCAAATCAAATTTATTAAATACACATTTAAAATAATACTAAATAAATAATTATCAGATAAATAAATGTATATTGTTCATAATAATAATAATTACTATTATTAGTATTATTATATTATAATTTGTGAGTAATATGTATGTATTTATATAAATATAATAAAACATTAGAAATGTATTATATGTGTTCATATAATTTAGTATATATAAAATGTAATAAAACATTAGAATGGGTAAAAATAGAATGTTAATTTAAATTTATTTAAAAAATAATTAAATTAAGTTTAGAATATAATTACTAGGTATAATTATTTTCACTATCTATGCTTACCTGATAGCATTTTTAATACATTTTTTTTACTTCAAATATATAAAAAAAAATGTATATATAAATATATATATGAATATGTATGTTTTATATAAATATGTAAATAATCTTCCTGCTCCCTAGCTATAATATAATGAGTATTATTAATATATTAATAAAAAAATCACGAAAAATGTTATCAACTTTTATAAAATAACCCTTTTTCCTATCTTGTAATTATAATGCACTGACTACTCTAAAATGAATAACAATACCCTGTATTACTACCCCACCAATAGTTGCATGATAACCTAATAATAATGATTATTTTATTACATCAGCCAGCTGTGCTGAAAATGTTAGATAAACAATTAGAAAAGGACGCAAGAGAAATACATGCCCAGTTGATACACTGTATTAAAAATAAAGATCACATATTGAAATCCGTAAGTAGATATCATACTTGGGAAGTAAATCATGTATTCACGATACATCATGCTTTACAGGTTCAGCTTAGAGTTCTACCTGATAGAATCATTAACAAATCTAAACATGAACAGCTCATGGATGAAATCAACTCATTTGACATCGCTAATAAGCTAAGAAAGGTAGTATCACTAATATATACGTATATCTTATGTATATATAGATATATCTCTACTATGTAAGTTTATAACTGAATTATTGAACCCATAGTGTAATAGGCCCAGATTACTGACTGTCAACGCAATATTCCGTTCGGATGCTGACCTGATGAAAGCTCTCTTCAAAGTTACACGCTATTCTCTTTATCAAACTCCACCCCCGAGTATTAAGGTATGCATTCCCTCCTCTCCCCTTCCTTAACATCTTCCACCACCGTAACAAATCACTATTGTTTATTAATTTCACAGAACACTCGTCGCTCCACGAAATCGTTGCGACGTCAACACTGCATTAAAAGTTCATATTCAACATCATCAGCCTCTTCTACGAGTTCTCTATCTTGTGAGGAACCCCCTACCCCTAGTTCTCTCAGAGTTCACTTGAGATTAGATGAAGATACGGGACTTTATGCTCTGGAACCGTTCGATATAAGAACCCCGACCTCTGCTGCTTGTAGTACGACCTCTAAGAGACACACCCCTCGCCGTCGTAATACCACGCTTCAGCGAACACAGTCTCAGACTATCTACCAATCGTACGGTGGCGTCACCATGAGATCTCCATACTCTGAAGACTATAAAGAAAATCGATTCATGTCACAGGCATCGAATCCTAATCTTCATCTGACTCGTCCCAAGAGCATTGCTATGCCCGATGACCTTGACTACAGATGTTTAAGTATCGTTAGTAATCCCACATACGAAACACATACGCTATTCATATATTTAACATTAGTCTAAATCTAAAATTAATTTAACGATTTCGATGATGATTGATTTATTCAACAGTTAATTCTAATATATCGTGGATAGGATTTTATATTATATCATATCAATAATATATAAAATAATATTTAAGAATTATTTAAAATTTATATTGTTATTACTCATGATATTTTAACATATTTGTATATTAAAAAATATAACTGTATTTATTTAATTTGTTTATGATTATCCTATTTGCTATTTAATATTTCATAATAATGTCCTTGTATTAAATTTTCTAACGTATAATATAAATATATATAAAAAATATAGCTTACAATTAAAGAAAAAAATAATTCTTATTACTAAATAAGCATTAATTAAAGTTATACATCAAATTTATAATATTTACAAATAGTTTATACATTATATTAACAAGGCATATATGTATAACAAAAACAATAAATATTGCAAAATGTATTAAATAATTATTTACCTATTTTTAGAAATTTAATAACTTATACTAATTATAAAGTCATTATAATACATAATTCAATATTAATTATTATTACGTTATTAATTGTAATCATAATTGAAAAGTTGTTTCTTTAAACATGTAAATATTAATTGTTATTACGATAAATAAAATCATGTTTTCATAAAGCTAATTTATTTCATAAATTTATATAATTTATCTCTATTAAACTGAATGTTGAATAAGTGTTAACATAACAGAGGTCAAGGTTCGACGAGCTACAGTCATCTCCATCCCCTTCGTGGAGTAAAGACAGCGGTATATCTGGTATTAAGAATGCTGCGATGACATCAGCCTCTTGTTTCAACGTCTCTACCAATGCAATGTCACCTCAAGCACTGAATACTGGCCACTATGAGTCATATCTTCAGGTTTACATTCCTGTAATCTAGCATCTGTAATAATACAATGAAAGATAACACTTGTATAACAATAGTGAGTTTAGTATAATAATAATCTTATTAATCGATAGGTTGGCGATACTGCTGCAGATTATAGACAAAGAGAACGAATAGCTTTGATTAATTCTCTCCTTCAGAAGAACTTTCCATTGGACGAATCAAGTTTCCGTGACTTAGACGAAAGTGTGATGTGTTCGTACCTATTTATAGTAATGTTCACGTAAGTTAATGTAATCACTACTACCATCAGCCGAATATATCCTCTCTCTTGCCGGATTGAAATGGCTAACGTTCATGAACGCTATATCAGAAAAATACGCTGACTTGTACTTTACAGAGAATTTCATGATAAATCTTTACGAATGTGTTAATAATTATGCACCTATTATTAAAAGAAGGTTAATAATAATAATATTACTCAATATTTATAAAATACTTATAATTATTTACCATTAATACTTGATATTTGATAACAACTGAAATATTAACAAAATAGTTCATCAACATCGAAACCAATGCGAAGTAAGCGATCGATGAAAAACTCGCCGCATGAATCCCATTGGTCGAGTTCAACGAGCACGTCAAGTTCACCGGCGCCATCTATACCTCACTATAGTAATCAAGCTCTTCATATCTCAATACCGCAATCTCAACAACAACAGGAAGTCAATGCCCGTGACTCGGCATTCAAACCAATTCATAGAGTTTGCAGTGGTAGAGATGTTCATCCTAATGCACTGGTCTCTCATCGTATTAGTCATCGAGTGTTAGCTGTACGTCCAGTCAGCATGCATACCCCTCACTATCCACCCGTCTATGAAACCCCGCCCCCACCCCCATCCTCGCGTCTGATACATAATGTCAGATCTGATTATGGTTCTAGGTCTTGCGAGAATCCATCGAGATCTAATTTATCACGATCTTACTCTCAGGTTTGTAGGATATTTAGGGATGAAATAGAATGAAAACATATTCTCTTATAGTTATTGTTAATATATAATAAATTATTCTTTACTTATATAGTATATTAATAGCCAAACTAATAATTATTTATAATATAATAATTAATAATTAATGTGTATTATTATGCTTATCAATATGCAATGCAATAATTCATTATGTAATGTTGATCTTTACCAGATGGTGATAAACACAATACCTGAAGGACAAGATCGATCTTCTCTTAGAAGGAGATTGGCTAGGAATACTTCTGATATTAGATCTGAATATAAACGTCCGATATCAATATGTTATTATCATTCTATATGTCATTGTAATTATTATCTGTATTCTTATTGTTTGATTTTTATTATGCATAAATTCTATGATAACAGGTACTAATGCCAAAAAAGAAAATATGTCTGAAAGACTTCCCGCAAATGGTAGAGTTATTTATTATTATTCTGAGATGAAAATGTCAAGAAAATCTTCCCCATCGACCCCAGAACTGGTTATTTTTTATTAATAATTTTTATTAAAATATAATCTCGATAAAATACTGCGAATATATTGAAATCTACAATTTATTGATAAGTTTAGAATATTATGAAATAAATTACTTCTATTAATATATATATATATATATATATATATATATATATATATATATTAAATAAGTATACAATTTATATAAATTATTTGTATACATTATTGTAATTAAATATTTATTTTAGTCATACAAACGCCTATGCAAAGTTCAGGTAAGTGTGTTTTTGAGTGTTAAGAATTATTGATTTTCTCTGTTTGCCGCATATCCATACACGTTTTCTCATACTAACTTAAGACCTTCTCTCTCTCTCTCTATCTGGCTCTCTCTGCTCGCTCCATCTCATCATCATATCACATCATATTACAAACAGGATCCAGACACTCATCGCATCATTGAAAAGAAGCTGAATGAAATCACTCAGCATCTTATCATCGAACAAAAGAATCGACGTAAAACTCATCGCTACTACAACAAACTCCTCGAGATGACGAAACAGCGAAAATGTTTGTCCTGCGTATCCTATCTACATCAATATTTATACACATATGTATATTTACTCCCATACTTATATTAATAACTAAATCATATGGCTATTTACTATTCTCAATAAAAACTGTTCCTTAGAAAAATATTGATACAAATACTACATAATTCTAGTAATATATATATATATAATAAGCCTATGACTAATCTATTACCTATTACATTATCACATCCTATACCATACCTTACCGAATAATACATTATAAATAGTAGGGAGTGATCAGAAGCTGTTGTTGACTAATGTAGGCCGCCAACTGAACGAGTCGAACGAGAAGCTAGCCTACCTAGATGCCAGCAAGAAACACCTTCAGATGGTTCACGCCGAATACTGGTCTATACCCATCGACCTATTAGCGGCCTTGATTCACTGTCAAGTAGACGACGAGATGAGACTACAGGCAACAGATGATCACTATCGACTGTACGAGTTCTCTTCCGAAGATTGTTCTCCCTCCACCCTACAGGCCGCCACACCCATCGCTCTTATGGCGTACCTGTTCGCTAGGTTAGTGTCTCACACCGACCCCTATAATCTTTGTGTGACCCCCTTAACCTCTGCTCTACAGATCGGCTCTATCAGACGGCTACATCCACAAGTTCTTCTTCGTGTATAGATACGTGATATCTCCTCTACAGTTGCTCTACTTCCTGATCTGCAAGTATACCGCCTCGGAGAGAAGTTTAAACAGTTTGAATCATCATATCACTAGTGATTGTATACTTCTCAGTTAATATATATATATATATATATACACAACTATTGAGCCCAATGTGAGCGAGCTGTTTTAATTTCAAATTAAAGTCATACTTTATCAGCATTAGTAAACTGGTCACAATTTTTATTTTGTTTATAATTGTAAAAGTGTTTCAAATTATTTCAATTATATAGATAATACATATAATATGAATAATGTATATATATATATATATATATATATATATATATATATATATATATATATATATTTAGTTAAACATGTATGTGCATGTATTATAATATACAGTCATGTATTATATACAAATGTATTGAACTATAAATGATTGATGCTATTTAATAAAAAAAATGAGTACTCAATACATTAAGGGGTGTTATTGATATTTACATTATGTATATATATATATATATATATACTAATATAAAGCTAAGTTACCAGTAGTAAATATTTGTAGTAAATAACACTGGTAACTTAGCTTTATATTAGTTGTGAGTTTAAATGAAAAAAGCTTTGAGGTTAACCCTTAACTCATTAAGGTATTTATAATATAATAGTTCACTCTATGCTAACTAATGGTAATTAGAAAATCACGACTCAATATTCATTATTATAATTAAAAATATTAGTTAAATAGTCATTATTATAATTTTCAAATATATATTCATATCATATATTTCAGTTGAAAAATATTTTATTCTACTAATCATATCCAACTTCAATTTTAAATATTGTTTAATTTATATCATATACTTCATTACAAATATATGATATATATATATTTGTAACACTATATTATATATATATTATAATACTTTTCTTTCATAATAAATATTCATACCCACTATTATTTTTTAATTATTTTCTAGATTTTCATGATTATTTGAAATTCAATTTATTTTTAATACAAATTTTAAATAAGATATATAGTAATAGTTATATTGATTGATCTTATACTTGTACTAACAGAATCAGCTAATGAAATCAATACAAGAGTAAAGATTCGATCATTAACACTGATGCAAGTGTGGATTGAAAGTTACTACAGCATTGACTTCAAACATGACTTTAACCTTTCTTCTACTCTCAAGTGTTTCCTTCGACAACATGTAAGTGTTAATCATTGTTATATAACACTCATTGCATAATCGTCATTCAATATACACTATACATTATAACTCTATTATAATAGGATATCAAGGACAATAGAGAATCTTTATTACAATTGATAGAAAGATGTGAGCAAAAACAGTTAAATAACGTTTACATGAAGTCAAACTCAGAAAAAGATAAATATATCAGCAATAATAATAATAATAATGTTAGTATATCAAAATTTAAACTATACAAAATATCTCACCATTATTACGATATCAATTATCTAGGACACGTCTATACAAACAACAATTGATACGAATCTCTCGAATAACAAGCAATTCTCACTATTCAATTACACAGCACATGATTTAGCCAAGGAAATTATTAATTCAAATCAGGTATTGATGAAAACATTATTTATCCGTTATTTTAAAACCTTTATTTCTCTCTACTTTGTGATTACTGTATGATTAAATATAATAATTACATTTAGAATCTGTTTCAATTCCTGCATCCTGTGAACTTTCTGAATACTCAGAGAAGAGGGTTTCAAATTATCGATGATACTATAATATTGGATCAATCCAGACCCAAGTTTGTTCAATAAATAATATTCTTGTGATATATGTATATATATATACATATATACATATATAATCAAATATATTGAGTAATGCTAATTATTTGGTTTATACCCTATACCTGTTCATACCTCTGAATATTAAATATGATATAATCATTTCAATTAGTGATTGTGATGAAGATGTATTGGAATCCATTATTGAACATGATAGAAGAATTTCTTATTGGGTTTCCATTGAAATTGTAAGCTGTGAAAATATTAAGGTTTACATATGATCTAATTTGTAAGTAGAAACTGTATTAATAATATTAATGTATATATATATATATATATATATTTAATGAAAAGCAATTTATTTACATATTACATTTTTCAAATTTTACATGATAACAATTATAAAAACTAAATTTAAAATAAATATGTCATTGATAATGTCATATTATATATTTTATATTACATTATTAATAATATGTATATATATATATATATATATATATATATATATATATATATATATATATATATATTGGTACAAATATTATTACTAATAATAATAATTATACTAATTTTAATAACAAATATTAATAATTTAATAATCATAATTCTAAACATTTTAATTAGTTAATGATATATTTCTATAGTAGTATTAATATTAATTTAGGACCAAGTAAAGGTAATTATAAAGTTTATCCATACGGCACGGATCTGTTCAGAACTGAGGAACTTTGCAGGATGTATTGCAATTCTATATGGCCTGCAGAACATTGTAGTCAGACAACTCACGGTTAGAGCAGAATGTCTCTTAGCATATCTCTTGGAAACTATCTTAGCATCTCTCTTATCATTTACCACCTTTCTTAGCATCACTCTTATTATCACAATTAGCACTTCTCTTAGGGTAGAACCTTTCTTAGCATTTCTTTTATCTCCTGGCTTCACTTTTATTTCTTAGCATATCTCTAAAAACTTTTATTATCTCTTAGCATATATCTTAGCATTTTCTTATCTTATCTATTAGCATCTCTTATAATATCTCTTAGAATTTTCTTATCTTATCTATTAGCACCCTCTTAATAATTCTCTTGAATTTCTGTTATCTCCATTATTTAACTTAAGAATTTCTTTAATATTCTCACTCTAATAATTCCTTTGGTATATCACATATATTCAACTATTTTGTTCAGAATTAAACTATTTATTGCTAATTAATACGTAAATAGGCATGGAGAAACTTACCATCTAAAGTAAAAACTGTCTATGAGAATATCCTGAAGACTAAAGTTAGTGAATTTATGATAACATTATTAGAAATATTTAAATTATGTTTTATTAATACTATTCTTTATTCATAAATTAAAATGACTTTTATTATTTATTTAGAGCTTCCTTCAAAGTGGAGTAATGGCATTAACAAAAGATGATAATTTCAAGAATAGCTCAACCATTCCTTGTTGCAGCATCTTCATTCAGCAAATCCAAAATCTTGAAAATGATAATTTCCTCTTAGTTAATGGAATGTCAGATTGGACAAAATTATGGTTATTATATGTTTTTCTTATTTGTTTACATATTATTTTGATTTTATTTATTATATTGGTATTATATATTTATATTAGTTTTATATATTATTTGTGTATTATATTGAATTGAATTTAACATATATATTGAGTATTACATTATAATTAGTTTTCCTATCTGATATTTTCATTTTAGTAATTTCATTATTTTCTTAATTATATTTATGAATATACACAACTATTTGCTAATAATAATTACGGTTTTTATTGATTAAGTATGTTAGATATTTGCATTCAAGTAGTTGTTAGAATATTTATGTATGGTTCAGCTTTATATATTTGTATTAGTATTATAGATTTATATTATTATTATACAATTATTATACGACTATATAATCATTTCAGTATTATATGTATATTCTAGTATTATTAAAAGAAATAATGTTTGTAAGTAGTTTTTGTTCTTAGTTGGATAATTTACTATACTTATGATTATTTTTTAATATTTAAGAGTAAATAAATTGCACATATTTGTAATATTAGTTTTACTAATTATTTCTCATTTCAAATATAATATTAATTAATAATGATTTCAGTGAAGTCTTTTTATTAAAATATAAACACCATATACAAAACTTTAAATAGCACTTTTTATAATATATTTATTTATATTTGAAATTTAATTATCAAACAATGAACTTATGATGATATAATTGAATACATTTTTATTAATAAACGAATATAATCTATATTTAATTCATATCTCTTAATTAATTTTTATTAATTATATATATATACTAATAATATGTTAAATTACCTATGCATATAATAATGACATATATTTTCAGTATTATCAGTGACGCAATAGATCAAATCAGACATTTCCAGCTTCAGCCATACAAATTATCAGCAATTGGTTCAAATCTGTGGAAAAGTGTTGCGAAGGCTGCCACTCTCGACTTATTATCAATAGCGTCTCGTAATCCTGGAAATGTTCCGAAGATATCATCTTCGCGATCATTCTTCCAGAGGATCAAAAGTAGATTTCAGTGAAACACCGCCACACATACCGTATTAGACAATTGCATTTATTTATTTAATTGCCAATGAAACATATATGTTTTTGTATATAAAGCACGAATTTATAATATGAAGTTATAGAAATTTTGTTAATAAACATACAAATGAATTTATTTATAACACTTTTATTATTTCATGAACGTTCAAATATTAATAAAACAAACATTAATAAATAGTGACTCATCATTAGTGACGGATTATAAATCTGTCGCGTAACATAACATATTATATATATATACACATATATATATATATATATATATATAATTATAATTGTGTAAACTCATGGAGTTTAATGTATTCCCGTCTAAGTTTGATTGTCAAGCGCACGTGTTTGCATACTTTTACAAAGACTCAAGAAAAAGATCTTCATTATGTCTTAGATCCACGCTACGAGCTCTATATGTGTACGTTTCCTTCGACTTATCTCGTTACCGGTTGATTGGTTGAGCCAGCTCGAGTATTCGTGAGTTTGCTTTAGCCGTTTTAGCCGCTGAACTGACCACAAAGGCCATCGGGTTATAGCGTAGTCGATCCATCGATTCTCTAGCCACCGGAACCGATAGTTCATTTATCCTCGCCGTGGAAACTGCTTTACGAGATGCTACGGAAACTTGTCTGCAGGGACTGTATGATATCGGTATAAGCATTACTATTACGGTACCTTGTTGTGGTAGTGCACATATTAAAGCTACATATTTTATAATATCAATCGAAAGATCAACAAAATATCTAGCTATTTTGTGTAAATATATATGATATATAATTATATTCGTTTATTATTATAACCTATAGAAACTATATATATTTATTAAATTATGTATAAATCACTATATAGAATTATTATAAACCATAAAATATATATATATATATGTAATATGCCCATAATTATTTTAAATTACTTATTTTAAATTATTATCTGAACCTATATTAGAGATAATGCCTATGTGAATATATATATATATATATATACATTTTATATAGTTGAAATTTTGATGTAGTTAGAAAATGACAAATCGTATCTGCTTTAATCTAAGTAATGTATAGAAAATATCGAGATTTATAAAATTAGATATTTTAAATATACATAGGTGGAGATTACTTGGTAAAGGTAAATAGAATATTGATTTTCAATACACTGAGTTATGATAGATTACTAATATAAAACTGAGATTTGGTGATATTGGAGAATGCACATTAAAGTTAAAGTGATTTAATGAGATTAAAATCTAAGTAGATAATATGTGATATTAATGAAGAGATATTTGTGGAAGAGATATATAGTGAATGTTGAATAGTTGTAGAATTACGGAGAAAATAGATGCAATGTATAGGTTCATAAGAAATATATAGTGACTATGGGGATACTTGAACATGCGTGCATCCTGCAGGAGCTCCTAGGTCTAGACTTGATACTATTGATAGTGAAGTCATTTTCTTTGTTTTCTATACCTTAGCCACCCGAACAAAATTATATTTCTAATATATTAATAATCATAAAAATTATAACTATTAACTCGGTATGGGGTATGATTTATGCTATGATATAACATTTAGAAAATAATTTCTATAATTTTATTTATTTGAAAAATAAAAAATATTATATCAATGTGAATAATAAGTGAAATAAAATAATATATGATTACATATTTATATTTTATTTGAATAAAATATTCTCATATAATATTATATAATATTCTTATTATAATAACTATGACAATTATTAACAAAAATAAAAAATTCTGTATGTAATTTTTTTATTAAGAATAAAATAATCTAAAAAGGAAACTAGAACTAACCAAATGAGGATAGTTAAATCATTATTTGTAATATCTTCTAGAACATTTAAGTTAATAAAGTATAACTAAGTAACCTAATTATGTAATCATGTTTATCATGTTATATAATGTATAACCTAAGTGTATAAGTGATCTGTAGTAACGTAAAGGAGAGGCGTGGTATCATATCCTCACAGACGTTTTTATTGGGTGATATCATATAAATAATCACTTTATGTTTTTAAATGTTCTATAATTATACAGTATAATAAACCCATGCATGAGCGTTACAATTCATTTTAGTATTCAAATATAATACTATATAATTCTATAAATTCAAATTAATTACATTGAATTATATAATTATATATAGGCATTTAACTAATGAAAAATATAAATGTAATTATAAAATAAATGTATGGGGAATATAAGGGGAAAGTAACCTAATACGGACACTTTAACAATAAATGGTTTTAACTTTTTATGACTTATTATTTTTATTCAAAAATTACAATATATTAATATTATATGATTATAGATATTATTGTAATTTTAAAATTTTATTTAATCTTTTTATTCCATAGATAACGGGGGTGTCCGTATTCGGTACCCATGTCCGAATACGGACACCCTATGTTATAATACGGACACCCTATATACCACTAGATAAACTATATATTATTGATGAATCAAGCAGACAAATTACAATTACGTTATTTATAATTAATTTTATGAAAAATATATTGTAATTTAATTAGTTAATATTTTATTTATTTTTATTATTTTTTAATTAATAATACAATTTAAGTGTCTAAATAATAATTTTTTTAGAATTAGCTTTATTGGTAGTATTAATATTATAACGCACGCGATTTTTATGAAAATCAGAATAGTTCATACGCTGTGCGTTGATTGGTTATAGGGTGTCCTCATTAAGACATTTAGAGTGTCCGTATTAGGAACTTATATGACATCTAGATATATGCTTATAACTTAATGAATACTTGATAACAAATATAGAAATTAAAAATACAATTTTTAGAATGCTTTAGTTTTTAATAATATATTGTTATATTTTATATTAATACATTTATATATACTTGAGAAGGTTTTAAGTTGAATTTTTTTTTGATAAATTTAAAATCGTAATAAAAAAATCAGTTTATTGAATATAATATATTAGCAATATTTTATATAATTCAAAAATAAAAAATACTTTTTTAGACTATTTTTATAATTATGAATATTTTATTCATTAACAATTTTTTTGTAGGATTTATGGTTTCTGAGATACCGAGAGTGTCCGTATTCGGGCACTGTCCATATTCGGTTACTTTCCCCTATATTTATATGTAGATATATTTATATCTACATATATATTTAGCTATAAATAAATATTTTCTTAAAATATATAAAATCTATTAAATTTCCCATCCTCGATATAGAATACCTATATTGAAATCATTATTGATACTAATGTAATATTATTATCTGTGCATAATTGTAATTCGAACAAAAAGGCAATATAGTAGGCTACATTTTGTTATCGACTCGTCTGCTGAACTTTATAACTATCTATATGTTAACTATAGTTAATAATACACATATGTATATATATATATATATATATATATATATATATATATTATACGACTACCGATCAATCTCGATCTGGCAAAGCAAGTAGGGAACATATGGGTAATGTGGCCTTTTTAGATAATGTTGTATAACTTTATAAATATTAGTTATAATTAGATAATATTGTCAATAAAGATACATATTATGATATAGCAGAGGGCTGTTAAATCATTTGTTCATGTTATCGTATATAATTGAAATTATTAAGGTGGCAACATTACCCTCCATAGAGGGTAAGGTGGCCACCTTTTGCTTGAATCAGTGAATATATATATATAGCACATATGTATGCATTGGATATATCTTTATATATAAAGAGTAGGTAGACTATAGCTATAAGCCTCCTTAAATATATTACTATTATATTTATTAATGAAACGTAAATCTCGTGCGAGTGTAATGTGCCGCGATTTACGAATGCCCGTTTAGCGTGCATTCATTCATACTTATAAGCCATATATACATACATATTTATATATATATATATATATATGTGTACGATTATGAAGATCACTTATGGTTGACCGGATGAGTATGTTTAATTACTTGACCGGTGTCCTTAACGCTAATACACACTACGATATGTCGTATAATAACCTGTAATGATATAGCGTTGCGACTACACAATAGAATGAGCTATTGTTCCATTGTTACTTATATAATACATCGTAAACTATAATATATATATATGTATATATTTAAAAGTATAATTTACATATATGTCCCTATAATTAATAACAATATTTAAAATAGGTATAATATGTTATAATAATTGTAATAATAAAATAATTAAAATAGTATTGTATTAATATTTACAGCTTTACCGGATAATCGCAATACAATAATACCGATAGGATAAGATAGGACTGTTATGTATTCAATAATTGGGTAATTAACGTATACACTTAAAAATGACAGCGCTATATAGGTATACAGTAGTGATGTAAATTTTTCCGAGATTTTTAATGCCGAGCCGAGACTTTCATTTTCGAAAAAAAAAACGAGCCCGAGCCGAGCGGAGACTCTAGCCAAACAAGACAGAGCCGAGTTGAGACTTTAGGCAACTAAGACTGAGACTGAACCGATGCTTTATATTCGAGCATCATGTACATCAATAATAACCAGTAGGGGAAAGTAACCTAATACGGACACTTAAACAATAAATGGTCTTAGCATTTTACGACTCATTATTTTTATTCAAAAATTATAAATATTAATATTATATGATTATAGATATTATTGTGATTTTAACATATTATTTAATCTTTTAATTCCATATACAACGGGGTGTCCGTATTCGGTAACCATGTCCGAATATGGACAATGTCCATTGGACATCCGTGTTTTAATACCAATACCCTATATACCACTAGAATCTAGTGACTAGATAAACTATATATTATTGATGAATCAATCAGATAAATTATAAATTAATTATTTATAATTAATTGTATGAATAATTTGATATAATTTAATTAGTAATTCATTTATTAATTTTTATTATTTTATTAATTAATAATAAAAGTTAAGTATCTAAATAATAACATTTTTTTAATTAGCTTAATTGGTGGTATTAATATTATAACGCAAGCGATTTTTATGAAAATTAGAATAACTCACACTCTGCTCGCTGAGAGTGTCCGTATTAAGGATTTAAATGACATCTAGATATACGGACACTGTCTGTATTAGGATTCTTCCCCCCCTTAATATAGTATTACTAATTAGAATATATATATTATTAGATAATTGAATATAGGAAATATTCGGAATTAATTATGTTAATCATTCGGAGTTAATTTCACTAAGAAAATTACATAATATTATGAAAGTTGATTTAATAAGGTGCGGGTATGCGTATTAAGGTGCGGGTGTGCGAGTGTGCGAGTGTGCGTGCGGGTGCGAATGAGTGCTGAACCTTTGCGCGATCTGATACTCCTCCGGTACGCACTTATGCTTGGAGAGTTCGGCGACCCGGGCCGAGGTCTCCACCCTCTTCACGTAGTCGCTTACCTCATGGGGTGGGGTGATTTGAGTCATCGGTTAATCGGCGAGGCGAACCTCTCTCGCGATTATTCGCTAATATTTGCCGATAATCGCGCGCTTTTTTTCGCATCGAACATATATTATATATTTTAGAATATTCGCTACTGTGCGGCACACTCGACATCATCTGGGGGGTAGGTGGTAGGGAGCGGGATGCGGAGGGGGAGGGAAGGAGGTGTAGTTATTCTCGTAAATTAAAGCGGCCTAGGAAAATCCAAGGAAAATCATTATATATCGCTTTAATATATATATATATATATCCGTTATATTAAAAATGTCCTACGATATTACTAGGCCATTTTCATTATAAACAACTACCCGGCCTGGATTACTGCGGTATCGAGTACCCAGCGGCCGATCTATACATAGAACCGTACACGCAAGTGAACAATGGCCTAGTTGTTACACACGTCCGACGGACGTCGTCCGTCGCGTGGTGGCGTGGTAGCGTCGACAGAACAATAGCAGAGATTACGACCCATTAGATTCGTGCTAGGCCGATCTATTGTTCTCGGTAATATAATATTCGTGTTATCTCTATGCGTGTAGGTTTCTAGGTAGAGGTATATATATTGTTATATATATATATATATATATATATATATATATATATATATGTATATATATATATTAAATAATCACGTTTACACGCAATCACAATTTTATTGCAGTGTATTGTGTTTTCTTAATCAAATTAGATTATATTTTCCTTAGCCAAATATTTTCATAAAACAATCTATTCTGCTAGTACAAGGTAATATTAGTATTTAGGCGCAATCATTGTTATATAGGTGATATTATTTAGGTTCTAAATTGTTTTATAATATTTTTATTATTAAAAATTTTACATATTTTTAAATTATAATTTTTATATATATATATAATTTATATATATATATATCTTATTAGTAAGACTAATCATTATTGGTTATCCTACAGAAGGACATAGTATACATTAAAATACAATTATAAAACTAACAATAATTCAAATAATAATAATAATAGTAATAATAATAATACTCATAGTAGTATTGTATACTATATAGTATATATTATATACTATATGATATATATACATAATTGTTATATAACTTTATGTAAATCGTAGCTAAACGTATGACCTCTGACAACGGTCACAACTCTAACCACTATTTCCTATCGCCTATAGAAATAGAGATATCTATAGATACGTGTAGAGTGTTCAATGCAACTATAATATATCTGAATAACTCTACTAGAGATGGCTACATGTCACTATTACATGTCACTATTATATGTCACTATTACATGTCACTATTACATGGCACTATTACATGGCACTATTACATGGAACTACTAAATGGCACTATTAAGTAATGACACGTAATTCGTGAATGTTGCGTAACTACTGAGCGAACAATACACGTTCAATGCTGCATTCATAGGAACTATACACATTACACATATTCTGAACATGTTATGATTGTAGATTAATTATAAATGTGAAAAGTATACATATTTGTTTTTTTTGTTGGAATTTACCTATCTATTCCCATGTCAAATTTTGTTTAAAGTGACCATGGCTTCGCATGGCTAATATTGACCTAAATTAAACAAATTGTTTTGGGTATTTTCAATACTCAAATTTAAATGAATCATATTAATTCATATGCTTAAGCAGCCGAATCCATGATCAACATCATGTTTAACAGCACTCTTAACGTGCATGGAATGTTACAGTTATTAGTCATTCCCACTGTTGTGATATCAACGTGTTGGTTAAAGACCTACCGCGGTAGTTGTACACATCGCAATGATAAGATTAAGTTTCATATACATATACAAGTATTACTTATAGTGATCACTTGTTCGATGTGATGGCTAATATTATTATAAAAAAAAATGTTTAAATATCTTTAAAACATACAATTGTTATATAATATATTATGCATATGGCATTATTAAGGTCAAATACCTCGAAAGTCTTCTGACTATTTTATTTGTCAGTTTATTATTTGTCTTATATAATGATTACAATAATACAATTTATCTTATCTTATCTTATCTTACATATATTAATATCTATAGGTATTCTTGGATAAGTAGGATAACGGTTGGGTATAAGTGGGGTGTTAGAGAAGGTGACAGTGTATGTCGAAGTGAAGGTAGAACCGAAGTGAATTGGAAGTTATAATATCGGTGACCTTTAACCTTTCTATAAATAACCTATTTGGAATACGTATGTCGAAGTGGGCGTGTCAGATATCACTATGAGTCATGTTAATGATGTAATGCTGGTGTCTCGAGAGAAGGGGGTGTACTCGAATAAGGCGGTGATATTACAGACGAGAGATAATATGACCTAAAGCGAAACACAGTAGGGAAGGGATAGTAGATACATATAGTAGTAGAAATTGAGTAGATGAGCGAGGTGAAAAGCGAGGTAAATAGAGGTAAATAAGACATAGAAGTAAGTATTCAGTACTTGTAATTAGATGTCCTAATAAGACACGAGTGTATGATAACATGTGGATATATACGATAATAATCGGGAACATAAAGATAATATGCATTAATCATTATTTTCGGATCAGAGGAAAAAAACTCGAGAATTATAGGTGTGGGGATATAACGGATAATTTGGGTAGAGATATATATTATAGATGACTGTATTACATATGTATATATATATATATATATATATATATATATATTTAAAGGAACACCAATACAATTCACATACACACACATATATATATATATATTATATAATATATTTATATATATATATATATATATTTAATTATTCTCTTATGTTTGTTCGTATAATTTGGAATAATCTAGAATATTTATAAATTATTTGTAACCACGCCAAAGCGATACAGTTTCCTCGTAGTAATGACTCATCTATTAGGTACGGGGGTGTGTGCGTAGCGCATGCGTCATGCATCACGCACGCATGCGTCATCAGATATAAACCTGCCACTCGGGTTCTCTGAACGGTCCGGGCACGAAACGCTTGTGGGCCGACAATGTTTCCACGTGACTCGACGCCACCGACTTCATGGCCAGCGGGGACGGTTCGGTGGGCAGTAGGCGGGCCGGTAGGTACGTAGTGGGCGGCAGTTTATGTCGGGCGAGCTGTTCGATACGAACGCCCGTGCGAGGGCTAGCTTTCTTAGAGGGTTCCGACTGTTTAGTCGTGGTGGATTTTAATTGAAAGCGAATCGAATATAAGAAATAGAAGTAAGTATTCAGATGTCCTAATAGGACACGAGTGTAAGAGAACATGTGGATATATACGATAATAATCGTGAACATAAATATAATATGGATTAATCATTATTTTCGGATCAGAGGAAAAAAGATTCAATTCATATATTTATACATATAGTCATCTAGTGGTATGATAAGTGTCATATATCATGATCTATATATGCGCGTATGCCTGGACGAAAATATACTCCTCGGAGGTAGGCTGTCACATAATGGGCGTGACTTAAGTGGCGGCGTGGGCGTGACTAACGTGGAGTGACAGCGAGTCGCGCAGATGTCTGCGGTTGGTGACCGGTCGAGCGAGGTAGTCGGTGTGGTCGCTGCAGACGGCGGTCAGTGTACCTAGGCCTAGTTCTCTGCGGACCGACGGACGGTTGAAATCGCTGCGAGGACTTCCGTTACGAACGGAGCTGCGCGGTGAGTGTTGAGTCACGCGCGTTAACGCAGTGGTTCACAACCTATGACTCATGACCCAAACTTGGGACCTTTGGTTTTTTGTTTGGGTCATGACTCATGAGCCAATTATTAATTTACAAATTTGTTATCCACAAATTTTAATTAAAAAAAAAATGCTCCCGTATTATAATGTAATACAAATCTAGTTAATAGTTAAAAAATCAAAAAAAATTATTATGTTTTGTAATTAATAATTATCAAAATAAAGGTCACGATGAAAAATGTTGTGTACAGTCACGTGATAACGTAATAACAAGTTACGTAATCACGATGAACTATATATTTAGAATTTGTATACCAAGTTTTTCAATATTTATCTTTATAATCATATATATTTATTACGCACTCCTATATATCTACCACCTATCTATTTTGTTCATTATATTTCTCCCTCTATATCTATCTATATATTCCGATCTCTATCATTCTATATTTTCATGTCTTTCTATCTCTATATATTCCTTTATCTCACTCCATACCTCTCTCCATCCCTCTATTTCTCTATATATCCATCCCTCCATCCCTCTCTCTCCCTACCTCTCCATATATCCCTATCTATCACCCTATCTCTATATCTATCCCTTCCTCCCTCTACCTCTATATTTCTTTACCTATATTTCTCTCTTTCTTTACCTATCTTTCTCTATTTCCCTATCTCTCTACCTATCCCTCTATCTCTCCCTATCTCTCCATATCTCTCCCTATCTCTCCCTATCTCTCCCCATATCTCCCTATCTCTCTCCCCATCTCTCCCTATCTCTCTCCATATATCTCCCCATCTCTCCCTATCTCTCTCCCCATCTCTCCCTATCTATCTCCCTATCTATCTCCCTATCTCTCCCCATCTCTCCCTATCTCTCTCCCTATCTCTCTCCCCATCTCTCCCTATCTCTATCCCTATCTCTCTCCCTATGTCTCCCTATGTCTCCCTATGTCTCCCTATCTCTCCCTATCTCTCCCTAGATCTCCACGTATCTCATGACTCACCCATCTTTATATCCGTAGACGAAGTAGTGTCGCTTGGGTTGTGACAAAGACTCTATTCTTCCGGTGGCGGCGTAACACCTGGCGGACGAACTGGTAGGGGTCAACTCGTCCTGTGTGCCCCACTGTATCCGGTTCCTGCGGCGCACGGTGAACAGTGTAAACAGAGAAGTCCACGAAGAGGGCTTATTAAATATATTATTTTATAAAAGTTTATTAAAAAGTTAAATAAACAACAAAAGTTTATGAATATGAATATGAATATGTATTTACTGAATATTGAATTAATATACAGAAGTATATTCAGAAGCTATACGTAGCTTATATTAAGATTATCCTTATAACAAGGTATTCCATTAAATATATATTGCGAAATATTAACTTTTACACGACGTAGTATAGGTTAAAGAGAGCCTACAATGTTGAAGTAGGGACTACATCAATTTAAATAAAATTCAATTCATTTAAATATTTTAATACATTAATGTTTTCGATAACAATTACCTAGGAAAACTTCGCCGGACCTCATAAGGTCATTATAATGAATAACATGGCTATCAGTACCCTCGTCTTGCATAATAGTGCGCGCTATTATTATTAATTGATAACTTTTCTATGATATGTGATTACGTTCCCACCCACGTGACCAATACTATAACCTTGTATTTGATCGTTTCATTGTTTTTTTATATTACTATGATTTTATTATTATGTTTATCATTATTTCTATTTATTATTATATTTGAATGTAAAAGATGATATGACATTGTACGTACTGTTATGGGATTTCGAATCGATAAAGCTAATCGCTTTCATTGATCCTCCTTAGACTTTGTTTATAAACTGAATTCATTCATTCATTCATATAAATATATATATATATATACCACGTGACCAGGGGTCGGTTGTTTTGATAAAATAAGTTATCCTACGATTATCCTTGGACAATCCTCAGAGCAACTTCGCTAATGTTATATAGTATCCCGGATGATCCTCGGGAGGATTATCTTCCTAGCACAACTGACCCCCGGTGAGCAGGTTAACGCGGCGTCTTACCTAGATTTCGGGTCCATGAGCCACGAGAACAATAGGTCCGCTTTAGGTTCGGACATCTCTTGTACCCTTCTGCGATAGTGTAATGTATTGTGTATAACGTACCGCTCATGATAGGGGGTGTTAGGGTATGTTAGGGTAGGTTTACACGGTCATTACAATCTTCACAGATTCTCGTATGCGATGATGTTATCCTCACAGATTAGAATCTACGATCATCTTCTCATCGTATGAGTCATAGCAGTATGACGAAATATAGGATGACTCATCGTGTGTTAGATAGTTGACCGTGTGAACACTGCGTTAGTTTGTGATATAATAGCGTAGACAGGTGGACAGTTGGACGCCGTCCAACTGGTCCAATGGACGGATAGACAGGCCGCCGTTGTATCTACGCCACGTATTAACTGACTGTCCATCTGTCCCGCTACAACTGTCACACCCTTAGTAGTGAATAATTCAGCGAATATTAACTTAATATATTAATAAGCATTATATAATTTATCGTGTAACTAATAACTATTCGATGACGCGAACTTACTATATTTTAATTAAACTTCGCTAATTAGCAAGAAAGTCATATGACATCGCTATTCTATATATAGAACACATTACGTCATCACGGCGGCGGTATAATCTCTATTACGTAACCGTCACCGTTCACAATACACGCCGGTATTGCGTAATAGTGGTATCGTTGTGTGTGGTTAACAGTGTGGTTAACAGTGGTTAAGAAGCTCGCGACCACAGGATTAAACAACGAACACGCAAGCTAACTTTCGATGCATATTATCGAGAGAAATATTACATTTTATTATATGAATAGCTTTTAAACTAAATTAAAAATATACCTATATATGACTATATTTGATTTCTTTCGTAATTTTATAATTATCATTTAATTGATATCAATATATACTATTTAGTATATATATATATATATATATATATATATATATATATATATACTATATATAGTATATATATATAGCTATACTTATTGTAAATGACCTTGATACACTCTAACTTACATACATACATATACAACGTAAACCGTTTATAAACTTAACCGATATAACGTCTCTCTATATACTCGGCCTAACATGCTTAGGGGCGCTGGAACGATGGTGTGTATGTAGGGGGGACCAACCAATCAAAATACATTTTGTGGTAAAAGTGGGGGGGGGATCAATACATAGGAGGTCCCCTTTGATTTTAAAGTGGGGGGGGGGCATACACCCCCGTCCCCCCTGTTGCAGCGCCCCTAATCACGCATGATCGCAATCGAGCGTTGCGGTATAAACTAGTGCAGCATTTTAAGGATTTGAAAATGGGGTCAATTTACAAAAATTATTTTTTTTTCAATTATATATGTAAACAAATCTAATAAAGTAAACCTACTTACTTGTAATAAATAAATAGGATTATAATCCTATATCGTATATGATATAATTGATTATGAAAAAATATGATTTTTAAAAGTGGGGGTCATACAAATATTCCTTAAAAAAGGCATTAGTATATACAGCTTAAATTATAGTGAATATATATATATATATATATATATATATAATGGATACGAGAACATCGCTGACTATGCCTTATATCGCCCATCACGTGGTGGGCTACTAACTTTTTACAGAACACCTTAGACTGCGAGGTATACGGTTTGTTCTGATGGAACACGTAGGGCATGAAGTCCGCGTCAAGAATCGCCATCTTGTATCGTACGTTGTCACGTGACCTGGTATACGTACGTACGGCTTCGTTTATTGGTCGGTTACCGTGTGACCGTAAACTATATAGAATCGTAGTTTATAAAGTATATAAGTTAAATTCGCGAAATTTAATTTTAAATCTAAAAGCCCGTCGGCTTTTTATTTTACATAGTCTATATAGTTGTCGGTTGTAATACCTGATTATTATACGTATATGGTTATACGTTTCGTATATGTATATTATATATATATATATATATATATATATATATATATATATATGTATATATATTGAATTGAATTGAATATGGTTTATTGAGTAGACATAACATATAATGTAGTATACTAAAATTGAAAATGTAAAAAGAAATTGTATATATATATATATATAATTTCTACTCAATTATCTTATAATCCATACTCACAACGAGGGTACTCTCCAATCAAAAGAAATATATATATATATATATATATATATATATATATATCTCTCTCTAGTTATATGTTTTAGAGTTATACATGGTTATGGTTTTCTATAAATCATTTAGTTATGTGTTTAGGTATTAACTATAAGTATATAGCTATATAATTACTACATAAACCCATAACTTTATAACCCATAGTTTTATGTACATCAATGTTTGTGTATATTATATATGTAACTAGTATTACCGGAATTCCCGTCGTATGGTTTAAAGACTTACGAATAAATATCCCGCATCTTAATATACGAAACCATGACGTCATCTGCCCAATATACAATGTAGTAGTTCACCGCACAGTACCGTTACTATTTAGCTTAGATTTTATTTACGATTCTAAAATAATGAAAACATTTCGTAGGTATATTTCGTCCTACATATGTTATAAAACTTATTCCGAGGGTATGCATAAATATTCATATTAAGATATTTTATTATCCTCGTTAACCCAATATATTAACCTCGTGTTCATCACATAAATATGCCTATCTGATTTCGTGCATATACGTAATAGATACTTTTTGAATAGCTAGATTCTGGAATGGCGAAACTTGTGAATATTTACATTTGGTGAAGATATGACATTTTGTTAGAGAGAATATGGCAACTTCTGAAATAAATACGAGAATGACTACATTTGTTTAAGTATTATAAAATACACACATATATATATATATATATATATATATATATATATATATATATATATATATATATATATATATATATATATGTATATTTATTAAATAATATAATTAAATTATAATACGATGATAATGATACCTAAAACACTAATTTTAAAATAGCAAAATGTCCAGTAAATGTAGGTAATTCTAGTAACTAAGCTTTACTTTTAGATCTTACTTATTTTATATGAAGAGTTATCTATCATTATTAAGTTATGAAAGTTTCATTCCAATCAACAATACAATATAATATATATTTACGATATATTCTTATTGCGTTTTTGCGTTGTTACGATATATTCGTATAACTAAAGCGTCGAAATGCTGATCTATCCTAGTCTCTAGGACCTATACGATATATATATATAAAGTCTGGGGTCTATGGCTCAGCTGTACAACCAACAGCTAGTATACTACTACCTCTGGCTTATAAGCCAGAGGTCCCGGGTTCGACTCCAGGCAGTTCTTGTTTTTCTCTTGTGTTTATCAAGAACTTAATAAACGATAAATCAAAACACAAGACAAAAAATGTTACTATTTGTATTGTATTGTTCCCTCATATTTATTTATAACATGTATAAGTCTATGACTTCTTGAGGGGTCCATTTGTATCCGATATTTGTATTGTATTCAATATATATATATGAGATTTCAATAAATAAGTATTATTAAATTATATATATATATATATATGTACTATATATATAGTATAACCTGTTAGGTAAGAAGCGATTGTATCTCGGTACTTTATCTCCTCACTTCGCTAGCTACCTATTGTTAGATAATCTATTACCTCTCCACTACGTGACGATCATTACGTAACGATACCTATAACGACGACTGGCGAGTTATCCACGTACTAACGGCGTATCTCTATAGCCTAGCGCACCCGCGCCGGTTTCACCTTATCGGACTAAGACAAGACACGCCCCCAACCTCGCTCCGATTTCGTTGTCCGCGCGAACAATACGAGCTGTGTATGCACTAATCGTCTAGCGGTCAAGTAGTCTGATGACCAGCACCATCGCGGTACCATTACTAGCACCATTAGCACCACCACTACCACCACTAGCACCACTACCAGCACCACTAGCAACACCACTAGCAACACCACCACCACTAGAACCGGTACCCGTAACGCCTATCTATTCCGCGTGTGTTCTCCGTATACGCCTAATCTAATAATCACTATCGACTTATTAATAATAATTAACCCCGTCGGGTGGCGCTATTGTTCGTCTCGTTACGTAATCGATGCGCGCGCGTAACACCACGGGCGCGTGCGTGTGTGCGTTCGTTCGTGCGTATGAACGTCGTACATGTGCCACGAGTACTTTCCAAACGCACCCGCCAACACTACTATAGAATTAGTAGTATACTACTAGTTGCAGATGTACTGTAACTATAGGAGTGACCTATATCGGTATCTATACTGATACCGTTACTGATACCGTTATTGATACCGTTATTGATACCGTTATTGATACCGTTATTGATACCGTTACTGATACCGTTACTGATACCGTTATTGATACCTGTATCGGTATAACTACTGGTACATTTACCGGTACCTGTATTGGTAAAAGTATTGTTACCTGTGGGCATTAGTACCTACAGGTACTACCTGGTACTACCTGTACCTACTGGTACTACCTGGTACTACATGTACCTACTGGTACTACCTGGTACTACCTGGTACTACCTGTATCTACTGGTACTTGTTGATGCAAATTGATAGAAACGCTAACATAATTAAAACTATTTCAAATTATAATTCATCGTACGAACTATTATAATAGTTGAATATAATTATATTTCAGTATAATCAAAATATAGTTAAATCATTTGATAGCTATTTGATAGACTTGATTTAACCCCTACTAATGCAGTTGAATTAGTTGCCCCTCAAATCTCGTACACTTTATCAGATGTATCTTACCAATCATTTAGCTAATTAATATACTACACTCGACTATCTTTCTAACTCAGTAAACTTTTGTTGTCAATATTTAGAAATATTTGGCAACAATGTTGGTTAAACCTTTCAAAAATACTATTATTATATAATGGGTTCATAATTATTTAGTTTTTTTTAAATTTTAATAATAATAAAATGTCAAAAAAAATATTAAAAAATCCGGATATATTTTTTACATGAAAATCCAAAAATATCCAAACAAATTTGGATAAAATTGGAAATCTAAAATCCGGATTTAATTTTATAACAAAATGAAAAAATAGCCGGAAAAATGTATTAGTTAATCTACAGCATCTCAACTACACCTGAATAAAACATTTAAACATACACTAATTAAAAACACTGGTCCTATCCCTTTTAACATAAACCCGACAAATACAAAAACATAAATATGTCTCAAAAATCAGAAAAATATCCTAACTCATATACTTTCTATAGAGTAAACTATCAGATGAAAGTCAAAATTAAAAACATTCCTCTTGGCGCGATACATTTATTATGATATATTGTTATACAAACTTTCATAACAAAGTAGACTGACATGCTTACCTCAATTAGGTAACATGTTATCTGCGGGTAACGATAATATGCGTTAATAAAATAATCAATAAATATTACGAAGTATAAGCTATAAAGATATAGTATAATCTAGAATTTTTACAATTAACCTTTACCTTTAAAAAAACTAAATAATCAAAGATAGAATGTATAATTAATGAAATAGATTGTTTAATAAATGTTTAATAAATGAGAATATAGAAATATGATTTTCAAAATTAGTTATCAACTTTATATAAGGTGAACATTTCTCAACTGTGTGTAACCTGTAATACGGGAATACGGACAGGGCGCGAATACAGACAGGGCGCGAATACGGACATGGCGTGAATACAAACAGGGCCCGAATACAGACAGGGCACGAATACGGACAGGGCGCGAATACAGACAGGGCGCGAATACAGACAGGGCCCGAATACAGACAGGGCGTGAATACAGACAGGGCCCGAATATGGACAGGGCCCGAATACGGACAGGGCGCGAATACAGACAGGGTGCGAATACGGACATGGCCCGAATACAGACAGGGCCCGAATACCGACAGGGCGCTAATACGGACAGGGCCCGAAAACCGACAGGGCGCTAATACGGACAGGGCCCGAATACGGATACTCGTGTTATCTCAGGAACCATAAATCCTACAAAAAATTGTTTAATATGATTCACGGTCTTTAAATTTCGAGGTAACTAGATAGAACATTTTTTTTGAAAATTCAAAATCTCATAAAATAATTACAATTTTTACAAAATTTAAATTGCATAACATTAATATATATTATTATATATTGTGTTAATTATTCTATAGTATTTTTAAATGATGAGAATATTAGTTTGAAAATATTAGCATTTTATAAAAAGTAACAAATTTGATCAAAATGAATATTTATGTTTTAAATTGTATTATCAATTCTATATCTAATCACAAATATTTCCTGTAGATATAATATACGTATACTATTAAACATAACAAAATTAAACATATGACAAATTGACTATGTTTAGTTAATTATTGACTGAGAACTAATAAATTTCATAAGAAAAACAAATATTCTGAGATAATTTATGTTAAAAATTGTCTATATTATTTATAATGAAATGACGTCAAAGATTTTGCGAAGCAAAGATATAACACTCCCTATCTACGCAACGTGATTAGTATTCATATATCCAGCTGCTAGCAGAAGTATAAAAATCAATTTAGGTTTGCAGCTATTTGCATACTACAATTTTTTCATTGCTCTATTAAATTACATGCAATATACATTAGCTTTTAATCGCCACATAGATATTTATAGCATTTAAAACCAAAATATTCTATTGATTTATTATATATTAGTAATGAACACTTTGTTTTCATAATAAAAATAATAATTTAAAGCATATTATTTTTCATTTTAAAAGTGCATAGTTTGATACGAATTTACATTATAAACAACACATAGTTCTAAAAATTGACCTTGTATAGGTGGCGCTGTTGGTTTTATACAAAATAGGATTACACGATTTCGCGTGAGTGTTATATCTTTCCTTAGAAAAATCTTTGATGACGCTATGTTATTATTCTAGAATAACGCCAATAGCATTTATACAATAAAACCAACAGGTGTCCTCGAACATTCGAACATGGGGCCGAATATAGTATGGTTATTGGACACCCCCTTGTCTAAAAAACCTATCTATAGAATAAAAATACTAAATAAAATTATAAAATCACAATAATATATATATTCAGATAATATTAATATTAATCATAATATTATTAATGTATTGTAATTTTTGAATACAAATATTGAGTCATCAAATATTAAGACCATTTGTTGTTAAAGTCTCAATATTAAGTGACTATAGTCTAACTGTTAACTATAAGTAATGTATACGTTACTATTAGTAATAAGTATAATGTACACTTTTTTATATACAATTTTAATATTTATATGATCAATTTGAAATATAGTTATATATAAATAATATAGTAATATAAATCAAGATATACTATTAAAATTAAAATAAATAACAAATATAATTAAATATAGACTATGAATATAAAATTATAAAATTCTGCGGAAATAAATATATTTTCGTAACCAATTTTGTTTTTTTTTATTAAAACCATGGAAATTGTTCTCGTACGACGTACGACGTACATGTTATAGTATATATTATGTTTCATTATATATGTATAATATATATATATATAATATTTTAGTAACTGATATATCTTGTATTATATTTTTAATTGTTTTAACTAAAAAATGTATTATATGAGAAATTCTATAATTACGTATATTTTTACAATTACAGTAGAAGCTCGGTAACTCAACATGCCGATAACTCAACATTGCCGATAACTCAACATCCACAAAATATTTGGTTGGATTCGTATCTTTTACATGTTAACAAAAACCCTATTACTCAACAAATATAACTCAACATACATATAACTCAACATCGTTTTTATAATCCTAGCCTATACATTACATGTAAATATACATCCGATAACTCAACATTTATGATAAATCAAAATATCCCAAATATATGTTGTTGGATTCGTATCTTTTACATGTAAAACTACATTGCTCAACAAATATAATTCAACATACATTATTCAACATGGTTTTATTTAATAATATATGGATATAAATATATAAACGTAAAAATACAATTACAATTATTATATTATCATACGAGTACTATTTTGAATGCATTTATGTGAACAAAATATTAATTAAGTCATTAATTTATACATCCGATAACTCAACATACTCGCTAACTCAACATGAAAACTCCGTCCCGTCAATGTTGAGTTATCGAGCTTTGACTGTATTATAAATGTCAAGTTTATCTGATAAACTATATCTGCGTCATTATTTTCAATTTGAAAAAGTATCGCTAGACGTATTAACACTCATCTGCATTCGAGTGTCTCTAAGTTTGTATGATGTAGCGGTGGTGATGTAATTATATCTAAGATAAATTTAATAACCAATTAGAAATATGTATTGGAAAAATGTAATAGATCAAGTAGATTATGTGAAGGTTTTGGGTGTGTATGTTGATTCCAAACTAAATTGGAAAAGAAATATACATTCATTAAGATGTAAATTATCTAAAATAATCTCGGTATTTCATAAATTGAAAAATAAGCTAAATACGTCTGCCTTATTGATTATATTTAAGTCTTTATTCATTTCCTCTTTATCTTATTGTATTCAAATATGGGGTCAAGCGTATAAATCAAATACTAATTATATTAATGTTTTATAGAACAGAGCCATGCATGCGAATTATTTATAAGATAAATCGTTTTAAAAATATTGATTATATTTATAAAAAATTAAATATTCTAAAATTCAATGACTTGAAAAAAGTATATATGTTAAATTATATGTATAAAGCATTTCATAATAAGTTACCTAATATTGTACAAGTAAAATATTTGAAAAAATATTCAAGATACAATTTCAGAAATGATAAATTATTCCATATTAAAATGAGTAAACTCAATACAAAGATTAAATGTTTTTCTGGTTGTATTCTTTGGAATGAATTTGATTTTATTATAAAAATTCAATTACTTATAGTATTTTTAAAAATAAGTTAAACAAATTCTATATAAGGAAATATTGTTACATCTAATTTTATTCATTCATTCTCTAGTTTACTTCATTTAAGAAACATATATCGGAGACAGGATCCAGCTTTAACAAGTGAACGCCTTATCCTTATATTGAAGATATTATTTATTTATTATGCTATTATTATATTACTCAAATTTATTAATATTTTTTATTTCTCGATTATAGGGGAAAGTAACCGAATACTGACAGTGCCCGAATACGGACACTCTTGGTATCTCAGAAACCATAAATCCAACAAAAAAAATTATAATGAATAAAATATTCATAATTATATATAGTATAAAAAAGTATTTTTTATTTTTTAATTATTCAAAATATTGCTGATATATCCAATAAACTGATTTTTGTTAACGTTTTTAAATTTATGAAAAAAAAATTCAACTTAAAACCTTCTCAAGAATATACAAATGTATCGATATAAAATATAATACTATATTATTAAAAAATAAAGCATTCTAAAAATTATATATATAATTTCTATATTTGTTATCAAATATTCATTAAGTTATAAGCATATAACTAGAGGTCATATAAGTCCCTAATACGGAAACTCTAGATGTTTTAATAAGGACACCCTATATATAACCAATCAGCGCGCAGCGTATGAACTATTCTGATTTTCATAAAAATCGCGTGCGATATAATATTAATACCACCAATAAAGCTAAATATAAAATTTGTATTATTTAGATACTTAAATTTATTATTAATTAAAAAAATAAATAAATTATTAACTAATTAAATTAGAATAAATTGTTCATAAAATTAATTATAAATAATGTAATTGTAATTTGTCAGTTTTATTCATCAATAATATATAGTTTATCTAATGGTATATAGGGTGTCCATATTATAACACAGGGTGTCCGTATTCAGACACGGGTACCGAATAAGGACACCCCCGTTATCTATGGAAATAAAAGATTAATAACATTTTAAAATCACAATAATATCTATAATAATATATATTGTATTTTTGGATACAAATAATGAGTCATAAAATGTTAAGACCATTTATTGTTTATTTAACATCTAGAATTTAATCTATGGGTTATTGAGAACAATATCTTTATCTGGGTGTTGGGATTTACTATATGAGTTTTTGTAGTATTTAGTTGAGTTCATCAATAAATAATACAATTTAATTGATATTAAAATTAGTAAATATTTTAGAAATATAGGATTATTTATTGATACTATATGGTGATATATCAATCATAATTAGCTAATGTTTATCTGCAGAATAACTGAAATCATTTATCACTATACTTTAAAATAAAGGTTTACATCTAAAACCCTATAATAAGAAAACAACAATTCTGTCAAATTCCTATTTAATTATGAAATATTGGGAATAATACATATAGTGTATTGTTATTTAAATGACATTTATGTAGATATTGTTAATTATTATAGATATTGAAGATTATTACTTTCATAATTATGCGTCTTTTATGAGATTAATCTTTGGTCATAATTATAATTATATATATATATATATATATATTCTAAAGCTTAGGTACCCTTGCGAATATTTGCAAACATCTAACACGTTTATCTACACAAATTGCGAATATTATTATTCGTAAAGAGTAGCGAACATTGGCAAGTGAGTCATCAACTCTCAGTAATCTCGGGATAATTAGCGGGAAAATATATGACGATAAATCAAATATAATTATAATATAATATAAATAATAATAATGTTATTTTCAAAATGTATTATAACTCGCTACTTAGTCACGTGACGATGTCGTCATCGTAGTGGGATCACGTGATATTGACGAACGCACGCAACTGACCTCATTCGTAACCGCTAACTGTCTTATCTAGGAGTTGACGCGATGAGAGATCAGCCCACTCCCATATGTCGTTTATCCGGTGTCACTTTGAACGCGTTCACTTTTTCTACTGCTTTCAACTGAATCTTGACAGTAACATCTAGCGATTCATGTTTAGAGAATTACCCAAACTAAGTTATTTTTCTACGTACCACCATGTCTAAGATGGGTTTTTAGTTTCCAATTGTCCTTCTTATTTCAGTTTATACGTAGATATTAGTTGATATTAGTTCAACGATCAGCCCACTTCCAAATATCGTTCATCCAGTGTCACTTCGAACGGCCACTTTTTCTATCACCTCGAATAGAAATTTGCAATCAAGTATTGGCTAGCGATACATGTCGAGATATATTCCCAACCCTTTCCTATCAACACCCCAGAGGTCAGTAATCATTGCACAGTTCTGTGCATACTTTCACAGCTAAATATCAATATGTATCCGCTTCATCAGAATATTACGGATATATCACTGTCCAAAACTTTAATACGCATTTACCTCTAGGTATACTCCTTAATAACCATATATCATATATATGATATATATCATACAATTCTATAAATAATGAGTTAAGTATGAAGTATACGGTATAATTGTTATAAATATAAAAAGCGACTGGGCGTGGTTAGGAACATTCATATTGTGTACTAGTAAATAAGAAGCGAATAATAGTAATAATAGTTACACCGCTTAAACATCGATGCGCTATTCCTATGAGTTAAATATAAGAGCAATATATATATACATATATATATCTATATATATATACCATATATGGTATCAATTGTAACATAGCAGTGTTTACTATAATTATAACTGATCCGTATTCTGATGAAATGGATAAATGTTGATATTTAGGTGTGGAAGTATGCATAGAACTATGCAACGATTACTGAAATATTAGATATTGGTAAGGAAGGGTTGGTATACTAAGTTTACCTGTTAGTTAATTATATTGTTATTGTTATTTTGGTAAAGTCCTTTCATCCCATTCAGAACTTAGATGAAGTTTTCACTTATAACCATATATGGCTCTAATGTCCCTTCGAAACCGCTCTCACGTTAAGGCATCCATTGTTTTAACGAGATCCGATCATTTATTTATACACAATTATATAAGATCAGTTCTAAATATTATGTTAAAACCTATGTTAATGGTTCGGACTGGGCTTGAACTCGCGTCTGTTTACCTGTATATCTTACACCTTTGCCAACTGGTCCACACAGCTATACCTGAACTAAAGTTCATTATATATATATTTATCTAGCATTTTAACTATAGTTATATCTAAACAATTTATTGATAGTTATCTAATTTTTACTGGCAAATTAATAAAAAATATATTTTATGGTTAGTTTATAATGCATATTTGAGGTACTTCAGTAAAATAATTATGGTATTCTAATATGAAAATATACTTATTTATCTTTAAAATTATGTTTAATATATTATTCAAATGTAACTATAATTGTAGTTACATTTGAATGATATATTATACATGTTATACATAATATTTTGTATAATAAATTAAAAAGAATGTAAGCCGAGCCTTAAGAATAGCAAAGAGAACATCTTCAAGTATTGATATATTATCTAAGAATTCAAGTTATTCAATTCACATAGGTATAGGTTTTCACATTGGGGTGTAAGTTTTAGTGTTTTGGAACAAAATTGTAAATATGCTGTTGCACTTTCGAGTGGTCATATTTTCCATACCACTGCACTATTTCTGACTCTCTTGCTTTGGCTCCAAGCGCCACACCCTGGTAAACCACTTCAACTAGTGGACTAAACTTGCAAGAGGGGGCTAGGAGAGGAGACTGGCGCCACCTAGCGTAAACGCCCCCAGAAAGAATCATAATGAACAACAACAATAACAATTATACCATGCCGGATCGGTTGAGCCCCGGAAAAACAACGACCGCGCTATCTATTGGACTATCCCAGGATGGAAGTGTTAAATTGGCTACTGGAGATACAATAATTAAAAAGAGAAAAAATAAAAATAAAATAAAAATAAAAGTAAAACTAGCAACGAGTATAACGACTATTGGAACTTGGAATGAGAGAACACTGAGCAGATGTGGAAAATTAGAGGAATTATCAAGAGAACTCGATCGCTACAGATGGGATGTAATTGGATTGGCAGAGATAATATGGATAGGAACTAGAGAAGAAATAACTGATCACGGACATAAATTCTTCTATAGTGGACATGATAAGTTAAAGCGATACGGAGTAGGATTTTTAATCAAGAAAGAGTTAATTAATTCCATACTCAACATTAACATGATTTCCAGCCGAATTATCTCCATACAGTTTGCAGCCACACCAATGAACATCATCATAATACAGGTATATGCACCAACTACAGATTACTCTGATGAAGATATCGAAGAATTTTATGAACTCATAGAAGACACAATATCAAAAACACCTAAAAAGGACTTCCTAGTAATATTTGGCGATTGGAATGCAAAAGCTGGAACTGATGCACATAATATGTGGCCTAACTCTATTGGTCGCTTCGGCCACGGTTCTACAAACTCTCGTGGTGAAAGATTATTGGAGTTTGCTGAAAAACATAAGTTTGTTCTCGCTAATACACTTTATAATCACAAAAACTCTAGAAGAACTACGTGGCACGCTCCAAATGGAAGAACAGATAATCAAATTGATTACATATTGACGCCTCAGAGATTTAAGTCGAGTATAATTACTACAAGTACAAGAACATATCCTGGTGCCGATATTGGCAGTGACCACGACTTAGTATTATGTAATCTCAAACTGAAATTGTGTATAAGGAAAAGAGCAATCACGAACAGGATAAGATTTGACCTAGATAAACTTGAAAACGCAACTACTGTTAATGACTATAAAGTAAAACTTGATCTTGAGCTTTCGCAAGTGAAAATAAATGAAAATGATATTACTGAAACTTGCAACATGGTTGAAAAAGCTATCTTACTAACAGCGGAAAAAACTATTGGAAAATATAGGAAAAAGAAACAACCGTGGATAACACACAATATCCTTGACTTATGTGATGTTAGACGTAAACTCAAAGCGCAAACAAAAGTAAAACCAGTAAAACCAGAATTGAAAGACAAGTACAGACAGATAAATATCAGAATTCGTAATTTGATTAAGGAAGCAAAAGAAACATGGATCCAATCCCAATGTACTAGTATAAATGAAGACATGGCAAAGGGAAGAGTTAACAAAAAAGCTTATCAAACATTGAAAATATCCACAAAGACAACCAGACGTAAAACAATGATCATCTTAGATAAAGATAATAAGCCCGTCACTGAAAATATAGAATTGATAAAAACATGGACTGAATATTGTAAAGATTTATATAATTTTAAAATTAAACCAGACAATAATCTACTAAAATCGAATATAATGAACAACAATGAAGAATCACTCCCAATACTTGAATCTGAAGTCCGTAATGCAATTCGGACTCTTTAGAATGGGAAATCGCCAGGTCCTGATAACATTCCTGGTGAACTTCTAAAAACGGAGGTGAAAGTCTGATCAAAATATTCACCACAATATGTCAACAAATATGGAAAACAAAGAAGTGGCCAGACCAATGGACTAAATCACTTATAATACCAATTCCGAAAAAAAGTGACTCACGGAAATGTTCAAACTACCGCACCCTGAGCCTTATCCCGCATGCAAGCAAAATACTTCTAAGAATAATCATAAACCGTCTAAACCCACAAGCTGAAACAATCCTAGCAGAAGAACAGGCAGGCTTTAGAAAATCCCGAAGCACAATTGAACAAATCCTCAATTGCAGAATTCTCATGGAAAAGCACATAGAAAACAATAAAGATGTATATCACAACTTTATTGATTTTAAAAAGGCTTTTGACCGTGTATGGCATAAAGGTTTATGGCAAAGTATGTATAACTTCGGAATATCACAAGATATCATAGAAATAATAGAATCATTATATTCTAGCTCTACTAGTGCAGTCCTTATCAACAATGTAAACGGGAGCTTCTTCAACACAACTGTAGGAGTCAGACAGGGATGTTTACTCTCTCCAGTATTGTTCAACATCTTCCTTGAACAAATTATGATTAACACGCTCGATGAGTATACTTCAACTATCTCGATTGGCGGTCGAAAGATCAGCAACCTTAGATTCGCAGACGACATCGACCTAATAGCAGGAAGCAATACCGAATTACAAGACCTGACAAATTGACTAGTCGAATCTTCAAAAGCCCACGGCATGGAAATAAGCCAAGAGAATAGCAAAACGATGGTAAATTCAAAGTATAATGATAAGTGCGCTAAAATCTACATGGATGGAATACTACTCGAAGATGTAAAAATCTTCAAATATCTAGGAGCGACCCTAAAATCGGATTGAGCGTCAGGTAATGAATTACGAATTCGCATAGCTACTGCTACATCTGCAATGATAAGATTAAACATTATATGGACCAGTAAAAATATCAGCTTTAAAATAAAATTCAATTTATACAGATCGCTAGTTCTATCTATACTACTATACGGTTGTGAAACCTGGACGCTAATGTCAAATGAAGAAAAGGGGATCTCGGCATTCCAAAACAAAGCTCATAGAAGACTTCTTGAAATCAATTATCGACATATGAAAACTAATCAATATGTAAATGAGACAATAATAAAATTGGTAGGCAAATTCGAACCTCTGCTGACAACCATCAAAAGAAGGAAAATGTCATACTATGGACACATATGTCGCCATAATAGTTTGGCAAACACTATCATGCAAGGAAAAGTTGAAGGTGCAAGAAGCAGAGGTCGCCCAAAGAAAGACTGGATGTCAAACATCACTCTGTGGACAAACAAGTCGTTAGATGAACTGTTGGAGAAGACGAGGGATAGAGACAGATGGAGAAAAGTTGTTATTGTTGCAAGCAACATGATTCCCCCTACGATGCATGCGTCACGGGATTAAAAGTAAAAGTAAGTAAGGTATATCATAATTACGAAAGTTAATATTTAAAATACAAGATATTTTATCTGATCTAATAATACAATACGATTATCTGATATGATATCACTGTTTACGTGGTTGGTTATCAAGTTAAATAAGGTATTATATACATATGATTAGATTATTGACATGAAACCAGGTATGAGAGTAGGTTAATATATATGCTGTTTACATGTGTATGATATAAGAGGGACTATTGAATAATGTGAGTGATGAAAGTAAGTTTGTTAGAGTTGAGAGATATATTTAAATCACAAAAGTCCATAGTACTATAAACAGTATCGACCTAACCTCTGTTGAAATGCATCAATGAATAAAGCCTCAATCGGATACGTTGCAAATTAAGTGTTATCGGGGTAAAGGATTGCATGTACAAAAGTGAAATGAACATAATATTATTCAGTTATCAGGATATAAATCTTTACTTTAGATTAATTTATCATTTTGTTAATATATGATACATAGGTATATCGAGCCCAATCACATACGCAAAAGGCTTTGGGTATGTGCTACTTATTTCTCCATTAAGGGGGTATTCCACTACAAGTATTTCCGGCAACTTGTCAGAAATATTGTAACTTTAAAATTAGATTCTATCAAGTTAACTACAATTGTAGTGTGAAACCCCCTTACTTTACGGCAACTTGCTGAAATATAGTAATTATATAGGGGGTATCCTAATTACAACTTGATAGAAAGTGGTTTTAAAGTCATAATATTTCCGGCATCTTGCCGGAAATACTTGTAGTGGGACCCCATTTATGCGGATGTCCAATGGAGAGCTATTTCTATTGAATATATGATCGGATATCCATTAGTATTTAATTATATATCGGGTAGACATAATATATCTAGCTATTTAAATTAATAAATATAGCAATGATTATGTGATCAACTCATTACGAACAGAACATATCTTAAATGTGTCCATTTAAGATGAACATATGTAAGTATAGCACAATACATATGTGACATAAAGATAAGTACATTTAATAGACGAATTTAAATATATGAATACACTTATTTTTTTAAATATGCATATATTTTGTAACTATACATAGTCCCTGAGCATTTAGTTCAGTATTATGTATAACTACTGGAACTTAAGGGGTTAGCGGTAAGTACAGGTTTACAGCGGCAGCTCTATTACTACCTAATTGTTTAGATAGATTTAAGGTAACGATTAGTGAGTTACTCGGTACTATAGTAGTATACCTTAGGTACTGTACCTGTAGTAGAATGCACGTGGATACGTACTTAATCACGAAGCATAATAAGCATTACGTATAATGAAAGCATTATATGTAAGAGGACATACGTCATTCATCCGGTTAACGCATGAATTACTCATTTGGTTAGCGATATAGTTGGCATTATTAAAATGAATATTAAGGATCTCTCGAAATACGATAACCGTTGATGGCATTATATATAATTGTTCCACGAGTTGTATCTCGACTTGAATACATAATGAATAAGGGTGTTTACATTTATGATTACTATTAATAAGGCGACTATCCCAGCAGACTATTTTTTGCAATATTTAGCTAGATCCAATAAACAAAGCAAGAAAAGTTGGTTAAACTTTTCGCAAATATTCATATTAAATAGTGAGTTCGTAATTTAGTAGTCTTTTTAAATTTAAATAAAAATAAAATTATCCAAAAAATCTAATAAAAATAGGATATTTCTGGATTATTTCTTACCGTATATTTCCAGATTATTTTCTTGCTAAGAAGACCGTATTTTCCGTATTTGTCAAGAAATCGTTTGCCAAAAAATCCATAATAATCCGGATATTTCTAACAACAAGTTTTCTTAGACAAGAATATACCGATGTACATATCATAGATGGTTGCAAAATAGCACATGGGAATAGTGCAGATGCAGGAACATATATAATAATACTTGCAGTAGGTTACAGATGTTTGACGGAGATGATACGATACCTCATTAGGCATGTATGGCGGAGAAGAATTAGGTCAAGATAATACGGGATCCACTAATGAAAGAAGTGATAGGTCTCTACGGTAAGTATAAGAAGAACAACGCTATAGTAACATCTCTTTTAGTGGCGCCACTCTATAGAGTGTTGGTTTTAAATCTGATGAGAGGTAATGGTGATGCTTAATATATCATAGTCATATTATAAATCATTGATGATATATCCGAAAACTACTGTATTGTTTATCAATACGCTTAGATAACTTTATAAATACTGAAGGCAGCTTATTTAATATATATATCAAATATATATATATATATATATATATATATATATATATATATGATGATGATGATGATGAAATAAGATTTATTAGATAACGTTACAAAGTGATAACACTCCTCGTAAATGCACGTAAATAAATAACTGATAATAAAACACACAAAATTAAAAACTAACTGAACACAATGGATGTAATAAAAACGAAATATAAAAAAATAATAATATAATAAATTTAGATAGTTACTATATATGATTTTAAATTAATGCGATGATATATTGAATGGATCTTATAAATGAATGGAGTGCATACCAGAAATATGGGATAATGTATGAGAATGAACGTTTCTGGAATTTTAGGGATGATGTCTGTGGGAAAACGAGATGTATACTAGAAGTTGAACGTGTATCGTTGGTGGTGGAACGAATTAAGATACATCAAATATATATGAAGGAGTATATGAATATATAGATTTGTGGGTAATAGAAAATAGTCTATTAGATATCGTTTTTTATTGACTATAGCATTACTAGTTTGGTAGAAGTTGAAAGGAGTCAGTAGATATGTGGTCAGATAGTATATTATTGAAAATGGATCGTATGGCTGATCTAATTATTATGTTTAATGGTGAAATGGAGAAAACATAACATTATATAATAAGAACAATAATTGATACGATAAATTACAAGTGAATTAATAAGGACAGCACACAGGGGACGAGTAATATGTTTAAGGATATATCTAATTCTAAATAAATGAAATTAGAAGCTTTAGAAATGTTAGAAATGTGGCTAGAAAATATAGATGAATAAATAGAAAATGACATCAAGTTTGAGGACTAATATGGAAGGTTAAATAAGAAGTTTGCCAAGGTTAAAGGAAGTGAATGATGAGGAGATCATAAGAATATTGAGAAAATTAGTTTTTGAGGTATTTAGTAAAGATATTAATAATATTATTGGAAAGAAGTCAGTATTTAATAGAGAAGGCACACTAAATTAGTTGAGAATTATCTAAAGTGGATATAGGGAGTAAGGATTAGAGTTAAATATCGTCAGCATATATATATATAAATAAATAAATCAGATTTATTATTTCATATTGTAAAGCACGAAATAATGGAGAAGTTAATAAACAATTGTATTTGATTTTTTGCGAGAACTTCCCCAATCATCATATTCTAGATAAGTTAGATTCTCATGAGTACAAAAATGTAAATATAAATAAATAAGATGTAAAGAATAAAAATATGTATCAATAAGTCAAGTTAAAAATAAATTATGTAAAGAATAAAAAATATGTATCAATAAGTCATGTTTAAAAATAAAAAATGTAAAGTTATATAAAAAAATCATAGAAACGAGTTGAATTCTGAATGCCAAACTTTAAAGGAATAGAATAGCTAAACAAATACAAATGAAAAAAATAAAAACTAAAACAAACAAGATGAAGGTTTAATAAATAATACCGTAAACAAAAATAAAATTAGATAATCAATTATTTAATTGATTTTCATATTTTGATAAAAGATGTTTTTTTAATCTTTTTTTAAAGTTTTTTATATACATTTTTGATAATAATAATTAATAATAATTTATATAGATATACATTATTCCATGATTTAGGGCCTTTAAATGATAATGATTTAAGATGACGGCATGATTTTATATAAGGTAATTTGAAATTATGAAAAGAATTTTTGTATACATTGTTATATCTTGGAAATAATAATGATATTCTGCTTGGGTATTTCTTTAAATGTACATTATGCATGAATACAATATTTTTATAAGTTATTAAATATTTAAGTTTTAATATATTAGAACATAAAAATAAATTGTTAGTATTAGTCAAAATAAAAATAGTATTGACAATTTTAAAGATATTTTTATTTACAATTCAAAAAGCCTTTTATGTATAGTTGAAATACATTGAAGGTTATTATTAAAATTATTTCCCCAAATTTCTAAACAATACATGATATGAGGCAAAATAAAGAATTGTAAATATGATACAAAGCATCAGGATATTGGTATATAATATACTTTATAGATGCTATATACATGAAGAATAGAAGCGAGAATAATGTATAACCTTATGAGACACCGTAGAGTAAATGGCGGGGGTAAGCAAATAAATCACTAAATTTAATAGAGGATGATTTATTTAGGATGTCAATCATCTCAAGTCTAGAGATAAGGATATCATAGCGAAGAGAATCAAATGCTCAAGATAAATCAAGAAGAACCATTTGATAAAAATGAGACACCTTGGCATATATATTGTTCAAGATTTGAAGGAGGGTAGTCTCAGTTGAGTGACCTATATAGAATGCAGGACATCATGGGAGTAGATTAGTGATATCAACCCATTTATTATATGAGCAACGATTCTTTCAAGAATATTAGTGATAAAAGAAGTTGAGAAATAGGACTGTAAGAATTACATTATCAAGAGATTAGGGTTGGAAGAAGTTTTTTAAGTATTAGAATAATGATAGCATGTTTAAAATAGGGGGTACTCCAAATGCATGGATACTATATTACCATATTATCTCTCCTATAGAGTATTACCCCCTATTTTCATTATTCTATTTATTAAAAAACTTAATTTTCTTAAAAAAAATTTGCAAATGGGGGGATGGTACTAGCGTTTATTTTATAAGTATAAATATTAATAGGAGGATTTTAAAAGTAGGTCATAAATGTCAGATATTGAGGGAGTATTAAAGGTTGTTAAATTACCTATCAACATGTTTACTGATTAATATAAGAGGGATGCTGTGTATTGATGAATAATTAAAATGAATAAGTTAAATAATTATTTAGTAGATAGATAAGATTTTATCCGAGAAAAAGTTAGAGAATTCATTACAGAGTTTATTTTTAGGAATATTTGGTATGTATGATATGGGTAAAGTACCTTTACTAAATGATCCCCCTTTGCTAAAGGGGGATCATCTGCAATACGTTTTCTAACTAAGGAATACGTGGTTCAAAGATTGGAGGAAAGGCTATTAATTTTATTTATATTGTAAGAATATTTTCTCTACTGAAATGTGATTTGTAAAATTTGCGATTATCAGTAAAAGACAAAAAGTTATCAGGAAAAGGAAACGACGATATAATCTTTCGTTCATATAAGTTTTACGAATATATCGCTTGAGTTTAACAACATCATATGTAAACCATGGGCAATTAGTATGCAGAGAAATAATGAAGGAAGCAGATGGAGGTAACTGTAAAAGTCATGATAAAATGGTCTGTAAGAAAATCATATTTTGTACAATTAATTAAATAATTACATGAATCCTGAGACCTGCTAACAATAAAGTCGAGAGAATTACAAGCATACTTGTGTGGATATTAATAGTACATTATGGATAGACAAATTGACAACTTGATGTATGTCTAAGGAGTCAATAAGATACTTGAAACTTGAATGAGGATATTGGTTAGAGTGAAAATGATAATTGAAATCACCGAGGATAGTGATCGGGTGTTTTGTGGAGATTGGAATATTAAAAATTAGACCGTTAAATTCATTAAAAAACATAGTATAATCAGGATTTGGTGGTCTATAAATATATATATATATATACATGGTGTATTTCACTATCTTTCCACAATAATTCACTAACCGGCTGTAATCAACTTCCGGTTCTCAATCCAATCTCCGAATAACCTATAGGTTATAGCCGCATTTAAAACCAATATGTTATACATATTCTAATGTTTTATTAAATGTATCAATATCATTATTGTACTACCTCATTTGTCTCGTTTACTAATGACATTAATCTTTATCTTTTGAACTTTAATCTTCTAATCTTGTTAATATATATTTTATTTATCCCGTCATCTTTATTTTAATATTGTTATTTTATTTACTCTAATAGCATACCTATTAATAGCCTCGGCTAATACTTGTGTAGTTATACACCTTATATATAAGTTACTTATATATATATATATATATAAATATAAATAACTAATAAATACATTTTTAGTTTGTTATCGAATCGAATCAATTATTAATATTTTTCTATTTTGTAAATATTTATTAAATTTGTATCTATGAATATGTATTACATGCTAGAATTATTGTAGGAATCAAGTAAATGAATAAATTAAACAATAGTCATGTCACATTAATTCTAACAACTTTTTCATTTTATTTTCTAACAATAGTAGGATTAGGGGAAAGTAACCGAATACGGACAGTGCTCGAATACGGACACTCTCGGTATCTCAGAAACCATAAATCCTACAAAAAAAATGTAATTAATCAAAATTCATAATTATATAAATAGTCTAAAAAGTATTTTTATTTTTTAATTATTCAAAATAGTGCTGATATATCAAATAAACTGATTTGTTATTACGTTTTTAAATTTATGAAAAAAATGTCAACTTAAAACCTCTTCAAGAATATACAAATGTATCGATATAAAATATAATAATATTTTATTTAAAACTGAAGCATTCTAAACATTATATACCTAATTTCTATATTTGTTATCAAATATTCATTAAGTTATAAGAATATATCTAGAGGTCATATAAGTCCCTAAAAAGGACACTATATAGATGTATTAATACGGACACCCTATAACCAATCAGGGCGCAGCGTATGAACTATTCTGATTTTTATAAAAATCGCGTGCGTTATAATAATAATACCACCAATAAAGTTAAATCTAAAAATGTTATTATTCAGATACTTAACTTGTATTATTAATTAAAAAAATAATAAAATAAATAAATTATTAACTAATTAAATTATATTAAATTATTCATAAAATTAATTAAAAATATTGTAATTTTAATTTATTTGATTGGTTCATCAATAATATATAGTTTATCTAGTATATAGGGTATATAGGGTATATAGGGTATCCGTATTATAACACAGGATTTCCATATTTTCCATATTCGGATATGGGTACCGAATTTGGACACCCTGTTATCTATTGAATTAAAATATTAAATAAAATTTAAAAATCATAATAATATCTATAATCATATAATATAGTGTAATTTTTGAATAAATATATTGAGTCATAAAATGTTAGGACCATTTATTAAAGTGTTCGTATAAGTTAAATTCTCCTGTGTTGCAAATATAGGTTATAGATAATAATAGAATTAATAGTTGTATACACAAATATGTATACTATATATTTATTAATAATAAAAACTTATATATAAGTTATTATAATAAAGGGTCTAATTTAAGTTATTATTTTAAAATTATTATATTTAAGAATCAAACCTTTCATTACGACTAAAATACTGTTAAATACCTACACATTATATATTATTTAATATGTACACTTAGTTTTATTTATTATATATAATATTGTATAATATATAATTAACAATATTGATTCAATCAAATTTAATAAATAAAATACAATTTAGTTATATTTGATTTGTGTCTAAATATTATTCAAATGTATTTGATTAGTTCGCTAATATTAACGCTATAGTATTAATATCGCAATATCTCAATCTATTTTAAATTGCACTATACATTCTTTTATTTGTTAATTAAAAATTAGTAAATATAATGTTATATTGTTAAATACTACATTTTTTAAAACATCAATTTATGATGATAATTATTTAAAATATATAGATAAATAACCTCAACAAATAATTTTAATATTCATAATTACAAAATAAGCAAACGATAAATATCAACATTTAAATAAAAAACTGTAAACAAATAATAAACCGGTTATAATCTCATTGGTCACATAATAATACCCTAATATTTATAATACTATAACGGCTTTTAGGAACATTGTAACGGTGATACGGAACTTATTAGTATTTCTAAATTATTTATTATAAGATATTAATGTATGCAAATATAAAATAGAAATAGTAGATGTGTGTATATCTTATAGGGGTTGTCACATAAATAACATTTTTCATTTTTCGTCAGTTAAATTACCGTCCTCCAGTCAGAAGGATGAAACTACCAAATCACTATTTTGACGGATGAAAAATTGAAATAGAAATGATTATATTATTGACGGACGGAAAATACTTCGAAGGATGAATTTTTTTTGTAATAATAGCTATCATTATATTATTTATTTAAATAATGTTAATGTTTACTCAATATGAATGACAGTTTAATTAAATTAAAGTAACGATACAATATATACGACGATGGCTTCCATACATTATATACAAATCAACGGCAGGGTTTATGTGGGAGGGGGGTATATACTTACCGACCATCTGGTGGATGAAAATCGAAGGACGGACATTCTATAGAACCCGTATACGGGTGAAAAATTAAAAACGCTATTGATGTTTGAGCCCCATTATTCATATATATATATATATATATATATATATATATATATATATATATATGTGCGTACACGCTATATATACGAAAATATTTACAACGAGATTAATGCCGATTAAAAACCCACTGGATAATGTACCGTAATTAGATCACCTGTATTTAATAAGATGACATAGTCGCAGCTATCTAGCGTACGTGTGTGTATTGTTTTACTAATTATGTTTGTATTGTTAATCTATTTACGATATATAATAGTTATTGTTAGCAGTTTTACTTTATCAGTCAATCGTATTACATCATATTGTGTAATACAAACTATTATATACCAATATACGTGGTAAATTATTTATATATATATATATATATATATATATATATATTAATTAATATATTAATATATCAATGTATTGATACTATAATTAAAATATAGAAATAAAATGTGCCCCTAAAATGTACCCCTAAGAAATTCCTCGTTACAAATAGCGTTAATACACCTCCACTATCAGGCAACACTTACAATGTAAGTGTATGCATAGACATGTCTCACATGCTGCGCGTCGTGTGAACACGAGAAAGTGCGGCGGACATGCGCACCGATTAGCACCGGATAGATTACGTGACAACGGGGTTACCGTTAGCAACCGCGGTTGTACTAGTAGTAGTAGTGATACGGTTAGTCGTTAGGGGTTATCGGTGAGTCATTAATCGCTAAGTCAAACGCTCCCCTAGGACACCCGCACACACCGAGCCGCACACACCGAGCCGCACACCGGTGTCATAACAAGGTGTATTTATTTACGATTGCAAACATGTGCTCCGTTAAACTGATGAACTGTACGCTGGAGATGTCACGGAAGAAGATGATGATGATGACGATGACGATGATGATGATGATGATGATACGTAATATGACAATGCAGCAGAAGAAGAAGACGTTTACAATAACCTTGAATACTATACATCTATTGTAATACCTAATAAGCCGCGATAATAGTGATTATGCAATACGTGTATGTATTCGTGTTCGTTAACCTCTCGCTAGAGTGTAGTAAGATTACCTATATATATATATATATTAGTGATAACCATTATACTTTCTATAGACTATCATACATATATATATATATTGTATCTCATCAATTTATTTACTGTGATATTTTATAATTATGCATATTTTAGAAATATATAAATTAAAAAGCATATATTCAAAATATATAAATACATTTATTTAATAGTAAATATAATTATATTCATTATTATTAAGGTTGGTAATATAAAAACATAGGCTTATTTATGATGCTTTTATATTTTGTTAGTATGATTATTTAGATATTAAATTGTGTATTACTATTTATAATCGATATTTCTATTTATATAACTCAATTGATTATGTTTAATAAAATAATAGAAACATTAATAGATATAATAGATAAGTTGAAAATTGTAAACGTTAGTATATAAGCCTACAAATCATATATTATATATTTAAATATAAATAAACTAACGATATATAAAATAGTAAATTTTTAATTATTTAAGTAAATATATATATGTAACAATAACAATAACAATATATATATATATATATATATATATATGTATGTAATAACATATATATATATATATATATATATATATATATATATATATATATTGATGAATACATATAATGTTTAACTATTAATTCCTTTATAGCATAGTGTGTATGTGTATAAGTATACGTGTATTATGTATATAATATATTATAAAAAGCGGCAGCAACAGCCCCTCTACACTAGCACTACGGCAATGGCGGCCATTAACTAACAATATCACGTGATAAATATTTACACGATTAGTGATGATTATCGTTAATGTTGACGTACACGTCGTGATGATAATGCTGTATGCGCATGCGCTGACAGTATGAGATGCTTAGAGAGGGGTGGAGAGAGGGGTGGAGAGGGGTGGAGAGGGGGGAGAGGGTTGGAGAGGGGTGGAGAGGGGTGGAGAGGGGTAGAGAGGGGTAGAGAGGGGTGGAGAGGGGTGGTAAGGGGGGAGGAGAGGGGAGGAGATTATAACTATAGCTAATTAAAGTATGAATGACGCACACACACACACACACATGTATCTGTGTATATAAAAATGTCACCCATTAACGACTGCGAGAGAGAGAGAAGAATAAACAAACCGATAATAATTGAATTGAGAGCCTCGTTTTGAGTTCGCCTACTTAGCACCACGAGGCGAGTGGGGGTCCCGGTTTGGAACGACTACCTGTTTAGTACCACTGATTCAATTATAATAATCTGCACTCGGCGAATGTTTAACTTGATCACGTGATATTAGAGTTATTTGAATATATTACGTAATATATATGTGTGTGTGTATTGTAGCATTATGTAATATATACATATTCTGTAATTTTTTAATTAAATTAATTATATAACTTTGTGCTAAGTGTGTACGACACAACGTACAACACATGTATTCACTATTCTATTGATTACATTTATTATCATTTAATTGTATTGATTAATTAGGATCATTTATGTAATTTAACGTGAGTTAATTAATAATATATTATTATGTTAATATATATATATATATATACTATTTAACCTATAATAACCTATATATTTTTAAGATTCGATTTAATAAAATAATATGTTACAACATGTATATGTTGGTATTGTTCAAAAGTATTACATTTGTACAATATATGTATTATATTTTATATATATATTTGAATGATTACATATCAATACATTATTTATTTAATTAATATATATATATGTATTTAATATAATTATATAATAATGACTATACAATATTATGATACATTACCATGGCGTAATAGGTATACTACAGTGTCTACACGTTAACGTAGACATGTTACGATCGTATCGAATATAATACTAAACAAAGATAATAGATAACGGGGTCATCATCATCGTCGGGTCAGTGGTTAGGGTCAAGGGTAAAGTGAAACCACGATAATATTCTCGAAGAGAGTAAAACTTGATTTCAAAATATCCACGTAAACACAGACATTAATATATAGTTTACACATTAATACGTATATATACGTATATATATATATATATACATACATATATATATATATATATATATATATATATATATATATACTGAGTATCGGTGAATATAGACAAATATAAATAAATAGTTAACGAGGTGCCTCAATGTCATATGGCCGCTCGATGTGTGCATCAAAGACTAGACATCATGACGTAAGTGCGACCGACAGACATCGTGACGTAAGCGCGACCGACAGACATCGTGACGTAAGCGCGACCGACAGACAAACGGAAGCGGCGCGTTAAACGCTCTTGTTTACGATCATATTACACCATACCGGAAGCGGGGTGGATACCCTACCCGGATGTACGACTACCACTGATGCGGGTGGCGGTGGAGGTTGAGGAGATCTGACCGGAAACGACCACGAATAGTTGTTGTTGTTGTTGTTGCCGACTGCGGAGTTGTGTCCTTCTTCTGCCGATAGGGGGCCGACGTCCACCTTAGACAAGCTTCTAGAATGTTCCAGATGCTCGGTTTGATGTATTAACTTCCTCTTCGTCTTATACCTCCTGTTTTGAAACCAAATCTTGACCTGCAGATTTCAAAATTGTAAATATTCATGTATTTGTATATATATACAAATATTCCCTATATATATATATATAGGGAATATGGGTAATACGCTAGGAAGATATTATCGCTATGGCGGATAGGTATACATTGCGGGAATCTAAAAGTGTATACATGAAATATTCAATTAGTAAAACAGATTGTGATAGCTATCCCTTCTATCCTCTTAACAAACAAATTATATGATTTCAAATCGAAAAATTCGATTTACTTATAAAAAATTAAATATTCGTTTATATGGTAATATAAAGTGAACATTTAAATTGGACATTGAAGAACTATTTAATTAAAACAAAGTATTATGATACATTTAAATTAATGAAATGTGTGTTTTAATAATATGTATTATTATATAAGGTATATAAAGAAAGTGGATAAGCAATTGACGAACGCAATGCATGTTAAAGATAGACACGTGAATTACACTTTTATCGATAAATTAACAAAATGATATCAGTGATTTTGATTGGATATTAGTCATATTATATATGTCAAATATTAAAACAGTAGGCTTTTCGTCGAAATAGATTAAATTATATCTATATCAATGGATTTAAATTATAAATATCAATAAAATAGTATTATATATTCAATTTAAATACACAAAATTACGAGGAATGTTGATATTATGTATTTTAAATATATAATTTTATTTTTAGTATAGATAGTACCTTAAAATTGGTAGTGATTATCAATATATATATATGATAAATACATATTATTATAAATAAAAAGTAGTGGGCCAGATAGTGGGTTTCGACTGCAGCGCTCGTAGCGGATAGTGCAATACACTACATTCAATTGCTTATCCACTTTCTTTATATGATGAGTTATACCTATAATTGGGTAATACTGCCATGTTAGAGTGGGTAATACGGTCATCTCAATATTGATTTAAGCCAGGGGTCTTACATTTTTTAAGCGATGACCCATTTTGTTACAAGAAATGTTAACATTACCAAAATAAAAAATGTGAATTTGTAAAGTGAATTTAGTTGTTGAATAATTTGTCGATAACCCTTTTAAAAACTGAATTGGGTAAAATCCCATATGTTAAAAACTAATGATTTAAGCCAATCATATGATCAGTAATACATATTTATATATATTCTTAAATTGCGTTTGTCATTACATGAAAATGTTGGTCAAATTAGTATATATTACTTCCTAATCATATATATATATATATATATATATATATATATATCAGTATAATATCACATATGATAAATACTGCAGCATTAATACTATATAATTAATTTAAAATAACTTAATATATACATTGCCATTATATATAAAATATAATATATCATTATATTATAATAATTTATTGCTATAAATATTACTTCATAGAATCGAGATATATATTGTAATATATGTATATATATATATATATATATATATATATATATATATATATTCACATCATATATTATACTATTTCTATAGAACTGTAATACTTAAACGTTAATAGATAAAGTATTGTTTAAATTGAAGTGCGGATATATTTGCTCAATGTGTTAATGATATGATGATATATGACGTAATCGCCCTAAATAAACAGTATACTTGCGTAATAGTTATGCAATACGTTTGTGTTTACGTACATTTCAGAATGTCTACGATATGCTTCGAGTAGTGGTAATGGTAATTCTAAAATATATGTTAATGTATATATATATATATATATATATATACAAGATATAATACATTAGATCTAATTTATTAGAATAATCTCCAATATAAATTATAATGTCCAATATACAATATCATACTTATTATATATTATAAAATATAATAAATATATATATATATATATATAATTAAACTCAATTTGTGATGTATTATATGTAAATTATATGTATTTATTGTATTAATAAATATACAAATATATTATTTTTTATATAAATTATAACAAATATTATAAATTACTTTAATAATACTTTAATAAGTTTATGTTTTAAATACATAATATATATATATATATATATATATATATATATATATGTGTGTTTGGTATGTATGTATGTGTAGGTACATGTATGTGTGTATGTGTCTATAATTAAATAATGGGTTAAACAATATAATTATGAATATTTTAAATTGTTAAATAAATATAAAGAGAAGTACCATATGGAATACAATGTGAGGTATATTACGTGATATGATATACTGATATCGAATGTGACTCATTATAAGCACTTACATAATGCAGTATTATATCACACATACACACACATACACATATATACACATACATATGTATATATATATATATATATATATATATATATATATTGTAATGAACTAAAACTGACTACTTATTGATAACATTAAATCTTATTCTGACATATAAACGACTGTACTCAAGAACTATAGTTATAAGACCATCATAGGATAACAATTCCAAGTTTCCATAATTTCCCGTTGATTAAATATGTACCCAATATTCAGTATATATGTATATATACTAAATATACTATTGTACATACTGAGTATACTTTAATGAAAACATAGATAACATTTGTAACATGTACTTGTACATTTAGCCCTCTTTACCTCCCCACATAGTATCATGTACTTGGACACCCACAGAGTTTACATTACCTACAGGTATACGAATACTGCAATCTACAATGTTATTATTACTGCTAGATGATCTTCACCATATGAACAAATATCTCTATATTTAATAAAACAACTGGCCCTAACTATGTGACTGACTTGTAAAAATATAATTGATGATTCACTTGTAATAGGAACTTATAATAGGAAATATTCCAAATGTACTCAATATTTAACACTGACTCGATGTATGACTGCATAGTTATTTAACCTTAAGAAATACGTTCATACGCCCAACTATATATAGTTATCTATAGATAATGTACAACTACTGACTCAGATTATCATATTATCCAGACTACAATACTGTAATTCTTTAATTCAGAATCTGGACAACTGAAAACCGACAAACTCGACAACATAATTAACAGCTATATTAGAAGTATATACCGAAAACAGAAAACTAACTATACAACTAGCATTACTGACTTACGTACTAAACGTAACTGGCTAAACACTGAAGACTCGACCAATCACAACATGTTTATAATATTACAATACTATTACTTATAACCTACCCTATAATTTAAGAAATAAAATACAATTTAAAACAAATACTAGATTTTTACGAATACCAATTCCATTAAATAATACCATTTAATTACCCATTATATCGAATACGAAAGGAAAAAATCAATTCCTTGTCATCAATTCGATGAAATAAATTTCCCTCTTCCATCAGGATTTCAAAACTCTCGATTTTTATCTTAAAAAGAAATTACTTTTTTTATTCATCAACTACCATTATTTCGGATCGTTATTATATCTATGCGAATTATATACAGTTATATATATCATCTCATTATTCGCTATTTGTATCATGTAATATGTATTTTTAGAAAATCACTATTAAATATTATTATTAATGATGCGTCTAAATAAAAACTTTAAACAACAACACACACCCAAAACAATATATATATATATATATAAGCATGTAAATTTAATAACAAATGTATCACATAATTGAAGAATATATTTAAAAAATGGTAAATAGGTAATATTAATATAAATTAAATTTAAATCTATATAATAATAAAATAAATGATATGACAACACAGCGATTATTTATTTGTATATATATAAATACGAATGTATCAGTATTTACATTATAAAGCCTATTTCTATTGAGATCTTGATTCTATATTTATAGTATCATTACATTGTCAACTATAACTAGTATCAGATCTTAATCGGGTATTTGAAAATTTTAAAGTTTCAGATTGTATCAGTAACAGTACCAGTCACCGTAACACTAAACTTGACACACTGGCAATACTGTACGTCAGTGTGTCAGTGTGTCAGTGTGTCACATGTGTCACGTGTGTCAAGTGTAGATAACCTGAGTCTCCGTGAGTTTGAGTAGGTTGGCTAGATCGCATCGCTCCGGTCCGGACAGATATCTCTGGTTACAGAAGCGACGTTCTAACTCGAATACTTGAACGTGAGTGAAAGCGGCTCTCGACCGTTTCTTACGGTGATGCTGATGTTGTTGTTGTTGATGTTGGTGTTGTTGTTGATGCTGGTGTTGGTGCTGGTGCTGTAACGATTGGGTGCGATGGCCGAACGAGTGAGGGTGAACCAATGACCTTGAATATGCCAACGATCGGCCCGACAGATTCCCTGTAGAAATAAATTCGTTAAAGGACGGTATAAAAGTAGGCGTATATATATGAAATATATATATATAAATTAATAAATACGCCCCATTGATAAATATGCCTACTTTTATACCGTCCTTTAACGAAAAAAATGTATATATACATTTTTTTAAATATTTAAAAAAGAAACACTTACACAAATTACATATATGAAAATTGTATAGAAATATATACACCGCAACATAATCAATAGTAAATATAATGTAACTAAATATTATTAATAAATATATAAAATATTATTTAAAAATAAGCCTAAATAAAAAAGTTATCACCCTTTACATAACAACCTTTATCCCTATATTATACATGTAATTAGCAAATGTCACACGATCCCTTAAGTTGGCATATCATCAACTATTATCAATGCTCATTATATAATATATTGCGCAATCTGATGATGTAATTTCGAATATATAGGACCACATTAAATATACACAGTATTACCCTTGGCGACAACAATGGTACATTGTAATATATTATTTGGAGACTAATTTACATTATCGATTAATTTCTTATATTAAAGTTGTATCCTAAAGTGTCACGAGGTCACAAGGTCACAACATTCTTCACAAGATCACAATATTCTATATGTGATTAGATAACGACTCCATACAACACACGCATTTGATGTGTGATCGACATTCGTTCATTATACATGATATTTATGTTACTATAAACAATACAACACCACCAACAAATAGCATTATTATGTATACAATGTAGACCGGTTCGTTCGATTCAATTTTTAATCCTTCATATAAAATATAATACATATCTATATTTTAGTATAATATGTATTAACAATTTTTATAAAAAAATAGTTACCTTTGGTCACAAAGCATTTAAAGTTTGAAATATAAATTATTATTTTTAAATAAAATGTATAATATTCCATGTATAATAGTAATGACTAGGGATCTAAATTTTCAAATCTTTCAAATCGAGTTTCAAATCGAGTCAAATCGAGTCACATCATTTTCAAACATTTATATAAATTATTATTTCAAATCTTAAATCTAATTTTCGAGTCAATTCGAGTCACACCTATTTTCAAACATTTGTATGGATTAAATTCACTATTTATCATAGTATTGTAGCTACATTATATGTAATTTATGTACTTATAATTTATATAAGTCATTATTTATTTGTATATATAATAGGAATATATTTAATAAGTTCGATTAGTACTATAATTTGGAATAAACTCGAAAAAAAAGGAGAATTTATACGATTTTGTATACGATTCGGAGTGACAGATTATTATTAAGCTAGATGTAGTGATTTAAATTAGTGAACAAACATGTATTAATAGATAATAGAGAAGGGCGTAATTAGTTAATTGAGTATCCTAAGTTATTATTATATAATACTCATGATTCGATTTTATATGATACATTGGATGGCATACAGTGTATGATAGACTCTCAATATATAACTCTATGTAGAGAAATAGGTACACTTATTAACTATTTTAGTGTTTGTATATTATATATGTGTGTATATATGCATGTATGTAGGTAGGTGGGTGGGTGGGTATGTAGGTAGGTATTTATTTAGTTAGATAGGTATGATAGAATGATAGGCAGGCAAATATGTAGGCAGGTATACAGGTGGGGAGGTAGGTAGGCAGTCAGGTATGTAGGACCTACATATATATATATATATTGTGAAAGAGGTAGGTATGTATATAGGTAGATAGATGGGTAGTATAGTTAGGTAGGTTGTAGGTAGATAGGTGGGTAGTCAGGCAGGTATGTATGTAAGTAGGCATATGGATGGGTGGGTAGATAGGAGGTAGGTAGGTGATAGGGTAGTTATATAGGCAAGTAGGTTGGTAGGTAGTCATGAAGGTAGATAGATTTGTAAGTAGGTAGGTATATAGGTGGGTAAGTAGGTATTCATGTAGATATGTAGCTATAGTAGGTAGGTATGTAGGAAATCTTCAATGGAATTTGTTTAGCTTTACTGTGCTCTCACATTAGACTTTGTTTGTAGAAGTAAAGGGGATCAACTGTATATTAGATGATGGGAAGTTTTTACTATCAATAAATTCAATAATTTATATGACAAACATTGTTTTATGATTTCAAAGTCTTCGAAGCCATGACTTGGTAGAGATTTGATGTCTCCAAACATTTTTTTAGTGATTTGAAAGTCTTCGAAGCCAAGCAAAGATTTGAATTTTTAGATCACTAGTAATGACGCCATCTTATTATATTTGATGTTTACAAATATTTAAATTAATATTTAAAATTAATTATGTATTTGTATTATATTTAATGAATTAATATAATATATGCCATTATTTGTATTTATTAATAATATAATATCTATATTTAATTTGTATATCTACAAATTTCCAATATTAATGTCTCCTAAAACTCGAGAAAATACACCATTTTACAGTATTAATTTTAAAGTATTTATTTCAAAATAATTCAAAAAAATAATAAATTTTTAAATTAATATATATAATTATACTTTACATAAATTTGAGTGATCAGATTGTATTGAATTGTGGATATGAGTTAGATATAAATGTCCTTTATACAAATAAAATTTGAAAAATTAAAAAATATGTAAACATATTTTGTATTTCATATTTCAAATAAAAATCCAAAAAAATTTACAAATGATGTTAATTTTTTTTTTTTAAATAATTTTTAATTTTTTAATAATTAATTTGAATTGTATTATTATTATCTAGAAATTATATATTTTAATTTTTAAAATTAAATTGTAATAATTTATTTATATTAAATTATACGATTTTTAGATATTTTTTTTTACTAAAATTATTTTATAAAATTTGGGCATCTAGATTGTTATGAAAAATATTTTGTATTGTTAATACTACTTGTTATATATGTTTCTAGGATATATCCATAGTTGGCTTAAAAAAATCATTCAATTTTATAAAAATTGAATAAAACTTATTTCTATATCTCCCCCATGTTAAATTTTATATGTATTCAATGTTAAAATTAAAAGGTCTCGTGACATAACAATATTTAAGATATAGGTCTAAAATTGTAAACACTTATTTATCATAGCATACATAATTGTCACACATGTGAAGGTTTATAAAATTACGAAAAAAAATTGAGTACAAACCGGTCCTGTATACTATACATCATATATTATTATATATAATATATATATATCTATATATATATTATTATTATATAATAATTATCGTTGTACTATGGCACAGTATACTGCAGTGTACTATGGCACAGTTAGAATATTCTATTAGTAAGTTAGTCTACAGTTTATTGTACATTCACGTTATATGGTGATCGCATTAACTTCGATTTGGTCTTTAGATACAATTGATGAACAATCACGGGCTTTGGAAATAATCCGAATTGTAATTGTAACAGATGCAGATCATATATGTATATAGGCTGCAGATCACACATGTATACAGGCTGCAGATCACACATGTATATAGGCTGCAGATCATACATGTATACAGGCTGCAGATCACACATGTATACAGGCTGCAGATCACACATGTATATAGGCTGCAGATCATACAAGTACATATATAGGTGTAGGCTGAATAGCACACACGTATAATATGACTGTACAGTGTACAGTGAATCAGTATACTGATTGTATAGTATACTGATAGTATATTGTTCACATAATTTAAGTTATTTAATTTCTATTTTTATTAAAATAAAGTATGTTCTGAATATAAATGTGCTCGCTTGACCGCCGTGAAATCTTGCACATCTGACACGTTACGGTCAAGCGATACTATGGTATACTGCTATCTATAGATAGCTCTCTCTGAGGGTGTGCTTATATATACTACAGATATAGCTGTGTACACTTCTCGTCATCTTATCATATATATCCTCATGATTATATATATTTGTGTGTGTGTATATATATATATATATATATATATATATATATATATATATATATATGTATATATGTATACATATATATTATATTCTAATTTATGTGAATATATATATATAATATAATATATAACATATATTGATTATTACATATATCATATATGATATATGTAATACAGATATTATTTCAAGATTTAGCCTGAAATCAGATTGTATACTATTTAAATGATATTATTTTAAGATAAATCTAAATTCATGGTAAATAAAATTAAATATATATATATATATATATATATATATATTAACATAGTGGATAAAACTTTATTATATACATAGCATATTATGATATACTGATTATAAAAAGGCTATATAATATTAAAAATGATGTATACTTTAATATTATAACAAATTATTAGATGGGCTATATATATATATATATATATATATATGTATATATATATATATATATATATATATATATATATATATATATATATTAATTACAAATATATAGATTCAAAAAAAAGTGCAAAACTATCTAATTATTAAAATTGTATATATGTATGTAGTTAATATATATTTATATATATATACATATATTTATATTATAATTATAGATATTTAATCTATGAACATAAGGTTTATTTTATTATATATTTTTAAAATAAATGCTAATTACTAAATAATAAATATTAAATATAACAATAATTTATTTTGAATTTGAATAAATTACGGTAAATAATTTATTTACCTTAAATAAATATAAATAAGTTATGTTTTGAATCAGATGTATTTCTAATATAAAACGCAGGTTATTATGACTCATTAGTTCATTAAGGTAAACGGTTAACAAAGCACTGCTTACGTAATAACGAGCAGAAGGTGTGACGTCATTTCTAATTATAGATTACACAATCGCTTAATTAAACAATTGGACTGAAGTATACTTATATTAAATAATAACTGTTTAAATCAATAAATATATCGTTTTATACACTTGCATATATATATATATATATATATATATATATATATATATATAAATTACAGTATATATACATATATGTATAATATCGATTCCCTTTTATGCATACATTTTCTATTATTGTATATATAATTAGTATTATATTATATATATAAATATATTATATATATATATATTGTTATTTTTATTGTTATTTTTATTTGGTGGAGTCCTTTCATCCCATCCAGGAACTTGGATGAAGTTTTCACTGATAAAAATAAAACATAATAAAATAATAATCCAATTTTATTTTTAAAATAAAAATTAAATAAATGACACTGAAAAAAGTAGGGATACCCCATAAAAATATATAATTAAGTGTTATAATTAACAATTAAATTTGTATAAAAGATTAAAATTAATTTGAAAAAAAAGTTTAAAAAAAAGTATACATTAAACTTAATTAGCAACAATGATGTATCGAATCCTGGGATCCTGTATAAATATATATATATATATATATATATATATATATATATATATATATATGTGTGATGGATATATGTATATAATTACATCACATATTACTTGTGTCGTGAATGATAATTATATATCTACTATTGCCTGTTATATATAGCACATCAATATGTCACACACATGAGCCATGTATGTGTTAGAAGCATCGATATAAAAACAGTTTTTCTTTCTGTATATAGATGCTTCGAAGTATCGAATACAAATTTCGGAAGTGGCAGCGATTTTAGATGTATAGAAATAGAGTATCGCGCGCCTACGACTAGATAACAATGGAATATCAACCCTATTACCGCCCGCATATCTACTATAGCGGTAACATTGCTATGTTATGCACATTTCACGTGATTTATAGAAATATCATTCTATTGTTATAGTGAATTGTGATTGTCTGGTGAGGGCTTAGACGTAGGTCCTACGTCGTAGGCTTTAGACGAATTGATGTTATTTAGATGTTAAAATAAAGTGATGCGCTCTTTATTGAATTCCTTATACCTACAAGTTAATAATAATAATATATATATATATATATATATTATAATATTATAGTACTATGTACACTGTACATTGTACAGTGTACTGTTATACTATACTATAGTATCATATTATGATGTAAATATATACATATATGTTATGTATTATAATAACTTAACATTACAATGATTATTAGATTACAGGTTATTATATCGATCTATACATACATTTTCCAGCACTAAAATCATTATCGATAGTAGTAGTAGCACTACTGGTAGCACTACTGGTAGCACTACCGGTAGCACTAAATACGTCGCGAACTCTACGCCCTAATCGATAGAAATAGAAATCCACTTTCGTAATTAATTAAAATTACCTAAGAAGATAATCGCGCGCCCGCCCGCCGCCAGCCAGGGTAACAGCTAATAGCCTCGCAGTGTGGTATTGCTCCGGCCACTATTACCGTCATTGCTGACCACTACTACTACTACCCACTGACCACTACTACTAGCGCTGATTTAGGTACCGTAGCTAACCACCCGATGAAAGGCAATCAATTATAGAGAAGCGCGGAGATGGAGCGAGGAGAGGCTGAGAGAGGCTGAGAGATGATTAATCGATGATGATGATGATGAGTCAGACTCTACGAGGCGGGCGGGCGGGCTGGCGACCGGTGCTAAAAGTGGACAAGGTTTTGCACTTTACGGGCCACCACCGCCACCGCTGAATGTCATTACGTAACATACTTGTTAAGTAATTGTTCTTCTCTTTTGACCAGCACTACGACCACTACTACTACTGACCACTACTACTACTGACCACTACTACCTTAGCTCGCGCAATGAGTCACGCGATCCGATTATGTACTAGACTGGCGAGTTGTCATGCGTTTAAATCACATGATTCGTAATTGACTACCATAGTAGTAGTAGTACACTAATAGTAGTAGTGCATTAATAGTTAGTGGCGTGTTGTGGGCGTGTTTTAGTTATTCGATCGTCTGCTTTCGATTATTTTACATTTATACGAAGACTTAATTTATAGGGAAGTAAAGAATTAATAGCATATACACAATGGGAAATATATATATATAAACAAAATAAAGTCAAAATACATTATACGTAAACGAAATCCCGTATTTTTAAATATATTCTAAGTATACTATAGTATCATATATCATACTATTATATATAGAGATTGTTTTATACATTATTAGTTATATTATTAATAAACTAATTATATAAATAAAATAATACATTAATAAAAATAATCAACTAAATATTCTAATAGTTATTTATAAATTAATAAGTTAAATATATGTTTACTATAAACATGTATATCCTAGTTTACTCTCACAATAAATACTTTACAACCATCGACCATTTAACTAACAGATAACTTAGATTAATTAATCGTCTAAAGAAAACTGACCACACTACAAGTATAACTGCAGTTATGCTTAAAGTCATGACCTAACTTGCCATCATCATAAAATGTCCCAACTTAAATTACTATCCATTCTATATTCCTTTAAGCCTAATAACTAATCGACCTAGTTACCTTTATCAACTAATTTCACTCCATACTCCACCACGAAACCTATAGGAATATATTCTCTTCTAACTACACGGTTCTGAATGAACCCTCCTTTCGCCGGGGAAAACATTGCAATCGTCGCTACTCTATTTGCGCCAGCCTCCTTTGGAAACAACTCCCCCATCCCTCAAAACCATTAACCCATCGACTACCAACTTCAAACATAAACTAAAGAATTACCTACTTGTTCACTATATCTCAACTTCAAATATAGTCGTATTCGCCACTTTGTACAGTTGTGCGTACTATTTACTAGTTACTATTTACTAGTGTTATTATTGTGGTGTATGCATTATTGTCATACTATAAGATGTAGTGTTAATATACATATACATATAAATTATATAAATTTTGTTAACATATTAATCATTGTCACCATCATATATATGTCTTATATAAGTGTATATAATAACTGACCAGCTCTTATTAAAACTATGGATGAATTATCATGAGAGATGCTTCGAAGGGACATTTGACTACTAAATATAAGTATCAACAATATATATATATATATTATTTATATTGAATCATTTGTAAATTTGATTTTTATAGTGAAGATTTGTTTATATTGAATATAGAGATGATAGTAAAATATGGATACGACAATAACAATTATAGTAATGAATAAATTATAATAATATAATATATAATTATTTTACTAAATAATACATTTTTCTAAATTAATCTATATATATAGTACCCATTGTATACTCTAATGTATATATATATATACTGTACTATATATATACCCTATAGGGTATATATATAGTACATATATAGCAAAGATTTTCCAAATAATTAATGATTTTTCTAATTAGAAAAATCTTTATATTTACATATTTAAACTATATTTACATTTACCTTATACCGTATATATTACGTATAGTCGGACTGTGCACATACATGGGTATAATACGGGTATTAAATATTACATTTTTTTAAATCCTATGATTTTGTATTGTTAAATTATAAAATAATTTTTATATATTTATAATTCTTTTGATTGAATATTTTAAAAAAAATTAACATATTGTTAGATAACTGTAATATACATACAAAATAATATACAATATTCAACATTTTATAATATTTATAGTATATTGTTTTAACTATATTAATATATATATATATATTATATAAATTATATAACTATATAATATTATATTCTAAATTATAATATACTATTAAAGTATTACAATTTATATTATGTTGTATACCCAGCTACAACTTTCATTCAACATTTCTCGAAAAGTATTTCTAAGTCCACAAATATTTCCGCCGCTAAAAACATAAAAAATATTATCTAACTTTAGATAACATTATAAGGAAATGGTCTCAGCCCGCTATCTCTGTAATGGTTACTTTTTGTACATCGAGCTATATATACGTTTATGTTGTATATTTAATTATATTTCAATGATTTAAATCCTTGAATCGAAGATTTAAAGGATATATATATTTATCCGTCAATTAAAAATGAATTTTTATTTTTAAATTTAATTTCTATATCCATATTTTATTAAAAATAAGAATTTATTTATAAATTAGGTTCGAATTGAAAGACGTTTTTTTTTATATTAGTCGACACTCCATATAATATGTATTAAATTATATTATGAATTAAATCATATTAAAATCATTAATTTAAAAACAATTATTTTCATTTGTTTTTGTATAAAATTCAAATATGTACTCCTGCAGGAGGCCCATGGGCCATAATGCAATAAGAATTATTCAAGCGGAACATAAAAGTATCAATAAATATACGTTATCAGAAGTAATTAACTTGATATTACTATAGTAATACTATCTCTATATATAGAAAGTCTACCTATAGGAAGTTTATTATGTGTGTTATTGATTTTAAATTCGATTCAACTTGTCAATTAAATGTAATTAAAATGTAGGTAAATTTAAATCAATTGTATTGCGTGAATTATTAAATGAATTAATGACAGGATATCTAAATGAATTAAGGTATTTTGTATATAGTAAAATCTCAATATATTCGAATACAAGGTAACGATAAAATGTGTCTGAGATATCAATGGTCTGATATATCGAAATGTTGATATATACACGTGATTAGATAAAATACCAAACTTACAATTGTGATAATCTCTGAGATATCGAGAGTTGACTTTATATCTAAATTAATAATGAATTTAAAAATGACAACGATTATAATATATATATATACATTAAACTCTCGGTAAGTCGGACTACAGATAAGTCGTATTCTCGATAAGTCTGACACATTTAGTTGGTTTGGTTGGATTTGTATCTAGTTCCATGTTAAATTAATCGGATAAGTCGGATAAGTTTGATTGGATAAGTCGGACTTTTCTACAAGTCGGACACATATTATAGTTATTTTATGATTTGTATACTGGATAAGTCGGACTTTTTATAAATAGTCAGAAATGTTTACTTTAAATAATGAATATTATAAGTTTAGTAAGTAATATAATTGAATACAACATTTTATGTTGCTGATTATTGCATAATTCCATATTTCGGTAACCATTTAACTAGCTCTGTGCATTTCATGTCTTATTTGCATGATATTCTTAATCTCGGATAAGTCGGACATCTCGCTAAGTCGGATACTTTTCCCGGTCCCTCGCGAGTCCGACTTATCGGGAGTTGACTGTATATATATATACTATATAGCTATATATACATATATAGTATATTATGTACTATATGTATACATGTATACATACTATATAGCTATATATATAGTATATTTATACTCTAATAATGACTTTTTTTTAGAACCTGCAGGGAAATAATGGCTATATATATTGCCGGAGTTGTTGGCTTTGTGTAGACGCTATAGTTTGATCTATAGGTCATATATATATATATATATATATATGTTTGTAAACTATTAATTAAGTATTAATTTCGGTAATTATGTATATCCCTTCAATGATTACATTTCTATATTGATAAATCCATTACGTGTTAATTAACTTAAGTTAAATATTAAAAAAAAATATGAATACTAAATTTAGTTGATATATATATATATATATATATATATATATATAAATATATATATATATTAAATAATTTGTTATCAGCAAATTGTATGTTATCGATTTAAATTGATTCACTATAAATTTATAAATTAATTAAAAATAATATCACAAATATTATCTAATCTGATTTAAGTATATATGTATACATACATATATTTATAAATACATATTCTAATAATCATTAAATGTTGTTCTAATTAAAGTTTTCTGCTGCCTATTGCATTATATAACTATGTATACGCTTATTTTCATTATGATAAACATTATAATACTTCATATATGTTATTATAAAGTAAATTATAGAAATCGATGTTTATATTTAACGTACGTAGTTATTGCATGCATTATGTAATACATGCCTGTGAAGTTTCCAATACATTGATATGTTATGTAATATCGATACGAAAGAAAATTAATATGAATTGTTGAAATAATTATTTAAAGTTATTTACAAAATGAATGATTTTAAGTGCACTTAAATGCACTTAAAAATCTACATTGAATATTTGTATATTGAATTTAAACTGAATATGTTTTTCTATAGAATCACATATATGTATATATAATAGTATTGAAATTATGAATTAAATATACCAAATATTAAAAATATTATATGTATAGATAATATATAATTTGTATTTAAATTATAATATATATATAATTTATTTATCTTTAATTACTTAGTAAATATATTTAACTTTAATGATAATTTATAAAACATTTAGTTTTTAATAAATTGATATATAATGGATATATAATGGTGATATATATATATATATATATATTTTGGTGTAATAGTATAATTAATAATTATTAATTATACATGTATTCCTAAATTAAGTATATAATTAATTTTACATGTAATTATTAGGTACAATATCTATATGTAAACATATATTTAATCGAAAATATAGATTTCAATATTATAATAATTAATTGTAAATTACGTTCAAACTTAAAATTACAATTTCATTATGTAATTAATATAAATATGTGACATTCTTACTTATTTGTATCGGCAATTAATAACGTATTCATATTATACGAGTTATACCAAAAAAGTATACCTTTTAAAGCTATACGGTATTTAATAAATACTATTTATAAATATTTCCCAAAGAGAATCCGGTTTTAATTTAGATACGCAATATTCACTGTACGATATTCACTATACGCGACGTATTAACCGTTTATATGCTGCACCTCGTTACGTAATAACGATATCGCTTCGTTACATCGGAGATCCACTACGCCGTTATGCTGAAATGTCGGCTTATCTTTCAGCGGTGGCGATTTTCTGCTGAGAATGGCGTCTATGCTAAACGAAGATATACACTTGGTCATAGTGGTGTGGTTTCGTGTAACGCCAAATCTCTATGCGAGATATATCGAGAAAGAGTGAGAGACGACGCGAATCTCGTTCAGCAGACGATAATCATCATTAATGCGTAACGACCAATCATCGTACAGAACGTCGGCAAGCACTTGCGATAAACGCAGACTATAATCGAACCGACGTTCTGATTCGTCGACGACGACGGTTGATTGACGTGGTCCATTAGGTACCGGATTAATCGGTGGACACGGTCCTTCAATCATCACATATGTCAATGAACTAATTGTAGTTCTACGTATAAGTGATATTAAAATATTAAGATATAATCCATAATTATAATAATTGTATATATAATCTAATCTAATAAGATATATCAACGTATGGCATATGTACAGTGTACATTGTACACTGTACAATGTACACTATACATATGCCATACGTTGATACAATGTACAGTGTGCACACTGTACATGCACTGGTGGCATATGTACACCTTATTTGTGGTATATAAATTATACCTGATATACACATAGTATATTTCATTTACTTTAATTTCATTACCATACATATTATGACTTTTAATTATTTACTGATATGATGTGTAGGCGATATAAAATGATCGTATTAAAGTGTATTAAAGTGTAGTCTATTAATAGAAACATGATTCATGCATGATACTAAATATTTAAGTTCTATACGTAATTTAGAGAATTAAAGTGAATTATTTGTACGTGAACTTCGAATACGTTAATACATTATTATAGTAAATATATATATATATATATATATATATATATATATATATATATATATATATACATATACGATATATATATAATATATAAACACATGTATATATAAATTATCTTCGTAGGGTCCTAGCTAACAGTAATAGTCTCATAATAGAAACATAATAGCATATCTAATAGCCTCAAATATATATATTGTGTTATTATGCTTCTATTATGTTGTTATTCTAATAATAGAAACATAGTAGCTGCATAATAGACGTTTAAAATGAATAGCAGCATAATAATAGCATAATATACTTTAAATAACAACATATCAGCAGCACAATAGCATGACAAATTAATAGCAGCATAATAGAAATGTCTAAGATGCATCTAATGGCAAAATAATAGCCGCATAATAGCACGATGTAAACATTTGAGGCTATTATATATGTTATTATGTTGCTATTATGAGGCTATTACTATTTGCTGGGGTGTTCTCTCCAATATGTGTTGATTACAAACATCAGTAGGCCTGACACATAGCCTGTTCTTGTGTATATAGCCTAGAGGCCCCATCTAACTTAATCTCGAGTTGTTTAGTTAGCGTGCATGCAGTGGATCATATAGGATGTATACATAAGTACCGATTCTATAGAATAGTATCCTATTGCTCGAAAGAAATTTATTTTAAATGAGGGATGCATATTACATTTCCAAATTGATGTGAGCTTATTCAGTGATCCCTATGCTTTACAGATTTGTAATGAAACATCACTCTCCTTCAATTGCAATGCCTAGATAGATGACATTATTTACTTTTTTAGTGGAGTTCCTTCTGTGTGTTAGTGGTCAATATTTACAATTGAAAGGTATACCTTATGGAAGGTATATATATATTCTTTCTTTTTAATAATTATATACAGACCAATGATTATCGCCGATTTTTCACACGCTTGCTAAAGTATTTCGCCATATTTACGTAGGCAATGCATAGCTTTTGCACTTTTCGTTGATTCACCTGAATCAGCGAAAAGTAGCAAATCTTCTGTATATATAGTGACAGCAGAATCTCATCTACTTTTGGATGTATACATATATGTATACCTATATGTAGAGTTAATCCTTGTTGGGATATTGAATCTATTGATGTTCGTAGTAGATAATCTAATGTGGTTACAAAGAGTGGTGGTACACCAGTAGTGGTGTACCAGTAGTGGTGTACCAGTAGTGGTGTACCAGTAGTGGTGTACCATTAGTGGTGTACCAGTAGTGTAGTACCAGTAGTGGTGTACCAGTAGTGGTTTACCAGTAGTGGTGTACCAGTAGTGGTGTACCAATAGTGGTGTACCAGTAGTGGTGTACCATTAGTGGTGTACCAGTAGTGTAGTACCAGTAGTGGTGTACCAGTAGTGTAGTACCAGTAGTGGTGTACCAGTAGTGGTACCAGTAGTGGTGTACCATTAGTGGTGTACCAGTAGTGGTGTACCAGTAGTGGTGTACCAATAGTGGTGTACCAGTAGTGATGTACCAGTAGTGGTACCAGTAGTGGTGTACCATTAGTGGTGTACCATTAGTGGTGTACCAGTAGTGGTACCAGTAGTGGTGTACCAGTAGTGTAGTACCAGTAGTGGTGTACCAGTAGTGTAGTACCAGTAGTGGTGTACCAGTAGTGGTGTACCAGTAGTGGTGTACCAATAATGGTGTACCAGTAGTGTAGTACCAGTAGTGGTGTACCAGTAGTGGTACCAGTAGTGGTGTACCATTAGTGGTGTACCAGTAGTGGTGTACCAGTAGTGGTGTACCAATAGTGGTGTACCAGTAGTGATGTACCAGTAGTGGTACCAGTAGTGGTGTACCATTAGTGGTGTACCAGTAGTGGTACCAGTAGTGGTGTACCAATAGTGGTGTACGAGTAGTGTAGTACCAGTAGTGGTGTACCAGTAGTGGTACCAGTAGTGGTGTACCATTAGTGGTGTACCAGTAGTGGTGTACCAGTAGTGGTGTACCAATAGTGGTGTACCAGTAGTGATGTACCAGTAGTGGTACCAGTAGTGGTGTACCATTAGTGGTGTACCAGTAGTGGTACCAGTAGTGGTGTACCAATAGTGGTGTACGAGTAGTGTAGTACCAGTAGTGGTGTACCAGTAGTGGTACCAGTAGTGGTGTACCATTAGTGGTGTACCATTAGTGGTGTACCAGTAGTGGTGTACCAGTAGTGGTGTACCAATAGTGGTGTACCAGTAGTGGTGTACCAGTAGTGGTGCAAGTGTATCAACGTGTAGTACTCCTACCGTAATATTAACAAAATATGTATCTCCGTCAGTAGAATGAACCATGGATTTATTATTCTCATATATGAATACATATATGTATACAACATCATAATTACATTTACTTTTCCATTGAAATTCCGTATGATCTCAATATTTCTGCTAATATAGCTCAATAGGTCTTCTTATCAAATCTTCTTATTCCTTTCAATCGAATCAAATACAATATATATATATATATATATATATATATATATATATATTGTAATACTTCTGATATGAGTTATAAAAATGGCTGAGACCATGAATGAGAAACATGAATTTATTTGGAAAGGAACATTACCATGCATGCATGCATGTGCGTTATGAACAACTTTACATTATAGCGACTCTCGTTCATTATAATCGAAACCTAACTGATACTACCAAAAACCCATATATGGGTTGTTAGTATACTATAGTATACCAAAGATTTTCCAAAGGAAAGATATTGCACTCCCTATCTATCTCTAGTACCTTTAAAAATGTAAATTTAAAATGAATCTGAATATTAACACTAGATGGCGAAATAGTATATGAAATATTATAACATGTTATATTTTAATTAAGAAATTAAGAAATTACTATACATGTAGAAAATTCTTATTATCTGACTAATACCGCTAGATGGCCATATCGAATTATTAGGTTACACAAATATACACAAGTGCAATATCTTTCCTTTGGAAAATATTTGAGTATACCATAGTATATATATATATATATACACATATATATGTGACTATAAGCATGCTTAATACATGCATGTTTAAAAATATGTATAATTTATCATTGAAAGTGACATATGGAATATGACTTTATATATAAAGAAAAATAGTTATCATAATATATTATCAAATAATGTTATATCCTCAAAAATGTACATACATATTTATTTATAATAGTGATGTATTTTTCAAATTTTCATGTAAACAAATATAATCTAAAAATAGAATTATATTATTTAATTTGTAATACAGATGACGACATTTTCCACAACTTAATTAAAGTGACATATCTTTATTTCCCAAAATCCTTGGTTATATTAAGATAACTCTAGAGCTGCGATGCACATTGTGCGTTCATACCACGTGGTGTATAATCTTACGTAACATCAGACTATATTACGTAATCGATATATATATATATATATATATATATAAGCTGTATATAAACACGTATATAGTGCACGGTGTGCTGTAATATAATCACTGCAAACAGCTTGCGTATATCAGGAGGTGAATCATCATAAAGGTGAACTGGTCGCTATAGTAACAAACTATAAACTCTTTGGCGCATGCGCGTATCCGATTACCACGTGACCACGCGCGGCGCGGTGTATCGTATTACGTGATAGCTATTATGATATATCATAACAAGAGTCTCTCGCGAGATCGCGATATCGACTAAAAGTATCAGTCATCACCGCCGCCGCCATCATCATCATCATCATTATCGTCTTCTCCTCCTCCTCCTCATCATCCTGGCGGAGGTCTCTTATTATTGTTATTGTTATGATCTCTTATGACGGCGCCTAGGGGGCGTGTCGGCCGTGGCGGGTGATTAACGCGCACCGCCCGCCGCCCGCTTATATTACGTGCTATTGTTAGGTCGGTCGGTGAAGTGGAGTTAGACCACGCCCACTTAGAGATACATCCGCATAAACCGTATTATTAAAGCCCGAGCTTATATATATATATTGATTCGGTGCTATACTATCGAGAATTGTATGCGGGATTAATAAGTAATGAATAATAATAATAAGTATGAATAAGTATGTTGTGTTGATAAGGTTTATATGCAATATAAGCCAATACGAAGACCTATTGCAATTTAGTAGTACCAATTTAGATATATATATATATATATATATATATATATATATTATAAATACTAAATTTAAATATATATATATATATATATATCTTATACATTACAAATATTCTAATATTGATTATTAATTATTAATTGACAATTGGAAGGAAAGAGTTAAATAATTACATATCATGTATCTATACAGGCCCGTAGCCACGGAGGGGCCTGTGGGGGCAAGGCCCCCCCTGAGATTAGGTAGGCCCCTAAAACTTGTTTCACATTAAGTCTTTTTCATATAGTATTTACTATATTCATTCATGTGTTAGCATTCATAGCGAACGGACGACGTCCGACGGACGTGTTTATAAACGCAATCAACCGTAAACAATACAGCTAAGATATTTATCATATTCTATATATGTTAATATTATTTCCAAAATTTATTATCAGTATTTATATACATATTAATTACACATATTTTATATTTATCATGTATTATTAAAATATATTTATATTTGTTAAATTTTCTTATTTAATAGATAGATAGATAGATAGATATATTTTATTGGATTCATTAATTTCGTTCTTTTTTTTTCATTTATTATTCTTTTTCGTTTCTTTCTTCGTTTCCAAATGGCTTCAAAATAAGACCTTGATCTTTTCGGGTTGTTGCCAGTGATTTATTCATACATGGGACAGGAACAGTGATTGTTTAATCATAATAGTTAGCTATATATTTCGTATTTACATAAAAGATAATAATAAATAAATAAAATACAGTAGATAGACACAATTTGACATTAACAAAAATCAAAATAAAAATAATAATAACAACAATAATTCATACATACATATATATTTGATATAGATTTTTTATTTTATTATTTTTTTTTTTAGTTTTTTTTAATATGTTAATTTTATTAAATTAATTTTAAATTCATTAATTTTTTAATTTATCTATAATATAATTCATCATTGATTAACATATTTTTTACTCTTTTCTTGAACAAATTTTCATTTTTTATATTTTGTATATTTGTTGGAAGTAAGTTCCAAAGTTTTGGACCTTTTATCAGTAAACTATTTATTGTTCTTGTTGATTTTGAAATTGGTATAGTATACGTTTTATTTGTTCGTAGAGTATATTTATTATTATTTTGTGTGTGTATTTTAGTTAAATTTGTTGGTAATTGATTATAATATTGTTTATGCATATATATTAGTGTATTATAATATGTTAGCTTATCTAATCTAAGTATTTTATTTGATGTGAATAATTCTTTTGTATGATCTCGAAATTTTCTTTTATTTATTATTCTTAAGGTTTTTTTTTGAATAATTGTTGTATTTAGGGTATTATTTGAGAATGTATTTCCCCAAAGTATATTTCCATAGTTTAAGTATGGTAGGAAAATACTATTATATATAATTATCAATGAATTTGTTTTAATGAATTTGCTCAATTTTGAGATTAAAAATTGAATTTGGGAGAGTTTGTTATTTAATTTAATAATATGATTTTTAAAATCAAGTTTGCTATCAAGAATTATACCAAGATATTTATAATTATATACGTTATTTATTAATGTATCATTTAATGAAATAATATTGTTTGGATATTTATTTGAGTTGAAATTTATCATTTCTGTTTTACTAATATTGAGTTTTAACTTATTATATTTATACCATTTTTCTATTTTTATTAAGGTTTTTTTAATTAAATTTGTTAGTTCTATATTATTATCTGCTGTAAAAGTTATAGCAGTATCATCTGCATATACTGTCAATTTTACATTATTATCTTCTAAATATAATGGTAGATCATTAACATAAATTATGAATAGTAAAGGGCCTAGTATGGAGCCTTGGGGTACACCGATATCATTAGTTATAATATCAGATTCTGTAATGTTAACTTTAACTAGTTGAGTTCTATTATGTAAATAGTTTTTTATCAGTTTAAGAGGAATCCCTCTAATTCCATATTTATCTAATTTGCTAATTATAATAGAATGATCAATAGTATCAAAGGCTTTACTTAAATCTAAAAATAATGTATTTATTGCTTTATTTTCCATTATATGGTTGTAAATATCTAGTGTAGCTTGAGTGGTATTATGTTTTTTAAGGAAACCATATTGAGTAGTATTTATTATGTTATTATTTTGTATGAATTGCATTAGTCTATTATATATTATTTTTTCTAGTATTTTCGATAGTTGACTTAAAATTGATATTGGTCTATAGTTAGATATAATATTGATATTATTATTTTTATGAATTGGTTTAATGGAGGATAGTTTCATTTTTAAGGGAAAAGTTCCTGACGATAAACATAGATTAAAAATATGGCTTAATGGAAGGTCAATGTAATCTTTTGAAATTTTTAACAATTTCATGTTTAGATAATCAGTGTCTAGAGAAGTCTTTGATTTATTATTTTGTATAATAGAATTTATCTCATGTGTTGATGTGGGATGAAGATATATTGATTTAGATATTGGTGTAATGTTAATTGGGTTGATGTTATTTATGGGAGAGGTGAATTGATTATTTATGGATTGACTTGTATTTATAAAATAAGAGTTAAATGCATTTGCTATTTGTTTATCATTATTGAATTTATTTTCGAATTCATCAATTATATAATTTGGAGATTGTTTAATTTGCTGTTTATTTATGAGGTTATTTATTAAATTCCAATTTTCTTTAGTAGATATACTATTTTTTATTTTACTATCTATATATGATTGCTTTGCTTTTTTAATATTTAAGGTTAATTGATTTCTTAATTGTTTGTAGTTATATAAGTTGATTTCATTTTTATTATCTAAGTAAAGTTTATATAGTTTATACTTTTTATTAATGTCTCTTTTTATTTTATTTGTTATCCAATTTTTTGAAAGAATATTTGAAGATATTTTATTTGTAAGTAGTGGGATAAATTGGTTAATTATTGATGTATATATAGTATGAAATTTGTTGTATGAGTTTTCAGCAACATTGTCTTCGAGGACCGAATCCCAATTCGTATTTTTCAGTGCATTAATAAATCTTTTAGTATTATTTATTGTTATTTTCCTTGTTTTAATTTCATTTGAGTTATTTCGTATTTTGGTTTTTATTTTAATTATTGTATATATTGGGAGGTGGTCTGTCAAGTCTTCTAAGAGTATTCCACTATTATAAATATTTGTTGTGTTTATATTAGTGTAAATTTGATCTATAGTTGAAGTGTTACTTTTATTGAATTGGGGTCTAGTGTTTTGAAGAATTTGAGGCGTTAGTCCTAATTGATTTATTAAAATGTTTAATTGAGATGGTTTGGGATCATTTGTTATGATATTAAAATCACCCATAATTATTAAATCGTGTGAAATATATTTATGAAATTTACTATATAACATATTTATAAGATCTGCAGTTTTATTGAAAGGGCTATTATAAAGGCATGACATTATTATTTTTTTATTTTTTTTAAGTTTAATTTCTATTGTAAGTGTTTCTAAATAATCTTTTATATTAAAAGTAAGGTCTTTTATAAGTTCATATTGAATATCTTTTATAACATATATTGAAACACCACCACCTCTACATTTATTTTGTTTCTGTCTATAGTTTGTTTGATATGTGTAGTTTGTTATATTATTATTGAAGTCATTATTACTATTTAACCAGGTTTCAGATAAACATATAATATGAGGTTTGATTATTAAAGTATCTATAAATTCTCTTAATTTATCCAGGTTTTGAGTAAGACTTCTAATATTTATGTGTATAATTATCAGATTATTTTTATTTATTATTAATTCTTTTGTAATACTATTACATTGTTGTGTTGTTTTGTATTGGTTTGGTATCATATTATATTTAATCATCTCGTTTTTTTAGTTCAATTATTTTAAAAGTATCATTTCTATGCCGTACTACATATTTATTATTTATTGTTGATTTATGTTTAGCCTCGATAGATAGTTTTTTGATAGTATCTATAGACATATGTCACACTAATTTATTATGAAGTACCTAGGGTTTATATTGGGTATATTATATACTGTATTTATTATATCAAATATACAAATATATAGCAATTAAATTATATTACTTCATCTTATATTACAACAAATTAAATATTATAGAAATAACATAGTATAATAATAATAATAATAAAATAATATGCAGTATTTAAATATTAAAAATACAATAGTAACAATATCCAATATAAGTATATTTAATAAATACAATTTATATATATATATAAATGTATTAACGCAATATATATATATGTTTTAATTTTATGATATTTAACAATACTAGGAATTTCAATAAATATCTTTTATGGCTTTTTTATTGCATTTTCAATTATAATTTAAAAATAATAATAAAATACATAAAATGTATATATACCTAAATGTATTTATACAATATAATAATAATAAAGAGTTGGTAAATAAGATTAATATGATATTAATACAATATATTACTTAAATATAAATAGAGGATAACTAATCTATGAATAATAATAATCGATTAAAAGAGTAAATAAAGTAGTTGTTGTTATTAAATATGTAAACAGTAAGTGAACATTATCTTTGTGATTAATATATATTTGTTGTTGATTTTAATTTTGATAATCATACAATGTAAACAAATACTAAATAAAAAAATGAATATAATTTCAAAACCAATGTAATATATTTAAATATTAGTAGATATTAATATTTGAACAATACTAATAATATAAATAACACACAAATAAATAAATACGCACCTATATTTATAATTATAATACAATTAAACGATATTTAAAATCGAATCTGTGAATAACACGTCTGTAATTTGGTTGCTATGTAAACAAAGTGATACAGAATGATAGTGAATACATTGTATATTATATGTACACATTTTATAATAATGTATATTATTTACATTATTTATTATCAGTATTTATTTATATATATATATATATATATATATATATATATATATATATATATATATATATATATATATATAATATATATATATATATATATATATATATATATATATATATATATATATTTATATAGATACATATTAATTACACATACTTATATATTTATCATGTAGAATTAAATAATATATATATATTTGTTTAATTTGAACTAAATATATATATAATTTGTTTAATATAATCAGCTAAAGATAAAACTAAGTAAATAGTATTACTATTAGTGTTAGTAGTGAAGAAAACATATTGCGCCAGGGAATACTCAAATATAAGTTTATTCGGAGATAAGTAAGCATAATTATCTTTATTAATTTGAATATTAAAATAACCAAGAATAACCGTGTTAACTGATGTGAAAGATTCTAAAATAGAAGATAGGCCAGCTAATAAACTCCATAAGCTAGATGAAGGTGGACGGTAGATAAGTATAATTATAATGGTAAATAATGAAGGAAACTGAATATTACAGATCATATTTTCCTATGAAGAGAAACAGCATCTATGGGTGCCGAAATAATCTTAAGTTCCGATGATAATAACAGAGCTAGGCCGCCACGACGATGTGATGTATACCTATTAGCAAACAATACTTTAAAACCATCAGGGGTCACTTGGGTAGCTAGAGCAGAAGCATCAATAATTAGCCAAGTCTCAGTAATTGCATATATAGAACAATTATAATCAATAATTAATTATGTAATCAAATCAACTTTATTTCGTACTGATCTAGCATTGAGGAGTAGAAAAGAATACTTTTTAGGAGAGTGCACTGATAGTCAATCAACAGTTGGATCTTATTTACGCGATTCATAGAAGAAATCACATGATTGGGACCATTTATCAAACCATTTTCTTTTCCCATTGCGGAATTCCAATTTTAGTATCCACTTACTGTGAAAGTACTATAATCTATAAATGGATATAAATTAAATTTGCGTTATTGTGTATATATATATATAATATATATTATAATATATATTATATATACATATTATCGTTAAATCTTCTTATTTTATTTCCAAAAGATACTCTACCACTTGTATATTTAGGACAAACATTTCCGAGATCAGATGGACGATAATTTAAATTAATGTTGTTATATTTTGTAGTGTTATTGTTTGGGTTTAGGGTTGGTTGGATATTTGATTATGTTACTACTATTCTGTGATCTATTAATTTGTCTGCTCCTATTTTAGTTAGAAAACCAAATAGTTTGTTGTTGTTTGCTCGTGATGTTTGCTCATGGGTAACTATTAATTAATTACGATTACATTATTAAAATTTATTTTTAATATATACCATAATTTTAGAAAATATTTTATAATACCATAAATACTGAATCGGATCCTCACTATAATGTATATGACTAAAATACATATATTCTAATAAATAAATAAACTATAAATAAAATTATAAAATAAAAATATAAATATAATTGAATATCTAGTAAATACTATATGAAAAAAACGTAATGTGAAACACGTTTTAGGGGCCTACCTAATCTCAGGGGGGGCCTAGCCGATTTCAGGGGGGGCCTTGCCCCCGCAGGCCGCCCCCCGTGGCTACGGGCCTGCTGGAAGCGACATCGGATATTACTAAATTACGTTTCATGCATAGGGAGTGTTATATCTTTGCTTCGCAAAATCTTTGGTATATATATATATATTACCAATATTTTATTAGATTATAAAAATGAATCAACTTAATAGAAGTGAATATATTAAAAAATACGGTAAGAAATAAATTTTAGAAAAATAAAAGGAAATAAATAAAACTAACTTTTATAGATATACATGTGTTATTCTTTGATGGTAATCAAAAGATGTTATCCTTTTAGTAGACCTGTCTATTTCCTATATTTGACAGTAGGAAAACACCGCGAAGGTATACCTACACGCCTAGCCGTGTTGAATCCGCTCGGCAGATCGAGAACAATGCCCCTATAGTTTAATGTATACATCTATAGATGTTCTAGTCCTTGAGTTGTGGACGTGTTACAAATAGATCATTTTGTTTGTAGTCGACAGATTATCTCAGTCGAGCGATCTAGAAGTTAAGAATTATATAATTCATCGTAAAAATAGGAAGTTTTATAAATAACTGAATATCACCAGCATATATATATATATGGTAACCCATGGATGTTAACTAATATTTATAAATTGATGAATATATCGGACATGAGACGTAAGAATATATAAAATAACAACAGTCCAAGAACCGACACCTGGGGCACCCCATTATGAATACAGATGGGAGGCAAAATGGAATCATTAACTTTACCAGAAAACGTGCGATAAGTGATGAACGAAGTATATATTGTAAGCCATATAACTTATAAGCCATTTAAGGGAAGAATCTCCGATCCCAATATCCTTGAAGCGGTATATAATAATGTGTAATGCGTATCAATAGCACTAGTTAAGTCAAGTAGGTAATAGTAGCAACTGCAGTTCATGAACACAATTAGATGGGTCGAGCTATTTATAAATTGAATTAGTAATATGAGTAAGAGCAGTTTTAGTATAATATGACTTTCTGTATGCACTGTGGAAGAGCTCAAGCAAATTATTAGTTTCAAGATAAAATATTAGCTGACGGCTTTTAGAGCATTTTAGAGCTTTTTGAGTTGACTTGAAAAATGATCGATATATTACTTATATGATAACACCAGGCCCGTAGCCAAGGGGGGGGGGCTGCGGGGGTAAGCCCCCCAGAGATTAGGTAGGCCCCTAAAACTTGTTTCACATTAAGTTTTTTTCATATAGTATTTACTCAATATTCAATTATATTTATACTTTTTATTTTATAATTTTATTTATATTATATTTATTTATTAGAATGTATGTATTTTAGTCATAGATATTATAGTGAGGATCAAATTCAGAATTTATGATTTTATAAAATATTTTCTAAAATTATAGTAAATATTATAAATAAATTTTAATTATTTAATTTCATCTGATCTCAGAAATGTTTGTCCTAAATTTACAAGTGGTAGAGCATATTTTGGAAATAAAATAAGAATATTTACCAATAATATGTATATATAATATATATATATATATACAAAAAATAACGCAAATTTAATTTATATCCATTTGTAGTACTTTCACAGTATACTTATTAGTGGTTATAATTGGAATTCCGCAATGGAAAAAGAAAATGGTTTGATAAATGTCCCACTCGTGTAATTTCTTCTATGAATCGCTTAAAAAAGATTAAACTGTTTATTGACTATCAGTGCACTATCCTAAAAAGTATTCTTTTCAACTCCTCAATGCTAGATCAGTACGAAATAAAGTTGATTTGATTACATAATTAATTATTCATTATAATTGTTCTATATCTGCTATTACTTGGCTAACTATTGATGATTCTGCTCTATCTTCCCAACTGACCCCTGGTGGTTTTAAAGTATTGCTTGTTAATAGGTATACATCACATCGTCGTCGTTGTTGTTGTTGTTGGCGGCAGGCGTTCACATGGACCAAAGCCCATGTGCGAACGCTAGGACAGCCTTGGGTGAAGTTACCAAGACTGACAGTTGGGGTGCCGCCCCCCCCAAACACACGAGTACGTTTTGCGGCCGTCGCCGGGCATTCTTGTAGCCAGTGCTCAAGAGTTTCTGCTTCCGCTTCACAATGTGGACAGGGTGACGAGAAGTTAGACTCTATAACGCTCCTGTATGCAGCGAGTTTCCGGCAGTGCCCGCTTCTCAGTTGTGCCATTAGTACCGCGTCACAACGAGAAAGAGGTTCTTGGTCGCGGGGACCATCAAAGACTGCTTTAGTTCTTTCGTGGGTCGTCTGAGGGTCCACTACTTCCCGCCCTATCAGTGCTTTTGCCGACTTATATGTGATAGCCTGCTGGTGATCTTGCGAGGAGGTATCATTTGTGGCTGCTTCTCCGGCCGCGGTGTCCGCCCACTCGTTGCCTATCAGTCCGCAGTGGCCTGGAATCCATTGTAGGATAATTTGCCTGTACGCCTGGTCTAGGTTTCTGCGGACCATCGCGAGACCTCTTCCGTCACTCTTGCCAGAACCGCAGAGCGCAGTCAGCGCCGCTTGGCTGTCCGAGCATATGACCGTAAGCCTTACGGCATAAGGCCTCCTTCTCCTTGGTCCGCTAACCATTCAGTGGCTAATAGTAGTGCCATAACCTCCGTCTCGAATGACGATGTTAACGAGTTCCCTTTTCTTGATGAGGAGTGCACGATGGTTGGCTCCGATGCCGGTCCCGTAGTAGCAATCGCCGCACTACCGCCATACACGTAGGTACCGACTTCTGTGTTGGCGTTGATGGCGTCTATCAGGAGTTCCTTATCGCTGTGACGCTTGCTGGATCCACCTGAGAGCGATATGCGCACTGTCCACGAAGGGTTGGCGTTCCAAGACCAAGGCGGCGGGTGCCACTTGACGAACATTTCGCGACTGACCTGGTCAAGGCCAAGCTTTACCTCTTCCTCCTTACCCATGACACTGAAACATTTTCTGTTCTTCAACCGGTGCGACACCGGCGCACCGAACAGATTTCGTCACGGGTTTGAGGGAGGTAGGCGTGCCGATTTCTCCCAAGCCGTTATGCAGTTCTTGCGAACTGTCGTCGCGAAAGAGGTTATACCAGCCTCCAGTCTCAGACACTCCAAGGGGGTATCCGACATCTGACCAGTCATCGCTCTCAGAGCACGGTTTTGGGCCCGATCCAGGATCTGCAAGTTAGATTTCGCTAGCCATGGCTGCCAGGCTGCCCCGCAATAATGAAGAACGCTGTGTACCGTCGCTGTGTAGATCGTGCGAAGGCTTCTACGACTCCATCCCCATTCTTTGGAGGCTAGTGCTGACATGATTCGTACCCGCCCAGTGCTCTGGCCTTAACAGCCTCTGCTTGAGGGCGGAACGTCAATGTGCGATCTAGCGTAACTCCCAAGAAGGTGGGGGTCCGGTTAAATGAAAAGGCGTGCCCGTTCAGTGCGATTGGAGGGGTCCATTTGGCTTCTGCTGGGTCTGTGCTGAAGAATGCCACTTCGCACTTGGCCGGATTGAGGCTAAGTTTATGGTCCGCGCTCCATAGCCCGAACGAGTCCACTGCCTTCTGCACCGCAAGCTGAGCCCTGCGTTTGTCTTTATGTTGGGACCATACCGCGATGTTGTCCGCGTACATGCTCACGCAGGTGTCCAATGGGGCTGTCTTTCGAATTCCGTCAATATAGAATAGGAAGAGGAGTGGCGATAGAACGGCGCATTGTGGTACACCATTGTGTAGTTTGACGCTATGCCCCGTGACGCCATCCAATCTCACCCTAGCTCTCCTATCGCTTAGGAATCCCCTAGTCCAATTTACCATTGTGCGTGGTACCCCTTTCTCTAACATTATCTCAAATAAGCGCTCTCGCCATACCGTGTCGTAGGCCTTGCTAAAATCAAGCAGGGCAAATACTGTTCGCGAGGCCGGCTTGCTTTGGAATCCGTCACTTATAGACTGTGATAACCGTAGCACCTGGTCCTCGCACGACCGCATTGACCTGAACCCTGCTTGATCCTCGCACCACCATCCGCTTCTTTCAGCCAAATTCGACTTCCGGTTTTCTACCATTCTTTCCATTGTCTTTGCTACACACGAAGTGAGGGAGAACGGGCGGAAGGAGTCGATTTGACAAGCGGGCTTCCCTTTTTGTAGGAGGGGGATGATGATTGCTTCTCTCCATGATGACGGGCAAGAGCCGCTGCACCATGAGTCGTTGAATATTGCTAGCATGAATGATAGAGCCACCGGGCCTAGAGCGTTGATGAATCTTGGGGCGATTCTGTCTCTACCCGGTGCACCCTTCGGCTTCATGCTTTTTATCGCAACTGATAATTCAGCGAGGTTAAAGGCAGCTTTCTTCGGCGACCGAGGGAGCGTTCAGCATGCGGCGGATCAGCTTCTTACGACGTCGTTGGGGCCTAGCTCTGTTATTATCATCGGAACTTAATATTATTTCGTCATCCACCCCATGTTTCTCTTCATATGAAATTATGATCTGTAATATTCAGTTTCCTTCATTATTTACCATTATAATTATACTTATCTACCTTCCACCTTCATCTAGCCTATGGAGTTTCTTAGCTGACCTATCTTCTATTTTAGAAACTTTCACGTCAGTTAAGGGCATTTTAACACGGTTAACCGTATAATTATAATGGTTCGATAAGCTTTAGATTCTATAAAAACCCTGGTGTAAACCTAACCCTGATAATAATAATAATAATAATAATAATTATATGTATAATATAATTATATAAAAATAATTATTATTGGTGATTTTAATATTCAAATTAATAATAATTAATAATAATAATAATTATATGTATAATATAATTATATAAAAATAATAATTATTGGTGATTTTAATATTCAAATTAATAATGATAATTATGCTTCCTTATCTCTGAATGAACTTATATTTGAGTATTCCTTGACGCAACATGTTCATTTTCCTACTAACACTAATGGTAATACTATTGAATTATTTTTATCCTTAGCTGATTCTAATTTAATTTCATATCCCACTCAAAGTTCTCTAATATCTGGTCATTTTTCCATTTTATTTGATCTGAACTTGCCGGTGACACAAATTAATCGACTTTCTAGATCGTTTCGGAAAATCTCCCCTATTGATAAACCAATGTGTGTTAACTCTGTATTCCATCAACTTAACAACAGTATATCTTCTGATTTGTCAACACTTTTTGATTATTTTAATTTGGCATTATCTCATTCGCTAGATATTGTTGTATCCACCATTAGGTTGTATCCTCCATTACTCTTATCAACCGAACTTATTCTAAAAATGTTTAGTTGATTTAGTTATTTGTTCATTGTTTGCCAATTTTTTCCAACAAAAAGTTTCTAGCATTATCAATATACTTCCAAACATCAACTCGGCACGGCTCAATCTCAATGTAACATCCACTCATAATCACTATTCATGTTTTTCGCTTCCCACACAAGAAATTGTACTCTTTTTGATGACATCCTTGAAAACAAATTCCCCTTTGATCCTATTTCAATCTACTTCATTCATTATCACCATATTGTATTGGACTTATCGCTGAATTCATTCATAGATTATATTATTATCATCTATTATAATAATTATTCAACACTCAATAACAAATTCATAGATTATTCCGATTTAAAAAAAAAACAACTCTTGACCAATCTAATTTATCAAGTTATCGTCCAATATCCCAGTTATCATCCTTATCTAAGACCTCAGAACGAGTTGTGTCCACTCAACTTATTATATATATATACTGTAATTAATAAGTTGAGTGGACATAACGATATATCCAATGCTATTGTTGATAAATATCAATTGATACTTTAAAGTGAGTATATTCCTCGTCGTAGTACCGAAACTGCCCTTACTTTAATCATTAATGATATTCTCAATTAATAATAAAGCCCCATGCTATCTCGTACTACTAAACTTATCTAGTGATTTTGATACTCTCGAACACAACATTCTTTCTATTGCACTTAATGAAATTGTTATACACGGTCCAGTCCACAGTTAACTAATATTTTAATATATTAACCAATAGTGGTTTATGTAATTTTTTTCATCTAAAACAACTTCGGTGAAGATTACCTCCTCGTTATCTCCTACTTATTTTAACATACACGGTGTTCCACAAGGCTCTGTTCTTGGCCCTATTTGTTCATTATTTATATTCTTCCTATAAAATCAATTTTTAACAAATATCCTAATATTAACTATTATCTTTATGCCGATGATCTACAGATATATAGCCATTTCCTAATTCTAGTGATTCTGGTCTGATTCAAATATCTATGTTTAATTGTATTATTGATCTCACTCATTGGTTCTCTCATAACTCAATTTCCTTAAATATGATTAAAACTAAAACTATCATATTCTCAAGACACAGTTCTCCTCTATCAACCACACATCTCTTTCTACTATTTATTCCAACTTTTCAATCTATAACTATCCTCGGTTTCACTATAACCTCTCAACTAGACTAATTTCCACACATTAATAATATGATACGCACTGATAACTATTTTCTATATAATATTAGAGTTATAAGCTTACCCTTGCCATGACTAAATGTTTAATTCACTCGCTAGTATTCAGTAGACTTATCTACTGGTGTTATTATTGTATACGTTACCTGTTAACCTGATCCTACTGCTTTTTATATGTTATTATATGCATATAAAGTTATGTTTATATAGTGTATAATATACACACAGTGTATTTTTATTTATTATTTATTTATACCCTGTTTAATTCACATTGTGCGTCAATATAAGTAATAGAGTATACTAGTAAATTACTAGTAGTGATATTATAACTAGTATACTAGTTTATATTCATTACATTTTAGTTTTACAATTTTGTGGGACCTCCCCCCCCCCTGGTATAAATGTCTGGCTACGGGCCTGTATAACACATGTATCTCGAGATATGATCATTAAGGTAATTGTTACTTATCAATTAATATTTATTTACCTATATATATACATATATTATATGATATATATATAATATACCTATATATATATATATAGGAATCTATAGAGGAAAGTAACCGAATACGGACACTCTCTTTATCTCAGAAACCATAAATCCTACAAAAAAAATTTTAATGAATAAAATATTCATAATTATAAAATTAGTCTAAAAAAGTATTTTTTATTTTTGAATTATACAAAATATTTCTAATATATCCAATAAACTGATTTTTTTTATTACGTTTTTAAATTTATGAAAAAAAATGTCATCTTAAAACCTTCTCAAGAATATACAAATGTATCGATATAAAATATAACACTATATTATTAAAAAATAAAGCATTCTAAAATTGTATTTTAAATTTCTATATTTTTAAATAAATATTCATTAAGTTATAAGCATATATCTAGAGGTCATATAAGTTCATAATACGGACACTATAAATGTCTTAATACGGACACCCTATAACCAATCAGCGCGCAGCGTATGAACAATTCTGATTTTCATAAAAATCGCGTGCGTTATAATATTAATACCACCAATAAAGCTAAATCTAAAAAAATTATTATTTAGATACTTAAATTTTATTATTAATTAAAAAATAATAAAAATAAATAAATTATTAACTAATTAAATTACAATATATTTTTTATAAAATTAATTTAAAATAACGTAATTATAATTTATATTATTGATTCATCAATAATATATAGTTTATCTAGTGGTATATAGGGTGTCCGTATTATAACACAGGGTGTCCGTATCCGGACACCCCCATTATCTATGGAATTAAAATATTAAATAAAATGTTAAAATCACAATAATATCTATAATTATATAATATTAATATATTGTAATTTTTGAATAAAAATAATGAGTCATAAAAAGTTAAGACCATTTATTGTTAAAGTGTCCGTATTAGGTGTCCACTTTCCCCTATATATATAAATATCAATAATAGTTAATACATTAATAATTTAGATTATTATTCAAAGTTAACTTATGAACATAATTTGACTATTCTATTCCAACGGCAACAATTATACATTCTTAAAAGTATGAACGTCCATCTAATTAGGTATATATATAGAGAGCAACGAGATTTCAGGGTGTAAAAACGCAAATAGAGCTTGTTTTAAATTTGCCCTTAATTATTTAATAACTTTTCGAAACAAAAATAAAAATCCACTTATTACCTATATTAATTATTTTATTTTTTTATGACATATTTTTGAAACCATGACAACCAATGAATTTAATTTAAAAATTCATTCGTCGCGTTATTATCTCCCACCCCAGTCGATAAATCGATATCGCCCTCTACACGAACACGATGACCTTCACGAATCTCGATACCCCGCAACGGAAAGAGGTACCCGTATGGAAGGTGATATCTCGTCTGGGTCACGAGATGACGCTCGAGAGAGTAACGCCCACCGAGACCACGCCCACTAAGAAGGAGGAGCAGCAGACTACGACGTCACCGGGCGAAGTTGTTCAGTCTAGCGGAACTGATGCGGGACCCGGATGTAGACCCACCTCCGCCAGGGGGCAGACTACAACCGTGACGTTACGCCGCAAAGGACTGACCAGCGAAGAGAAGGACTTACGTCTAATTCGTAGAAAATGTACGTTTAGATAAGGCGTATCTCACCTGAAGACATACGATCTCCGTATGTATCGCCGATATAGATTACTATCATCATATGTTACCAATAGATAAGGTATTACTCGCGTAATAATTGCCATATATATGGTCTAACAATTATAGTATTATTTAAATGTATTCTTTGTTATAAGATTATAATCTGTATGACCATTTAATTGTGACTTAATAATTATTTAAATGCGAATTGAAAAATGTATGTGTTATATCGACATTACCTACTATACTAGTACCTACTACATACTATAGTTGTACCTATAGTACCACTGTATACAGTATATAGTATTGTACAGCTAAGTTTTATGTTGTGTCATTATTTGTAAATATTGTATACGATATATATATATTACTTATTCGTTTATTAACGAATGTTGTTAACATCATTTAATACTTAATCGAATGCAAACTTAATAAAATTAATAATACCATATAATGTATTATTTATTTATTATTATATTCGTAAATAAATTATAAATATAATATATTATATATAATATATATATTATTATTAAAATCTTATTACTTATAAATTATATATAGTTTTATTTATATTATGTGATGACAATTTTAATTATAAATTATTAATAAATATAATTAGGATAAATATAATCCTATATAATCATACATTAATTGTGAATTGCTTACATTTTTATTGTTGTTAATAAATTTGTGTTAAATAATGTATGCTATATATAGACAACAATTACTATGAACATAAATTAATATAATTCTAAGTATTCCATGTCATAACACACATAAACACACAAATATATATATATATATATATATATATATATATATATATATATATATATGTGTGTGTGTGTGTGTGTGTTATACATATATGATAAAAACTATAGTTTAACGAGTTTATATTTCAATTTATAAAATTATACAACACCCTATTGTTAGAATGTATTAGTTAAAACATAGATAGTTTTCAAATTTAACATATACATCAATATTATATTTGTATCAATAACGATTTCAATATATACTATAGTGAAGGGAAAATCTTCCAGATTTAATACAAAAAAATCAACTTAAAACTTCAAGTATATAGGTCAAGAATATAGGTCAAGAATATACTATACCTTAAGTACATAGGGTAAAGTAACCGAATACAGACAGAGCCCGAATACGGACATTCTCGGTATCTCAGAAACCATTAATCCTACAAAAAAAAATGTTAATGAATAAAATATTCATAATTATATAAATAGTCTAATTAGTATTTTTTATTTTTTTTATTATTTAAAATATTGCTGATATATCCAATAAACTGATTTTTTATTACGTTTTTAAATATATGAAAACAAATTTCAACTTAAATCTTTCTCAAGAATATACAATGTATCGATATACAACATAAAAATATATTATTAAAAACTAAAGCATTATAAAAATTATATACATAATTACTATATTTGTTATCAAATATTAAGTTATAAGTTATAAGCAAGTATATAGCCTATAGGCTATAGGCTATATATATATATATAATATAGGTCATATAAGTCTCTAATACTGACACTCTAGATGTTTTAATACGGACACCCTATAACCAATCAGCGCGCAGCGTATGATCAACATACATCTAATAATATTAATATTTTGACATTTCACTTGTAATTATTAATTAATTACTAATTAAATTATATTAATTTATTCATAAATTGCAATATATTAATATTATATGATTAAAGATATTATTGTGATTTTACAATTTTATTTAATCTTTAAATTCTATAAATAACGGTGGGTGTCCGTATTCTGTACCCGTGTCCGAATACGGATACCCTTAGTTATAATACGGACACCCTAAATACCACTAGATAAACCATATAGTATTAATGAATCAATCAGACAAATTACAATTACATTATTTATAATTAATTTTATGAATAATGTATTCTAATTTAATTAGTTAATAATTTATTTATTTTTTTAATTAATAATAAATTTAAGTATCTAAATAATACAATTTTTATATTTAACTTTATTAGTGGTATTATTATATCGCATTTTATGAAAATCAGAATAGTTCATACGCTGCGCGCTGATTGGTTATAGCCTTTAACTTATAGGGTCTCCGTATTAAGACATATATAAAGTGTCCGTTTTAGGGACGTATATGACCTCTAGATATATTCTTATAACTTAATGAATATTTGATAACAAATATAGAAATTAGGTATATAATGTTTAGAATGCTTCAGTTTTAAATAAAATATTGTTATATTTTATACACTGTTAAAAAAACCCTTTAGTTTTCGTGAAATAAACCCTTTAATCGATGACCGTTTAATGAAAGGGTTTGGTATCCTTTAGTTAAGCTTTTTTTCAAACTAAAGGGTTTAGGTCGACTATTTACTAAAAGGTTTGGAAACCTTTAGTGATGCCGTTTTTCGAACTAAAGGGTTTGGTAGAATAAATTATAAACCCTTTAGTTACGCATTTATTATACTAAAGGGTTTCGTGCGAATATCCACTAAAGGGTTTGAAACCCTTTATTCGAATCACCACTATGAATTTCGTGAAACCCTTTAGTATCTACGAAATACGATTAAAGGGTTTTGTTTAGCGAAACCCTTTAGTTATTTATATTTTATAAAGTAAAGGGTTTTGAAAGCTATTATATTAACTCATAAATATAAACCCTTTATATATGCAAATTTAAGGTATTAAAGGGTTTCGACAAACCCTTTAGTTTCATATTAAATATGACTAAAGGGTTTGGTAAACGAAACCCTTTACGTATTGATATTTTATAAAGTAAAGGGTTTTGAATGCATTTATTTTGTATGGATAAATAGAAACCCTTTACGTGTGCATATTTAAAGTACTAAAGGGTTTCGACAAACCCTTTAGTTATATACGAAATACAAGTAAAGGGTTTGGTAAATAAACTGAAACGAAACCCTTTACTTATTGATATTTTATAAAGTAAAGGGTTTTGAACGCTATTATTTTTAACAGTGTATCGATACATTTGTATATTCTTGAGAAGGTTTTAAGTTGAAATTTGTTTTCATAAATTTAAAAACGTAATAAAAAATCAGTTTATTGGATATATTTTATCAGCAATATTTTGAATAATTAAAAAATAAAAAATATTTATTTTAGACTACTTATATAATTATGAATATTGTATTCATTAAACATTTTGTAGGATTTATGGTTTCTGAGATACCGACAGTGTAAGTATTCTGTTACGTTCCCAACAGGGTGTCCGACACTTTCCTGGATTAAAAGATTAAATAAAATTTTAAAATCACAATAAAATCTATAATCTTATAATATAAATATATTGTAATTCTTGAACAAATAGGTAAATATATTTAATCAACATTGTCAGACCATTTATTAGTGTCCATATTAGGTTATAACCTAATTTATAACCTAAAGTATACTTTCACATATTTGTAATAGGCCTACAATTAATAATATTGTTTTTAATGAGGATATTAGGTAGTAGGATATATATATATATATCCTATACTTGGAGTATACTCCTTCAATATCATTTCCTACCCCTTCATCTTTATTTTTTGATCCCTTTCATTTGTATGTCTTTAAGAAATTAGCTAATAGGTAATCAGCTAATTACTATAAATCATCTCTTCTCTACAATTATTATTGATTACTAAATAACTGTAATTCTTGAAATCATATGATTTCATATAGGTTTCATACAGTTATATCATATAGGATATCTATATATATATATATATATATATATATATATATATATATATATATATATATATATATATATATATATATATATATATCCTAAAGATATCTTTGACATATGTCCAATCATAAAATACCATCTATTGATTATAATCAAGACCTCCTATAACCGAGGTTATAGGAGGTCTTGTTATAATTATGCTGTTAATAATATACCTATATCATAGCCTCCGTATTATATACTTATATCATGGATGCCATCCCAGCAAACAGTAAGAGCAGCATAATAGCAGCATAACAGCAAATGCTAGAGCCTCAAATGTTTACATTGTGCTATTATGCTGCTATTAAATGTCTATTATTCTGCTATTATGCTGTTATTAATTAGTAATGATATTATGCTGCTGTTATGCTGCTATTATGCTGCTATTAATTTGTAATGATATTATGCTGCTATTATAATAATAGCAGCATAATAGACATTTAAAATTAATAGCAGCATAATATCAGCATAACAGCAGCATAACAGCAGCATAATATCATTATAAATTAATAGCAGCATAATAGCAGCATAATAGACATTTAATAGCAGCATAATAGCACAATGTAAACATTTGAGGCTCTAGCATTTGCTGTTATGCTGCTATTATGCTGCTCTTACTGTTTGCTGGGATGCCTATATCCATGATTCCTATTATAGGTAGACTTTTTGACAAGAACAATTTCTAAGCAATTATATAAGCATTATAATAACCTTTTTGATATATACCAAAGTGAATAAGGGAAAGGATATCATATTGAAACTGATTTGCTCGCTACCCTGAATGCTATTTATTTCTCTGATTATAACTTGACCTATCATCTGCATTTGATAGTATATCTCATGGTAAACTTATCAATGGACTATTGATAATAGGGTAAATAAATACTCCTCTTATCAAAGATGGAACTTATTCGGTTAACATTCACGATTGTATTTCGGCTGAGCATACTTTATTACACAGGGATCCTTATATTAGATATTTTACTTTTGATGTCTAATTTTATATACAAACATATATATATATATAATATTGAATATATAAAACTAAATATCTATATAAAACTATCACCAAATGTAAAATATCATATATATATATATATAGTCTATAGGCTGATGACATTCAAATTTAAAATTTAAGCAGAATATCATCATAATCAATTATTGGTAGGTTATGTGCGAATAATATTCTTAAGTGGCTATTATATATTAACTTACTCATAGTAGTAAGACTATGATCTTAGGTATTTATCTTTCTATTTTGATTTTTCTGATATTTAATATTCATTAATTACTCCCTCATCACAAATTAAATTCCTTGGAATATTTGTTTAGTGTAATTTATCACAATCTGATCATGTATCATATGTGATATATATATATATATATATATATATGCAAATCAGCTAATTATCATTAACATAATATAAATATCATTTGTAAATATATATCAATCAAGTCAAATATTATACTAATTGAAAGTTTAGTTTTACCAAGATTATAGTAGGGTAATATAGGTTTAATCTTAATTGGAGCTCCAGTTTATATTTAATAAAATATTAAACGAGTTATTCAACTAGATGTATACACATTATATTTAATAAACCTACCATATTCAACTAGATTTTCGACTAGTTATTATCTAAACAAATTCAAATTGTTAGCAGTACCTTACAGGATTAATTTCACACTTTTGTTTATTTTAAAAAGTAATTATTTCTGGAACACTTTCCTATTTATCAACACTATTATTATAGAAAAGAAGTGGCTATTCGATGCGTTGGAATGATGCGCTCCAATTGAAACTTGAAGAGGGTCGATGTCGACAACAAATCACAAATAGGTGTTTCAGGATGTCTGTTGCCTTGGTATGAAACAAGCTACTTCTTGTGATAAGAAGTTCTCCTTTCATTTCAATCTTCAGCAAAACAGAAAATACATCGTTTATTATAATTTTTTTAACATTACTTTTTACACTGAGAATTGTTTCTACTATTATTTAAGTGTCTAAATAAGCTATTATTATTATTATTATATCTATGATTTTGAGAATCAAAGATGAGACACTTGTATATTCATGAAACAAATTGTAACGCTGAATAATTAGTAATATAGGTGGCAATACTAGCGTTTTAAATAATTTCAATAGCGAATTGTCAAAGTATTGTTACAAATTACTTTAGAATGTTATAATATGTATAATATGTATGGTTTACATTTAAAATGGATCTATTGATTTATTATATTTATCGAATATAACTATATTTTAAGATAAATGGCTCTAATTATTAAATTCACAATTTTTCATTACTTTCACAAATTCATTATAGTGACATATCTTTACTTCGGAAAATCTCTGTATATATATTATATAGAATATACAAAACTATAGGCTATATTATTTAGGAGGTATACCTAACAATTTGTAAAAATATATTCACTACTTTTCAAAATAGTCGTTTACTTTAAATATGAAACTCGTCGATCAGTTAATGTTACTGTGTGTTGATGTAGTTATAGTGTTGCTATGGTTACTTGTTCTTATTCACTTGAACACTTCATTAACTCTGCATTATCTGGGTATTCGATACAAAGTGAACACTTTTAGCTAAATAACAAGGGTTATAGTTACTTATCATAATTATCGATTATAAATCAATTTTGATCAAACTACTACACATAAAATGTCCGATAATACTAAAGATTAATATATTACTGACAAATAGAAATAAATTAAGTAAAATTTACTTAATCATATGATATTATATTTAAAGATTAATTAAATTTAAAAAATAATTAAAATCAATAAACTCGATAATATTGTTATTCTACATTTTCTTTTCAATAGACACATTCCAGAATATTTAGTTTCCTTAGATAATTATCTGAAATTATAATTTTATATATTAAAAATATATGAATCATAATTAAATGAATCATACGCTACGATATTATGTATACATTTAAAAGGGATGATTACAAATATTGGTACCCTAAGACATATATGACCCTGTTAGGCAATATATAATTCTGTATACCTCAAAGCATGATTCTAAGCGAAAACTAAACCGCACTGCTCGATCCACGTATGATATATGCGTATTTAAATATTTATTTATAAAAATAAACTTCCGATAATGTGAATGTGAAAGAGCGGTTCAAAGTTCAACCAAGAAATAACAACGTAACAAATAAAATCGTAATAATAATATAACGGTTAATAACAATAAAATCATAAAAAGTATATATATATGTGTATATATATATGTGTGTAAATATATACATGTATGTATGTAAATAATTGCACGATAAATGCAAAATAAATCGATAAACAAGCGCACACACACATGTAATATACACGCGCGGCACACACCTATATGACCTCTGACAAGGTCGTTACTATCGACAAGGTCGTTACCCGTGAACTTGATCGTCCTCTACAAAGTCTTGCGCCTCAGCGAGACTGACGCACTCCACGTGGCTGACCTGGGTAGGGATGAGGGGAGCGTGAGGGTATGGGTCGTATGGGGGTGAAGGTAGGGGTCGTATGGGGGTGGGGGTGAAGGTAAGGATTGCATGGGGCTGGAGAGCTAGTGTAGGGGGTCGTATGGGGGTGAAGAGTGAAGGTAGGGATGAGGGGAGAGTGAAGGTAGGGGTTGTACAGGGCTGAAGAGAGTGAAGGTAGGGGTTGTATGGGGCTAGAGAGTGAAGGTAGGGGTTGTATGGGGCTAGAGAGTGAAGGTAGGGGTTGTATGGGGCTAGAGAGTGAAGGTAGGGGTTGTATGGGGCTAGAGAGTGAAGGTAGGGGTTGTATGGGGCTGAAGAGAGTAAAGGTAGGGGTCACATGGGGCTAGAGAGTGAAGGTAGGGGTTGTATGGGGCTGAACAGCTAGTGTAGGGGGTTTTACGGGGCTGAAGAGCTAGTGTAGGGGTTCACATGTGGCTGGTTGTACTACTATTACTAGATTATTCATTGTAGCAATAGTATTATATATACACGTTAAGAATGTATGTAGAATGTTGAAATAGATTATTATTATACTATCACTATCACAAACTTCTGAAATTATCGGAAAAATATATTTCATTAAATTTATATTACTTTATATATATTAGCTTTATATAGATTAGCTTTACCTCCACCACTTCTACTACTACTACTACTACTCTTACTACTGCATTATTACCTTATTTCTGAAGGTCACTCCATAGAATTTATCGGCGTGCTGCAATAGTTCAGGCCTGAAGGTCGTTGTGATGAATTGTGCCGTATTGCTTAGCGAATATATCATATCTGTATGGGCAGGTAGTGCGTGGTGTTACCAATAGTAAAGCATTACTATATTTACAGTAAAACATCGATATAAAGAAAGTGGACATGTGAAATTGATGCATAAAGTGTATGTAAAAGATAGATATGCGAATGGCAATTTTCGATAAATTAACAAAATGTCTCGGTGATTTTGATAAGTCATATTATTGAAGTCACTTGAAATAGTGTGATTTTCATAAATATAGAATGAAGTGACTTCTCTCTATATCTATGAATATATATAGTATACATGTCAATGGTGTAATAGCTTCAATTCAAATACATTAAAATGCTAAAAATACCGAAACATTATGAGGAATGTTGATATGTTTTATTCTATATATATAACTATTATTTTTAGTACAGATACTATATTAAACTTGATCATAATTATCATTATAAATATAAATAAATATAATTTGACATTTATATTAGTATGATTCTACTGCAGCGCCTATCACAAAGTGCCATACACTACATTCAATTTCACAGGTCCTCTTCCTCGATGCTGTACACCCACCTGAAACAGCTTTACGATGAGTGGCGTCTAAAGCCTGGTCGATTTCGTCGAACAGATAGAAAGGGGCGGGGTCACACTTCTGAATCGCGAATATCAAGGTCAACGCTACCAGGGATTTCTGACCCCCGGACAACTGTTTCATGTCCCTCATTTCGGCGTCGCTACCCGTAAACGATACCTGGTGGTAGGGTTGGGGTAAGTAGAGAGGAGTCGGGGGAGTGGTAGGGTTGAGAGGAGTTGGGGAGAGGGGGGTAGAGGGGGGATTGGGGGGTAGAGAGGAGTGGGGGGAGAGGTAAGTTTGAGAGGAGTGGGGGGATAGGTAGGTTTGAGGTGAGTAGAGTGGAGTTGGGGGAGAGGTGGGTAGAGGGGATGTGGGGGGGGAGGGGAGTTGAGAGAGGTTACCAGTAATGAAATGTGTAAACAAATAGAGTTTCAATTTATTTAAGTAGGTTAGAATAAGTATTTTAAGTAGACTTGATAAGGTAGACCTAGGAAGATTTGATACGGCGAAACATATGATTTTTGAAATAAATATATTTTTTAATAAACATGATGTTATATAAAGATCAGAGAATTAAAATTATATCTTTAAAATGATATATGGATTTATGCATAAAAGTAACTATATGTATCATAAATAAGCGGGTATAAATACAACCGTATTAAAATATAGATTAAAATGATAGTAATATATTTATAATTTACTGCTCTTTTTTTAAAATTAATTTTTATTCTTTAAAGCTCCATAACTTTTGATCTCCTATAGAAACATTTATATGAAACTTCAAAACTTAATCATAATAAATATATCTAATTATATATATTAAGTGTGGCGTAAAAGTAAAACTTTACGTTACCGGAAATTATTTGAAATTTTGTTATTTAAAAATTAGTATTTTATAGGTCTCATTCTCATCTTATAATTATCGCATAATTCTATAACTTGAAATACATACAGATCTAAATATATTTAATAATACATATAACGATTCAGTCATTCACGTATTTATTTCAGAAGACATCATATTTTAGTAAAAACGAATTCCTATCTACATAGTGTAAATATTCATATGATCCGGTGGCCCTTAACTAGGTCACTAGGTCACTGACCTTAATTCCGACTCCGCTAAACTGTTCGACGATGTGAAGATGCTGAGATTTATCGTCGCTCTCTTCATCCTTCATGTGTACATGTGTACATGGTGGTGTAAGGACATATCGTTAGAACGTAGGCGTGCGCAGTCTAAAGCTTCACACGATACTCTATACTAATGAGTTAGCCTACATCAAGATAATCTATCTATTATATATATATATATATATATATATATATATACAGAGATATTATATGTTTTTTGTTAATCTATCTATTATATATATATATATATAAACAGAGATATTATCTCTATTCTGTTCCCATTATCGAGGATAGTAGACTTGCTTTTAAATACTGTTGTAAATTTGATTTCACCGTCGAGTGATCCTATTGCATTATAGATCGAGGGACATTTTCAATTTATGTTTGAATAGCTGGCGTCTTTATCGAATAGTCATTGACACAATTATGTTACCGCTGTAAAGTAGTTCGGTGTACAAAGCAAACGACTGAATCAATTAACGAAATTTACGATTACAAAAATCTGATGTTCTGTCCTTGTTAGAGCGTGGATTTCGGTTTGATCGTCGATAAGTTTAAGTTCAGATCATCGATAACAATTGTATTTTGATATTTAATTTAAAGATGAAAATAATATAATAATATATTTAATTGACTAATGAGTGACAAGTATTCAAAGTAGACAAACGGTTTAATGTCTCTGTATACATTCATGAATGTATACATTGTATATATTGGATACGTGAATATAATTAGAATATTTCGAAACGTAAAACTATATTTCGAGTAGCGTAACGAAGCGTAATTTAATAAAATATTAAATAAATTTAAATTAAATCAATTATAAATTAAATATATATATATATATATATATAATAATATGAAGTATTGGAAGATATGCAGAAATGTGTTGGTAATGCAATCACATATAAGCATATAGCATCATGTTAAATACATTAATGATCACACACGTACGACATTCTTTAGAGATAACTGTGATAACTTACGTCTGCATTAATCGCAGCTTTAGTCATCACAAGAACTGCGTGTCCTTGAGGTGCCAAGAATTTGAATATTTCGGTGAAGAATTTGGATACCTGCGTTCATATTAAACTATTATAGATTAACTATTACACATATTACGATATTATCACATGTATTATTATATAAATTCAATGATGAAGTTCACTGCATAGGTAAATGGTAATTTAAAAATGAATATAATATACAAATAAATATTAAATAATAGATAATATATAAACGGATTCCATGTTATAGATTAGTTTTATTATATATTTTGGATATAATTTGTAATGGTAAATAAAAAGTGTTAATTCTAAACTTAATTTGGGATATTTTACTATATAATAGTTATGAAGTTAAATGAAATAAATAATAAATGTAATTAATATATAATAATTTAAATTATATATGAATTTTGTTTCTAATCTATAAATCTCAAATCTGACCTATATTATGAAATTAATTTCAATATTTTTAACAAATAGAATACATTAAATACTCGCAACATGATAAACAATGAATTATCTAACAATCTAGATATGCTGATCATAGGGTTAATAATAGGGTTAATAATAGGGTTAAGCATAGGGTTAAGCATAGGGTTGGAATATTATCTATTTATTGATCAGCATTCAACAAAATTAGTATTCTATATCATAACATATTTTTAAGTACAAATTATATACAAAATAAAGTGAATCAACATATTATATATAATATGCTATGAACAATGCAAAAATAAAAATAGAATATAAAAAACAGTTATATGAATATTCATATATAATATCAAAATTAATAGATTAAAGTAACTGATTATTCTCTAATTTAGTCTAAAATATTATAATGAATTAGCATCCATATAAAATAGCAATAGTAATATAAAAATAGTTATCAATATATAAATTGAAAATAATTATTGATCTATTAATCCTATCATCTCACAAATTATCTCATAATATCATTTAATATTGGAACCTGTTTAAATGTGAATTGAATCGCTTCAAATTTCCTTTGATCCAAATGATAAATCAGGTCATTAATGGACTGCGGGTGCAATGATATAATTAGTACAAGTACAATGTAATGAACTACATATGTCAGTAACATAAATGAGTAACATATGTCAGTAACATATGTCAGTAACACATGTCAGTAACAAATGTCAGTAACATATGTCATCTAAATAGAAATGTATGCATACAAACTGTGTTAGCGGAATCTAATTCTTTCTTTCTTTTGATTAATTTATCTTTTAACTCGGTGAAGCTAACAAATTGATCCAGAGCTTTCTTATTGACGTTACTACAAGCGGATGATGATGATGATTATGGGGTTAAGATGGTGTTTACCTTGACTGTCAGTATGCATTTAATAGTTGCGTTTGAATTAAGTCTAAAATAATATGTACGATCACATACATTGAGAACATCATTATTCTATTTTAAGTTGCACAAGTATTAATTATTTATTATAATTATTAATTATTAATTACAAATATAAATATATATATATATATATATTTATATAAACATATTGATATGCTAATAATAACTAACTAATTTTCATTAATTAATAATTAGTTTTAGTTAGTTATTATTAGAATATCAATATGGTTATATAAATATATATATATATATATATATATATATATATATTTATATTTGTAAAACTGTTTTCCCACCAAAAAAACAGCCCGATATCGTGGAACATCTAAATCGCGCAGTTTCAGTGTGAACAGCTATAATTACAGACTGATATAGGGCTGGTTGACACACGTATAGGACGTGTGTTTATATGTAAATTATCTATTATCAAATATAAATATTTTACTTATCCGATATCATACTGTAAAAATCAGACCAATATCGCGCTATTTAGGTATGAAAGCAGTGTAATAATAATAATGTTTACATTAGAATTATTAGGGTTCAGTTTATTGATTAGAAATTAGTTTATTCAGTGACCAAACTGATCAAACACTTGCATCAAAGATTAATCATATCACATACACACACACACACACTCGGGTAATGGTATTAGAGATGCTATCACATCATGAAGTGAGTGGTGGTAGTCAGTTACGTCTAATATGTGAAGTTATTACATTTAGTTGTTTCTCAGAATTTTTGAATATAATTTGTCCTCGAAAATCGGAATTGAACCGACGAGCCAACTTCGTTAAACTCTGAACCTATCAAAAGATAGTATACATATATACACATGCGTATATACAGAATTTAATTAAAAATAATTTATTGAGTTCAGAAAGCAAATAAAATTTAGCAAATACAATTTCCACACAAAGGCGAAGAGTACTAGAGATTATCTCATAATCTATAATCAGAAAGAGGCAACTCTCCAATAAATACATATATATATCTATATATCTATCTACTGAAAGTGATGTATGGAGTACCTATATTTCTTAAGTTCAGAGTTGCAGCGTTCCAGTCTCTTGTAGAGTTCCTTCGAGGAGAGGTTCTGATACTTCTCAAAGGCGTCGTTAGGCAGCGAGCCCAGGTCTCGGATCTTCTTCATGCATTCGTCTCTCTGTGTACGCGAGTGTATGTGTGTGTGCGCGCGCGTATGTGTGCGTATGTGTACGTGTAGTTATCGCTGTATCTGACCTAAGGTCAAGTAGGTTTATACATTGTTATACATTATACATTAAGGAATTAATACACAAATGATTAATTATATAACTTATAAATTAATTTAAAATACGTAAATATATAAATGAGAATGTATTCGAATAATTCGTAAATATCAATACAAGTAAATTATATAGAAAAGTTATATCACTAAAGATTATTTCTATAAATGCACTAAATTGTTATACGATACAAAGTGTACCTCAAACTATGACAAATAGAGTGAATATAACTTCAGTTACAATTGATATAAAGATATGGCCGTTGCTCTCAACATGAATAGCACTAGTCCCTGATATGGGTTACAGTTTATACAGTGAATGCTAGTGTTCAGCAAACCAAACTGAATCAACCCGAACCGATGCTCTCAATAGATATGAATAACAATTGTAATATGTAGCTTCACTATCATCAAATGATATTTTTGAATACTCTAATCTTCGGTAACTTTTAGTTATGGCAAAAGATCGTTATAAATGGAATAAGTTGTTAAAAACACTGTCTTGTTCTCGCCCTAAGATGCCAACGTCACGGTGCTAAGTAACTAAGAAAGTATTATCATCACGATAACATATTGGTTTCATTTCGATCAGTAGTAACTACTAAAGTTAACACACATAGAGTTGTTATTGTTATTGTTATTTTTATTTGGTGGAGTCCTTTCATCCCATCCAGGAATTTAGATGAAGTTTTCACTTATAACCATTTATGGCTCTAATGTCCCTTCGAAGCCGCTCTCATGTTAAGGCATCCGTGGTTTTAACGAGAGCCGATCATTTATTTATACACAATTATATAAGATCACTTCTAAATAATATTTTAAGACCCATTTTATAAAATTAATTAATGGTCCGGACGAGGCTCGAACCCGTGTCCTACTGCTTGTGTGTCTGACGCCTTAGCCACTGAGCCACGCAGGCAGCTAATACATATCAACACGCGCTCGTGATATCGTCTCTCTAACGTTCTTCAGGAAGATGTTCTGTTTGTTAGCGATCTTCTCGATGTCCCTCTTGTCGTCGTCCAGGTGCTGGTAGACCTCTCGCTCCTGAGACTTGTATGTCTCCAGCCGGTTCAGGAGTTCACGGTTCTGCTTGTTTAGCTTCGTTATCTTTGCATCCAAATCTATGGGGGGTTAAGGAGGGGTTAAGGAGGTAGAGAGAGAGGGATAGGGATGGTGGTGAGGGGTGTAATGGGGGGGATAAGGAGAGAGTTAATGAGGTAGAAAGAGAGAGAGGTATGGATGGTGGAGGGAGAGTAATGGGGGGGTGGAGGGAGTAAGGAGGGAGTTAAGAAGGTAGAGAGAGAGATGGATGGTGGAGAGGGGAGTGAGAGGGGCAGGAGGGAGTAATGAAGGAGTTACGGAGGTAGATAGAAAGTGAGAGGAGGAGTAGGGGGCAGGAGGAATCATCCGATACTAGAATAATAGGTATCCCCCAAAGTTACCTTTGAACAGAACTTCATTTTCCTTAATAGTAGCCGACACAGAATCCAGCTCCAGTCCGTACATCTCGAGTGATTGCTTCACTTCTGTTCCTGTCATGTCCTGATGGAGTTGGAATATGATGTTAAGGTAGAGGTAGAGGTTGAGGTAGAGGTTGAGGTTGAGGTAGAGGTTGAGGTAGATGTTGAGGTAGAGGTTGAGGTATAGGTTGAGGCTGAGGTTGAGATAGAGGTAGAAGGTGAGGTAGAGGTTGAGGTAGATGTTCAAGTAGAGGTTGAGGTAGATGATTAGATGGAGTTAGTGTGTGAAGTAAAAGTAAGAAAATATCCACGAGTTGAGTCGATAAGGAATAGAAAAGAATAGGGAATAATATGATATTTTACGAGGAGAAAAAGAGGAGATAATATTCTACGAGCAAGATTAGATAATAAGAAGAAGGAAGATGACTGAGAAGATTCAATACTCGAAGGTCCTAGAAGGTCACGAGACCTGAAGGTCGGCGTGCAGTTCGTCGAGTTTCTTGAGGAGATTGTTGTTCAGCAGGTTGTCTAGTTTGTTCTTCTCTCCTTCGAGCTTCACCCGCTCCTTGAGCGCTTCGCGATTCTCATTGGTCAGCTTGTCTATCTGATCCGACAGGATGTTCACTTGAATCTGTAATAGAGGTCGCCACATTGTATTGTATTATAATGTTTATACACAAATATCCAGATATTATACCCATTCAGTAGTATTACAAATAATAATAATATAATGCAAACGCAGAGTTAAAACCATCGTAAAATATGGTATATACTATATAGACTATATATACTATATATACTATAAAGTCAGTCAACATCAGTGCGCTAGTATCACCTTCAAATGTTTTACACGTGCGTAAGGTTTATAATAATAGTAATATTAATTATTAGAAGTTTTTTAGTTTATAATAAAATAAATATGAATAAAACTATTCCATTTCTGATTTGTTCTTAATTAGACTATAATCTTTTCTATTATTGTCACCCATTCTATTATATATAATTCTCATCATCATCATTATAATCTAAACATTAATACAATGCAATAAGTCAATATAATATGTGTTATCCTAGTATATATTAGTGTGCAATTACGTAGAGCATCTCTTAGGTATTGCACAGAATTAATATTAAATATTTCAGAATGTTTATTGTTCATTTTAGAAGTCATATGTGCGGAATTACTAAAAAACGGTAAATATTAATTACTAATACAGATTCCGTATATAACAGTATAGATATAATGTGTCAGATGTGAACACAGGCACTAGCCAATCAGGCGAGTACTAGCCAAGCAGACAAGCGCTAGCCAAACAGACAAGTACTAGCCTTATCATCGGAAGAGAGTTGGGCCGAGAGTTCACTTCCCCTTTCAGCCTCCAGATTCATCTCGGTAGTTTTGATCGACTCGAGGCTAGTCTGCAACGATGATAGACTTCTCTCCTAGGGGTCAGAGGGGTCAGAGGGTTGTGAACGCGAGTAGTCTATGTTATAACTATAGTATTGGGAGGTAATATCTTTATTGGTATTTTATAATCGTCTAAATCTAAACTTGTAAAACTAAAACTAAAACTAAATCTAAACTAATTCCTTTATATTCAATATTTTAAGTTACATATATATGTACAGTAAGAGTGTTAGTGGTTATAGTAGTAGTAATGGTAGTAGTAGTAGTAGTAGTAGTAGTAGTAGTAGTAGTAGTAGTAGTAGTAGTAGTAGTAGTAGTAGTAGTAGTAGTAGTAGTAGTAGTAGTAGTAGTAGTAGTAGTAGTAGTAGTAGTAGTAGTAGTAGTAGTAGTAGTAGTAGTAGTAGTAGTAGTAGTAGTAGTAGTAGTAGTAGTAGTAGTAGTAGTAGTAGTAGTAGTAGTAGTAGTAGTAGTAGTAGTAGTAGTAGTAGTAGTAGTAGTAGTAGTAGTAGTAGTAGTAGTAGTAGTAGTAGTAGTAGTAGTAGTAGTAGTAGTAGTAGTAGTAGTAGTAGTAGTAGTAGTAGTAGTAGTAGTAGTAGTAGTAGTAGTAGTAGTAGTAGTAGTAGTAGTAGTAGTAGTAGTAGTAGTAGTACTTTAGGGGCTTTGGAAGTCTCGATACGCTGAGCCTCCTCCTTCATAAGGCGAAGGTCTGTCCTCATCTTGTCATAGATGTCCTTGTGTTTAGAACGAATCGTCTCGGTTCTCTGCATCTCCGTTACGAGTTTGTTGATCTCGGACTCGATCGGTGCGCGGAGGTTAAAGTTCATATGGTATCAACGCGCGTGGTAATGTGTGCTCGCGGGTGTGTGTATGTGTGCAGGTGCGTGAGTGTATGTTTATGTATGCATGCATTCGTGTGTGTAGATATATATATATTATTATCAGAATTAAGCAATTCATGAGTATTTATCGAAGAAATACTGCTTATCAAGATTATTACCCTTTATATATATATAATTAATAATACATTATGATAATATTATTAAAGATATATATCTTTATATATATATAATAATGATTCGCTCGCTCTCTCGCTACACGAGTAAAGGATATTCTGTAGCTTGGCCTTGTGATTGTTGTACTCCGTCTGTTCAGCGTGCAGCAGTTGTTCTATCTCGATCTTGCCCTTCTGCAGCTCCAACCGCGACTTGCGGGTGTCGTAGTAGCCCCCGGTTAGGGCCCCGCGCCTCGAGACCTGGTCACCTGATGGGGGCGGGGCGGGGGGGTAGGGGTGTGGATTAGATGTGCACTTATTGCGGTAGGGCAGGTATGGATTAGATGTACACTTATTGCGGTAGGGGGTGTGCGTTTAAAGCTGATGCTATAATTATGGACATTCACAAGTGTGGCTTAAACTTACCATCAGGGGACGTATGTATAAAGGGGCTGGGGCGTTTAACGAGGTAGAGGGGCGTGTATATAATGCGGTAGGGGTAGTGTGCGCTGAACCATTACCATACTTCGCCAGGCATTATGTACGCTATAACACACACATACTATAACTATAGACATCGATAGTAACAATACTCTTTACGATAACATTTAAATAGATATAACTGCCTGCGTGGCTCAGTTGGTTAAGGCGTCAGATACACGCGCAGTAGGACGCGGGTTCGAGCCCCATCCGGACCAATAAAAAAGATCTTAAAATAATATTTAGAAGTGATATCATTGTGTATAAATAAATGATCGGCTCTCGTTAACATCATGGATGCCTTAACATGAGAGCGGCTTCGATGGTACATTAGAGCCATATATGGTTATAAGTGAAAATTTCATCTAAGTTCTTGGATGGGACTACAGGAAAGGACTCCACCACAATAACAATAACAATATATAACTTATTAATCGAATATAGAAAATGTTTACCGCTAATAATGATAACTAAGTAAAGAGAGGTGGTAGAGAGAGAGATAGATGGTACGCTACATTAACTATCGTAAAGCTTAGAAAGATACTCGTCATCTCTCAGTAAAGATGCATAGCACTATTAGCTTGGTGAGTGGTTTCATTAATTAGTATTAATATAGAAAACTAATCGGAAATAATATAAAAGTAGAGTCCACTTTTATATTATTTCCGATTAGTTGTCTATAATAATAATTAATTAATGAAACCACTCACCAGGTTAATAGTGGAATGCATCGTTACTGAGAGATGACGAGTATCTTTCAAAGTTTTACGATAGTTTACTTAGTAGACATAATTCTCATGAGTAGTTACACAATTTAACAAATACCACGCCGTCGAGAGTGACTTCCATAGACTAATTAATCATTATAGAACTATGAATCATTATAGAAATATGAATCATTATAGAACTATGAATCATGATCACAAAGTTATAGACTACCGTCCAGGGTGATGCAATCCATGCGTTCCGTCCTAGCCATCTTGGAGCCCACCTCCATTGTTCTACAGATCAGCGTGTGACCGAACACGTGCTTCATGGCCTTGGCGTATCTCTCGTCGTAGGTCAGCTTCTTTATCATCGGGATGGCATCCTAATGGGGGTAGGGCGGGGGGGTTAAGGTGGTTAGGGAGGGGGTTAGGGTGGTTAGGGAGGGGTGGCGTACTAATGGGGGGTAGGGAGGGAGGGTTAGGGGGGTTAGGGAGGGGGTAGCATACTAGTGTGGTTAGGGTGGTTAGGGAGGGGTGGCGTACTAATGGGGGGTAGGGCGGGGGGTTAGGGTGGTTAGGGAGGGGTGGCGTACTAATGGGGGGTAGGGCGGGGGGTTAGGGTGGTTAGGGAGGGGTGGCGTACTAATGGGGGGTAGGGCGGGGGGGTTAGGGTGGTTAGGGAGGGGTGGCGTACTAATGGGGGGTAGGGCGGGGGGGTTAGGGTGGTTAGGGAGGGGTGGCGTACTAATGGGGGTAGAGTGGGGGGGTTAGGGTGGTTAGGGAGGGGTGGCGTACTAATGGGGGTAGAGTGGGGGGGTTAGGGTGGTTAGGGAGGGGGTGGCGTACTAATGGGGGTAGGGCGGGGGGTTAGGGTGATTAGGGGGGGTAGCATCTTAATGGTAGTAGTGCGTGGGTTAGGGTGGTTAGGGAGGGGTGGCGTACTAATGGGGGTAGGGCGGGGGTTAGGGTGGTTAGGGAGGGGATAGCATACTAGTGGGGGTAGGGCGGGGGGTTAGGGTGGTTAGGGAGGGGATAGCATACTAGTGGGGGTAGGGCGGGGGGTTAGGGTGGTTAGGGAGGGGGTTAGGGTGGTGAGGGAGGGGATGGCATCCTAATGGAGGTAGGTGGGGGGTTAGGGTGGTAGAGGTGGTTAGGGAGAGGGTAGCATCTTAACAGTGGTGTCTGTGTGTGTATGTGTATATGAGGGTGATATAATCAGGTGTTATATGGCTGCTATAGAGAGACATTACGTATCAATAGTGCCCATTCTATAGGGCAGCCGATTATTATCAGGATAGCATCTTAATGATGAGCATGCATTGTTTACTATCATTGTATAGGTCGAGCGTGTACCTATAGGTATAAAGTTATAGATTACTGATGTTTAATGAATAACGTTATCGGATAGCGTGTGACGTTTAGTTATTATTATGAATAGTGAATAGTGAATGACATCACGCTACAAATGAGGTGTTGGGAGACACGACAACTTTCGTGAATCTGATCATCACTCTTAATGAATAGATTTAGGCTAGATATTCTACCACAAAACGTGTTGATAAAATGTAATGAATATTATATATAAATATATATATATATATAAATAAATATATATAAATATATATATATATATAAATATATATATATTTATAAATATAAAAAACTGCCTATGTGGCTCAGTGGCTAAGGCGTCAGACACACAAGCAGTAGGACACGGGTTTGACCCTTGTCCGGACCAATAATTAATTTTATAAAATGGGTCTTAAAATATTATTTAGAAGTGATCTTATATAATTGTGTATACACAAATGATCGGCTCTCGTTAAAACCATGGATGCCTTAACATGAGAGCGGCTTCGAAGGGACATTAGAGCCATATATGGTTATAAGTGAAAACTTCATCTAAGTTCCTGGATAGGATGAAAGGAGTCCACCAAATAAAAATAACAAAATATATATATATATAAATATATATATTTACATTTATTTCGTGATATAATAGAATATAAATTCGTTGATATCGTCTATCGAAGATTACGAATCACTATGCCAGCACAACTGTAGCATATCTCACTGAAGACAATACGGTAGTGGTTCTAGTGTATGTGCTGGTAGTGACTCTAGTATCTGTGCTAGTAGTATTAGTGGTGGGATATCAGCTGACCTTGGTATCGGGGTATCGGGGCATCTCTCCTACGTCGAGGCGGTTCAAGGGCATGAAGGTCACCTCGCCGGGAAGATGGAGTCTGTTCATCTCGGACAGGAGACGAGTTCCGGTGCGGTCGGTGTCAACGATGTGATGGAATAATCTAGGGGAGATAGGGGTGTGTGGAGGTGAGCGGGGGGGTTAGGGGTCAATGAGAGAGCAGGGGTGAAGGGTCCCAGTAGGGTGGGTTACCATGATGTGGTGATATGATATAGGGGAAATAGGGGTGATGGAGAGAGGGGTGAGTAGATAATAATACATTAAATAGAGTAGTAATTCATTATATTGATTTTATACCATTTAAATGTATTACAATTAATTTATGAAATAATAATTATACTCTATCATTTTATGTAATGAATACATTGTTATATTATTAAAAATTTTATGAAATATTAAATATTTGATTAATATCACTTTATTAATTTTGATTTTATAGAAAAAATAAAATGAAATATGAAAATTAAAATAAAATTAATGTAAAATTATATTAATCATGATATTGACACGTTAATAAAATAATGATTATTTGTGATTACAGTAAAATATCGTAAATAAAATCCGTATTTTTAGGAATTAATCAGTTTTTTCGGATTTAACAGGTTTTAATTTTGTCTAGTATTTCAAAATTATATTTAACTTAATTATATATTAAATATTATATATATATATATATATATATATATATATAGATGTTATAGTATATACCTATGTATATTATAATAAAGTAATATTAGTGATATTATTTATAATAATATATATAATTATTATCAACGACAAAAAAAATTAAATATAACTCTGCTTTTATAATTGGAAAAAATGTGAATAAATGTAGAAAGCCGATGAACCGTGACCTCTGCTGACTAAGCACGACCTCTGGCTAACCTTCCGCCGGCGGTGACCTCTACGGCTGTGAAGAACGTGCGGTCGCATTCGAAGTTCTCGATCAGAGTGCGATAGTATCCGTTGATAACTTCCGGATACTTCTTGTTGTCTCGGAAGTATTGCAGCACCTTCTGAATACTGTCGATGCCGTTCAGTAGAGCCTGCGCGGGGTGGTCGAGTTGGAGTGGTAAAGTGGTCGAGTGGGAGTGGTATAGTGGTCGAGTGGCAGTGGGAAAGTGGTCGAGTGGGAGTGGTAAAGTGGTCGAGTAGGAGTGGTAAAGTGGGAGTGGTAAAGTGGTCGAGTAGGAGTGGTAAAGTGGTTGAGTGGGAGTGGTAAAGTGGTAGAGTGGAAGTGGGAAAGTGAATAAGCGGTTGAAGTATGGGAAGTCGACAAGTTGTGGTTTGGAAGGAGTGGTTAAGTGATTAAATTAGACGGGTAATTAATTATCGGAAGTTGTCGAATGGTAGTTGAAGCGATGGTCATCTGGTCATGTGGTCAAGTAGGCTGGTGCCCGGCTTCGCCCGTATTCACTCGTAAGGTTCACTACAATGTTACCTATCTTCAACATGTATTTTTTTCGTACGTATTTAGCTTGTATATTTTTATTTTAATCATTTATTCTTTTTTATAGGCTCACTCGGTATGTAATGCAGCTAAAAAAACCTACCAATATTAAAAATTAACCCAACCAAACAATAACAGTGAAAATAACTAAAAGTAGTAGGCAGTGGTCGAGTGGTCAAGTAGGCAGTGGTCGAGTGGTCAAGTAGGCAGTGGTCGAGTGGTCAAGTAGGATGTGGTCAAGTGGTCAAGTAGGTAGTGTTCGAGTGGTCAAGTAGGCAGTGGTCGAGTGGTCAAGTAGGATGTGGTCAAGTGGTCAAGTAGGTAGTGGTCGAGTGGTCAAGTAGGCAGTGGTCGAGTGGTCAAGTAGGCAGTGGTCAAGTAGTCTGTGGTCGAGTGGTCAGGTGGCCACGCGGTTGAAACCTTTCCGGTCATAGATCTTAGCGCCTGTTCTCTTTTGTTCAAGTCGTCTCGCAGTTGTGATATCTTCTGCTGCATGGCATTCTCCACTCTCCATAGGGTGCTATGGGTGGCAGCAGGTAGGGGGTAAGTGATGGTGAGGGTGGTGAGGGTGTGGTTAGGGTGTAGGGTAAGTGAGAATGTAATTTTAGCACACTACATATGTAATATATATGTTCGCTAGAGTGTATATTTAATTTTAATAAATCTGATATTTTTTAAAATAATAATTATAATCAATTATTAGGTTGCAGAGAACACTTTACGTTAACATAGAATGGATAGGACACACACAGGAATGGCATAGATTATCTATTAATAGATTATCTATGATAGATTATCTATAATAGAGTATCTATAATAGATATGAATTAAATTAAATGTACATTTTTAATATTTATAAAAGAACAACTAATATTTATTTAATAGAGAATCTATATATGGTATTATGTAATAAAAAGTTTATTATGGTAGTAAATAATTAAAAATTCTGGGAAATATATATATTTATAAATATATATATATATATATATATATATATATATATATATATATATATATAAGCATAATATCCCAGTATTAATAATTGTAATATAATTGTAATATATAGATGTAGAAATAGATATAGATGTAGATGTGAACATAGATATACATGTAAATGTATAGGCGTAGATGTAAGCACAATGTATCGTTGGTTTAGATGTCAAACTTTCTTTCGTTTTGAAGGGCGTCTTTCTGTTTCTTCATATCGTAGAAATCTTTATTATTCGAGTCGATGATTTCTTTGTGTTCGTCTATTCGCTCCGTCATTTCCTGTAAGCAACGACGACGATGAACTACGACCCCTACGATCCTACGACCTCTCGGCACTAACCGCTATCGAAGCTTCGAGTTTCTCGGCTTGGTTCTGATCTACTTTGAGGTCGTGAGCTAGTCTCTTGATCTGCTCATCTTTATCACCTATTGCCTATTAGGAGTGGGTATTGAGAGTGGGCATTAGGAGTGGGTATTGAGAGTGGGCATTAGGAGTGGATGGTAGGAGTGGGCATTAGGAGTGGGCATTAGGAGTGGGCATTAGGAGTGGGCATTAGGAGTGGGTATTGGGAGTGGGCATTGGGAGTGGGTGTTGGGAGTGGGCATTCGGAGTGGGCATTGGGAATGGGTAATGGAAGTGGGTTATGGGAGTAGGTATTAGGAGTGGGTGTTAGGAGTGGGTATTAGAAGTGGGCATTTAGGAGTGGGTATTGCGAATGGGTGTTAGAAATAGTTATTAGGAGTGGGTGTGTAAATAAGTTAATCAAATATCATACAACAATAGCATGATAGGCCCTATTGATAGGGTATACTTCTATAGCGGTGTATTCCTTATTCGCATCAATCAGCTAATGAAATACGTACAAATATTATACACTAATAGAAATATCAACTCTATATTAATAAACGACGTATAATCGTTATTCATGTTATTATCATCACTAGAACTAGAATATATCATACATTATTACGCGGATGGTGCATCGATATAAAGAAAATGGATAGGCAATTGACGATCAATTAAAACAAGTAGTTTCCGTAGTGTAGTGGTCATCACGTTCGCCTAACACGCGAAAGGTCCTGGGTTCGAGCCCCAGCGGAAACAAATTTTTATATTTATTTGTATACGATAGCACCATCTGATATAAAGAAAGTGGATACGCAATTACATGTAAGATATATACGTGAATGGCACTCTTATAGATAAATTAACAAAATGTCATCAGCGATTTTGATTGGATATTAGATATATTATACATGTTAAATATTAAAACTGTAGATTTTTCAAGGCAATATATAGAAGTTACTTCTATCTATATCTAATAGAGTTGGAAAAAATCATGATTTTTTTAAAAAAATCAAAAAAATCAAAATCACATTGATTTTTTTGATTTATTTGATTTTTTTGATTTTTTTGATTTTTTTGATAGAATAAATAAATAAATTTATCAATACAAATTTTATATTATTTAATCAGTTTTATTTATTAGATTTATTAATAATAGTAATCCAAACTATTAATTACATTTTATCAAATTATAAAAAAGTTGATTTATAATCAAAAAAATCAAAAAAATCATGATTTTTTTGATTTTTTTGATAGAATAAATAAATAAATTTATCAATACAAATTTTATATTATTTAATCAGTTTTATTTATTAGATTTGTTAATAATAGTAATCCAAACTATTAATTACATTTTATCAAATTATAAAAAAGTTGATTTATAATCAAAAAAATCAAAAAAATCAAAAAAATCAAAAAAATCATGATTTTTGCCTTCAAAAAAATCAAAAAAATCATTGATTTAATCAAATGATTTAAATCAATTGATTTAAATCAAACAACTCTGATATCTATGATAATAAATAGTATGATATCTTCAATTTTAATATAAAAAATGATGACGAATGTTAATGTGATGTATTTTAAATATATATAACAATTATTTATTCTATTACAGATGGTACATTAAACTTGATCATTATTGACGACATAATTATAAATAAATAATAAGTTAAAATATAGTAGTTCATTTCGACTGCAGCGCCTCTATCGCAAAGTGCCATACACTACATTCAATTATCTATCCACTTTCTCACTACACCGATACACTACCGCGCATCACTATGGACATCACTAAGGACATAACCTTGGACACGGACTTCAGCTCCTTAGCGACCCACTGATCTCTGTTCTCCTTGCAGGTGAACCGGGTGCTGCGACCCTGCTTCGCGTACAGCTCCTTATGGCGTTGTTCCGCTATGGCGAGTCTGAGGTGAGAGGTCGCGTTAGACGCTACTTAGTACGCGGCGTTGGGCGGACTGCTCGTGTCGGGGGGGGGGGGGGGGGGCAATCAGCCGGCAAATATAGTGCAACAGGTGTAGCGACAACATAGATAGATAGATAGGTAATACATAATTACATGTTCGTCTGGCATCTTTATCAGTGCGTCGTGTTGGAACTTGCGTGGTATACCTTCGGCTCTCACCACGAGCGACCTTTTACAATTAGGTCTGAGTAAACGTGATATTGAGCTTCATAGTATAAGTGTAATTGCTGGTGGTCTCGATATTTATCGAAATTACTGCCGTAGTGGATTATTGTAATATCCATATGTTATCTTGGCCTCTTCCTTGCCAACATTCGTTTATAACAGGGGTTCTTAAACTTTTTTTGTCATGACACTTTTCATGAAATAAAATTGTACTATTACCCTAAATTATTTTGAAAATAAAAAACAGATTTGCTTAAAATATTCATTAATGTGATTTTTAATTTGTTTCTTATATACTAAATCTGAAATATTTAGCAAAGTTTTGCTTAAAATACATCTCATCTTTCTGCTTCAAGTTTATTTCTATTTTTTGATTTTATATTCAATAATGTAGAAAATCCTTTTTCGCAGAAAATAGCAAAAGTACTCTCAATGCAAATTTTTCGGTCTATTTTTGGATATTGTGATGAAATCTGATATGTTTTCTTCTTGTTTGAAGACATTTTTCATGGATGTATTATTTACTAAACTAAGAAATTCGTTTTCCATTTCCTCATGAATATTATCCATAATTATAATAAACGGATTATTTGCTAGTCTCATTTGTATGCTTTCTGTATTTATTTTGTGGAAATAACTTTCAAATTCAATGTTTAAAGATTTTAGATTAGTTTTAATTTCATTATTGAGATTTTCCGATATATTACTACCATCAATCATTTGTGATAATCTTAAAAAACGAAAAAATTAAATGTTTCTATTTTCTATTTTACTGATCCATAGTTTTAGTTTATCTATAAATGTTTTATGTAATCTCTATGTATTATATACTATATATTTAATTGTATCTGGACCTTGAAGTTGAAAATTAAGAAGATTTAATGCTTCGAATATATATACAAGGTAAGCTACGTTTTATTTAAAATTATCGGTAATCTCATTTAATAAATGTTCTGCATTTTTACCTTGATATTTAAAATATATTTTTAATTCATCCATAAGCTCAAATACACGTGCTATAACATTACCTTTCGACAACCATCTGACAGCGGTATAATAAAAAGGCCCTAGTGAGTAGAATTCAACTCTTGACATAAAAGCCGAAAAATACGTGTATTAAGTGCACTTTTTTTTAATAAAATTGACCATTTTGATAAGTATTTGTAAAACAGATTTCTTATTAATAGGAAGAGTTTTTGACGATAAAGCTTCTCGATAAATCATGCAATGTATAGTTATAGTGATATCTGGATTCTTCTTTGTTTACTAAAGTTGCAAATCCTGATGTTGATCCTAGCATTGCTGGAGCTCAATCTGTGCATACACTAGTTAATGTTAACCAAGAGAGTTCTTCTTTTTCAAAAAATTCTGAAAATATGTTCATTACATCAATAGCCTTTGTCGTAGTTGTTAAAGGTTACACAATAGAAATTCTTCTTCAACTTTGTTATCGCGAATATATCGTACATATACTAATAACTGTGAGGTGTGAGAAATATCTGTAGATTCATCGAGTTGTAAAGAAAAATAAGGTGAGTTTGTGATGTTTGTTATTGCATGTAATTTAATGCCTAGGGTTTCACTAGAGTTTCTGCTATTGTGTATGGTTTTTTATTGTCAATAAGAAGCGCTATTTCATAGGATTCTCTTGTAATGCTACTTGATTGAAACATTACACTTGAATCAGTGTCTAAACGTGATCGTTTAAGTTGAGTTTCTTTAAACTTGAAAAACTCAATAGAGAGGCGTAGAGGAAATTATTGAATTGAAAGAGCAATTTATAAGTGTTACTTATTTTGGCTCGCAGGAAAATGTAACTCCTCGAATAGCTGAATTAATCCTACAATTTTTTTTTAAATATTGAGAATGTAATTGTTCACCAATAATAATACTAATTGAGATTTACTAATACACTGAATTTTCGGAGAAATCTTCTTTTTTAAATTTAATATTATTAATAAAAAACCCTATGACCCTTTGAAAACACCCCATGACCCTTTTTTGGGTCATGACCCCTGGTTTATAACATTATTAGTTTCTTATTTTGTTTATAACATCAATAAATGGGATAATTGTAATTGGTTGTCAAGCCAACCAATTTACGAAAATAGATAGATAGATAGATAGATAGTTTATTGCATTAATACGAACATACGCATATAATTATCAAATGAAATAATATGCAAAAAAGACACGAAACAAAATGGTGATAAATAACTAAATTATTAAAATTAACAATTGTAGTATACGTGCCTCAGTGGTAGAGGTAACAGATTTATTGATGAGACTAAAACTCAGCAACTAATCCCACCGAAGGTATGTTATACGTGTGTTTAAAGAGAAGGGAGTTCTATAGATAGGGGCAGGGCTAGACCAGGCTTGTCATATTTTACAAGCTCACTCGAGATATCAATATGATCATTTACTATTTAGGGCAGACATCTCTAGAGTATATCGCGAGACTGGTGTAATCGTGTTGTTTGAATGAACATTTGTATTTCGTTTAATAATATTGATTATTTATTTAAACACATATACGGATATATGTATATTAGTATATGTTTTCAATGTGTTGTATTAGTGTGCTATGAAAACATATTATTATCGAAATATACAATTTTATCATATTGTGAATATATATTTTCTATAGAAAAATCTACGATGCGGAATAAATACCTATTAAAATAATAGGGTTTTCATTTAGATATTTAATCAAATATATTATATAAATATTAGGATATTATATATTATATATTATATAAATATTAGGATTTTATGTTATGTTATGATCATTATAGATTAGATTTCATATTTAATATTGGTACCGTAAATAAAAATCTCGTTCTCTCTCCATCTCCCTCTATCTCTCTCCTCTGTTTCCCTAAGCAAAGGTTAAAGGTCGCTATCGTTGACTTACTGTTGGGCGGCGTGTTCTTCCCGTGACCTCTGCTGTTCGTACTCCGGTTCTATTGAAGACAGCTGGTCTCTGGTGGTAGAGATCTTAATGTTCAGACGGTGAAGGTCTTCTTCGGTTTGTTTCTGTACGAGTTGAACACGAGTTATAACCTACCACTATTGCTACGAAGTACTAGTTCAACACGAGTTATAACCTACCACTATTGCTAAGAAGTACGAGTTCAACACGAGTTATAACCTACCACTATTGCTAAGAAGTACTAGTTCAACACGAGTTATAACCTACCACTATTACTAAGAAGTACTAGTTCAACACGAGTTATAACCTACCACTATTGCTACGAAGTACTAGTTCAACACGAGTTATAACCTACCACTATTGCTACGAAGTACTAGTTCAACACGAGTTATAACCTACCACTATTGCTACGGCGTACGAGTTCAACACGAGTTATAACCTACCACTATTGCTACGATGTACGAGTTCTACATATTTTATTTATTTATTGATTTTTCTTTTACTATTTGTTATTATAAGGGTGTGTTTTTGGTCAACCACAGGTGGAACAAACACAGGTGGAACAACCACAGGTGTACGATAAATTCGTATTCACTGCATGTAAAAATCCAACTGTTACAAAACACGTCTGGTTTGTAACAGTTGGATTTTTACATGCAGTGAATACGAATTTCTCGTACACCTGTGGTTGTTCCACCTGTGGTTGTTCCACCTGTGGTTGACCAGAAACACACCCTAACTAATTATTAATGTTATTATTATATTCACGTTTGAGCATATTATATTAAATAGGGATTTCTGTGGTTAAATAAAATCGTCATCATCATCATCATGAAGTTTAGATCGTCAATAGCGATGTGATGTGAACACAAATGATACAACTAAAAGTTAGAAGAAGTGTGGTAGTACTCGTGAATATTTCAATATTTACAAAGCACAACATCGTGCGATATATTTAATACTTTAGGCCAGTGGTACCCAACCTTTTTCACCGTGACCCTTTTTTGATAATTTTTTTTAATTAAAAAAAATATACCATGACCCAATGATAAATTTGATTTTTTATTCGATTTAATATTATACTTTAGTCATAAACAAATAATATAAACTATAATATATATATATATATATATATATATATTTAGAAATTGTCTCATGACCCAATAAAAAAACCTAATGACCCAAATACTAAACTACCAATATAATATAATAATAATCTGCTAATATCCAACAGCTAGGAATGCCTGGCAAGCATTACGAGACACATTTCACTAGTCCGTATTCACTAATGTCATTACCTCAGTCACATGAGCAATTCACTCTCGTACTATTGGATGTCCACTGAGGAGGAGACAGACCATACACTGTACACTGTACAGTGTACAGTGTACACTATACATTATACACACAAACATAACATGTCGTGTATCAACACTCAAGCACAGCGATATAGCCTATTCTCCCCTATGCTACACAGGGTATATCTTAATCGCTCGAGCGCTAATACATTGCCTAAACTCCCTGTTACACCCTATGCTACGGTGGGACGGAGGGGTCGTGACCTCATTGCACTTGTTACCGTCGATATCATATAACTCGAGCGCTAATATATTGCCTAAGTTCCCCTATTATTGCTTAACACCCCCTAATCTCCCCTATCCTATAGAGGGGTCGTGACCTTATTACACTTGTTGCCGTCGATATCGTCCTGCATGTCGGTAACGTCCAGTTCGAGTTTAGCCTTACGCTTGACCAGATCCTGGTTGTCGAGGGCGATGGTCGCCTTCTCGTCGGTGAGCTGTTCTATCTGCAGCTTTACCTCGCGTATCTCTTTGTTGATGTCCTGGGGGTTAGAGGTCAGTGTTGGTGGATAGAATATAAAGGTTATTTGCCGTGGAGGTCGAGGTATAGAGGTCAGAATTTAAAGTTTATTAGCCATAGTGGTTGAGGTTAAAGGTAGTCGTAGTCGTGGTACATCAATTCATCAGCCACAAGATATATAACTCTCGTTATAACTACGAATGACTCTGTTCTAAATTACTAGGTACCAGGGATGGGGTTAAATACGTATTTGTATTTAAATACGCTGATTTGGTGTATTTGTATTTGAATGATTATTCAGTGATGTATTTGTATTTGTATTTGTATTTTATTGTTGTATTTGGTGTATTTGATCAAATACAGGTTCAAATACACTTTTAAAAATATATTAAATTAATAATTAATAAAATGTAGAATTTAAATAATTGATTTATGAATGTAAAAAAATAAACAAATAATTTACTATTTATATTATATTAAAGAATAAAATTATTAAATAATACAAATTATATAATAAAACAATCATTTTCAAAGAATTGTATGAATACTATATATATAAATTTATGAATTTAAATTTATATTCTATATAGAAAATGTATATGTTATAAATTATAACTTATAATATCCCAAGCAACCAGTCTATTGTTTACAGTTTTATTATTTTATTGAATTACTTTAGGTATTAAATATATTTTAAATAAATTTCAATTAATTATTATGAAATCTGGTATAGGGATAGGGATTATAATTTTATGATTTAATATTTAATGTGTTAATATTTGTATTTTGTATTTGTATTTGTATTTGTATTTGTATTTGATATAATGTATTTTTATTTGTATTTTTATACAAAATTTAATAAATATTCGTATTTGTATTTGTATTTGATTATTTAAGAAAAAGTGTATTTGTATTTGATAAAGTGTATTTGACCCCAACCCTGCTAGGTACGCAATACCACAGATCGAGGTAAGCTATGACTCATGATTAAGATAAACCATGATTCACCGGTGTCTAGACACGCCCACATCGCATCACGCTAACCTTGATCTTATCGCTGGCCTGCAGTTGTTGATCGAGGAGTTTGTTAGTCTGTTCACCGCTGTTTGCCTTGCGCTTGTTCAACTGTTTCAGATCAGCGCGTGAATATATGTTATACATTATATATTAAAGAATTTGCGAAGCTAATATATAACATTCGCTATCTACGAAATTAGTATCGAAATCATTAAAATAGATTTAGGTTTGCCGCGATTTGTATACATCAATGTTTTCATTGTTCTATTACATGCAAAATAAATTAGCTTTTACTATCCATATAAATATGTATAGCATTTAAAACCAACATATCCTATTGCTTTGTTATATATTAGTAATGAACACTTAGTTTTAATCATATAAATAATAATTTAATAAATATATATTATTTTACATTTAAAAGTGTAATAATTTGATACGAATTTACAGTATAAACAACGCATAGTTCCGAAAATTGACCCTTTGGCGCAGTTATGTTTTCTGTACAAATCAAATTACATGTTTTCGCGTAACATGTTTCCTTACCACATATCTTTTCTATATATACTCTATTATACTCTATTATACTCTATTATACTCTATTATACACTTATTTTATCTAATTGTGTACTATATTATAATATATTTATATGAAATAAGATAATAATAAAGATACGTAATCAATTTAAAAAATTAAATTGATATTATCTATATATATATATATCTATTTATATTAGTTAATATTATTAATTAATAAATATTATATCATTATTGTATCCGCTTATATACTATTTATAAATATTATTTATTATTCATAATTGATTTTTACTAAGATATTTACTAAGATATTTAAAATTACAAAATAAATATCATAGTTGATAAATACCACATCCTTTATATCACAGCTTTGACATTACTAATATTACTATCTAGATTACTATTAACTCGGCTATATTATTATTATTGTTGTTGTTACTGTAATTTTATTTTGGTGGAGTGATTTCATCCCATCCAGGAACTTAGATAAAGTTTTCATCCATAAGATTATACTATCTCTTAGAAGCCGTTATTATATTGATGCGTCCATGGTTTTAACGAGAGCCGATCATTTTGTATCAACAATTAAATAATATCACCTCTAAATATTATTTAAAACCTATTTTATGGGTCCGTATGTGGTTTACACTTGTATCTCACTTCGCGCGTGTCTGACACCCTATCCAGACAGTTTTTAGGATAAAGTATAAATGACAATGACAAATGACAATCTACGCAACGAAACACTATGTAATGATGCACGTATATTGCGAGATAGCGTGTTCTAATGTCACTAACGTCTTCTATCTTCTTATTACTGTCCCTGAGGTCGTGATCGTGTATGGTGAACTCTAGGGATCTGTGGTAGGCAGGGGGTTAAGAGGGGTTACATAGAGGGAGAGGGATGAGAGGGGTTACATCGAGGGAGGGGGATGAGAGGGGTTACAGCGAGGGAGGGGGTGAGAGGGGTTACATCGAGGGAGGGGGATGAGAGGGGTTACAGTGTGGGAGGGATCTGAGGTAGGCAGGAGTTGAGAGGGGTTACAGTGAGGGAGGGGGTGAGAGAGAGGGAGGGGGTTAAGAGGGGTAACAGCGAGGGGCGGGGTTAAGAGTGGTTACAGCGAGGGAGGGGGTGAGAGTGGTTACGGTAGGGGGAGGGGGTTGAAAGGGGATTTGAGGGGTTACAGTGAGGGGTGGGGGTGAGAGTGGTTACAGCGATGGAGAAGTTGGGAGTAATTTAAGAGAGAGGAGGAGGAGGAGGTTATGGCTACTGTATCGGTGGTATGGTGGCAGCGAAACCTTCGCATCTTGTCCCACTTCTGGTACTGCTTGAGTTCCTCCTTCTCGTCCTGGAGCGTCGTCAATCTGTCGTCTATGAAGTTCAGCAGTTCGTTTATCTTCTCGAGTTTTCCGTCTGAACGGGATAAATTGTAATGTTAATAACATTAATATTGCGTAATACTACTACTATTATGTAATTAGTAGCATAATAGTGAAGGCATCATTATATAGCATTAATGAAAACTGACGAATAGAAACGCTGGAATAGATTCATCTAAAAAACTAGTAACAATCTATCATATTACATGATTTATTTTATTAAACTTAATTGATTTAAATAATAGCCATAATACAATGATATCTAGTGTTGTTAAAATACGCGTTTTTTATTAATGCTTGTATAAAACAAGTTTTGAAACGATTTTTTTCATTTTTTATTCGTTTTATTCGTTCATTTATTAACACTTATTTTTCTAATATAAAAATAAAATTATTTAAATAAAGTAAATATGTTGTTAAATGATAAAATAATAATAAAGTAAGTACATATTACATGAATAATAATTATTAATTCGAATAAGGGGTTAGATTTCATTAAATCATATTATCATACTATACATTAGTATGATAATTATAATTATTATAATATTTATTTTGTTACAATATAACATTGAATATTTCTGTATTAATTAATGTTATAGACATGGAGATTGTATTACAATCTATGTATAATATGCATTGTATTTGTATATAATTAATATTATAAAAATTGTATGAACTTTCATATTTCTTTTATAATAAATTATTCTAAATAATAAAGTAAAATTAGATTTCTTTTATATTTTGATAAACTAAATTGTATACTATATATTATGTTTAATATTAATAATTATCAATGTAATGTAAGTGAAATTAAAAACTGTATGAAATTTCATATTTCTTTTATAATAATATATAATTTATATAAAATACAAACTTGAAATATAATATTATATTAATATATTTTATATTTTAATATTTCAAGTTTATATTTTATATAGATTATATATTATTATAAAAGAAATATGTAAGTTCATACAGTTTTTTTATATAATATTAAACATATTATATATTATTATACAATTTATTATATCAAAACATATATAAAATCTAATTTTACTTTATTATCATAATAATAATATTATAATTTGAGCACATAACATATAAATTTATGTCTCTTGGTTTTTTTCTGTTTGTTTTTTCGATTTTTATTCTTTGTTTAAAACGTGTTTAAAGTGACTGTTTAAACCAACGATACGACTATGTTTACGAATACTTGCCCCACCCTTAACACCCCTCTAACCACCCCGTCTATATTCAATATCTGGGCGACAATAATAGAAAATACTAAGTTTTATTATGACTTTATAGCCCTTTAGAAGAAATAATAACTTTAAATATATATATTCATATTATTTTATTATATACTACACAAAGAAAATCTTATAGTAAATAAACATTATTATTTAGTATTCAGTGCGTAGTACGCGGATATACAATGTGATCTCTATTCCACCCACTCCCAGTGATTGTGGGTGTGGCTAACCAGTCTCATTGATAATAGTGTTTCCCATCTATCCCGCCCATCCTCTCTATTCCCGCCCATCCCCCTATTCCGACCACGCACCTTATATTCCCTCCCCCAGCTTCGTGGGTATAGCTAACCATTACGCTGATGATTACATACCCTATAACCCCGCCCCCCTCCCACATTGTGGGCGGGGCTAACCATTATGCTGATGATTACACACCCTATAACCCCGCCCCCCTCCCACATTGTGGGCGGGGCTAACCTGTCTCGCTGATGATGGCGTGACTCTCCGCTTTCCTCTCGTCGTAGACTCGCGTCCCTGCGACCTCGCGCAGTAGCTTCAACCTCTGGGAGTCTGCTGCGGTCGCCATCTGGTTTATCTGTGGGGGGGGGCGGGGTTATCGTAAGGTGGGGTTAGTGAGGGGCGGAGTTATAAAGGAGCGGAGTTACGAAGGGGCGGAGTTATGAAGGGGTAGAGTTATGAAGGGGCGGGGTTATCGTAAGGTGGAGTTATAAAGGGGAGTAGTTAGTGAGGGGTGAAGTTATGAAGGGGCGGAGTTAGTGAGGGGTGGAGTTATGAAGGGGTGGAGTTAGTGAGGGGTGGAGTTATGAAGGGGCGGAGTTAGTGAGGGGTGGAGTTATGTTAGGGGCTAGGTTATGAAAGGGTGGAGTTATGAAGGGGCGGAGTTATGTAAGGAGCGGAGTTATAGAGTATGCTGTATATATATGATTCTCCTTTTTATTTGTATACTATTACTCACGCACTTTTTATTTGTATACTATTACTCACGCACTTTTTATTATTATTACTGTTATATATAAGTAGAATACTACTTAATACACAATCGAGAATGGCACTCGCTATTATATTTGTGTATAATAAATCATCATCATCATCATAGAGGAGGCGGAGTTATGGAGAGGTATAGATGCGTGGACAGCTACTTATAATCGAGGTATGGAGGTATAGATGGGTGGACAGCTACTAGTTAAATATATTGCGAAGTTTAGAAAATAATCAAAATTAATAATTGCATCATCTATTATAATTCTATACGTGTTATATATCAAATTATTATAATATATATGTTGTTTTATCAAATTTTCATAATATATAATTATTTAAAATCTAGTATTATAAAGTAATATATCAGTGTTCCATATCAGTTTTTAAATAAAGATTTACGACTATATCTTTAGATGGATATTTTAGGATCAAATTCAAAAGAATGCAAACCTTTCCTTGTTTTACAATATAGTAAGGATTACTTCTCGAGAATCCGGCACTTTCTAGAAGATTCATCACATCAGTTTTTCTATATAGATATTAGGTGGCGAGGTGATAGTAATAGTAGTGTTCAAGGTTATTTATTTTGTTTAATAAGTTTTATTGGTCTTTTAATATAAAATTATTTATATATATAATATACATATTATACACGTATTATACACATATTATACATGTATATTATATATATATAAATTAAAATATTATTATGAGTGTATTTGTTTAAAATATATACAAACATTTATTTATAATTATTTAATATTATAATTATTTATTATTCAAATGTAATTTGTATTTATGATGTGATATACAATTATTTTATTTATTACAATAAAAATATGATCAATCAAAATATGAATACATTTCATATAAAATATCAGTATAATTAATATTAATTTTTTTGTGATGTAAATTATTACCAATTGTATTATATTTTTGATATTATACATAGTATACTTTAATTTAATATCCAGTATAGTCTATATTATTATTATTAATAATATTGATACTAATATTAAATGTATTCAAATAAATATATTTATATATAAATTTATATTAAAAAACCAACTAAATAACCCGGAAAAAACCAACAACATCTGTAGTAATAGTAGTAATGGTAATATTGGAAGTAGTAGTAGTAATGTTTTAATCTTTAATCGCAGTCAGTATTCTATTTCACATGCCATGACATGTACATTAAGCGTTATAGCGTAGCATTGGTAAGCTAGGCTAAGCACTAACGACACCATCTTCTTGTCGAGGAAGTATTGATCTTTCTTAGAGCCTATCACCCTTCTCAGTACCACTTCATCTTTCTCTATCTGAAGTGTTCAAGTGTGTTTACATGTGTTAGATTAGTAGATTGATAATTAGATAGATTGATAGATAGGTTATTAAATTACTAATGAAATACATACAAAGTTGAAATTAAATAATAATTCATATAAGACATGACAAAAATAATTAATGAAATATATATATATATATATACGTAATTATTGTCGTAACTATTATAACTATACTTGAATCACACTTCTAGTGTATGTAATCGGGTATACTTGTATGTTTATTTCATAATAGTTCTAGATAAACAGAGAAACCAACCGATAAATAGATTAATATATTATTATATTCGTTCTTATTTTAATACATATACAAACGGGAAGTTATATTATTGTATTTTATATCGAAACTAATCATCTCTAAACTGAAATTGTGTAGATTTCGATACGAATTAATGCTTTCATTATTAAACCGGTGATGTTTAAATCTGATCATAGTATTCCGCATGATCAGCAACAGTTCAATACAAATATCGGCAATGTATCGTAAGTAGGCTCTATTAGCTAATGTACCAAGTATCATAGTATCACCTGTACACTAAGTACAATATTATGAATCACCAATTTATGACCTTTACACAAATGGGAAGGTTGTTTTTACCTCTACACAAACGGGAAAGTAGTTGTGACCTCTACACAAATGGGAAGGTAGTTATGACCTCTATACTAATGGGAAGGTAGTTGTGACCTCTATACTAATGGGGAGGTAATTGTGACCTCTACACTAACGGGAAGGTAGTTGTGACCTCTACACTAATGGGGAGGTAGTTGTGACCTCTACATAAACGCGAAGGTATTTATGACCTCTACACTAATGAGAAGGTAGTTATGACCTCTACACAAATGGGAAGATAGATGTGACCTCTACACAAACGGGAAGGTAGTTGTGACCTCTAAACAAATGGGAAGGTAGCTGTGACCTCTACACAAATGGGAAGGTAATTGTGATCTCTACACAAATGGGAAGGTAGTTGTGACCTCTACTCAAATGGGAAGATAGCTATGACCTCTATACTAATGGGGAGGTAGCTGTGACCTCTACACTAATGAGAAGGTAGTTATGACCTCTACACAAATGGGAAGATAGATGTGACCTCTACACAAACGGGAAGGTAGTTGTGACCTCTAAACAAATGGGAAGGTAGCTGTGACCTCTACACAAATGGGAAGGTAATTGTGATCTCTACACAAATGGGAAGGTAGTTGTGACCTCTACTCAAATGGGAAGATAGCTATGACCTCTATACTAATGGGGAGGTAGCTGTGACCTCTACACAAACGGGAAGGTAGTTGTGATCTCTACACAAATGGGAAGGTAGTTGTGACCTCTACTCAAATGGGAAGATAGCTATGACCTCTATACTAATGGGGAGGTAGCTATGACCTCTATACTATACGCGCTGACCTCTAACTAACCGGGATGCGACCGTCCTCATTACTGAAGATGATCTCCACGAAGGCGGAGATGACTCGGGGTCCGGTACCCTCGTGAAGTAGGGCCTGGCGCTGCTCCTCCTTGAGGTGCGAGAACTCATCGGAGAGGACAAACTGTATGGCTGCGATGGAGGGCAGGGGTAGGGTAGCGATGGAGGGCAGGGGTAGGGTAGCGATGGAGGGCAAGGGTAGGGATGGAGGGCAGGGGTAGGGTAGGGATGGAGGGCAGGGGTAGGGTAGGGATGGAGGGGAGGGGTAGGATAGCGATGGAGGGCAGGGGTAGGGTAGTGATGGAGGGCAGGGGTAGGGTAGCGATGGAGGGCAGGGGTAGGGTAGCGATGGAGGGCAGGGACGGTATATGGGTATTATATGGGTGTATATGGCTGCTTAAGATGAAGTTTCCATTCTATTAAATATTATTTCCATTTTAGTATTACACATTTTTCAAAATTTATTCTTTAGCCGAATTCTTAGAAAATTTTAAATAAACATTTATATTCAAAATGGAGATAATATTTGATAATTTCTTATTTTCCGATATTTTAATATTATCTACTAATATTTAAAGTTTAAAAGGAAGATAAATAAGATGTTTATATAAAGGATATCTTATTAGGTTTACATTAAGTGTTTCATTTCCAAGTCATAGAGATCAATATAGTTCATGAATATATTTCAAAGGTAGTAAATTACTATATAGTAATTGTATTTATATATATATATATATATATATATATATATATATATATATATATATATATATATATATATATATCAAAAGATATTACTAAAATATAATATATTATACGTGTTAATAAATAATTAGTAATAATCTATTCAATGTCGACGCGCATTAGAAATAAAGTATACTGCTTCGTACGTTGTCATACTTGTTCAGACTTGTGTACGCCACTTATCTATGCTTATAGACTAAACTTATATTTATTTTCAATTTATTTCGAGATATTACAAATGATACGTACATTTTTGCGATACGAAATAAATAATTATTAAAATGATAGATATACGGATAGATTTTTTTAAGTTTTATAGACGTGCATTATTGCAATATCATCATCTCTGAATCGTATGACGTGATCATCATTACGATTACGCTGTAGGTGCAATGAACTCGACTAACTCGACTAACCCGACTAACTCGACTAACTCGACTAACTCGACTAACTCGACTAACCCGACTAACTCGACTAACTCGACTAACCGTAGAAGAAATTACTTTTACCGGATCCATTTCTGCCAACTGTAAACGGGAGTGAACGTCTTAGTACACGTGAACATACATACGTGTATAGTGTGACATATGTATAATAATATAAATACTACTACTACTACTACTGATGATGATGATGATGATGATGATAATTATTAGAAAATAGAAAATTCATGAAATATGTTAATTAAGAAGTATTAGAATATATATCAACAATGATTATTGTAAATTTCACTTATACAATATAGAATTGTTTATACACCTATACAATATAGAATTGTTTATAGCATTATTTATACACTTATACAATATAGACTTATTAATAGTGGGATGCAGGGTTATTGTACAAGTCTAAGTGTGAAGGCTATTTACCCTAATGTACCAGCAATATATTGACTTTCAGATTGTATATTTACCCTCAGGCATTAATTGCTCGAACTTAAATATAGTAAGTACCAGAGTTGTTTGATTTAAATCAATGATTTTTTTGATTTTTTTGATTTTTTTTGATTATAAATCAACTTTTTTATAATTTGATAAAATGTAATTAATAGTTTGGATTACTATTATTAATAGTATTACTAATACAAAAAAAATCAAAAAAATCATGATTTTTTCCAACTCTGGTAAGTACTACCTATAGCATTCAGTGTAATTATCTTTGTTTATAACTTATAGTTACTTTCAATTTATTTCGAGATGTTACAAATGATACATACATTTTCGCGATACGAAATAAATAATTCATAATTATGAAAAGGATAGATATACGGATATATTAGTTTAAAGTTTTAAAGATGTAATGTGATTAGTTACTTAGGCTTAACATATATTTAATATCGAATTAAATTGAAGTGAATTAGAATTGAATAATAGCTAAGATGTGATAACCGAGTGCAAAGATAATACTATTCCACGGAGCATTATGACGCGGCACAAGATGATCGTGTAGTGAGAAAGGTAGCATCTCTTATTGAATAGTATGTGCGTTAGCATCAGTGAGGTTACCACACTGGTAGTATCACAACTAGCGAGTTCAGTGCATGTATCCTTATTACAAACATCTTACGGAACCCACTTACTACCCCCTTGAACACTCTTACTGATCCCCTTACCATTAGACCCTATTAAGCCTGTTCAATCTAGCCCCGTTCTGAGCCCCCCCCCCCCCCTTACCGATTACGTTGTGTCTAGGACTGAACGGTTCCACTATTGTTTGATCTCGGTAGCTGCGGAATCCCTGGATGATCACCTGAACATAGGAGGGTGTTAATGAATAGGGGTATATTGCTAAGAATAGGCGTATATTGCTAAGAATAAGCGTATATTGTTAAGAATAGGCATATATTGTTAAGAATAGGCATATATTGCTAAGAATAGGCGTATATTGTTAAGAATAGGCATATATTGTTAAGAATAGGTGTATATAGTTAAGAATGGGCATCCATTGTTAAGAATAGGCATAGTGTTCTTAGTTATTAAAAACATGTTTTAAACAGACATTTTATAACAAATTAGAATAAATAATAAACAACGAAAAAAAAACAGAAAATATAAGAGTTATAAATATATATATGTATATTTATTTAATTGTTAATATTTAAATTTGATTTGACAAATAATAATTTATGTTCTTGAATTATAATTGAAAAATGAATGATTATTTAATTAATGTATAAAAATATAATATTATTATTATAATAATAAAGTGAAATTAGATTTCTTTTATGTTTTGATATAATAAATTGTATAATAATTGAAAAATGAATGATTACTTTATAAATGTATAAAAATATAATATTATTATAAAAATAAAGTAAAATTAGATTTATTTTATGTTTTGAAATAATAAATTGTATAATTATATATATTATATTTAATATTATAAAAAACAGTATGAACTTTCATATTTCTTTAAAAATAATATATAATTTATATAGAATATAATCTTGAAATATAATATATTATATTATATTAATATTATATTTCAAGTTTATATTTTATATAAATTATATACTAGTATAAAAAAAATATGTATAATAATTTATTATAAAAGAAATATCAAATTTATTATATCAAAACAAAATAAATCTAATTTTACTTTATTATTTATAATAATTTATTACAAAAGAAATATGAAAGTTCATACAGATTTTATAATATTAATTATATACAAATACAATGCCTATTATACATAGATTGTAATACAATCTCCATGTCTATAACATTAATTAATACAGAAATATTCATTGTTATATTGTAACAAATTAAATATTATAATAATTTATATACTAATGTATATTAATACTAATGTATAGTATGACAATTATTGTCAGAAAGTATGATTTCATGATGCTAATAATACGGATAATATATTATTCTAATTAATAATAATTATTCATATAATATGTACTTATTTTATTATTATATTTTTTTAACATAATATCTACTTTATTTAAATAATTTTATTTTTTGTAAAATACAAATAAAACATTAAAAAAAAATAACCGTTCAAAACATGTTTAAACAAGCATTAATAAAAAACTCGTATTTTAACAACGTTAAAAAGGCATATATCGTAAAGGATAGATACCGAAACATATGTATTATAAATAGAATTGAGCTATAGTTAAGTGACGCGATAACGACACCGTTTCTGTCGCTAGAGTGCGAAGTGTCAATCATTACAGATACGCTAATGAAATGATGCGTATGTTTGATCATAATGATGATACGCTAATGAAATGATGCGTATGTTTGATCATAATGATGATACGCTAATGAAATGATGCGTATGTTTGATCATAATGATGATACGCTAATGAAATGATGCGTATGTTTGATCATAATGATGATACGCTAATGAAATGATGCGTATGTTTGATCATAATGATGATACGCTAATGAAATGATGCGTATGTTTGATCATAATGATGATACGCTAATGAAATGATGCGTATGTTTGATCATAATTATGATACGCTAATGAAATGATGCGTATGTTTGATCATAATGATGATACGCTAATGAAATGATGCGTATGTTTGATCATAATGATGATGCGCTAATGAAATGATGCGTATGTTTGATCATAATGATGATACGCTAATGAAATGATGCGTATGTTTGATCATAATGAGATACATACGCATCATAGGGTGTTCACGTGATCTGTACTACGCGCGCGGTATCGAAGTGATGCCGCGCGCAACTCGGCTCGTGAAAGTTTTCACGGAGAAAAACGCAAATATGTTTTCGATATAATACATAGGGTAAAAATAGAAAATGTTTTATTGTTGTCGTGCGAAATCAGTATTCGACGAGGCGAGCATTTTACGGAACGTGTGAATATACATTAGTTTGAAGGGTTGATGTACAGTTTACACTGTACATTGTAAAGTGTACACATAATCCTTGTATCATTATTTATGATGTAAATACATTATTTATCTACTAAATATATTGAATAAATGGGTCGATAGTAAAAATGGACTCGTACTTTGTACGCATATTAGAACATTCAGATATAGGCGACGCTATTATTGTCATGAGCTAAGAGCTAAGAGCTAAGAGATAATGGCTAAGAGCTAAGATCAAAGAGATAATCTAATATAACTGCACACACCGAAACACGAACTCAAATCACAATATATATTATATTCTATAATTTAAAAATATATTATATTATACAATTTATAAATATTTTATATTATATTTACCAAGTGGTAAAAATATAACAATTAATACTAGTATGTAGGCAAGGACAAATCCAATTATCAGCAGTAACGTGACGCAAGCCGAGCCTAACTGAACTGATAAATATATTTAAATAGTTGGTAGCTAGCTTGATAAAGAGACGGCTATAGAGAGATAGAGAACGCGATAGAGAGAGAGAATTATTACCATCACCAGAATAAATGTATCTCATAGTTATTTGAAAGGACATCTATGTACAATTAGTGCCAAACAGTCGTCATTGTTTTATAGGTAGGGAAGGGAATGGTATAACGGCCAATATTTGTATTACCATACAATACATTTAATATCATATATCGACATCGAATAGTATAATTCTATAATCTTTATATGATACTAAAATAAATAGTTCTAAATAATAACTATCAAAGATTTACAATGAAATTGTTATTATTAAATTAATATTCATATCATTAAAACATTTTGCGTATAAACTTAGACTACTACTGTACTACGGCCAGTAGTCTAAGGGTATTGTGATCGATGGTATCGGCGACTACATTAAATTGTTTAAATATTATGTTGATTACAAATTTAAAAATATTCAAATCTATACACTAACTTGTCTGGAAAATAATCATTATTTTACATTATTATAATGTAAACGATTTTATAATATTCTGAATAATGTCAAAGTTTTTTCAATAATAAAATTGTATTATTTACTTCAAATATATAAAAAATAATTAATACTGTTATAAATTAAAAATGATTTATATATTCATTATTATAATTCAATTATATATTTTGTCATATATAATTTTTAATATCTATATTAGTTTTGTAAATATTGTTAATAACCACAAAATCCTTCTCCTCCCTACAACTATTTATTATAAATTTAAAAAATTAATATCCATATATAAAAATATATGATCGAGACATTTAGATAATTATTATATTGATTAATCATACAATACTTGTAATAATTATAAACAAAATTCATGAATGTTATTTAATCATATCTATGATATTAAATGTCCTCCTTCCAAATGCCATTTTAAATGGTATTTTAAATATCTGTCAAATTCAATTTTAAAATTGATAATCAATCAATTTCGTGACCATAAATGTTATAATAAAATGTATGATAAATCAAATTTACTTCAAATTGTTTCACAAATACAACTTTTTTTTATTTGTAGCACTACTCTATACATAGTATACATCAGTCATCAGTGAGCTAGATAATAAACTATTTAGATCGACATCTGTCGTTCATATTTTTTAAATAAGTTTACTTTTAAAGTTAATTTAAAAGTAGCATGGTTTCATTATGAAGTTAATAATATACTGTTTATTTAATATTTTATATATTAAATAATAATATAAGATACATTTATGTAAATATTTTCATTATAATACATCATTTTATTATATTATAATCCAATAATTAACATATAAAATATAATATCAAATATATAATTTTCCCACCACTTTTAAAAACAGATTTTTAAATATAACTGGTAAATTATAATATTATATAATAACGATCGTTTTAAATATATATGTATTTAATTTACCTGCTTAATATGCATAATTAATCCGTAATCTGATATAATGTATAGTAAAAGATGTATCTATATGTAAAAACTTTATATTAAAATTAAAATATTTACATTAACTTTTAAATAATTTTAATAAAATGGCGTATTAAAACCAGTAGGGCCATCTATTTACTAGATATTATATTAAAATGTAGAATTATTTATAAATTAGGGAAATTAGTAAATCTATGGACCTCTGGATTTAATAATCAGAAGTTGTTAACCTATTGTTTTACCAATATAAATATTTCACATTATTTGTATTTAATTTAAACATAATAATATAATTTATAATGATTTATCATATTATTTAACAATAAATTTGTCAAATAGTATTACAATTTCTATTCAAATATATATATATATATATATATATATATATATATATAATATATATAATATAATATAATATATATATATATATATATATATATATAATATATATATATATATTATATATATATATATAATATATTATATATATGTATTATAAAATATATATAGGTATAAAATACTTAAATTATATATCATCGTAGGCATTACAAATGTTTATTATCTTATAATTAATATATAGGATACACAATTGATCAATTATACAATTAAAAAATCTTTTAAATCTAATTATATAATTAAATTTATCAAATTAAATAATACATTTATTATAGTTGAAATAAATATGTTTTTCAACTTTAACAGATAACTAAATATCATAATGTACACCATGTTGTCGCTTTGTAGTATTATTACAATTTGTAATAGACAATGTTAACATTATATGTGTATCGATAACTATTTAAATATATTTTATAACAGACTGTTAAACAGAGGGGACATTTATCAAATACCTCTTATAACCTCTTACTGAAGTTATAGTAGATCTTGTAATTACCTTACTTGATAGACTCTATAATAGATTTTTATTATAACTGGCAGTGGTAATACTTACTATAGTAATTATTACCACTGCCAGTTATAATAAAAATCTACTCTATAGAGTCTATAACTTCGAACTTAGAAATTATAACTTCTTATATTTATATTGAGTACGTAATTATTTGTAAATATATAATAAATTACCTACTACATTTTATTTTATAATTATATTAATATTTGTCACTTTATTTAATGTATATAAGTAGGTTATCATATGTAAGGTAGGTATATGCCTACCTACCTACCTATAACCTATAGGCTACACCTAATTATAGGAATTTGTTTAAGAAAATATTCGTCCTTTAATTGTTATTGTGTAGTAGGGGAAAGTAACCGAATACGGACACCCTCGGTATTTCAGAAACCATAAATCCTACAAAAAAAAGTGTAATGAATAACATATTCATAAATATATAAACTTACAGTTTAAATGTAGTTTAAAAAGGTATTTTTTATTTGTTAATTATTCAAAATATTGCCTATATATCCAATAAAGTGATTTTTTTATTACGTTTTTAAATTTATGAAAAAAAAGTTCAACTTAAAACATTCTCATGAATATACAAATGTATCGATATAAAATGTATATTTTATTAGGGACTTATATGACCTAATATGACTTATATGACTTATATATAACACTATATTATTAAAAAATAAAGCATTATAAAAATTATATATATAATTTCTATATTTTTTATCAAATATTCATTAAGTTATAAGCATATATCTAGAGGTATATATGTCCCTAATACGGACACTCTAGATATCTTAAGATATCTCTAGATACCCTTAATACGGACACCCTATAACCAATCAGAGCGCAGCGTATGAACTATTCTTATTTTCATAAAAATCACGTGCGTTATAATATTAATACCACCAATAATGATAAATCTATAAATGTATTATTTAGATACTTAAATTGTATTAATAAAATTAATTACAAAAATAATAAAAATAAATAAATTATTAACTAATTAAATTAGAATAAATTATTATTAAAATTAATTATAAATAATGTAATTGTAATTTGTATGATTGATTCATCAATAATATATAGTTTATATAGTGTATATAGGAGGTCCGTATTATAACACAGAGTGTCCGTATTCGGACATGGTTATCGTACATAGTATTTATTATTAAATAAACCTAATTATTTTTTACCCGAAACTTAATTTTTTATTTTATTCATAAATAAATATATTCATTTATATTTACAAAATAATAATATAGAATATATAAATAAGTATAATATGGTTAATAATATAATCTAGTTATAAATTGAGTAATTTTAAATATATTAAATTGCATGATTTAAAAACTTTACAAAAATGAGAAAAAGGCAAAAAAATATATTTTAAATTGAAAAAAAAACTAAACCCGATATGTAAAAACTAAAAGAATATCAGAAATGAGCGTTAAAAATAAATCTAAAAAAATATATTACATATGTATCCTATAATTGTTGTTGTTAAATATCGACTTATGAAATTATTATGAAAATAATACTATATTTTGTGGGTAGGCTACATAGTTTAAAAATCATTTATTTATACAACTTGTGTACATATTTTATAATGTTTTAAAGGTATACTCTATACTTGAATATATATAAAACATATGTAGGCATAGTTATATGATTTTATAAAATATTATACTAATAATTTAGCTAAATTAAACCTAGGTTTTAAAAATAATAAAAATAAATGCAGTTCTAGAAATAGTACTTTTTGGAAATTTTTAAAAGTCGACTAAAAAAAATTAGACTTGATTGAGGAAAACGGTTTTCATATTTAGTTGTCAGTGTCAAAAATGAGTCTAGAATCAATTGACAAAATGACATCCTATTTTTGATGCACACCAGAACATATTATAATATTAATAACATTAAAATTAACAGTTTATAATTTGATATAGAAAATAATTTAAATATAACCTATATAGTTTTGGTTTTATTAGCGTTTTATATACATACTAACAACTTCCAATAACGACACCCCGATGAACAATAATATCGACAAACATATTACTAAATAAAACAATACATTCCTAGCTATGTGAAAACTAGCACATAAAGTACGTGTTTATAGTGTAGTAAATAGTTTCACATATATCATATCGTTTACCACTAGTAGTAAAAATATATTTTCTTAAAAATAAATATAATTTGTATATATATATAAATATATAATAAATAAATCAGATTAAATCATTCCTCTCCAACAAGCAAGGAATAATGGGGAAATTAATAAACAAGTTGATGTGTTTACTAGAATTTCCCCAATCATCATATTTTTGGATAGTCTAGATTCTCATAAAATAAATAAAATATAAATATAATTAAGAATTAAAAAAATTAAAATTATTCTAAAAAGAGAGAAAGTATGAGATAAATATATATAAATTGTTAAAAATAAAAAATGGAGTTGCACCTGAATACCAGATATAAGTACTAACATAAAACAAAAATAATATTTTTGATTTTATTATTTTATTTTATTTTTTTTAATTTTTTTTTTTAATTAATAATTGAATTAATGATTATTAATGATTATTTATATATATATTTTTATAAATGATAATACTTAAAAGAAAAATACCTTATATAAACGAAATAAAACATGAATATTATATATAATAAAAATTAAAATTAGAGATTTTTTTTTAAAAGTTAATACTCTTTTGAAAAATTTAGGGGAAAAGTTAGAGGAAAATACTTTCTATAAACAAATAAACAATGTGTAAATAAATATATTAAAATAAATGAATAAAAAGAATAAGAATAAATCTATTACAAAATTTATATGAATAATATCTATGAATACAGTTTTAAGAGGTATTTTTTTTAAATTTGTTTAAAATTATTTTTTTTAAATGCATGAAATGCATGGATTTTTCATAATTTCATTCCATTTTTTTGCGCCAGAAAATAATATTGAATTATGATATCATGTATGTTTTATATATTGTAGAGTTTAATTAAATGTTGAATAGCTATATTTATTATATCTCCTTACAAAAATGTTATTCATAGTTTTTGGACAATTACCTACAAATATATTATGCATAAACAAAATATTCTTAGTATAACGATAACAACACGACTACCCCGCCCGGGCGCCCGCCCACCCCCACTCCCACCCGCCCTTAAAGGATTTTTGGGCCGAGCTGCATTTAGCCATTCATCGAATTATGATTAATATATTACGTTATTTATTTATCTATATATATTTATTATATCGTAATCGTAATTGTAGCGTATTTTATTAAAACACGACTTATAGATAATAAGATCTCGTAACTTTAATATTAGAATTAATAAATAGAGAATTTGAACTAGATAGGGGAGAGTGGGGTTGTATGAACAGGTGTCTTGAATGAGCCACTTGAGATAACAATTGTTTGCTACAGCATTACTTTGAATTAACTGAACTAGTATCATCATCTATAATTAATACAGTTGCGGAAGTATCATTTTTAATAAAAATATAAAAATAGTAACATTTTATCACATTTTTAACTAAAGTACGCTCAAAAGTACAATTGCCAGACAAGGTAATATATGTTATAACTTCTATAATAATTATTTGATTAATTTCATATTATATATATGATTTTAATATATAATTAACTTAATATTAATATAAAAATATATTTTAAATTTTAAATAAAATATTTAAATTTTATCAATTAATAATAAAATTTGATATGGGGTTGAGTGAACCACTAAAAATAGGGTTATATGAACAGTGTTCAATCAGCCAAATATCATATGTTAATATTTATAATATAATATTCTAATATTATAATATTAATATTATTATAATATTATAATATATATTCAATGATCCGAATATAAATAAGTAATGATTAAATAGAAATAATATAATTAATTATATATAAATATAATTAATTAAATTAATTTTAATGAGGGTCAATTACTAATTCATAATAATTATTTAAATATTATTTCTAGGAATCAAAAATGTGAAACTATACTCAACAAACTGATGAATACGTGATAAAACTATCATGACAAGAGCAATTAAAGAAGTAAAACAGGGTATGTTCATTCAACCCCGCCTTTGGGGTTGAATGAACTTTGTTATTTTTTTTTATTAATTGTAATTATGAAATCTTATAAGTATTCCTTATATCTAAAAGTGATATATTAGTTAACTAATATCATATATTATGCAATACAATTTAAATAATTAAGAAAAATTTATTATTACCACAATGATAGCACTTTATACAAAAACATGGTCATACAACCCCACCCTCCCCTAATATAAAAGTTCCATTTCTGATTATAAATATATCTTTATTAATAATTATAATTAATTGTTATCATAATAATTCTATTTCCTATATATTACTAAAGTATACATTTCCCCACAATTATCCCTACAAGCAATATAAAACATGAGGTAAACATAAAGAATTATATAATAAATAGAGTATTTTTTTCGGGAGAATTGTACTAAGTTTTTTAACATATATATAATTTTAGATAATTTAATTTGAATACTTATTATATGTTGTTTAAAATCTTACTTTGTATCTAATATAACGCCCAACAAATTATATGGTTTACATAAAGATAATTGTTGTCTTTCAATACAAATATTAGAAGTTAATGATGCACCTTTGTATACAAGACTTTTTGTTTTTCAGTAGGCCTAATCAATTTCAATTTGTTTAAATTAAGCCATTCATATAAGGAATTGACGTCCGATATTAACTGATTAGTTAAATCTATATTATTATATTTACGAATTCTAAGAGATGTATCATCAGCAAAATGAATCAAATTTCTATTATCAGATATCTCTAAACATTTATCTATATCATTTATATATAATATAAATGATATTGTTCCTAAAATAGATCCTTGCGGATACATATTTATATTCAACTTTGAAGAAGTATTTTTATCTAGTTTAGTAATCTGACTTCTATTACTTAAATTGCTCTTTAATAATGACATTGATTATGATAATAAGTTTTACAATATCAAATGCTTTTTTTAAATCTAAGAATATACAAGACATTTTATTATTTTTTTGGAAACCAGATGTCAAAAAGTTATAATTATGTATATGTGCATGTACTATTGAAGACTTTGCAATGAAACCATATTGATTTTTATATAAAATATTATTTCTATCAATAAATAATAACATTTTCTACTGAAATTGTTGTAGAGAATTGAGGTATACATTATATTACTTCATAAATTAATATATAGATATATATATATATATATATATATATATATATATATCAATATATACGATCGTAGAATATTAATTATATTTACTAATTTAAATATATTTTATATCAATAACCTATTTAACTTTATATCTCTTTTTTAAGTTCGTAAGTTAACTTATAAGTTAACGATATAATTATACTATTTTATTACATAAATTAAACGATTTTATTTGTTCCATCTGCCGAGTTTTATCCATGTCGATATGTGTAGCTATAGTTTGACTAAGTTTGTACATATTTAGAATCGAGTTATAAATACCGACACCCCACATTTATGAAAAAATGCTAATTATATTATATTTTGAAATTATCATTTATTAATGAATATATTTATACTAGACTCATATATTTCTACTGAATATATACATTATAGATAATGAATTACAATTAGAATTATCCATACATAATTTACAAATTATAAGCATTTGAAAAAATTCTCCGTTAGGATATATATATTGTTATTGTTATTGTTGTTATTGTTATTGTTATTGTTGTTATTGTTATTGTTATTGTTGTTATTGTTATTGTTATTGTTGTTATTGTTGTTTTTATTTGGTGGAGTCCTTTCATCCCATCCAGGAATTTAGATGAAGTTTTCACTTATAACCATATATGGCTCAAATGTCCCTTCGAAGCCAGATATATATATATATATATATATATATATATATATATATATATATATATATATATATATATATATATATATATATATATATATATATATATATATATATATTGTTATTGTTATTGTTATTGTTATTGTTGTTATTTTTATTTGGTGGAGTCCTTTCATCCCATCCAGGAATTTAGATGAAGTTTTCACTTATAACCATATATGGCTCAAATGTCCCTTCGAAGCCAGATATATATATATATATATATATATATATATATATATATATATATATATATATATATATTAAATACCTATAGTAAATTAATAATTATATCCTTTTTCCTACCGATAAATTGAAATCATTATTGATAGAGACATAACTTTAATATTTTCTGTAATTAAGTATTAATATAAAAATGTATAATTCCCATTTATTTGATATATCCAAACGGATAATTTATATTAACTTATTTGTTTAACACGATAACAATCTGTATTTCAAATAATGGATGTACATTTCTAGCCAACATTTCTAGCTAGTCTTTAACATGGATTATATTATAATATTTTAAAGATAAACTGGCTTTTATAATTGTTCAACCTATTTCTATGTATATACAAAATAAATTTCGAAATATTAATATTAATTTAATAATATGAATATGAGTTACTTAATTTTAAAGATAAATTTAATTTAAAAACATTATTTAGGCAATGGTTTCTATATTTAAAATGAATGTAGGTATCACTATAGTGCTATAGCCTATAGGCTTATTTTCCATTAAGTAAACATAGTTATATCATTTATATTATATATTAGTAATAGTACGTTTTTATATGTTATAAATACATTTATTTCGATATAATTTATTTATTTATTTTTAAGAATAATAAAAAAATATAACAATATTTCTGCAAACGTAGCGGATACCTGTTGTAACGACATTATTGTCCCGACTCCTATTTGTCGATATAAACGGTATTCACTGTATAATGATAATTATAAGTCACACAGATATTTTGGTAATAATAATAAATAATATTAATATATATAATAATATAATTTATTGATAAATGATGATTATATAATTTTAGAATTACAATTAAGGGAAAGTCTCCGATTACCGACCTCGAGATGATTATTTGTAATAACTTATTCAATATTAAGTATATTTATTTGAAATTAGGGTAATATTATGGCGATGAAAAATGTGGCTATTTTAAATTTTTGATATAATTATATTTACAAGAATAAACAGGGAGGTCAGTAATCGGATACATGTGCCTAATACAGACCACCTTCCCCTATTACCGACCCCCTAAAATAATCGTGGTATAAATAATTGTAGTATTATAATATCCAATAAAAATAGTAGATATACATACATATAATTAATTATAACATGCACGAAATTTATTTATTATTGAATTTATGTTTTAATAGTAATATTAAATTTAAATTTAAACTTCATAGTAATTATATTAAAATAGTGTATATTATTATTTAATATTTATACATGGTATATATTTATATATGATATATATCAATGATACACAAACAACTTACGAAATAATTTAAAGTAAAATACGGATCTATTTTGATTGGATATTATAAATAACATGGGGTCGGTATTCGGGTAATGTAGGGGGTCGGTAATAGGAAAATCATATGGGTTGTTATAATTAAGATATATTGGTTAATAGTTATTCAAATTAAATTATTTTTATAATTTTTATAAACATTTTATTGATCTACAATATTATGCACAGTATTACGTTTTCTTTTAATTAATAAAGTATTTACAATGATTTAAAACAAATTATTATTTAAATATTTAAAAAGTAAAAACAGAATATTACATTTTATCAAATACTAATTGTAGGATTGAATATTTTTAAAACAAAATACTTATTTATATTTATCATTAAATTACTAACAGTTTATATATATATATAACATTTTTTGATATATCTTATATAACTATAGTTACTGAGATACGAGAGGGTGTCGGTATTATAATATACTAAAGTAGGGGTCGGTAATCGGAGACTTTCCCCTATAATTTGTAATACAATTATAACAAATAGCACTATTTTAATAATAAAGTATAAATAATAATGATATAAAGAAACATACCTGTCTTCTCTTTGTTAACGGAACCTGATATCCACTAAACTAAACATATTATGTACCTATGTAATAATAGACGCATGTAAACATCATTTATAACGGTTATTATAAGTTTATAAATGATAGCCGTTTATTAATCAACAAAATATATTACTTTGATGATGCATTAATTAGTTATTCTGTATCCCATGAAATATACATGATTATAATACAGATAGTTTGGAATATACACTAAATAATATATATATATATATATATATATACAAATTAATGATCCATCTCACCAAAATAGAATTGTATTTCTAAATATAAAGCGCTGTGGTTAATAATTCCAGTTTCAAATCCCCTAGCGGTATCAATTGTAGGGTGTTCATATGAGCAATCTATTTTTGCTGTAGAATTCTTAAAAAATTCTTAATTTGCGTTTATTTACCACTTGCATAAATTGTCACAAAACTAGAATAAATTAGGATTAGAACATTTATCAATAATCGCAGAAAAAATACAGAATGTTACATTTTGGCAATTCTTAAGAATTCCATTGCGAAATTGCTGGAATAGATTGCTCATGTGAACGGCGCTTAATAGGTTCTAAATCTAAATCTAAACCTAATTGAATTAATGAATGAATGAATAAAATCAGTTTATAGACATACGACATAGGGGAAAGTAACCGAATACGGACACTATCGGTATCTCAGAAACCATAAATCCAACAAAAAAATTGTTTAATGAATAAACTATTCATAATTATATAAATTGTCTAAATAATTATTTTTTATTTATTATTTATTCAAAATAGTGCTGATATATTCAAATTAACTGATTTTTGTATTACTTATTTTAATTTATGAAAAAAAAATCAATTTAAAACCTTCTCAAGAATAAACAAATGTATCGATATAAAATATATCACTATATTATTAAAAAATAAATCATTCTAAAAATTATATATATAATTTTTATATTTGTTATCAAATATTCATTAAGATATAAGCATATATCTAGAGGTCATAAATCCATAATACGGATACTCTAGATGTTAATACGGACACCCTATAACCAACCAGAGCGCAGTGTATGAACTATTCTGATTTTCATAAAAATCGAGTGCGTTATACACAAATAAAGCTTAATTTAAAATGTTATTTAGATACTTAACTTGTATTATTAATTAAAAATATAATAAAACAAATTAATTAATTACTAATTGAATTATATTAAATTATTCATAAAATTAATTATAAATAATGTAATTGTAATTTATCTGATGGGTTCATAAATAATATATAGTTTATCTAGTGTATGGTGTCCGTATTACTACTCTAGTTTAACTAAGTCCTTAAGTATAATCCCGAGGACATGCCTTAGTGCGGTAATAATTGATACTAAAATATAGGCTACATATATTTTAGTATTTCAATAAAAAATAATTATAAATCGTGAACTAATTTTAATATTCCATTCGATTAAAAGATAGTTAAGAATATATATCAAATTTTAATAAAATATAAAATTCTATAGAATCTGTAGAATTCTATAAACAATATTAGCAGGTTAAAAAGTGTAAGAATACTGTAGAGTGATTCTCGCATTATTCGTAGTCAATTCTAGAGATGAGTCATTTCAATAGAGAAGTAGTGTGTGATTGGATAAACAAGTTAAGTTTAAAGACTAAACAAATATTAATATATATATATATATATATATTAGTGATTTAAATTTGTCATTATCTCGAGACAATCAAATCCTAAAATTTATTATCTCGAGACTCTCGAGATAATGAAAGTTTATAATACATATTATACTATATGTATATTAATATGTATATAATACATAGTTTAACTCTGCAGTTAGTAATATTAATGAAGTAGTTAGGTACTACTTCATAATAGATACATATGTATATTTTAATCAATATACAAGCTAATTACGCTCGTAATATTCAGCACCTCTTACAACTTAATTGTTTATTGAAAAATATAATTAAGTAAATTAAATGTATACAATATAATTTCATATTTAATGTACATAGTTGAATTCGTACATATTTATATATTTTTTAAGTATTTAATATTTCAGAAATTAATTTTTTATTTCGAGATATTTTGTTAAATAACTTAGTCAATTTAATGTTGGATATTATCTGTCAGTTGCCCCATCTAGTATGGAGAGGCATACTCACTTAATGTGTAATGATCTTAAGTGCTGACTAATCAAATAAATATCATTTAAGATATAATATATATATAATGAGAAATACAAAATATAAATTTAAATATATTTATTTTTGTTAAAAATTATAAATTATTGATATGCAAAAAAATCAACTCATCTACTAAGTCGCTTTGTAGCCGGCTCCTTCTTTCCGTCAGAATTGAGCTGTCGGTGCTGAATACTCTTTCTGAAGCGACGGACGATGCCTGCACACACAGGTATCGTTTGGCTATCTTAGACATATTCGGATACTTATAGCTGTTCACTCTCCACCAATCTAGAGGTGAACCGTTATACGGTAGCATAGCTTCCTTTAAATAGGCGTCCACTTCACACTCCTGTTGATATAATAGGCATTACATTACATAACTTATAGGTTATGAGCGATAATTTAAATGAATATACATATTCGCGAGGTGGGTAAACGCTAAGATATATATATATATAGGGGTATATATATATTGTAATAAGTAACCGGTTGAATATGTGATGAATTACCATCTACAGTAGTATCCATAAGTATATTTATTGCAGAGCTGCGAGTTTCAACATTTATACATGTACTACTTGAATTCTATAATTATTGTAAATATTATTTCTTAAATAATAACTAATAAACATGTGTAAATAAATATTAATTATTCAATTATTTAATATAATAATAAATTATTAATTAATAGCGTTAATTAATTATATAATATCTATTAAATGTATTGTATCTATTTAATGTAATACATATAATTCTGTATTTTTATCCATATAATTTATAATATCTATAATATTTATTTATACGATAGTATAATAGTAATCATATATAATATATTATATATGTTAGTAGATGGACAAAGACATATGATTATAAAGTGATAAATATGATTATAAACTTGTGGCATTAATCTCTTTAACGCACGTACAGCTTTATCGTAATACTGAGGTGTAAAGTGATCTCCCTTCTTATATCTTGCATCCATTATTGTCATTAATGATAGCGTTGTTAATTCTATATCAGTATTATATCTACAAAATAGAATAGTTCAATTAATATGTATTATTTATATTTATTCCATCATATATATATATTATATATATATATATATATATATATATATATATATATATATATATATATATATGGCTCAGTGGCTAAGGCGTCAGACACACAAGCAGTAGGACACGGGTTCGAGTCTCGTCCGGACCATTAATTGATTTTATAAAATGGGTCTTAAAATATTATCTAGAAGTGATCTTATATAATTGTGTATAAATAAATAATCGGCTCTCGTTAAAACCACGGATGCCTTACCATGAGAGAGGCTTCGAATGGACATTAGATCCATATATGGTTATAAGTGAAAACTTCATATAAGTTCATGGATGGGATGAAAGGATTCCACCAAATAAAAATAATAATAACAATAACAATAACAATATATATATATATAATATATATTATATATATATATATATATACATATATATATATATATATTTATATATATATATATATATATATATATATATATATATATATATATATATATATATATTATAAGTTACATAATTGAAAACCTTTTTTCTATATTGATTCGAATTATGTTCTTTATGCGTTTAATCGGTTTAGAATCTGTATTTTTCACTTTCATCGAACCAATAAGTCTATGCTTCAATGGAAGAATAATAGAGGCAGTTGGATTCTTAGATTCACATAATATCTATTAATAGATTGAATAATTAAATATGTATTTGATATATATATATATATATATATATATATATATATCAACCTTAGTAATAAGAGATATCGGAGATAATATTGGAATTATTTCATTTAATTTGTCTAATTCCCAGTCTGATAATATCATACTATGGTGAGTATCTTGAAAACAATGTACAATAGTTGAATTCAGTTTGATATAACTCTCTACCATCATAACAGTTGCATCCCACCTGTTTATGAATATCATCCATTATTAATAAATTATTATATAAAAATAACATTTATATATATATATAAATATATGTACTTTATTTGTGATTAATATATACTTAATATAATATACTTGGAAATATTTAAATATGTAAACCTTGTTGGACAATCCATTGTTAAAGTTAATTTATTACTATTTAAATGGCAATTAGTTAAAATACTAGTTAATTTATTAGATGTGTGTACTTTTCTAATAAATGTTCTTATCTTTGATATTATTTTTGAGTATACATCGAAGTGTCCCTATAATAAAAATAATATTTATTATATGTTATACAATACAAAGTAAGATCAAACAAAATGATCACATAATTATTAGCTAGCCTTCATTCCAGCTTTTGTAGCGATATTTATAAGATTAGCAAAACATATTATATTTGCGCTGATCGTAGAATCTCCAATCGCTTTTTTAGCAGCCATGTTCATATTTGCCGCATTGTCTGTAGTTATCTGTTAATATAAAGTATTCATATCATGTATTTAATAATATATTATAGTATATTTAAAATAAATATATATAATAATGAAAACTATGAGTGAAATATATATACATTAATAAATAATCTAACAAAGGGAGGCTCTTTATCATTTAATCTCCAATTCTTCAAGACATCAACTATGCTTTTATGTAAATTAGCACCAGTTTGACTTTCCTTAAAATATGAAATATTAATAATATATATTAGGGATTTATAAATATATTATATATATATATTATATATATATATATATATATAAAATACAAAAGTTAAATTACCTTAGTTTGTAGAACATACTTTTGCAGTTCCCACGAATTATCAATAAAATTGATAGTGTACGTAATATATTGCATCGAGACTGACGTCCACGCTTCAGTGGTCAACGAGAACACGTCGATACCCGATATCATTTTGTAGAGTTGGCTTCGTTTCCTTTGATATTTGTCACAAATCTCATTCCGGATTAAATGCATCGATGGCATTTTATAATGTGGGCATAACTCCATTATTAACTCTTTAAAGCTGACCATGGTGACGGTCGATATTGGGCACATATCTTTTGCGATATGTTTCGCTATTTAAGTATTGATTTATTTTAATTTATATATATATATATATTTATATTTATATATTTATATATATAAACGACTTCTACGTTATCAGAAATCAGAAATTTAATATAAGATAATGGTTGCTTTCAAATAATGTATTGTATAGTATTATATATATATATATATATATATATATAATTATACATTTATTATAAATATTTATGTATAACCTATTTTAGAATTAATGCGGGCTGATCGTTCTCTTGATATAGACTGGTTACAAAATAATTCGGTCAGAAAGTTTTTAGATGATTTATTTTCTTCTAGAAAATCATAATTTCCCATTAATTATTTAAATAGAGTAAACTCTATTATCTTGATATACTTTAAATGAATATTATGCGACTATATTATATAGTCTATATATAATGGTGCATCAAGCATATTAATTATATCAAGTTACAGCTGTCTGAAAAACTCAGATTTGACTGTAGTTATATTTATTCAAGTATATATGTATAACTATAGCTATACATATATACTATATACTTTATACTATATACTATACATATATACTACGATAGATATATATATATATATATATATATATATATATATATATATATATATCTATCTATTAAATTTACCTTTTTCTGGATGTTTATTACGTATGTGTTTCGTTATTGAGCTTGTACTACCATTGACAACGGATATCGTGGCATTACAATAATTACATTGTGGGTTTGTTCGTAGATGATGTTTACCTTTCGAATCTACAAAGAACACAATTCTTAAAGTATGTATCAGTAATTAAATTGCAATCGAAATATGGGAATATTATTTAGAGCTAATCATAATTCAACATTTTAAATTATTTATTTCGCTCGAAATATAAATATCGAGAGTGTGAAAAGGACATATTTATATTTAAAATAAAATATTTGTTATTAAATTTGTTGAATTAAATTGATATTAATTAATAATATAAATAGTATATATTTAGAAAAAATAATTGTATACAACTTATACAAAATATCAAATTAAACATTTACATTTTGGCATATATTTACGGGAATGATTTCATAACATAAAGTGAGTAATACCTACCTATAAAGAAAGTGTTTGAAAAATGATTCCAAACCCGACTCTTTTTATTTTCTATCGGCATATGATAGACATTCATGTTTTTAAGTCGAGGCTAAATAATAATTATGATTACATTATTATAATAGTATGGTATAATATAGAGGAGAGTTAAAATCTACCAGTTTAGTAGTTATGATTTTGTTATATTACTATTAGTAATATACTTACATTTATAATATTTTAAACTTCATATATGTATATATATATATATATATATATATATATATAGATGTAATATAGTTATCTTAAAATGTGAATATATATATATATATATATATATATATATTATATTTAAAATAAATGAGTGGTTCACATTATGATAACTTGTCCTAAAGTGACTAGTTACTAGTTACCGATTGCCATTCTTTAATACATGTATATATACTGCAGTATATCCTAATGTAGTATTACTTTATCGAGTAATGTATCACGAGAACAACAAGTCGCCGAACGAGTTCCTTAACAGGAACGCGCTTTTAAACAATTCATAACTACGAATCGGGTAACGACATGTTACTGTGAAGTATAAAAGGAACACATGAATACGTGTGATATACATTCGACGATGTAATAATAGTGTAAAATATTAAATATAGCATATACTATAGTATATAGCATGTTATTTATTATAATTTACAAGTTATATAATCACTTTGATATATATGTATATATATATATAATTAATAGTAGACTTGTATAAAAATACTATTATAAATGTACTATTATAAGTTTATTATATACATAGGTTAAATATATATGACATAAATAAAACATATACACAAACATTAAATATAAGGTACATAACAATTATTATGATGATGTATAACTGCCTCTTAGGGGTACCAGTAAACTCGGACCAGGTAAATTCGGACCAGGTAAACTCAGACCAGTTTTGAAATAAACTAGGAACACTTTTGAAGAAAACTCGAACCAATTTTATGTTTTAACCCATATTATAGAAGTATACTATATATAGTTATTTTAAACTTGTCCGAATCTTCTTCAAAAATGGTCCGAATTTTATTTCAAAAGTGGTCCGAGTTTAATTGGTCCGAGTTTACTGGTATTCCCTCTTAGCAGCAAGTCATTTGAAGATATTCTTAAATGATTATAATTAAATGTCTAGATTATAATCTTAAAGATTTGCATCAGTTCAACAATATTCGTGACGTATTGTTTTTCCCCTCTCTCTCGTAGCGTTTTTAAATTTTATAATTCACATTAACATTTCCTTATCCGATTTGTAGTTATAACTATTTAAAAATTACATTACTTGCTTATTTCGATAATGAACGCGAATTTAGAAACTAATTCCATAAAAAGAGCTATTATAAAACTACGCTACGTGTATGTTACACTGTAAAAAAGTAAGCGACCGGCCACATGATCCTAGTTAATTATAATACACATAATCAATATTTTATATAATTAAATATAATGTATAGTATAAACTATACTGTATAGTAATATCAAAGCCCGAGATACACGGTCATTCAATAAGGTCACATTTTTATTCACGGTCTACTGATTTATTAATACACGCCCATTTTTAATAAGTCAAATTTAAAATTTATTTGTTATTTAGATAGCATTTTAATTTCTCATATAATACATTTCTCACAATTAAACATATAATAATTTAACCTCGAGACTAAGTTATTAAATGTAATGTTTAATATTTATAATCATTATTTGATAACATAATTACTTTTAGATTCGTATAATGTTAAATGCTTAAAATAATGTATTATTTTATAAATATTTTAATGTAATTTGAAAATTATTTTGTAATTAAAAATGCGAATACAACACAATGTATACAGATTATATGTATATTTATATAAATATATACTTATAATAAAATATATATAATTAGATATTTATATAATTATGTGCATAATAGTATAAATAGAGTATATAACTTATAAATATTAGATCGTGAAATATGTTTATTATGATCAACACATATCTAATAGAATGATATTGTTATATTTGTGCTATTGTAATCAAATTAGTATCAATGGAAAGCTTATTGAATTATATAATATAAGTCCTAGTGTAGTTTTTTAAAATGTGTATTAAAATAAAAGTTATGATCAAAAATGTAGTACAAATTTATATACTATATTATAAATATTTTAATATCTATGAAATAATTAAATACTTATTTTCCTATTTGATTGACGCAGTGAGATATTACAATTTACATAGACTTAATAGGCGACGTGTATCTTTGGTTTTGGTAATATTTAGTTTACTTATGTTATTAGTGATATACTATAGAATTTACTAACATTTTCAGAAGGAAAGATGGTTCACTCGAAGGCATTTTTGAAATAAAAACGACACTAGACCAAATGCGACGGGTAGGTGAATTAAAATCTATTTTTGGATTTCATGTAGATTCGAATAATACCCTAATATAATCTTAGATTAAGATATGTATAAAAATTCGATATATATCGAAAAGTAATTACACTTAGGGGAAAGTAACCTAATACGGGGGACACTTTAACAATAGATGGTCTTAATATTGTATGACTCATTATTTTTATTCAAAAATTACGATATATTAATATTATATGATTATAGATATTATTGTGATTTTAAAATTGTATTTAATATTTTAATTTCACAGGTAACGGGGGTGTCCGTATTCGGTACCCATGTCCGAATACGGACACCATATATACCAGTAGATAAACTATATAATATTGATGAATTAATCAGACAAATTACAATTACATTATTTATAATTAATTTTATGAATAATTTATTCTAATTTAATTAGTTAATAATTTATTTATTTTTATAATTTTTTTAATTAATAATACAATTTAAGTATCTAAATAATAAAAAAATTAGATTTAGCTTTACTGGTGGTATTAATATTATAACGCACGCGATTTTTATGAAAATCAGAATAGTTCCTAGTAGGAACTTGCTACACTGCGCGCTGATTGGTTATAGGGTGTCCGACGGACATGTCCGTATTAGGGACTTATATGACCTCTAAATATATGTTTAAAACTTAATGAATAATTGATAACAAATATAGAAATTAAATATATAATGTGTAGAATGCTTTATTTTTAAATAATATAGTGTTATATTTTATATAAATTTAAAAACATAATAAGAAAATCAGTTTATTGGATATATCAGTAATATTTTGAATAATTAAAAAATAAAAAATACTTTTTAGACTATTTATATAATTATGAATATATTTAATGATTATTCATTAAACTTTTTGTTGGATTTATGGTTTCTGAGATACCGAGAGTGTCCGTATTCGGGCACTGTCCGTATTACCGGTTACTTTCCCCTAAGTGTTCCGCAAAAATATTATTTAGATATATCAACATTTAATTCATAAAAATGTTATCGAATTTGTATAGGTCAAAAGTAGATCAATTTAGTCATTGTTATTTACATGTAAACTGTCAATACCGTGAAAATGTTGTAATTTGAAAATATATTTTTTTAAATATAATTCATAGAATTCATATAATCCTATATCTATTATAATATTAAAAGTATATTAGTCTGATAATTATATTAATTACCTCATGAATTAATAATAGTAAATATAACTTATACTGATACATGCGTATCCATCTTATGGTTGATATTATAACTATTTTAAAATAATTACATAGCTTAGATAGGGAGTGAACCATCTTTGCTTCGCAAAATCTTTGTAATTTACTATCCATTAATTATGGTTATATAACTTTTGAAATATTATTTTTATTTTACACAAATACCCGCCATTAATTTGCTAAAACCAGATCTCATTGCATTGTGTTAGAAGCCGGAATTGGAACCCGAACCGAGTCCGGGTTAATCACTCATATATAATACGTAGGTGGTATTAAAGCATTGCTTTGTAGATTTATAATACATTGATACGAATTATCAATTATATGTAAGATAAATCAGTTATATGTATACTTATAAATGCAAATATAGTATTCCTATAGTAATATATATATATATATATATATATATATATATATATATATATTATAATTAAATATTATACAAATTATTATTTATATTAATAATATTATAGATTATTAAATAGATTTATAGTAATTAACTGAATATATTCAGTTAATTACTATAAATCTATTTAATAATCTATAATAATATTAATATAAATAATAATTGTTACCCTTAATTTTTAACATATAGGTATATATATAGGTTAACTTAAACATTGTTTAATATACAATTTTTAAATTGAATTTAATTGAATTGAATTGGATATGGTTTATTGAGTAGAAAAACAATATGTAATATATAATGCAGTAAATATATAATGAGTACTAATATTATAATTATAACAAATAATAACTATTTAAGCGATTTAACTATTCTGATCATTGACTAATAATAGAGATGTGTTAATCATAATTAAATTAAACTAGAGATTTTAAATTATATTAATTATAAATTTATGAACTTTACTGAACATAACATACATAATAAGATATATTTAAAATGTACCTACTTTTTTATATATATATAATAATTATTATATGTTAGTATATATATATATAATATTTTAAAATTACTAATTAGTAATACTTTATTTTAGGTATACATAAATAAATAAACAATATGATTAGTATATTAACTACTTTTTGTTGAACTGCATTTTCCTCCTCCTTGCGAATAGAAGAATACCTCTATAGACAGAAATATATAGGTAAGTGTGTATGTGTATGTGTGTGTATGTGTGTGTATATGTGTGTGTGTGTGTGTGAGTGTAAATGGGTAGGTATATATATATATATATATATATATATATATATATATATATATCAAAGTGATTAATTAATTAATTATTGAATTAATATTATATTTTAATAATAGATTATAACATTATCTTTTATATTATATATGTTATAAAATATATAGTATTTAATAAATATATTTATATATATATATATATATATATATATATATACAATTAATTATTGTATATATATATATATATATATATAATATATATATATATACAATAATTAATTGTATATATTATATATATATATATATATATATATATATATATATATATATACAATTAATATATATATATATATATATATATATATATATATATATATATATATATATATATATGTATATATATGTATATATACAGTGATGAGCACCGATCCTTTTTTCCTGGATCGCGGATCCCGATCCTCACTTCGTTACTCGATCCTTTCCCTATTCCGATACCGATCCTAAGTTTCTTACCCGATTCCGATCCCGATCCGAATACTGATCACGATCACGATATTATTTATATATTTAATTAATACGATTTTATTTCATAATTCGAAAAATTATATATATATATAGTTATAATAGGTAATATACATTTTTTTAAAACATACCTATGTAATATAAATTATTAATAATTGTAAATAATATTTATTATTAATATATTGTATTATATTTCAATAATAATTCAATTGAATTTAATGCATAGAATATTGAATGTATATCATATAGATTATATGATATAGTCATTAGGTATAGGTGAATAGTGAATATACCTACCTATATACCTACCTATATAGTGAATTAAATATAATTTACTTATATAAATGCATTGAATTGGATACAGTTGTATTTAAAGATCTACTCATTGTACGACGTTGACCGTACATTGTACGTTGAGTCCAAGTCGGTGGTTTACTTATATCGATTAAATTCTATTATGGTAAAAATAACAATTATTATTTAAATACTATAGTATACGTATATGTATAGGTTTAACCTATAGGTTATAGTCTTGCAATAACTTAGAAAACATTGCAAAATAATGATCAATAAAATATCATATCAATGTAATAATACAATGCTAAAATGTTGTTAATATTCTTATAAATTAATATAATAATATTAGAGTATCGTATGTGTAATGATGGGCACCGATACTTTTTTTATGGATCGTGATCGGGATCGCCGATCCCGATCCCGACCCTCGCTTGCGTACCCGATCCCGATCTCGATCCGGATCGGATTGCCGATCAATGATCGCGATCATGCCCATCAATATATATATACATAAACATTACATATTATATATATATATAGGTAGGATAACAATATATATATATATATATATATATATATATATATATATATATATTATAACATAAATAGGTATACAGTATAATATACAGTATACTGTAATATATTGTAACATATATGTAATATATATGTTATTATTAGTGTATAAATATAGAGAAAGGAGCTATTATTTATATTTAATAATCACTTTATTTTACTATTATAATAATTAAAAATATAATATTAAATATAATCAATATACGCATAGATATATAGGCTACTAACTATGACAAATGCCGTGATTATGATTATAGTTGTCGATACTAGAATAAAGATTGAAATATCTTTATATACGCCATTTTCTTCCAATTGTATTTTCTGTGTGTATAATATGAATAATATGAATAATATGAATAAGATGGAAATTAATGTAAAATATAATTTAAATGTGTTATAATATTGCTTTGGGAGTATTATATATTTAAGATATAAAAGCTATTATAATAGATTTTTTTTTAAATTACTATAGTAATTATAAAGTTATAACTATTACTTGCTAGATTATGTACTTTAGTCGGCATACCTATAGGTGTACAAAGCAAACAAGATTATTTTATTTATATTATACATTATTACTATAAGAATAATGGGAAATAAATTATTTATTATTTCTTAACGGGGAATTTTGAAAACATATATTATTTATTAAAGATTATATTATATAAAAATCATCAAATTAATTCCCTTTAAAATATATATATATATAATATCATGCACAAAGGTAAATATGAGTGCCTAAAATATGCATTTATAAACGATGAATGATATAATTTATTATGAATGCTAGAATATTAAAATAGATATATATAGGGAATATATATATATTGGAAATTCTAAAATTGAAATTGTAGGTAACTACAAATGTCTAGGATTCATTTTAGATCAACATTTCACTTTTAAATAACATGTAGATTACTTAGCAAAAAAATTATCAAATATATTTTATGAAAAGAGTTGAATTTTTAAATATTGAAAAGAGTGATTTTATTATATAATTCTTTTTTTGTATCTAATATTTCGTATGGCATAGAAATATGGAGAAATAAACCTATAAACCAAATATCAATATTATTTTGTTATTGAAGATAAAAAATTATCAGAATTATTAACAAATAAATCTTAAATTTAAATCAATTACCTTAAATAATATTATCAACTACGTCTCGATAATTTATTAGTAATAATATTCTGAAATTAATTGATCTAGTAGTGTTTGGAAATATTAGAAATATTAATTTATAAATTGCTAAATAATAATTACAAAATTGATTTTAATGAATATTTTACATTAAATAAACGTAATGATAGATTCATTTTAACATTAATGAATATCATAAAATATCAAATATCAAATTACTGTATTCTTTAAAGGTATAATGATATAGTATTATAATGATATACTAATAATTGATATATATAATAATATAATATTTGGTAATATTAAAAAAAAATATAAATCAGTTGAAAAAAGTATGAATTTATATATATATATATACTAGCAATGTAGAATCAGGAATAGCTATAATTAATAAATAATAGATAGGCAAACAATCAAAAACCTGGCATCACCGGGTCGGGTACGGCTACTAATATATTAAGATTTTTTTATATTAAAAAAAATATTTTTAGACATTTTTTTAAAATATATTTTGTTATATTTTAAATTAATTTTTGTATTTTTACCAAATATTTTACGAATAAATGTTAAAAACGAACAACGCTGGGTCTACATCGGATACAGTTAGAATTAGTAAATATTAGTTAGAAAAAATCAATGATTAGCTATTCATAATCAGGAATAACTATAATTAATAATAGATAGACAAAAAATCAAAAACCGAGCAACACCGGTCGGGTACGACTAGTATATATACTAGTTATAATTATACAACAATAATATAAAACAGTATTACAAATTAGAAGTATTAAAAACAAAAACAAAAAAGTATTTAAGATTTAAAAATTATAAAAATTATTATTTATCAAAACTATTTTATATTTATTTTACAAATTTTACGTTTTATATATTTAACTTTACATTACTAATTAAAAAAACTAAACAGCATAAAAAACTAAAAGTATTGCAATAATAAAAACAGTATTAAAATTAAAACAATTAAAAACAGTATTAATATAGTAACCTATAAATATATATATAAATATTATTAAAATTGACATAAACTATGTTATACAAATATTTAGATTCTTTTATCCTAAATATTATATTACAATTATGAAAAATTTATTAATTATATTTTAATCTTTGTTTTGGATGGTAACATGGGAATCAAATATTTATTTTTATTATTCTTTCCTTTATATTTTATTCATTATTTATTTTAATATCCATCTTTATTTAATTGTATATGAATGAAGATGATGAAATATGACATTAACTACTTTAAGTAGATATCGAATTAAAAAATATAATCGCTTTCACTGATTATCCTTAGACATTGTGTATAAACTGATGTCATTTATTCATTCATATATATATTGTTTTTTTATTTGGTGGAGTCCTTTCATCCCATCTAGGAACTTAGATGAAGTTTTAGATGAAACTTATAACCATATGGCTCTAATGTTATAAGTTTAAACGAGAGCCGATCATTTATGTATACAATATTATATAAGATTACTTCTAAATATTATTTTAAGACCTATTTTAATGGTCCGAATTAGGCTCGCATTCTATAGCAGTATACTGCTTGTGTGTCTGACGCCTTAGCCAACTGAGCCACACAGGCAGGCATAGTATATATATATATATATATGTGTGTGTATATTATCTAGCGCTAAACCCTAACAATAGTTATAACGAATATAGCATTTTTAGCGGTTTATTATGTTTTTTATATAACGTATTTATATAATTTATATTGTTTTGTCTTCGTAAAATTATAATATAATAATAGCAAAATATGTAAATGTACACACATATATGTATACAAATATAACATAGTGATTACTTTATTTAGTAACATGGAAAATCGCTCTTTTTTCATTGGTTTAAAATAACGTTTGAAACTTGATTTCGCACTAATATATTCATCATGTGTATACATTGATAATTTAGATATTTCAATTAGATTCGTTATACTTTGATACTACTTGTATTAAAATGTCAAGGTTATGCATAAGTATTATTAAAAATAAACATATTTGATAATTTATATAAAGTCCGACTTATCCAGTATACAAATTATAAATATGACTATAATATATATATCCGACTAAATTATCATGAAACTATATTCATATCCAATCAATCCAGCTACATTTATCGAAAGTTGACTATATATCTATATATATATATCCCCGGCGATAGACCATAAAAGGACCTCAACGGAACCTTAACTCTATGACCTTTTGAGATTTAAAATACCTATACATTATAATTTATAATTTATATTTATTATTTCATACGAACTGTTATATCTCAATAAACAATATTTATTTATTTATTTATTTATATATATATATATATATATATATATATATATATATATATATATATATATATATATATATATATATTAGTTGTATATATAAATGTTAGAAATACTTTACAATTTAAATTTAAAACATAACTTGACGAGGGACGTTTTCATTGAGTTTATCTTCACCCGGCCAATAATTCTAAGAAAACATAGATATTTGTTAATACTTTATATGAACATAATATATAAACAATTAATTAAGTACTTATAGATTGTAAAATTTATATTTAATTTAATAATTGATTAATATATTATCTTTATATTGTATCTAATATATAACATGTAATAACTATATGATTGTAGGTATAATATTATTGATTTTGTATAAAAATTAGATAATAAAATAAATAGACATTGCACAGTATGAAAACAAAATTATTTATAAAGTATTGTTTTATTATGCAATTATAATATCGTAATATATTATTATAATAATATATTACAAGTATGTATTACGTTCATTATAGATAAACAAATAATATATAATATATATATATATTAATAATTTAAATATATATATATATATATATATATATATATATTATAATGTATTACTTATATGGTAATATGATTCGAGTTACTAAATTATGTGAACTATATAGGTTACTATAGGGTATACCCTAGTATACCCTATTATATATACTATAGTATACCCTATATAGGTTACCTATACGTTACTATTACCTGCCACGATTATAATCTAGTAGTTATGAACAACTGGTTTAAATTAGGAAATAATGTAAACATTGAATAACGTCATAACGTTATTCGCATAATATTTAAAATTTAATTGACCTTCTTTTAAATATTGTATATCTAAGGTATACCCCACCTATATGTAAAGTATGCATTGAAGGTCTAACATATTATACTGTGAAACTTAATACTTTAAGATATCATTGAAGTTATAAATTAGCCGTCTATTCATAATGTTATCTATAGATAGAATATAAACTTAAGTTCCTAGTTATTTAGTTAATTTATTAAATAACTAATTTCACTACTATCAAATTAAAAACATTCAATACATAGAACATTAATAATATTATAAACATCTGTATATTTAATATATAAATAGACATATATTGTTATTCTAATATCACGATTTAGTATCGGTATTTAACAAATATAAAATCTTAATATGACAAGTTAAAAAAAATTCAGAAAAATTCTTCCGAAATATAAATTATATTTGTACTTTACTAAATTACTAATTATTATAAGTATCACTATAATGATACGTATACGTGTTATAACGTCAATAATATAATGATGAACATTACGTATTACAATATAGTTAACATATTACAATATAGGTAACATAAGTCCTCGCAAAAACAAATTCATTTGTTTATTAACTTCTCCATTATTTCATGCTTTACAACATGAAATAATAAATCTGATTTATTTATTTATTTATATACATTATATTATAACATATATTTGAATAATTATTGTTTGAATATAGATACAGGCAATATTATTTATATATATATATATATTAATATTATGATTTAATTAGAGCAAATTAAATGATTTTAATATTATAATAATTAAAAATATAATATAAAAAATAATATATACATTCTGTATATAATACTAACTAATATAAGTAATATCCCCACAGTTGCAGTTATCAATAGTAGAATTATAACAAAAATAAGTTTGTAGAGGTCTTTTTTTTTCTCTTTCATTTTATGTTTGTATAGAATTTTCTATTCCTAGTATGAATAATATATATATATTAGATAACAATTAAATAATAATAAAATTTAAATATTTTAATTTAAATATAAAATATATCCATATATAAATATAGAATATGCATACTTATACACATACAAATATATAATATACACATAAAAACACAAATGTATATACATATATGTATATATATATAGGCATCAGACATACAAGCAGTAGGACACGGGTTCCAACCTCGCCAGGACCATTACAATAGGTCTTAAAATAATATTTAAGAGATATTTAAAGATATTATATAATTGTATATACATAAATGATCGGCTATCGTTAAAACCATGGTAGCCTTAACATGAAAGAGGCTTCGAAGGGACATTAGAGCCATATATGGTTATAAGTGAAACCTTCATCTAAGTTCCCGGATGGGATGAAAGGACTCCACTAAAATAAATATTAATAACAATAACAATATATAATAATATATATATATATATCTGTGTATATATATACATAAAACTAACTTCAACTAGCAGACGTTCAGCGCATATACCATGTGTAGTTTTATAGCGAATTTGCTAGTTTATAATATGTCAAACTTGCGTGCGTTTATTATTTACTTAACGAGGGAAAGTGAACAGATAGCGACATTATTTATTATCTAAATACATATAAATTATAGATAAGACATATATAAGCTAAGTTTGAGTAAAGAAATACATTTAATGATGTGGACATTAACCAGAAAAATAGGCCGAAGTACAATAATATAGGCCTAAGTGAGTTTATATATTTTCATAACAAATATAAAAATAACGACAATTAAAAATTTTACTTAATATATTTACTGCTCGATTATTTAATATTTAGTTATCATTTATTAAATAACATGTAAGAATAGTTCAATTGTAATAAATACAAACAATTTGTTAAACGTTATCTCGAGTTTTATTTGTAAGCATTTAATAAACACATTAAAACTTCTAAATATAGACATCCTAATAATGACAATTATTGATAATCACTTGATTTAATAAACCAATCAATTAATAGATATGTAATTGAAGACTATATTATAGGTACTATAACTATATGTATTATAATAATTAAATGTTACTATTCACATAGTTATAGCTGTAGTAAATATTCATTACTATTTATTTATTCAAATTGCAAAAGATCAGAAATATTATTATATATCCAATATTTTAGAATAATATGTTGAATTACATTTTCATGAATCATTTCTCCATTTAGAGAATGTGTACCTGATCATAATTTGTATCTAGTGTTCAGAAGGTTCTCGATATTTAGAGCTCGATTACGAATACCGACACCCCACTTATAAGCACATTTTTATTAATTATTATACCTACGAAATATACATTTACTAGCCGAATATTCATTATAGATATTATATTAAAATTATAAATATATAATTAATCAGAGTATTAGTCATCATTAGTCATTATCGGTTACGATATCGGTAGGTGTACACTGTTCCTGTGTAGCATCATGAATACAGATGTGTGACGGGGTGTAGCGTTTACGTAAATATCAGTTAGGTTAATAACCTACATATTTCCTATATGAAATATTAAATTTCAGCAATATATCCCTCGGGTAATATAATTATATATTTATATTTATATTTATATAATTATATGTTATAACATAATGCTAATTTCTGTATTGGCAATGGATGTGGGTTTTAAATTAGCAGTTATTTGTCAAGGTTTGAGTTTCGATATAACTTATAAATGATCATTCTAGATATTAGTCGGGGAATATTATCTTGAGGGTATCGATCGTGTAAATATTAATATTTAACTTCATAAAATGTATTCAATATTGAGATAATTATGTATTAGTTAACCTGTTTGAATTAACAGAATTTGTATACGTTAAGTATTTACTTTGATACATTTAGTAACTTGTATAGATGATACAATTATCATTTTAATGAATCTATTATATTATAATATATGTTATATATACGTGTACGTTATTATATAATCTTGAACTAAATTCGTATCTAACATCGTTAGAACATTGTACTAAGGTTCACTTATGTATAATAATCAATTCTAACAGTACGAGGTATGAAGTCATATAGAATATTCTATAAATAGGATATGAATAAAATATAAATATAAATAAACCTATCCAGAAGTTGAGTTATATAAATACATATCGATATCTACTTAAGCGATATTATTGCAAATGAATTAGCTATAATTATAATAGGATATTAAAAGTGATGTGGTCGCAAAAAATCTATTTAATATACGTATTGAGGTATATTTAGAAATAACCTATAAGTATATATATATATATATATATATATATATACTTAATATACTTATTATTAAGTGGTCGATATTTATAGGAAAACTAGTAATGGGTCAACGTAACATTTTAATGAATTATATATCTTTTAAATTAAATGAATTGATTAACGCTACGTAATATTCTAGCTATTACGTAAGATGCGAGCCAAGAGTTAAGTAATAATACTATCAGTGTAGTGCATCGATATAAAGAAAGTGGATAAGCAATTGAATGTAGTGTATGGCACTTTCCGCTACGAGCGCTACAGTCGAAACCCACTATCTGGCCCACTACTTTTTATTTATAATAATATGTATTTATCATATATATATTGATAATCACTACCAATTTTAATATACTATCGATACTAAAAATAAAATTATATATTTAAAATACATAATATCAACATTCCTCGTAATTGTGTGTATTTAAATTGAAGTTTTAATACTATTTTATTGATTTTATTGATATTTATAATTTAAATCCATTGATATAGATAGAAGTCACTTTAATCTATTTCGACGAAAAGACTACTGTTTTAATATTTGACATATATAATATGACTAATATCAAATCAAAATCACTGATACCATTTTGTTAATTTATCGATAAAAGTGTCATTCACGTGTGTATCTTTTACATGAATTGCGTGCGTCAATTGCTTATCCACTTTCTTTATATCGATGGTGTAGTGACGTAATAGTGACGTAACGTAGATCGTATTAGGGATATCCTCGTATACGAGTATACTATATAAATATTAATATAAACTTGTATAATATATATATATATATATATATATTACGATATTTCATTAAGTTAACCTATAGGTGATTATTAAAAAGCGTGAGCTGCTTTGATTTCTCAGTGATAGATGTATACATATCAGTCATTTATATGAAGATGTATAAATGAAATAAAATAATGTTACTATAAATGTATATATATATCTGTAGTGAATAATGATGTCATTAAGCCTAGCCCTCCCAGTCACAGTGTAACACAGGTGTAGATAGATGAAGTAGATATTTCTGGCTTTAGAATAGTTAAACTATATAAGTATATATGTGTAAGATATATCCTACTATATTTGTACTATATGTGTAATCTTAGTTCATTTATAATAAAATAAGCACCAGTGAAGCTTCTAGTGATTCACTTTATTGTTATCAGCTATAATTGTATAATTAGAAAATTTATAAATATATATATATACTTCCTTGGGTATTCATAATAATATGTTGTATGTGTACATTTGTTATTCTAATGATATCCTATAGTCTATATATGGAGAGATAGCGTCACTTCTCGTTGCATATGATTGATTACCCCACATATTTAGTGATAGATAAAGGGTAGACATGAGTAATAGGAATATTATCATATACACTGCAGAGATATAGGGGAAGGTAACCTTATAAGGATACTTTAACAATACATTGTGTTAACATTAACGTTGTATATCTCAATATTTGTATTCAAAAATTACACTGTATTAATATTATATGATTATAGATATTATTGTGATTTTAAAATTGTATTTAATCGTTTTATTCAATAGATAACGGGGGTGTCCGTATTCGGTGCCCATATCCGAATACGGATACACTGTGTTATAATACGGACACCCTATATACTACTAGATAAACTATATAATATTGATGAACCAATGAGATACATTACAATTACATTATTTATAATTAATTTTATGAATAATTTAATATAATTTAAGTAGTAATAAATTTATTAATTTTTATTATTTTTTAATTAATAATTCAAGTTAAACACCTAAATAATAAAAAAATTAGATTTAACTTTATTGGTGGTATTAATATTATAACGCACGCGATTTTTATGAAAATCAGGATAGTTAATACGCTACGCGCTGATTGGTAATAGGGTGTCCGTATTAAGACATCTATAGTGTCCGTATTAGGGACTTATATAACCTCTAGATATATGCTTATAACTTAATGAATATTTGATAACAAATATAGAAATTATATATATATAATTTTAGAATGCTTTATTTTTTAATAATATAATGTTATATAAAATATATGTTATAAAATATATAGTTTATATCGATATATTTGATTATTCTTAAAAAGGTTTTAAGTTGAAATTTGTTTTCATAAATTTAAAAACGTAATAAAAAAATCAGTTTATTGGATATATCAGAAATATTTTGAATAATAAAAAAATAAAAAATTCTTTTTTAGACTATTTATATAATTATGAATATTTTATTAATTAAACATTATTTGCAGGATTTATTATTTCTTAGATACCTATAGTGTCCGTATTCGGTTACTTTCCCATATATTGTTATTGTTATTGTTATTTTATTTGGTGGAGTCCTTTCATCCCATCCAGGAACGTAGATGAAGTTTTCACTTATAACCATATATGGCTCTAATGTCCCTTCGAAGCCGCTCTCATGTTAAGGCATCCATGGTTTTAACGAGAGCCGATCATTTATTTATACACAATTATATAAGATCACTTCTAAATAATATTTTAAGACCCATTTTATAAAATTAATTAATGGTCCGGACTAGGGTCGAACCCGTGTCCTACTGCTTGTGTGTCTGACGCCTTAGCCACTGAGCCACACAGGCAGTTGTTAAAGTTATGTATGACTATATAATATCACAGTATAATATTGTATTTATATTCCTCCTTTATTCAGGATTTTATACTCCAGTATACGTATTCACCTCATAATATATATAGCTGCCGGTATGGTTCAGTTGGCTAATGCGTCAGACACACAAGCTGTAGGACACGGGTTCAAGCCCCGTCCGAACCAAAATAGGTCTTATAATAATATTTATAAATTATCTTATATAATGTTGTATAAATAAATTATCGGTTCTCGTTAAAACAAAGGATGCATTAACAAGAGAGCGAATTCCAAGGGACATTAGAGCCATGTGGTTATAAGTGAAAACTTCATCTAAGTTCCTGGATGCGATGAAATTATTCCACCAAAATAAAATAACTATAACAACAACAACAATATTATATATATATATGTGTGTGTGAGTATAATACAACAACAACAAAACATTTTTAAAAGAGAACAAAAAAATAATAATATTATACTCTAAAATATTATATTTATGATATTTATATTATGTTATATTAATATTATATTAAACAAATTTATATTTTAATAATATTATTTTAAATTTGAAATATATATAAAATACAAATATTCTTGAAGAAAAAATAAACAGAATACTGTTACTTAAGTAACATAAATGTATATAATATACGCTATACAATACATATAATTATACTATGAAACATAAATGAATATCATATTATATATTCTGTCAATAAAACGTCGTATTCAAAAAATGTTGTTATTTTTTAAATATCGAAACAGAAACAGATTTTATTATATCACCATTTAATAAATTAATTCATGAATATGGAATTCCATATATTAACTTATCTATTATTATGTTTAATTTAATTATTAGGTAACAATATTATATTATTATTTATTGGGTATCATTATAATTTATTATATTTATGATGGTTTTATATACTATGATAGATTTAAATATCCAGTAGACACATAAAATCAAGAATGAAATACTATATGGGACACTAGAAAGCTTATCGAACAAGATCAGAAGAAGACTAAAGGTTGCCAGCTATTGCATACAAAGAGAAGAAGAGGTAGTTTCGGATCTGGTTCTGTGGCAGCCAACCCATGGAACTACAAGGCGAGGAAGACCACCTACTTCATACATAAAGACTCTGGAGCGTGATACCGTTCTACGAGAAAATGATCTACGAGCGGCCATGATGAATCGTGATGTTTGGAAGTCAACAACTGTCCGGTAATCAATAAAAAGAATCCCGAAAAAAGCAAGTATACTTGCTTTACTATAGTAAGCATATTTATTTATATTAATACTTATGGATCTATATCTAATCGAAATGTTAAGATATCATAAATAATTATATCTGTATAATTAGTTGTGATTTTAAAAACTCTGGATATATTAATTTGTAATAACATGCAAGTGATTCTAATTTAAAATATTTAAATCTCTATTTATATATATATATATATATATATATATATATATATATTTATATATTTATATTATATGAATAATGTTCATACATTTGGATAAAATTGTACATTTGAATTAACATTATATTTTGTAAATGATAATATATTATTTCATTAAGTTTACTTTTATTATCATGAAGTTTATTTCTTTTAATATTCCATTGTTTTATATTTTTTAATATTGTATTTCACTTATAAAATGAACTAAAAATCTATCTTACTTGCATTTTAAATTCAATAAAAACTGAACTGCTTATAATTTGTACATATACATATAATCAATTGATAACTTTCCTGGTATGTTAAAGCATTACAATTGAATATTTTCAAAAACTATAGATTAACATATTAATATTTAATATATAAAACATAATATAACATATATATATTTTAATATAATATATATACCAACATATATGTTTCTAATGTATATTTTTCTTTCTACCACCAGGTCGTAATAATCAACTCTCCAAATGTTCTAATGATATTAAAAATGGCTTATTGAAAATAATAGGGTTAACTCTGTGAATCCCATTAATGGCTCCGTAACTATATTATTGAATATTTCTCCATCTTCTACTTACTTCCCTCATTTTCTTATGGATAACATTGCAATATCTCTTTCCCCTACTGCATCCAATGCATCCAATGCATCCAATGCGTCATTTTAGATTTTACTCATTAATTCATAGATTCTATTACTGATATCGATAAATCTACTAATTATGATATTTTAAAAATTAGAAAAATAGCTAAATCCATTACAGTATATCTACTTTAAGATATATCTTATAAAAATTCTATTTAATTCCGTGGTCGTCTCAAATATTGATTAGGTACTCTACTGTTCATCACTCCTCATCAATCTAAAGCCCAATAAAGGTTATTCGCTCATCAATGCATACAACATGTAACCTAAAGGTGTTACGAATACGTATTCGATAGTATTCCCTTACTTCCTCACACCAGCACTTACAACCCTTGTTCACATTAAAAAAAAGTCTCCTCATATCGTATTCTATCTATGGTTCATTTCTAAATATACTCATCTATTTGTCTTTCGTATAACTCTTATTCTAGCGTACTGCTATATTCCCAATATGAAATTTATCTTTTAGAAACAGTTATTCTCTACTTCTCCTATATAAAGGATATATCCATATTTATGTCCCTCAAAAATGAATGCATTTTGCCTCAGTTAAAGTGGATTTAAGCTATGGAATTCACTCCTACCCTATATTAGACATATATATATATATATATATATATATATATACATCGTAGTATACTACAGCATACAATATACATTATACTAATCCAAAGATTTATATCAGTCTGTAATACTTCCTTTGATTATGTTATTCTTTTTTTTCCGCTTATTATTTAGGTCTGTATTACTACTTTTATTATTATGATTTTTTTAATTTGTATATAGTATAATATATAAGTAATCATCTATTTTGTTCATAGGTGTTTAAATAAAAATGCATTATCGTCATTATCCTCATATAACCAAAATTGAATATAGTAATAACATAGGTTTCAATGTTAACTTAAATTTTTAAATTCAATGAAAACTAAACTAATATACATATTTAAATACTCATTTAATAACTTTTCTTGTACTATAATTAATTAAAATAAAATATTTACAATATATATAGATTAATATATTAATATATAACCATATACAAAATAATATAATATATAATATAATATTAAATATAATATATATTCAAAAATTAATAAATTTTATACATAGGCTTCAATTTTAACTAGAAATAAATTTCAATATTTTTATTTGAGTATACATCTACAAAATCTGCTTCATATTTATTTAACCTAGAAATATAACATTGTTACATAATAATATAACTGCAAAACTAATAGATTACTGAGACCTACTGATACTTTTATAATATCCAGATTACAATACTATAGTATTGTATATTGTATATATATATATATATATATATATATATATATATCCTAATTCTCTTTTCCAGAATCAACTAAATGAACATTCTCTAAACACGGCAACATCGCTAATCGTTCCATGTGCTATATTGTACAATGACCTACATACAGTTTACGCAGATAGTAATAATTATAAAACTACCTATTACATCAACTAAATCAACCTAATTCTATAAATACGATAAATACTTAACCTATTTTATAGACAAGTTAATCAATAACATTATAGATTAGGATAACTATATTATAACAATGCATTATGATGAATCCCATTACTTACAAGTTATTGTTGTAAGTTACAACAACAGATACATTGTAAACCTTTGCTAAATCTATAGATAACTTCGATACTAATATATATGTTTCTTATACGTCTAGGATGGTCATCTAAATATCTATTTTACAATAGCATTGAAATATATATATACCCAATGGGCATTATTGAAGATCAATGTTAGAATAGGCATCAATAATGTAGACACATTTTTGTATAAGGTAATATATTTTTTATCTCGTAGACTAACTTTAAAAAGTATTTTCAAAGAAAGAAATATTAATAACAGTTGTGTGGGATTTACAAATTCATCATATATTAATTATTAATCTATATAAAGGGATTGGTATATTTTAATTCGGAATCACTTGAACTTAGAATATTAAAAATAGATTAACCATATTTTTTTTTAAATTACTATTATAATTATATACATATATCAAATATCCATTCATCATTTCGAAGAATTAATGAGAGGTAATCATAATGAATTATATGTAATACATTATTACGCTAATATAATGACAAATATAATAATTAATAAGTCAGTTAATGTGTGGAATTCATTTATTAATGATATAATAAAATATGTTTTGATAAACAACTTGTTTTTGCGTTCATCTATAATTTGATATTAATTTGTGTTTAATTATATATATATATATATATATATATATATATATATATATATATATTATTGCATTCTATTTTTATGTTTTTTCTTCATAGAATATTTGGATTTTTATATATATTTTTCTAAACTTACTATATTTTCCTAGTATTATTAAAATAAAAAATTAATAATTTACCATTATTATAGATTTTAAAGTAATATATTACTTGATTTCCTATAATTAAGTAATATATTATTATTTATTTATTTTATATTTTTACCATTTCATTTTGTACCTGTTTTCTTTACAATTATTACCTTTTAAAAGTGATCATTTATCCAAAATATTAAAAATTATAATTTATGAGGTACAGAAGTAAGAAATTCATACAGAAGTACGACAAATTCAATTTTTATTAAACTAGGTATACCTACCTATGTATCTTATTCATTAATATGTTTACATGTAATTCTACAATTGATTCCAAATTATTAAGATGATAATATGTCTTTATTTAGGGGATACCCTCTATAAAGTTACTATATTTCCGGCAAGTTATCGAAAAGTAAGGTATACCTTAGTAAGGTATATATACCTTAGTATACTATAGTATCACACTACAACTTACTAGAAAAAATCACTTGCTAGTAAACATTTCCGGATATTATTTCCGAAAATAATGGTATACCCCTTTACAGAGATATTAAAGAGAATAATATAGGACTTACTTATAGAATATAGTATTATGTTATTATAATATAACTTATAATAGTAATAATTATTATATCGGATACAGGAATATACTTATATAGTTTAATGTAATATTATTTAATTTATATTATATAGTAAAATTGACTAATTAAATTATAATCTTTGATTTAATTTAAAATTATATTTTATAGATTATCTAATTGAGATAATTGCATACAATTTATTATAATATCATTATTTATTCACCTACGACGCGGTGTTGATTATTTTATTCAATATTTAGGACTATTGTTAACATACAATTGAGATTATTAAGATATATTTCAGAAAGTATATCGAGTTTTAATTTAATTTGAAATTCTATAAATATTTCTAAATTAAAATTCTCGAATTGAATACTGCAATATTCGTGATTAATATGTGAGACTTGTTAACCAATCACAGCGATCGTATCGATGATAGTGTAAATAGCTATAATGTATTTGTTCTGATAGTATACTATTCTGATAGTATAGTATACATTATAATGAGTCATAAATAACTGAGAATCTCATTATGACATCATAAATCATTTTTATTGTATTATCTATGTCAAGGTAAATACCTTGCTTATTGATAAATATGAATATATTCTTGTATAATTAATTATCAATTATAATTATAATTATTATAATTAATTATCAATTATCAAACCTACGTAGATTTAAATATTTAACATTCAATATAACACTCTAGGTTTAGTTAAATTGTTAGATGTATCTACATTAATATATTAATCTATAGATATTACAAAATACATCAGAAATGAATGATGATTTATTAACAAGTATTATATAATATATTAGTTTAGTAATATTACATTTTAATATAATTTAAATAATTATTAATTAATATATTAAGTAATTTATTAGTTAGAATAAATGAATAATATACAAATAGTTCTGTAAAAGTAATAGTTATAGGTTATAACGATGATATTCACCCGACTCCTCTTTGTCTTTACAAGCGGTGTCCACTGTATAATGATATATAATGATATATGTCATACGAATGTTTATTTTTTAAATAATATTTATATTTATAATTGATTGATAAATAATGATTATATAGGGGAAATACAATATTATTAATAGTGACTATTTGAATAATGCGCGCATGATATAATCCAACACACCTGATTCTCTTTGTTCTGTGGGACTGGTCACGTGTTCACTCTGTGACTCATCGTTATCCTCTCGTTGCTAGGCAATAAAAGGCGCACGTCAAAATAATGTATATCAGTTATACCTATATGTTTATAAATAAAAAAGTAGCCGTTTGTCAATAAATATACTTTATTACTTTGAAGATGCATTCGTTAATGTGTACGTCTTCTATGAACTATACATTATTATAATCCAGCTAGTGTAGATGACACATTAATACAAATATGTACAAATTATTCGTTCATATTTATTTTTCTCACCAAAATTATATTTTTAAGGCTAAAATTAACCTCTTGATTGATATCACGTGATGTATAATATCTTATCTAACACAACTTCATACAATACTTGTATTTCCTGAAATTAAAATACATATTCCAAATAATTAAAATCTGCAGACCATCGACTTCACACTATAGGTGAAAGTATCCGATTACCGACCCCCTCATAATACCGACCCCCTCTCTTATCTCAGTAACTATAAGAGATATCAAAAATTACATATACATGAACTGTTAGTAATTTAAAGATAAATATGAATAAGTATTGTGTTTTAAAAAATATTTAATCCTACAATTGTTATTCGATAAAATGTAATATTCTGTTTTTACTTTTTAAATATTTGAATAATAACTTTTTTTAAATCATTCTAAATACTTTATTAATTAAAAGAAAACTTAGTACTGCGCCTAATATTGTAGATCAATAAAATGTTCATAATTATTATAAAAATAATTTAATTTGAATAACTATTAACCAATATATCTTAATTATAGTAATCCATATGAATTTCCTATTACCGACCACATGTGATTTATAATATCCAATCAAAATAAATCCGTATTTTACTTTAAAAATATGTCGTAAGTTGTTTGTGTATCATTGATATTTAGGATTCATGATTACAGTTGATTAGATACATACTGATTAATAAATAAATATTAAATAATAATATAAACTATTTTAATATAATTACTATAAAGTTTAAATTTAAATTTAATATTACTATTAAAACATAAATGCAATATAAAATAAATTGCTTGAATGTTATAATTAATTATTAGTATGTATATCTACTATTTTTATTGGATATTATAATACTACAATTATAAGAGAGGGTCAGTAATAAGAGAAGGGTTCGGTATTAGGTACATGTATCCGATTACCGACCCGCTTGTTTATTCTTGTAAATATAATTATATCAAAAATTTAAAATAGCCACATTATTCATTGCCATAATATTACCCTAATTTCAAAATTTCAAATAAATGTATTTAATATTGAATAAGTTATTACAAATAATAATGTAGGGGTCGGTAATCGGAGTCTTTCCCCTAATTGTTTTGGGTTACTGCTATGATATTATTTATTCTTTGTAAAGATAAAAACCGTATACGGAATGTAATCTATATATTTATACATGTTTTACAAGTGATGTAAATAAAAGTATAAAAAATATTAGTTTTTTTTCTCGAATAACTTAATAATCACTTCTAAAGCTATGTTGTTTCAATTGTAATATAATTGGAAAAATAAGATCAGTTTAAATACTAAACAAATATTAAATATATTTTATATAGTACCTTACCTCACCTTATTCATTATATATTAACAAACATATATATATATATATATATATATATATATAAACTTTATAATTCAATAATTTTTAATAATATTTTAAAAACGATTACAATTACTCATACACTAAATCTGAAGAAAGTATTACAATAATTTTTTTATAAATATTAATTATTATAATGTTGGCAAATATCTTTTTTAATCATTTTAAACACTATCGTAACATTATCCTATTGAATTTGTATGCATATTATATAATAACCAATTTTATCTTTAACAGTTTTAATTTTAATTTTAATTTAATTTTTAAACAGTATTAAAATATATGTCATATTGATAGTAACAATTATTTATTTTTCTCTTTCTTTAATATTTAACTTTGAATGCCTATTCACGAATCACAAATTTTATTTGTATTATCTGTATCAAATTTATTTATATTCCCCTTATTATTGTAATTTTATATTTTATCTTTGTTTCTAATTTTAAATTTGTATTATGTTTATCATTATTTCTATTTTATTATTTTATTTGAATGGAAATGATGATATGACATTGCACATACTGTTAGGAGGTTTCGAATCAATAAAGCTGATCGCTTTCACTGATCCTCCTTAGACTTTGTCTATAAACTGAATTCATTCATGCATTCATATATATAATATATTATATATATATATATATATATATATATATATATAATAATCGTATGTTATGAGAATTAATGATTATTATATTTAAAAACATATTATATTTAACAATTGTAAAATATATAAATGCCAATTATAAATTATATGTATAAAGTCAAATATAAGATATATATTATAATTAAATATTATGAAAATTATTATTCATATTAATAATATTATTCATTATTAAATAAATATAAAGTTTATTGTATATTATAAATTATCTATTAATAATACTTAACTGAATATTACTACTTAAACATAGGAATGATCTGAAAGCAGGCCGCCGTTTGTTATTATAAGAATGTCAGAGTTCAAGGTGGCTTGTACTTATATATGCACTACTGCACATTATACGCATTATAATATATGTTATGGTAACACAATATTTTATATGCTCACTTTGGGATGTAATGCAGCTAAAAAACATACAAATAAAACCAAACCAAAGAAATCACACAATCCCAAAATAAAAATTGAACTCTTACATTTTAATAATAATAATCGGCGGCCTTCTTTCAGGTTTACGAAACATAGTATAATAATCCATTTTTAAATATAATAAGTGATTATATTAAAATTATCATAAATAACAACAATGTTAGCGATTTAGCTATTTTGATCATTGAACAATTCAAGAGTTATGTTAATTATAATAAGGGTAAACTATACATTTTATATTGATTGTAAATTTATAATTGAGCATAACATAAATAATAAGATATATATTAATACCTACGTTTATATATATATATATATATATATATAAATATATATATAATATTTTAGTAATACGTAATAAATATAAATAAATAAATAATAATATTATTATATTAACTTCTTCTGTTTGACCATTATTTCCATTCTTCTTATAAAATAAGACATGCCTCTATAGAAATAAATAAATATGTATATATAAATACCTGTATATCAAATTAATTAATTAATTAATTATATAATTGATATTTTATTGTAATAATAGATTATTATATTATATTTTATATTGTATAAATGATATATATATATATAGAATTTAATAAATAAATATATATATAAAATGTATTTATTCGATTACTTCGATATTAAAAGGGTCAACTAGTAGTCAACCTATACATTCTATGAACTATATAGATTACTATATGTTACTATATGTTACTGTATGTTACTCTATGTTACTATATGTTACTATATGTTACTAAATGTGACTATAGATTACTGTATACCTTCCTTACATTATAATCTAGTTAGATGAAAGCGCTTTAAGTTTGTCATTTATGAAATAATGTATACATTACAAAATATCCATCATAACGGCTTATTAAGATTTAGAAAATTAGAAAAATTCAAAATAATTGGCTTTCGTTTAAATATTGCATATCGATACGAACATAAACAAAAAATAAATTTAATTTAACACATTTTTCGACTTATACTTTATAAGTATTCATAATTTATTAGACGACATATTAATTAATAATTTGTAAATGATGTACATTATATTTATATCTAATATCTCGTTTTAGTATTGATATATATGATAAATATGATTCTTATAAACTAAAAAATATTCAGGAAAATTCCAAATGTAAATTATATATTTAATTAATTAAATAAATAATTGAATACATGTATCAAAATGCATTTTGAAATATATCAATACTATTAGGTTTATTAATTATATAAATTACAATATATATATATATATTATAGGCAACCTATATATATATAACCTATAGGCTTAATATATTACAGTATATTATAACATGTATGTAAGTATTATTGTATACATATAGAGAGAGATAGCTATATCGTTATTTATATCGAGTAATTCAATTATTTTAATATTTATTAATAATAAATATAATATTAACAATAAGAGATACATAGATAACTATAGTTATAGTATACTAACTATAGTATACTAACTATAGTATACTAACTGAGACAATGGTCGAGATCACAATTATAGTTATCAATAATAGAATCACAACAGAACTACCTTTATATACGTCATTTTCTTTCTCTTTCATTTCCTGTGTGTATAATATGACTAATATGTAAGATGAAAATTAAATAAAAATATAATTAAAATAGGCATTATATTATAATACTACATTATAATATTGCGTAAATAGAATATTATATCTTTGTTTCGCAAAATATGTGTACATATTATTAGAATTATTATTTATAATATTAATATTTATATTTATAATAATAATATTGGTTATTAAATTCATAAAAAGATAAATGATGATTTTCGTATAAGATTTTTGAAATACAATATTTATTTTTAATGAAATTATTGTAAATAATAAATATGTTAAGTAATAATAATTAATATATGTTCCCCTTATTCTTATAAGAGTATATATATACTAATAATAATGTATAATATAAATAAAATAACCGTGTTTTCATTGTGTTCCTTCCGACCTATAAACATACACTAAAAGGTAATAAATATAATGTAATCATATGTAAAATAAAAATGTATTAATGATATTGTAATTAATAGTGTACTTTAATCAACTTTCATCATAGGGACATACCTATATGCCATGACATCATTATACGATTACAATATTCACTATAGTTGTGGTATAATATAGAGACACAATACTTTAATATTATTACAAATCTATAGATAAGCCTATAGGCTATATAATCAGCTATATATATAATTGTTATAGCTAAACCCGACCCGCCGTGACTTTATGTTTTCTTAATTTAATTAACTTGTTTATATATAGGTATATGTATATAGATTCTATATAGATCCTATATAGATATATATATATATATATATATATATATATATATATATATATATAAACATGTTATACTAAATCTTTGGATAACAGTAAATCCATTAAAACTACATGGTCAATTATAAATTCATTGATAAATCCTATACAAAAAAATAATACAAAAATATCAGTACTTGATATACATGGAAAAGAAATAAAAGATGAAACAATAGCAAATAAATGTAATGAACACTTTATACAAGTCGGTAGTAAACTAGCTAAGAACACTTGTTCACCTAATACATCGTTCAATGACTACCTTAAAAATAGTAATTATTATTATTCATTATTTGTATCTCCAATCACAAGTAGTGAGGTCATTAAAACTATTGATAATTTTTCTCCAAAAATATCTAAGGATGAACTTGATATATCTATGAAACTCATAAAGTTAATCTCATCCACTATAGCTGAACCTTTAACATATATTTTTAATTTTTCTTTTTCAACAGGCACTTTTCCAAATTTGTTTAAAAATCCAAAGTTATTCCCATCTATAAATCAGGTAATAAAAATGACTTTAATAATTATAGACCCATATGTTTGAATATTCAATTCTCGAAAATCTTAGAAAAATTGTTTTTTTCAAGATTACTTTCTTTCTGTGATTTTATTTAACATAATTAGTAGTTCACAATTTGGGTTTCGGAAAGGCCTCAGTAACTTCATGCTATAGAAATCCTTCAAAAATCTATTATTGATTCTCTGCTCTCCAATTAATACTGTGTTGGCCTATTCATTGACTTAAAAAAAGCATTTGACACAGTCAACCATGACATACTCTTAAAAAAGCTTGAATTTTACGGTATAAGAGGATTACCTCTATCATAGTTATCATCATATCTTAAAGACATAAGTCAATTTACAAATTATAATAACTGTATGTCTAATACTACTAATATAGATATCGGTGTCCCCCAAGGATCTATTCTTGGGCCGCTTCTTTTTCTTATATTTATAAATGACATGCCGACCTGCTCTATTAATAATACTTTTATACTATTTGCTGATGACACCAATATTATAATTAGTGATTGTTCAGCCAACAAACTAAAAGTTAAATTACAGCTAACAATTAATGAAATAATGTTATGGGTAAAATCAAATAAGTTGACAATTAACATTGATAAAACTCACTGCATGTAATTTAGAAATAATATATAATTAAAAATAGAAATTGAAAATGAGCTTCTAGTTCAAGTATCTGAAACAAAGTTCCTTGGACTAATCATTGATAATTCATTAAACTGGAAATCTCATTTTCAATTTCTAAAGAATAAATTATTAAAAATATATTGGATCATAAAAAATGTATCATAATTCCTTAGTGAATCAGCTATGATTAAACTTTATTATGCACTTTTTTATCCCGATTTAATTTATTATTTAGAAATTTGGGGGGCATACATATAAATCTAATATAGACTGTATTCATGTTATACAAAAAAAAGTATTAAAATTAGTTTTTTCCAAACCTATAGATTTTAGTTCAACAAAATTATTTATTGATCATAAGTTATTAAATATCTTTGATTTGTGTAAATATAAAACACTAATATTTATGCATAGAATATATTATAAAACATGTAGTCCAAGTATTTATAAAAATTATAAAAGAATAACTAAAAAAAAATTAATACAAGAAGTACTTTTGATTTCATTCAACCTTATAATAAATAAAACTATATGAATAATTCTTTAATGTCATATGGACCAAGACTTTGGAATGAATTAAATATTGATAAAAGAAAATTAGTATCTATTTCCCTTTTCAGTAATAATATTTTTAATTATTTGTTAACCTTGTGATTTTTTAATCTACTATTATTTTTCTACTTCAAATTATATTTTAACATTTTTTTAATTTTTAATAAGTTTACTATTTTTAATAAATTTTATCTTTACTCAGACTTTTACATTAATTTCTCCTTTTTATCCATATTTTATATTATAATTACGCTTTTATATAATATTATATAATATTTTTAATAACTTTTATCTTTACTCAGACTTTTACATTAATTTCTTCTTTTTTCCATATTTTATACTATAACTACTCTTTGACTTATGATAACTATCTAAATATTTTTTACTTTGTGTAGATAATTTATAAAATTATTTTTGAATATTTACCAAACATATACTTATTATTCTTTATATTAAATTTTCATATATTTACTCTTCTTAAACTTTCTTGTCTGTTTTTAGTTTTTTTAGTAGTTTTAGTTTTCTTAATAATGTTTATTTTGTTTATTTTTATATATTACATGATATTTTGTCAAGTCCTTCATAAGTACAATTATTTGATCTTATTCATAATTAGATTTAGTGTAAATAGGAAGTCAACTTAGATATAACTTTATGTTATATATAGTTTATTATTTTTTTCAGGAATTTATTATTCCAATTATAATTGTACTTTTTAGGACTTGTCAAAATAATAAAGGGTAATTGTCTCGATAAGCTCTGCTTCTACAATTACCCGGTTGTTAAAACCAAATCTGATAATAATAAAAAAAAGATATATATATATATAAATATATACTATAGTATAGTTTTTTTCGTTTAATTAATTTATTTTTAATTTTTTAAGATTTTAGTTAACACAATGATTTATTTATTGGCAAAAGAAATATTCAAAAATGATACACGGTGTAAACAAGGAGTCAAATTTTAATAATATTTCATTTGTTATTAGATTTAAAAATATTGATCTCGATAAGCTAGGGGAAAGTAACCTAATACGGACACTTTATCAATAAATGGTCCTAACATTCTTTGACTTATTATTTGTATTCAAAAATTACAATATATTAATATTATATGATTATAGATATTATTGTGATTTTAAAATTGTATATAATCTTTTAATTCCATAGATAACGTGGGTATCCGTATTCGGTACCCATGTCCGAATACGGAACCCTGTGTTATAATACGGGTATATATTTATAATATATTATTGATGAATCAATCAGACAAATTACAATTACATTATTTATAATTAATTTTATGAACAATTTATTCTAATTTAATTAGTTAATAATTTATTTATTTTTATTATTTTTTAATTAATAATACAATTTAAGTATCTAAATAATACACATTTTAGATTTATACACGCTGATTGGTTATAGGGTGTCCGTATTAAGAAATCTAGAGTGTCCGTATTATGAACTTATATGACCTCTAGATATATACTTATAACTTAATGAATATTTTATAACAAATATAGAAATTATATATATAATTTGTAGGATGCTTTATTTTTTAATAATATAGTATTATATTTAAAATCGATACATTTGTATATTCTTGAGAATGTTTTAAGTTGAAATTTTTTTTCGTAAATTTAAAAACGTAATAAAAAAACCAGTTTATTGGATATATCAGCAATATTTTGAATAATTAAAAAATAAAAAATACTTTTTTTAGACTATTTATATAATTATGAATATTTTATTAAATACATTTTTTTTGTAAGATTTATGGTTTCTGAGATACCGAGAGTGTCCATATTCGGGCACTGTCCGTATTCGGCTACTTTCCCCTATATATATATATAACTAGCGAATGTAGCCGCTCGACGCGATATCCGACAGTTTACTCTGCATATACATATTATACAATTAAATTGACTTTTATTTGTATTTATTGTTCATCAATACTAAAATATAATAAAAGAACACTTTATGCCAACCTTCAAGATATAACGATATTTATATCATCGAAATGCATACATTTATCCAGAAAACATACAACAAATATTAAGAAGTATATGATTAACAATGAAGACGAATTAAATGGAATAAACGAATATGTTTCATGACTTGCCGATAAAACTATAATATTATGTACATACAAATGATATTAAGATATAAGAAATTAAATATGAGCTAGAAATGAATAATACGCCACATTTTAAATTAGTCTAAACCTATAGGTTTAATTAATGCAACTGTGAGTCCAGAAAATAAAAATGGTAGACGATTCAATACATTAAGTAACGATACTAATGGTTGGCAAAATCACTAACAAAAGAGATATCCTTATACATATATGTATATATGTTATAAAAGATATTCGACAATAAAAAGAAAAAACGAAACATTCGTCATACGTGGCGTTAAGATTCTCTCCAGTATCCGGTGATATATCCGGTGATATTTTGGAAATATCGAGTCTGTTATGTAATACAAGTGTAACTATCTACTCTTGAACAACTTTCTTGCACGACTTAAGTAGTATATTAATTACTATATAGTATACATATGTATATCTAATAATGTGCATAGATAATGAATACAATTACATATTATATTATAGATAAGTATATCATAAATATATATATGTACTTTTATATATACTTTTATATATATATATATATATATATATATATATATATAAATACACTTTATATAATATACTTTTAATACAATATTATATTTTTATATATTTTTATATATATATTTTATTTATATATTATATATTGTTATTTGGAATTCCAAGATACATGTAAGAAAGTAAGTACGATGTAATATCTCATGTAAGAATATTTGTAAAATATGATATATAACGTTATTGTTTAATTTAATATAATATGCATCATTATATTCTCGAGTTGATCTTGACAAATCATGTTATCAATAATATCGATATTAAATCATATTTTAGAAAAGTTACCAAGTTTTAATTAAATTTTAAATTGTATAGAATATGTAGTATATTATTGCAGTATTTCCAGGTTATAATACATTATAAGAATGTTATCTTTTAGTATTCTCGTCTACTTACCATGATGGGATGAAAGGACTCCAATGAATGAAAGTAATTTAAATTTTTTTAATCATTATATTTATAACTAAATATAACAGAAAAGCTATATCTTACATATATTTATATATACATATATATATATATATATATATATATATATATATATATATATATATATATATAATAATAATAACTATTATATATTAAATATATAATATTTTAGAAATACTGAACACTTTAAATAAATAAACATAACGTTTAGTAGGTCGTCTTCATTTAGTTTATCTTCACATGAACCCGGACAATAGGTTTACAAACAAACACATATATATATATATAAATGTATATACACAAATATATATATACAATTAATTAATAGTTAATAGTCAGAAATAATCACTGGTTTAAAGTTTTATTCATAATAGTATGGTAATTATAATGTATACATTATAATATAAGAAAATATATATATATATATATATATATATATATATATATATATATATATATTCTCGAGTGTTATATGCTAGTTATTTAGTTAATTTATCAAATAAATATCGATTATTGTGACTAAAGGAGTGACGGGGGGGAACATGTCCCCCCCCCACTTTAAAATCTAGGGGGACCTCCTATGTAGTGGTCCCCCCACTTTTTACCACAACATTTATTTTGATTGGTTGGTTTTGATTGGTTGATTACCCCCTACATACAAAATCGTTCCGGCGCCCTTAATTGTGACACGTTAAACACATATTCAGAAAAATTCCTCTGAAATTTAAATTATATTTGTACATATTAATTACAATATAGATTGCATATATTATAGTATATTATAAGATATATTTGAATACTTATTGTATAAATATAGATATGTATATATCTATAGGAAATATGATGTTATGCCTATGAGTAATATTATTTATATATGGAAAATGATTTAATTATACCTAATTAAATGGTTTTAATATTATACTTATTGAAAATAATATATAAACTGTGTATATATATATATAGCTACTAACTAAGATAATTAGTATGCCCAGAGTTACAGTTATCAATAGTAGAATTATAACTGAAATACTTTTGTAAAGGTCTTTTTTTTCCTCCTTCATTTTCCGTTTGTAGAGGATTTCGTGTTTCTAAAGGATGATAGGATAGCCTATAGGGTACTATGGTATGCATAATATATATTTGATACAAACTAAATAACAATATAATTTTATTATATTAATTTTATTTAAAACATATCAATATATAAATATAAAAAACCCTTACTATAATATACACACAAAAACACATGCATTTAAATATATATATATATATAATAATAATACTAATAATATCAGAATGTATGTATAACCAAGGTAAACGAAGAAGCGCATGCTTATCTAGTAGTTTACCCGTTTCACTTTCCTAAATGATAATTATAAGGAGAACATGATAATAAAAGTAAAATAAAAATAAATAAAATAAAATAAAATGTTCAGATTAATGTTCGTAAAAGAAATATATATGTATATATATGAAATATATGAAATATATACACAAAATATATACAAAAATATAATTACAAAAGACAAAATTATAAATAAAATTTAATTATTTAGTAATCTATTAGAATAAGACACTTATAAAAATCAGAGATATTAAATTATTAAAATTATATCCAGAGTAGCCAACAGTTATTGAAAATAATGAGGATATATGGTGTATCAACTTCAGGGGTATGGGTTCGTCAGGTACAATTCCTAAGGGATTTGTGCCAATAATAAGAACACTGGCAATACTTTCTCTCACTGCAAGTGTACCCCTTTCCCCGACACCTACCACATCCACAATAATACAAAAACACCGCCACTCCGTCTCAAAAATAAATCAATATAAAATAGTTCCAATGTTATATAAATGTGTATTCCAATAAATTACTTTTTATAATGTTAATTCATTTATTAAAAATATTCTTATTTGTATAAAACCCATGCCATTCATCATGTAATAAATAAAATTTGAGATAAGATAATTAAATAAAATAACTAAAATCAAATCAAATAATTAAAATAAAATAATTATATAATTAAAAAAACATAAAAAATACAAAGCTATACAGTTACAAATACACCTAATATACAATAATAATCTAATACACAAAAATAAAAACATACAATTTAACCATACAATTATAAGTAAATCAAATTAGTACAAACTTTTCATATATAAAGTTATAACTTTAAAATGTATCAACAAAATCAACGTATTGTTATTTTCACCAATGTTATACTAAGACTTGAAATCAAAGAGTAAAATATATTTGGAAACTTTATAATATGTAAAAAAAAATAAAAATTCAAACTAAAAAATATGAAGCAAGAATTTGTTATATACCTCAAGAAATATTTGAATTAAAAAATTAATTAAAAAATAAAACATAATTTAAAGATTTTTAAATTGACATTCAGTTAAAAGTTTTAAAAAATAATATTTTATTTTGTTGTTTTTGTTTATATATTTAAAAACAAAAATAGATTAATAATCTAAAAAGTATAAATAATAAAAGTATATATATATACATATGTATATATATATATATATATATATATATATATATATATATACTTTAAATAATACAACACATTTCTTTTTATGTATTGTATTACTTTTATAATTAATATATATATCTAATTAATTAATTTAATTGTTATTATATCAAACAATATTCAATACACAAAAATACACCATATATATTGAAATATTAAATACATAATAAGTACATACATACTAGTGCCAAAGCACAAAGGGCTTTGATAGTGCTGTGAAATTTCAAATCTTAAATATCAAATCTCAAATATTTTGTATCCGCTTTGTTCAAATCTTTAATTTTCGGGTATTTAGAAAGATGTGGTGGTCTCAAATATTTATTTTAAATGTAGTCTGTGTTTGCGTATCATTTCGGATAACGATCGCTGAACATAATTATATAGTAATTACTACAACTTAATTGTTATTCAACTATTTAACTATATACATTAAAGTGTATAGTACCCTATTATTGGTGTTATTATCAGTGATAACTGTTATATATAACATATATATAACCTATTAAAAATAGAATCATTTTTCAAGGACACATTGTCCTTGATGTATTATTCATTAATAACAATATTTAAAATGAATACGTATATTCTGAATATTCCCGAAGGAATATTATTAGATGAAGTTGAAATGAATTATACTCTGTAGAGGAAAGTAACCGAATACGGACATGTTAACAATAAATAGTGATCATATTGATCATATGATCATGAGTCGACTCATTATTTGTATTCAAAAATTACAATATATTAATATTATATGATTATAGATATTATTGTGATTTTAAAATTTTATTTAATCTTTTAATTCCATAAATAACGAGAATGTCCGTATTCGGTACCCATGTCCGAATACGGACACCCTGTGTTATAATACGGAAACCCTATATACCAATATATACACTATATTTTATTGATGAATCAATTAGATAAATTACAATTACATTATTTATAATTAATTTTATGAACAATTTATTCTAATTTAATTAGTTAATAATTTATTTGTTTTCATTATTTTTTTAATTAATAATTCAAGTTAAACACCTAAATAATAAAAAATTTAGATTTAACTTTATTGGTGGTATTACTATTATAACGCACGCGATTTTTATGAAAATCAGGATAGTTAATACGCTACGCGCTGATTGGTTATAGTGTGTCCGTATTAAGACATATATAGTGTCCGTATTAGGGACTTATATGACCTCTAGATATATGCTTATAACTTAATGAATATTTGATAACAAATATAGAAATTGTATATTTAATTTTTAGAATGCTTTATTTTTTAATAATAAAGTGTTATATTTTATATCGATACATTTGTATATTCTTGAGAAGGTTTTAAGTTGATATTTGTTTTCATAAATTTAAAAACGTAATAAAAAATCAGTTTATTGGATATATCAGCAATATTTTGAATAATTAAAAAATAAAAAATACATTTTTAGACTATTTATATAATTTATGAATATTTTATTAAATAAATTTGTAGGATTTATGGTTTCTTAGATACCGAGAGTGTCCGTATTCGGTCACTGTCCGTATTCGATTACTTTCCCCTACATAAAATGATTTATTGAGATCTAAGCATATTGTAGGTACTCTTTTTTTAGAGATAGTTTTTGTAAAATGAAATATTATTATATTATATTATTAAAATAATTATTTATTTATTTATTTATTATTACTATTAATTAATTAATTAATATCTAATTTTTTTCGTTAAATTATTTAAAAATGTATTAAAAGATTTGAAGTACTCGAGAACAACAAAGTATTTAAAATTTCATAGGACTATCAAGCACCAACATACAAATTAAGCATTAGTATTGCATCTATATATAGCTATAGCTTTAATGCATGTATTCACTACTTATATCATTCATGTTCATATAACATTAAATATGTATCATTATTCTACTCTAGTATTATGTTAATACTTTCGGTGTGCACACGTGTGTAAATCACAACTTATTTATATTTCTTTTTATTATTTATACATTTCTGTAATTATTATATATTGTTATCCATCGTTTTGAATCTATTCAATAAACAAGTTTATAGATAGTATCTATATATCTATATCTATTATCTGTAATGATCAGGGTAGGTTTAACTTTAATAAATATCTGCGCCGTAAAATATATTAATTAAAACACATTAATAATTAGTATTGGTTATTAATAAATAGATTAATATAATAAATAAACTCTCAACATAAACTAGTTCACATATAATCTGACGAGTAGGTCTAACGCAGAAATACAATTTATATCATTTCAAATATATTAGAATATAATCAATTTTAATTTTATAACCTTAAACTACTATATATAGTACTACTATAGTATACTATATATACTATACTAGGTATATACTACTATAGTAGTACTATAGTAACTAATACATTTTAAACACAGAAAATATGTAATATCGTATACGATAGATACTAAAGATATATCTTTAGGTATACCATAGTTATTATTAGGATGTAGGACATTGGAAGTTGTTAAAATGCAACTATAATTGAATTTTAACAACTTCAAATATACATCCTAATAATAATTATCAATATATAGGTATTAAAATATTATTAAGATTACCAGTGTGTCAGTGAAATAATTCCTAAATATCCCTCATTCCATTTATTAAATCTGTTATCACAACTTTATATAATGTATACATTATATACATATATAGGACATCTGTATAGTTTGTAAATAAATATATAGATACAACTAATAAAAATGCATAAGAGTTATAACAAATTATATTATCATTATTATTTATAAGTTTAGGATATTAATTTAAGGAATTTGTAAATGAAATAAGACATTTTTCAATTTTGTAAACTAGAAAATAAGATCATAAAAAATAAATTAAAATTAAAAAATGCTAAATAAAAAGAATAACATGAATAAATTTAGATATAATGATAAACATACATTATATTATGATTATATTCAATTCATTAAATTAATATTAATATATTAAATGTGATTTATATATATACAAATATTGCGTAGGTTAATATAATTATAGGTTAATAATGGTTCAATATATATTATGTAAATAAATAAAATATAAATATATATATATATATATATATATATATATATATATATATATATATATATATATATATATATATATATATGTGTGTGTGTGTGATGATGATAAGTTTATTGGACACTAAAATAGGGTAATGTATACATTTTATAGATACTTTCGCTCGTGCGGGAAGATGATAATAATACGTTGAATAACACGAGACAAACATAATAAGTAGTTGGATGATTTACTGATTAGAGGTAGAGAGAAAAGAAGAAGTAATATTTATCAATCTTTTGTGGGATCTAATAGAACGAATGGTAAGAGAATTCCATAGGGTTGGACAGGAATTTTTAAATTTCTAGAATTTAGGGAAGTTTTATTAGAGTTCGAGGAGATAAGGAGAGGAGTAATTTTGTAACGAAGATAATGTAATATTTTTCGTTTATTTATTAGATCAGATATATGACTAGGGGTGAAAGAATATATTGGTTTATGGATTATAGATAGCACATATAATTTACACATGAGGGAGAAGTGTAGCCACATACGAGATGATTGATGAGATATCGTAGTATAGTGATCCAGTCGTGTTATGCAATGTTAAGTATTACCTATTGATGAACGGATAATGCGATTTAGTGGAACAATATAGCTACGTAGCTTTAACAGTAAGTAGATTCGGTAGGGAAGAATAGTAGTCAAGTCGAGAAAGTATAAGAATATTTATTAGAGTTTTTTATTTCTGAAGAGATGAAAATTGGAGGATTTTGTAATGGATGATATGTGGTTCTTAAATGATAATTTGTCGTCAAATAATAATACTAGATTTTTGGAGGAATGGGAAGGAGAAATAATCATGTTGTTTAGAGTACAGTTTGGGAAGTAAGTATCAGAAGTAGATATGTTAAGTACAGTAATCTTATAGATATTCATTAGTAGTTTATTGCAGAGGAGCCATGATCTTATGAAGTTAGAACACTCGATTAATTCAGAGTTGTTGGTATTATGAGAATGTATAGGGGAAAAGGTAAACAGTTGAATATCATCATACAAAATATGGTAGTGTATATATGGCAAGTTCTAAATTAGATTAGCAATAGGGCGGATATAAATAGAAAAGAAGGATGGACCTTAAACGGATCCCTGGGGAATACCGTGATTGAGTGGAGAAAGAGTCGAGTAATATTTGTCAATCATAATAGAGATATTGCGGTTTGTCAGATATGAAGTAAACCATTTTAGTGCTAAGCCAGATATACCCATCAAAGTATACTTTATAAGCCTATAAGTTTATAAGCCGCGAGATTAATATGTTATGGTCGAGGGTGTCAAAAGCAGATGAGAGATCAGGTAGGATTAGTTGGCAACAAGTGTTGATATTTAAGGTAGACAATATTGTATCGTAAAACGGATGAGAGTTGTTTCATTCGAATGACCCTTACGAAAAGAGCTTTGCAATTGGTCGAAAAGATTATTTTTATTTATATGGGCAATAAGTTATTTGAAGACAGTTCTTTCTGATATTTTACTTAATAAGGGTATATCCTATAGGTGGGGGATCGGGAGATAATTGATAAGGGAGTTTGGGTCAAGGTTTTATTTTTTTTAGAATAGGAGATATTATGGAAATCTTGAGGCAGGGATATGTATATTTCTATATTACGATACGTTTATTAGTCAATATATATACAATATTGATAGGTACTACCTTATTAGGTATATATTTTCGTATACATTTTCGATAATAAATGTATTATACATGTATTCTAATTATAATGTACACATTTATTTTAAATATCAATATTATTAAATAACTAATTGGTTGATTTAAATTTACTTATTAAGAATGATTATAATATTAAACATATATATATTTATATATATATATATATATATATATGTTTATATATATAAAACTGCATGTGTGGTTTAGTTGGATATATCGATATATAGCCTTATAAGGCTATAGTTATAATAACTATAGTTATAAAGCGTCAGACACACAATCAGTAGAACACGGGTTCAAGCCACGTCCGCCGGACGTCGTCCGGACCATTAAAATATGTTTTTAAATGATATTTTGAATTGATCTTATATAATTATACAATCATATATGATTGGCTCTCGTTAAAACCATGGGTGCCATAATATGAGAGCGGCTTCGAAAGGACATTAGAGGCATATGGTTATACGTGAAACTTCACCTAAGTTAGTGGGATAAAAGGACTCCACCAAAATAAATAACAATAGCAATAACAATATATATGTATGTGTTTATAAAACTAACTTCAACTAGCAGACGTTCAGCGCATATAACATGTGTAGATTTATAGCGAATTAACTAGTTTTATAATATGTCAAACCTGCGTGCGTTTATTATTTACCTCACGAGGGAAAGTGTACATATAGCGACACCATCTATTATCTTACAAAATATACATTTTAGATAATACATATAGGCATATATATATATATAAACTATATACGAATTATATATATATATATAATGCGTATAACTATATATATAGTTTAGTAAATAAGTTTGAGTAAAGAAATACATTTTTATTTTGGGGAAATTAACCAGAAAAATAGTCCGAAGTATAATAATATAGGCCTAAGTGCACAAAACCATGGTTTTGTGTATTATCGTGAAAAATATAAAAATAACGACAATTAAAAATTATACGTAATATATTTACTGATCGATTATTTAATATTTCGTAATCATTTATTAACATGTATAGAATAGTTCAATTGTAATAAATACAAACAATATGTTACACGTAATCGAGAGTTTCATTTGTAAGCATTTAATAAACACATTAAAACTTCTAAATATAGACATCCTAATAATGACAATTATTGATAATCACGTGATTTAATAAACCAATCAGTTAATAGATATGTAATTTAAGACTATAGTCTACTATATATAGTATAGGTAATATAACTGATATGTATTATAATATTTAAATGTTACTATAATAGAATATATTCATATAGTTATAGCTGTAGCAAATATTCATTACGATTAATCATTACAATGTATGTATTCTGTAGTAATGTTTACTGTTACTCCATTCAATGATTATTGTATATTGTAAATGAGGCTAATAACATACAACATATTCAAATTTCACGAGATCAGAAATATTTCTTGATCAATAACATTATTGTAACATTTTCATGAATGATTTTTTCATTTAGCGAATTTTTACCTTGTAATTATTTCTAACAATTCTTGAGAAGGTTCTCGATATTTAGAGCTCGGTTACGAATCCCGACACGCCACTTATAAGCACATTTTTATTAATTATAATACTTTTGAAATTGCGATTTACTGCCGAATATTCATTATAGATATTATATTAAAATTATAAATATATAATTAATCATATTATTAGTCATCATTAGTCATTATCGGTTACGATATCGGTAGGTGTACACTGTTCCTGTGTAGCATCATGCATACAGCTGTGTGACGGGTGTAGTGTTTACGTAAACATCCGTTACCTAGTTACTATATTACATACCTATTAAATATCAGCAATAGTGAAGTGAAGGGAAGGGAATATTAGCTATGGGGTGGAAGATAAGCTATTTACATTGAACCGAATATTAATGTATACCACAACGAGATAATTCCGAAGTAAGCACTAATCTATTTTAATTCATAATTTATCGTACGCTATAATGACATATAAGTCATTCAATTTGATACATTTTAAACCTTTCACGGATGATGCAATTATCAATATTTTAGTCGCTCTATTATTCTAATAAATGATTAAATACATGTAACTTACATGATGTAACTTACATGATGTAAGTTATTATACCTAATAGTAAGAACGTGGTTAGAACAGCTAGCTAGTACACTAGTGTACCCACGACTATTACGTAAGAATAAATTATAATGGGATAAGGGATAATGTCATTCAATAAATGATGCAAAATGTCGTCACACTAAAATTAACATACAAACACTTCTCGTTATCCACTTAATCGATATTATTACAGATATCAGATTAATTATAATTAATTGTTATAGCAATCATTACAATAGGTCCTATTGAATAAGATATTAACATGGATTTCATCATGGAAAAACTGTATTATATATAAATTGAGGTATATTTATAAATAACCGTATACGGTTATATATAACAGGGCATTATATGCATAATATACCTATTATTAAGTGGTGAATATTTATATGGAAAATAGTAATAGGTTAATGTAATATGTTAATTAATTTCATCACGTGTATCTTTACAACTAAATTAATTATTAAATAGAATTGTATTATTATACCTTGTAGTACGCAATCCAAGAATTAGCAATAATAATAATAATAACAGTATTATAGTAATTGTGACGTGCCTCAAAGCTTATTACGTATATATATATATATATATATATATATATATATATATATATATACCCTTATAGGTGCACCTATAGGTGCACCTATAGTGAATACATGTATTCATGATAATATGTTATATGTATACATTTGTTATTCGTTAACCACTACTAACACGTATAGAGAGATAGCGTCACTTCGCGTCGCATATATGCAATGCTAATCATATATGATTAATTACCCCACATATTTAGTGATAGATAACGGGTGGTCATAAGTAACATGACTATTATCATATACACTGTGGTATACTAAACAACAATAGGGTAGGAAATACAGATGTACCTACAAGTACCTACAATTACCTATAAGTACCTACAAGTAGTACAAGAGTATCACACACAACGGATCAGACCTAATAATTAAAACATATATTTGTATAACAATAACAATTTATTACGTGTGTGGTTTCGAGCTAAGTGTTCAAACAATAGTTCATAGTGTGACAATAACTAACGTGCATCACGTGGCCTACTTGACCTTGACATCTACTACTTGACCAGTATATACAATTATATAATAGCATGAATGATGTATATATATATATATAGCTATATCTATAACTATATATATATACCATGAAATATATCTATATACTGTATATCATGTCACTTTTATTTGAAATACACAGTGCAACGCATTACACTGGTATGAAATGTTCGGTACTTCTATAACTCTCCCCGATACCACCATGTATACCTACCTATCGTTTACCACTATATATATGTGTGACTATAGGCACTACTATATTCCACCCTCTTCTAGAAACAACTCCCGCATCCCTCAAAACCATTAACACATCGACTACCAACTTCAAACATAAACTAAACAATGATCTCCTTATTCACGATATGTGAACTTCAACTATATTCGGTTTCACCACGTTACACAATTGTCCGTACCAAGTAATGCATTAGTATTGTGTCTGTTATTGTCACACTATAATAATTTTATAATGAAATTAGTGTTAAAATAAAATGATCATCTATCTATCTTTCTTATGCGCTTATAGATACCACTATATGCTCAGCTATGGGTACAGCTATAGGTACCACTACAGTTACGACTATATATATATATATATATATATATATATATATATATATCATAGTATAAGCAAAGCCCGGGTGTGGTATAATAGTGTATACAATTCCTCCTATATTCCGAGTTTTATAATTCATGATTCTTGTTTACCTCCTAACCTATCTATAGATCCACCTATAGGTGGATATGCCTCTACTGTGTTGATGTGCCCCTAATAGTGATAGAGTTATGTAATGAGTCACCACAATGAGTCACCGTTAACATTATCACACACACGCTGTATGGTTACAGGTGAGTGTCTGAGTGTGTTGCTTACGTAAATATCACATTCATATATGACATATTAATGAACCCTGAGATGAAAATATCCCTGAGATAATATAATATATTGCTAATTTATACATTGGTTTGAATTTGGTTTTAAGTTTGCGGTTTATGTGAGGGTTTTAGTTTTATAAGTTATGTAGTAGGATCCTAACAATGATTTGACTAATGAAAGATATAACACTTACGTGGAATCACGTAATTTAATGTTGTACATAATGAATTAAGGAATGTATGAATTTAGGTATATTTATAAATAACCGTAATTGTATACATGAATTATATACATAATATACTTATTATTAAGTGGTGAATATTTATAGGGAAAATAATAATGTGTCAACATAACATTTTAATGAATTGCATTATATATATTTTCAACAAAATGTATTATTTAATTTAACTGTAATATTTTACCTTGTACGATGCAAACAAAGAATTAGCATTATTATTATTAGTAGTGTAGTATACTACTATTATAATAACGTACCACAAAGCATATTAGGTATACACTGTTAGAAAAAAGAGTTTTCCAGCGTTTATGAAAATATAGAAAACTCTTTTTTTATAATGTAGAAAACTCTTTATTTAAAAACAGTTTTATATATACTAATACGGCCAAATACTCTACAAAAGAGTATTCCATATCATAACAGATATAAAAATTACCAAAAGAGTTATCCAACGTTTAAAAATTAGAAAATTATTTTTTATAATGTAGAATACTATTTTCTGTAGAATTGATGTAAATATTACCTAAATTATAGTTATATTAATTATTTAATATAGAACAAATAACATATTATACTTAATTCATTCTCATTAATTCTTCACACTGTGTAGACGTGTTTTTCTTATCAGCTAAGTCACTTTCATACATATTTTTTCTTTTTATTTTATATATATATTTATTTTGAGTATATTTATTCTACTTAATTATATTCTACATTTTATTATATTTATTAAATATATATATTTGTGTATATATGCGTTAATTTATTTATAAAATTATATTTTATATTCATTATTAGCATAGACTTAGAGTACCTGGTACTCTAAGTCTATGATTATTAGCTATTATTAGATATTAGTTAAATAAATCACCAATTTATATATATTCTATATGTAATTTTTAGTGTAAATATTTTTATACAAATTGACCTACTTTTAATTTTAAATTAAAATATTGATTTTTTTTAATTAAACTAAATTATTTGTTTATTTCATTCTATTCATACTAGCATATTTATTTTATTTCATAATCATTCTATTCAATATTTTATTTTATTTTTTATTTTATTTTATTTTTTTGTTTAATTTCATTATTGCATAATATATATTGGTTTTATTTCTAATAATTATTTATTTGATTATAATACATATAAATTCTTATATTTATACATTAATTAATGTATACTAATGTATATTAATGTATATTGCTATGCATTGATATGTATATTTATATTTAATTATATTTATCTTTTGATATAGTTTGTAATACAAACTTATAGATACCACAAATAATAGTTAAGTGGTTGTATTCCTATTTGCATTATACTAATATAGTATATATATACACTATATTATCATCATGAGCAGTGAGTGTCATAAGTGCAGCACTGATTGTGTTTCTGAATACATTACATGTATCAAGTGTAATTCTTTTATACATTTCAAATGCATGCATGCTGCAGGTATTATTAAAAATCCATGGAGTAATAGTAATAAGCTTCCAGCTTATGCATTATCTATTCTCAATTCTGAAAATATCTTGTATTTATGCAATTCATGCAAGCCTAACTTCACTATGAATATACCTACTCCTATATCACAATTAACATCTAACACCCTAAGTGATATTACTGCAAAACTAGATGAAATTAAAAATATAGTTGATAATACTTATATAATTACTAATACTCATAAGAAAACTTTCGCTCATGTATTAATAAATTCTATTGAGCCTAAGCTTAACACTATTTCTGATAACATGAATAAATCAGGCAATCATTCAAATTCTACGAAATTAGATTATAAACTTTCAATTACTATTGAACATATAGATATTAAAAATTGCAACACTGAATATATTAAATCTTTATTTACCCTACTGAATATCAGTTTTTCTTCTATTACAAATATATTTTTTCGTAACAATAATGCTTATGTTTACTTTATTAATTCCTTTTCAAAATTTGATTGTTTATCTTGTACTAGATTATCTAGATCTAAATTAATAGGCACCGACTATAATTATATTTTCATTCGTGATTATTTAGATAAAGACATTTTAAATGAGGGCGGGTTTATTATCATGCATTGATATCGAAACTAATAACAGATTATAAATCGGTTTTCAATTATAAGACAAAAAATTATGAATTGCGTCCATTGATTAAAATAGATGGTATTGATAAAATTGATTGGATTTGTAATTCATTTGTACCTTCTACTATTCAATTTGAGGAATGGAATACCTCTTTTGAAAAATTTATTTTATCAAAGAAATCTAATAGTCCTAATGACACCGAATCCTCAAATGGCTCTTTTTCATCAGACTGACTAGATGAGCCTAATCATAATATTCCATCTCGACTTCCTAAACATAATATATCTTGTTCTATGTTCAATGCACGGTCAGTTCGTAATAAGGCTGATATTATACATCAATTAATTATTGATTCTAAAAGTTCTATAATTGCTATTACTGAGACATGGCTGACAAATAATGACTCTTCCATTCCTTCACAATTGACTCCAACTAATTTCGATATTATTCAAGCGAACAGATTATCACCATCCCGTGGAGGAGGTTTAGCTATTAGTTATTCTTCTGAATTTAAGCTACTATCATCATCCATTCCAAGTACTATCTCTTGCGAAATACTCAGTTGTCGTTTCTTGTTACCTAATTCAATTATTATTCAATTTATTCTTATTTATCGTCCACCATCATCAATATTTAACAACTTTTTATCTGAACTTGAATCCCTTTTTGAATCAATCTCGACAGATAATTTGATAATTCTTGGTGATTTTAATGTTCAAGTGAATACACATTCGTTGTGCTCTGAATCATTTAAGAAGCTTATCTATGAATATTCTTACAATCAACTTGTTAATTTTCCAACACATACTAGTGGTAATACTATTGACTCGATAATTATTCCCCCTGATTCAGCTATTATTTCAAAACCCACTCAAGGTAACCTGATTTCTGACCATTATGTTATTTCTTTTGATATACTTGTCTCTCCTTTTATATTGAGTGACCATGTTAAACACTACAGAAACATTTCAAAAATTAATCTACAATTGTTCATCAATTCTGTATATGCTTATATATCTATTCATGATACATCTTTAGCGAATTACATATCTTATGATAATTTTAATGATGCACTACGATATTCCCTTGATGCACATTCACCTTTATTAATTAGGACCAAGAAATATGGTGCTCACTCTCCTTGGTTTAACAATGACCTTGTTCTTCTAAGGAGAAGACTTCGCTACCATCAGTTGAAATTCAAGCGAAGCAACTGTTTTACCCATCTTGAATCTTTCAAAAATATAAGATCTTTGTACAAGAAAAAATTATCAGCAGCAAGATCTTCCTTCTATACTGATAAACTTAATAAGTATGGCACTTCTACCAAAGAAGCTTTTAAATTAGCTTTTTCTCTAATTGGTAAAAATCGGAATAAAAATCTACCAGATGGTTCTGATGATAATCTGTGTTCTTTATTTGCTAACTTTTTTCAAAATAAAGTTTAAAAAATAATAGATGATCTTCCTGTAGTAGATTCTATTTATTTTGAAAGTTCACCCTCTTTCTCTGATACTCACTGGTCTTATTTTAATTTACCCACTTCTTCTGTTGTCCTTTCTCTCATGTCTTGTTTGAAATCCAATTCCCCACTTGACCCTGTTCCTCTTAATTTACTTCGTATATTATCTCCCTATCTAATTGATATAATTACTGGTATAATTCGTGTATCATTATCTTCATCCATTGTACCACAATCGATGAAGTATGCTTACATCACTCCGATATTAAAGAAACATAATCTCGATTCTTCCATACTATCCAACTATCGTCCTATTTCGCAATTATCATCAATTTCTAAGACTATGGAACGCATAGTTGCGCGTCAGCTTATTGATTATATCATATCGAACTCTATTGTGGATTGCTTTCAGAGTGCATACCTTCCCAATCATAGTACAGAAACTGCCATAAACATTGTGTTTAACGATATTATACTATCTATGGATAATAAGGCTTCTTGTTATTTGGTTCTTCTTGATCTGTCTAGTGCCTTTGATACGTTAAATCATATGATTCTTTCTTACCGTCTACGTGAAATAGGTATTCATGGACAGGTTCACAACTGGTTGATGTCATTTGTATCTAATAGAATATCTTCGGTAAAGATCAAGTCATCTTTGTCGGCTCCATTTGATCACACTCATGGCGTTCCTCAAGGATCAGTACTGGGTCCGATTCTTTTTATTTTGTATATTCTTCCCATTAATTTGATTTTTAAAAAATACCCAAATATTCGTTATCACCTCTTTGCTGATGACTTACAAATTTATACTTTTTTCCACCTGGTTCTGATATTGACATAATTCAACTTTCAATTGCTAACTGTATTAAAG
>OZ025239.1:30741333-30756333 GCA_964019155.1 Osedax fenrisi
CAAATCTGGTATGACTAGAGTATACTTGAGGCAAAGTCGTATTGGGCGTGATGATGTATAGGGTGTAAGTAGAGTATGTAAGTAGTCAGGTTGGCTGTGATGAGTGGCATGATGGGTTAGCATACATATTTTATATATTATTCTGTATTTAATTGGGAGCCAGTGTAATATTTTCATGTAAGGTGATATGTGTGTTCTAAAGAATTTATTTATATTGTATATGAGTCTGACTGCTGAATTTTGCAAAAGTTGTAGTTTATGTAGTAAATAATCCGGTATACCATTAATAATCGAATTACAGTAATCTAATTTAGGTAGAATAAGAGATGTTATAAGTAGTTTAGCAATTTCAGTGGATATTGAAGGTCTAATAATTTGTATAGTGTATAATATAAAATTTACTGATTTAATTATATTGGAGATCTGATGTGTAAATGATAATGTGGTGTCTAATATAATTCCTAGATTACGGGCTGATCTGGAGTAAGGTATACAATCATTACCAATATATATATTTGGAATAGTGGACTTATTTGATAAAGAAATATGGAGTGCAATGGTTTTTGAGCTATTCAGTGAGAGAGAGTTTGAATTTAGCCATGTTCGTATATCCTCAAGGCAGTTGTTGAGTATAGGTATATCTTTAGTAGGGTCTTTTAAAATCATATATACTTGTAGGTCATCTGCATAGGAATGGTAGCCAATATTTGGATATTTATTAAAAATATCAAATATTGGGATCATGTATATATTGAAGAGTATTGGTCCGAGAACAGATCCCTGCGGTACACCATGATGGATTGACCGAGGTGTGGATGTCAGAGAATCAATCTGAATAGAAAAAGATCTATTTTGAAGATATGATTTGAACCATTCAAGAGCGGTTCCATTTATACCTATAGACTGAAGTCTTAACATTAAAGTGCTATGATCTAAGGTATCGAATGCTGCTGAAAGATCTAATAGTATGATCACAGAGCTATGTTTATTAAAGGATGCACGCTGAAGGGAATTAATAATATAGACAAGAGCTGTTTCGGTATTTTTCTTTTTAGTATAAGCACTCTGACATTTATTGAGGATTTTATTACTGAGTATATAGTCATTAAGTTGAATAGCTACAACTCTTTCAAGTACTTTATAAATATACGAGAGATGTAATATCGGCCGGTAGCTCGCGAGCAGTGATTTATCCAAGTCAGGTTTTTTAATAGTAGGAGTAACATTAGCTAACTTCATACACGAAGGTACTGAGCCAGATATAATTGATTCTTCGATTATTTCCTTATAGTACATAACAATATAAGGTATCAGCTTATGTAAGAGGGTGACAGGAATGGGGTCAAGGGAACATGTTGATTTCACAGACAGGAGAAGCTTCTCAACCAGCGAAGTAGATGGAAGGTTCAGTAATTAAAGAGAATATGGAGGGATGCTTGGTACATATGATAAAGGGGAGGGAAGAGATGTAATAATGTCATTTACTTTAGCGGTAAAGAATATATCAAAGTTATTAATATTATCTAATATAGAAGTATCTGGAAGAATACGTCGATTAAGGCGTCCTAGTAGTGTATTGGATATTTTAAATATTTTCTTATAGTCTTTTCCTGCGTTAGTAAGTAGATCAGTATAATAATTTTCTTTCGTTGTTTTGAGTAAACTACGATATTGCTGTCTGCATAGTAAAAATATGTTAAAGTCGGTAGTAGATTTAGATCTACGCCAGCATTTTTCGGCTTTTCGTAGTTTTCGTTTTGCAATGACAAGATTATTATTAAACCATTTTGAGTTATCACGCACTATAATCGTATTTTGTTTAATAGGTGCATGAACATCAAGAGTAGAGGAAAGAATATAGTCAAAATGGGATAAAGTTTTGTTGTTACCACAAATGTAAATATTATTAATAAAGTCTTCCATAAATTTTGAAATATCAATTTTAGCAATATTTCTAATTTTAATAGTTTTTGATAGGCGGGTTGGCTTAGGGACATGGATATTAAAAAGGACAATGTAGTGGTCAGTTATAAGGTTATGAGTTACAGTGTTGGAAATTATATCAGATGATTTATTTGATATAACAAGATCAAGAATATTGTTTGCTGTATGTGTAGGGGTAGTGACTTTTTGGGACAAATTGTGTGATTCAAGTATATCGTAGAGATGTCGAGAATTATGTGAAGTAGAGGTGATAGGAATATTAAAATCACCGGTTAGAATTGTTTTAGGAGTTAATGCGTAAAGTAGAGTATCGAGTTCTTCAATAAAATGAGGAATAGATTGATGCGGTGGTCGGTAGATGGTTATTATTGTAAGTGAAAGTGAGTTATTGGGATGAAATGTGCATGAAAAAGCCTCGGAATGTTCAAGAGAAAGGTCTTTATAGCTTATTAGCTTAATACACTTGTTATATAATACACCTAATCCTCCACCAAAGTGGGAACTAGGTCTTGGAAGTTGAACGAAGCTTAATGTATTTGTGTTTAATGTGGCAATTATGGGGGTATCATTAAGATTAAGCCATGTTTCTGTAATACACATAATATCTAAGTTAAGATCAGTAAATAATTCGATTATAAGATCAGCTTTATTTCTGATAGAGCAAACATTAAGTGTTGCAGCCTTAATATTGGATAAGTGTGGAATTTTATATGGTGCAGAGGACATATTTATATTGGAGATGGTAGGTAAGGGACAGGGTTGGTTTATGATGTGTAGTGAGGATGAATGAGATTGGTGAATGATACTGGTAGGAATGGTGAAGGTCGAGGATATTGATCTGATTTGGTTGTCATGGGTGGTTATATGTCATTGTGTGTGTTGGTCATCATGTGTAGTAGTAGTAGTAGTAGTAGTAGTAGTAGTAGTAGTAGTAGTAGTAGTAGTAGTAGTAGTAGTATTAGTAGTAGTAGTAGTAGTAGTAGTAGTAGTAGTAGTAGTAGTAGTAGTAGTAGTAGTAGTAGTAGTAGTAGTAGTAGTAGTAGTAGTAGTAGTAGTAGTAGTAGTAGTAGTAGTAGTAGTAGTAGTAGTAGTAGTAGTAGTAGTAGTAGTAGTAGTAGTGGTAGTAGTAGTAGTAGTAGTAGTAGTAGTAGTAGTAGTAGTAGTAGTAGTAACCTGTAACCTGTAACCTAATGTTTTAGGCACTGCCATCAACTTCATCAGAAATTTTCGGCCGTGCATTAAATGTTGACTAGTTGTTATTAGGATAAGCCAAAGAGAAAATATATGTCTTAAGCTTATTTTTGAATAACGTGGTTGATTGAATAGAACGAATGTTATAAGGAAGTCTATTCCAGGCTATAGGTGCAGAGATTGAGAAGGCTCTCTTTTGTTTTATGGATACATTACGCAAATCTGGTATGACTAGAGTATACTTGAGGCAAATTCGTATTGGGCGTGATGATGTATAGGGAGTAAGTAGAGTATGTAAGTAGTCAGGTTGGCTGTGATGAGTGGCATGATGGGTTAGCATACATATTTTATATATTATTCTGTATTTAATTGGGAGCCAGTGTAATATTTTCATGTAAGGTGGTATGTGTGTTCTAGAGAATTTATTTATATTGTATATGAGTCTGACTGCTGAATTTTGCAAAAGTTGTAGTTTATGTAGTAAATAATCCGGTATACCATTAATAATCGAATTACAGTAATCTAATGTATGTAGAATAAGAGATGTTATAAGTAGTTTAGCAATTTCAGTGGATATTGAAGGTCTAATAATTTGTATAGTGTATAATATAACATTTACTGATTTAATTATATTGGAGATCTGATGTGTAAATGATAATGTGGTGTCTAATATAATTCCTAGATTACGGGCTGATCTGGAGTAAGGTATACAATCATTACCAATATATATATTTGGAATAGTGGACTTATTTGATAAAGAAATATGGAGTGCAATGGTTTTTGAGCTATTCAGTGAGAGAGAGTTTGAGTTTAGCCATGTTCGTATATCCTCAAGGCAGTTGTTGAGTATAGGTATATCTTTAGTAGGGTATTTTAAAATCATATATACTTGTAGGTCATCTGCATAGGAATGGTAGCCAATATTTGGATATTTATTAAAAATATCAAATATTGGGATCATGTATATATTGAAGAGTATTTGTCCGAGAACAGATCCCTGCGGTACACCATGATGGATTGACCGAGGTGTGGATGTCAGAGAATCAATCTGAATAGAAAAAGATCTATTTTGAAGATATGATTTGAACCATTCAAGAGCGGTTCCATTTATACCTATAGACTGAAGTCTTAACATTAAAGTGCTATGATCTAAGGTATCGAATGCTGCTGAAAGATCTAATAGTATGATCACAGAGCTATGTTTATTAAAGGATGCACGCTGAAGGGAATTAATAATATAGACAAGAGCTGTTTCGGTATTTTTCTTTTTAGTATAAGCACTCTGAAATTTATTGAGGATTTTGTTACTGAGTATATAGTTATTAAGTTGAATAGCTACAACTCTTTCAAGTACTTTAGAAATATACGAGAGATGTGATATCGGCCGGTAGCTCGCGAGCAGTGATTTATCCAAGTCAGGTTTTTTAATAGTAGGAGTAACATTAGCTAACTTCATACACGAAGGTACTGAGCCAGATATGATTTATTCTTCGATTATTTCTTTATAGTACATAACAATATAAGGTATCAGCTCATGTAAGAGGGTGACAGGAATGGGGTCAAGGGAACATGTTGATTTCACAGACAGGAGAAGCTTCTCAACCAGCGAAGTAGATGGAAGGTTCAGTAATGAAAGAGAATATGGAGGGATGGTTGGTACATATGATAAAGGGGAGGGAAGAGATGTAATAATGTCATTTACTTTAGCGGTAAAGAATATATCAAAGTTATTAATATTATCTATTATAGTAGTAGTAGTAGTAGTAGTAGTAGTAGTAGTAGTAGTAGTAGTAGTAGTAGTAGTAGTAGTAGTAGTAGTAGTAGTAGTAGTAGTAGTAGTAGTAGTAGTAGTAGTAGTAGTAGTAGTAGTAGTAGTAGTAGTAGTAGTAGTAGTAGTAGTAGTAGTAGTAGTAGTAGTAGTAGTAGTAGTAGTAGTAGTAGTAGTAGTAGTAGTAGTAGTAGTAGTAGTAGTAGTAGTAGTAGTAGTAGTAGTAGTAGTAGTAGTAGTAGTAGTAGTAGTAGTAGTAGTAGTAGTATTTACAATAATCACTAAAGTAAAATATAATGTTAACAACATTGAAATTATATTTAACTCTCCATATACATTATCAAAGTTCATCACACTACGATACCGGCTAAAAGATAAAAAATTTAGTAATTTATTCATGAGGAAATCACTCGATATAAAAATAGTACGACACGGTAAAATACTTTATCATGCAATAAAATCCAATTATGTTACCAATTATAAATGTGTTTTAAATAGAATTTCTAATACATATGAACTACGAACTCGTATAGAAAATACTAGTAAAATTAATTGGTCCAACGAAGCACTCATTATACCTACTACAAATCTCGATACATGGACGAAAAGCTATGATGATTATATTACTAATGCTTTTAAAAGTACAATTTCACCTGAACAAACTACTTCTACGGATACCGCGAAATGACTATACTACGATAAATATATTACGTGTTCTTTAATTAATATACGATCAATACACTCTAACATTGATTTATTAAATGATTTTAACCATGAATTTAATCATGATATAATTGCCCTAACGGAAACTTGGCTTAATGAATATTCTGAATATATCATTCCACAGATTACCAATAATATATATAACTTCAAACATATACCACGTCAAGAATTAAGGAGAGGAGGCGGTGTAGGTATTCTATATAAAAAATCTCTTAAACTAACCAGCTTTACAAAATATATACTACCTGGGTCTGAATGTATCATAGCTATATTCAATATTCACTCCAATAAAATTATACGCTTTATTATTATATATCGACCACCATCAAATAATTACATATCTTTTCTCAATGATCTCAATGACTTATTAGCTACTACACAATTAGATAATACTATATTACTAGGCGATTTTAATTTTCATGTTAATTTAAATGATACACCTTCAAGTAACCTAATCTCACTTACAGACTCACACTCACTACATCAACACATAAACAAGCCCACACACATAGGAGGTAATACATTAGATTTAATTTTTACTTCTATATATTCCACACAAATACTAAAAGTACTTAATATTAAATATCTCATTACAGACCATTTTGCTATAATATTTAATATCAATATTCCAAAACCAAAAATTAACACACAATTAATTAATTATAGAAAACTTACTAATATCGACCACGAACTTCTCTCCAATAGTATTATAGAAATTAATCATGATAACATATCGGCGATAGAACTAAATGATCATCTATCATATATACTAAATAAATATGCTCCCATTAGAGTTAAATGCATAAATAGTCGTACAAATAAATGGTTTAACTCTGATACTTTATTAGCCAAACAGGAAATGAGGAAAACTGAAAGATATTTTTCAAAATATCCATCAGAATCTTCCTTAGAATCCCTACTCAAGGCTAAGAGTTATTTTAAAAAATCTATAGAAATAGCTAAGAATAAATACTACTATACTGAAATAAATCAATCAACCTCTAATCAAAAACATCTCTATGGGATAACTAATTCTTTACTAGGAAAATCAAAAGTAAGAGTCCTTCCAGATATTCCAGATAATATACTATGCAATAATTTTTCCAAATATTTTGTAGATAAAATAAATATTCTATGTAGTACATTTAACAATAATCAACATAATATACACAATATATCAATAGACCACTCGACTTTAATTAATCAATACCTCACAGAATTCCAACCCCCTTCCAATAATCTAATTCAAACATTATTAGCAAATTCTAACTCTACATCCCCACAAGATCCATTACCACTTCCTTTAATGAAAATAATAGCACCGTCAATATCCATTCCCTTAACTACAATTTTTAAAAACTCACTAACTACTGGAATAGTTCCCCCTGAATATAAACATGCAATAATTACACCCATACTTAAAAAACATAAACATGACATAAATGACTTGAAAAACTATCGCCCAATATCACAACTTCCTACTATATCTAAATTGCTAGAACGAGTAGTTACTATACAATTGAAAGATTTTTTATATTCTAACAATTTAATAGATAACTACCAAAGTGCATACAGAACAAATCATAGCACCGAGACAACCGTAATTGATGTCTTAGATAGTATTATTACATCCCTTGATAATAATAATCATACACAACTACTTCTTCTCGACCTTTCAGCAGCTTTTGACACTCTAGACCACGATATTCTAAAACATAGATTGATTGAAATAGGAATAATAAATACAGCTCTAGATTGGATGATGTCCTTTGTATCTAACCGTACGTTTACTGTAAAAATAGGAAAGGAATATTCTAATTATAACTCATTTGATACAGGTGTTCCTCAAGGATCTGTACTTGGGCCACTATTATTTATCATATATATTATACCACTTTCTAATGTTATCAGACAGTTTAAGCATGTTAAGTACCATTTATATGCAGATGACATTCTATTATATACTGAATTATCAAAATATAATTCTGAATTTGATAATGAATTATCGAATTGTGCTAATGCTATTTACGCCTGGCTTACCGATAATAAACTATCGCTAAATACTGATAAATCTGAATTGTTGAATATTCCCAGTAACTATTCCAACTTTCCACAGATATTCATCAATAATAATGAAATAACCCCAAGCACGTCAATCAGATACTTAGGGGTCATAATCGATGACAACGTAAATATGAATCGACATGTAAGTAGCATGTGTAAAAAAGCTAACTACGAACTGTACAAAATACGCAAGATAGGTCATTACTTAAATAAAAGAGCTACAACAATTCTAACAAATTCATTGGTGTTCTCCTCTTTAGATTACTGTAATTCGCTCCTAATTGGTCTACCGAAATCTACTTTACTTCCTATCGATAGAATTATTAGATCGGCAGTTAGGAATATCTATCGACAACCAAGACACGACCACTCAAGTATTACTCTGAAAATGAAAGAAAGCAGAATCTTGAATGCATCAGACCGTGCTGAACAAAGAATATTGAATATCACTCATCGAACGTTAACCCATAATCAGCCTACGTATATTAGATCACATCTAAAATTCGTAGTTCATAATAGATCATTACGATCTAATATTGATACTCGACAACTTAAAGTCACTATACCAAAGCTGAAACGTACCGCGAAACGGGCATATTCTTATATTGCTCCAACTAAATGGAATGCTTTACCACTAAATTGTCGTCTTATTATAAACCCTGTTGCGTTCAAAATACGTGTTAAACAGTATTTAATCGATAGAAATTAAATTGTTTATTTATTTATTTATTTCTAGTTGTTTTCTTTCATACACTTATCAGAACACTAATGTGTTATGAAATGAGTGTTTAAATAAAACGTTTTGATTTGATTTTGATTTAGTAGTAGTAGTAGTAGTAGTAGTAGTAGTAGTAGTAGTAGTAGTAGTAGTAGTAGTAGTAGTAGTAGTAGTAGTAGTAGTAGTAGTAGTAGTAGTAGTAGTAGTAGTAGTAGTAGTAGTAGTAGTAGTAGTAGTAGTAGTAGTAGTAGTAGTAGTAGTAGTAGTAGTAGTAGTAGTAGTAGTAGTAGTAGTAGTAGTAGTAGTAGTAGTAGTAGTAGTAGTAGTAGTAGTAGTAGTAGTAGTAGTAGTAGTAGTAGTAGTAGTAGTAGTAGTAGTAGTAGTAGTAGTAGTAGTAGTAGTAGTAGTAGTAGTAGTAGTAGTAGTAGTAGTAGTAGTAGTAGTAGTAGTAGTAGTAGTAGTAGTAGTAGTAGTAGTAGTAGTAGTAGTAGTAGTAGTAGTAGTAGTAGTAGTAGTAGTAGTAGTAGTAGTAGTAGTAGTAGTAGTAGTAGTAGTAGTAGTAGTAGTAGTAGTAGTAGTAGTTTCAAATATTTTCACGAGATAATTTATACTTCCTTTATGAAAGCACATGTCCCCTCTATACTAAAGCATGCATTAGTTATTCCCATTCTAAAAAAATCAAATCTCGATAAAAATTCCCTTTGTAACTACCGTCCTATATCTCAACTCTCAACAATTTCAAAAATAATTGAAAAAGTTGTTTTTAAACAACTTATTAATTATCTTGATGATAACAATCTTATCGATTCATATCAGAGTGCGTACAGACCATGTCACAGTACTGAAACCCTGTTAAATCATCTCATCAATAACATTCTTGTATCTCTAGATGCTCACTCCCCTACACAATTACTACTTCTAGATTTATCTGCAGCCTTTGATACATTAAACCATAACATATTAATCAACCGATTACTTGAAATTGGTATTAATAGAATGGCATTAGACTGGCTTATTTCATTTTTCACTAATCGAACTTTTGCTGTCAAAACAGGCACATCCATCTCTTTTATTAAAAAAATTAATACTGGTGTACCTCAGGGATCAGTATTGGGTCCAATACTTTTCCTGATTTATATTGCTCCTATGACCAATATCATAAAATCATACCCTTCACTTCATTATCATTTATATGCTGATGATATACTCATCTATACACACCTCTCTCGTTATTCTACTTCCAACAGATCAGATCTCTCCACGTGCGCCACCAGTGTCAGAAAATGGCTGCTGGAAAATATGCTTCTTCTTAACGCCTCAAAATCTGAATTATTGAATTTACCGAGCAGCTACGACCAGTTTCCAGTTATAACTATCGATGGTATTGTAATTGAGCCCAGTAATGAGATACGCTATCTCGGTGTCACTCTGGATCGTGATTTAACTTTTAAATCACACATAACTAATATTTCTAAGAAAGCTAATCAACAACTTTACTTTATAAGTCATATTAGAAAATTTATAAATCAAGATCTATGTCGTACTCTTATGAGTTCGCTTGCTCTTTCGCAAATTGATTACTGCTGTTCAGCACTTCAAGGTTTACCTGAAAGAAGACTACGGCCGATCAATAGAGTGATTCGTGCATCGGTACGTACCATATTCCGTCTACCACGGTCGGATCATACCAGTATTTCCACACTAATGCAAAATATTGGGTTTTTCAATATGAAGCAGAGATCGTTATACAGAACTTTGTGTATCATACATAAATCTATAATCTATCGCCGCCCTTATTATATTATAAATATGATTTCACCTCGTACAATATCTCGTAACCTTCGTTCAACATCGGACAACTATTTATTATCTATTCCACGTTATCATCTTGAATGTACATCGACTAGAGCATTTATGTGTTCTGCTCCAACCATTTGGAATAAACTCCCCTTCTATTTGCGTAAAATAGCATTCCATAATACTTTCACATTTAAACTGAAAACATATATATTATGCCACTGATAGTATCCCCTTGTTTAATTATATTGATTTAGTAAATACGTTCAATTGTTATATATTTATTATTTTATACTTTATTTTATTTTATTTTAATTATATATGTATACATATGTATGTATACATGTACATAATATATAATTTATTTAGCTTCGTGTTTTAAGGTTTCGATTATTATTTTTGTTTTTCCTATATTTTTTCGTTCAACACTTGTCAGAGTATCTACACATACTAATTTGAGTGTATAAATAAATCGTTTGATTGATTGATTGATTGATAGTAGTAGTAGTAGTAGTAGTAGTAGTAGTAGTAGTAGTAGTAGTAGTAGTAGTAGTAGTAGTAGTAGTAGTAGTAGTAGTAGTAGTAGTAGTAGTAGTAGTAGTAGTAGTAGTAGTAGTAGTAGTAGTAGTAGTAGTAGTAGTAGTAGTAGTAGTAGTAGTAGTAGTAGTAGTAGTAGTAGTAGTAGTAGTAGTAGTAGTAGTAGTAGTAGTAGTAGTAGTAGTAGTAGTAGTAGTAGTAGTAGTAGTAGTAGTAGTAGTAGTAGTAGTAGTAGTAGTAGTAGTAGTAGTAGTAGTAGTAGTAGTAGTAGTAGTAGTAGTAGTAGTAGTAGTAGTAGTAGTAGTAGTAGTAGTAGTAGTAGTAGTAGTAGTAGTAGTAGTAGTAGTAGTAGTAGTAGTAGTAGTAGTAGTAGTAGTAGTAGTAGTAGTAGTAGTAGTAGTAGTAGTAGTAGTAGTAGTAGTAGTAGTAGTAGTAGTAGTAGTAGTAGTAGTAGTAGTAGTAGTAGTAGTAGTAGTAGTAGTAGTAGTAGTAGTAGTAGTAGTAGTAGTAGTAGTAGTAGTAGTAGTAGTAGTAGTAGTAGTAGTAGTAGTAGTAGTAGTAGTAGTAGTAGTAGTAGTAGTAGTAGTAGTAGTAGTAGTAGTAGTAGTAGTAGTAGTAGTAGTAGTAGTAGTAGTAGTAGTAGTAGTAGTAGTAGTAGTAGTAGTAGTATTAGTAGTAGTAGTAGTAGTAGTAGTAGTAGTAGTAGTAGTAGTAGTAGTAGTAGTAGTAGTAGTAGTAGTAGTAGTAGTAGTAGTAGTAGTAGTAGTAGTAGTAGTAGTAGTAGTAGTAGTAGTAGTAGTAGTAGTAGTAGTAGTAGTAGTAGTAGTAGTAGTAGTAGTAGTAGTAGTAGTAGTAGTAGTAGTAGTAGTAGTAGTAGTAGTAGTAGTAGTAGTAGTAGTAGTAGTAGTAGTAGTAGTAGTAGTAGTAGTAGTAGTAGTAGTAGTAGTAGTAGTAGTAGTAGTAGTAGTAGTAGTAGTAGTAGTAGTAGTAGTAGTAGTAGTAGTAGTAGTAGTAGTAGTAGTAGTAGTAGTAGTAGTAGTAGTAGTAGTAGTAGTAGTAGTAGTAGTAGTAGTAGTAGTAGTAGTAGTAGTAGTAGTAGTAGTAGTAGTAGTAGTAGTAGTAGTAGTAGTAGTAGTAGTAGTAGTAGTAGTAGTAGTAGTAGTAGTAGTAGTAGTAGTAGTAGTAGTAGTAGTAGTAGTAGTAGTAGTAGTAGTAGTAGTAGTAGTAGTAGTAGTAGTAGTAGTAGTAGTAGTAGTAGTAGTAGTAGTAGTAGTAGTAGTAGTAGTAGTAGTAGTAGTAGTAGTAGTAGTAGTAGTAGTAGTAGTAGTAGTAGTAGTAGTAGTAGTAGTAGTAGTAGTAGTAGTAGTAGTAGTAGTAGTAGTAGTAGTAGTAGTAGTAGTAGTAGTAGTAGTAGTAGTAGTAGTATTAGTAGTAGTAGTAGTAGTAGTAGTAGTAGTAACATTCCTATAGATAGCGTATATACATGTATATGAAATATATCTAGTGCCATTAATATTAACAATATTATCACACGGATTTGTTTTTACTGTGGTATACCCTATTACCATACATATCTCGGCCACTGTCCAGGAGGATTATCCCGCGCCTGGCTTGCTCTGGTTGTCGGTAACCCACGTTTAAACCGTCGTGGTCTCGAGATTAGTTTTTAATTATTATAATACATAATGTTTTTTAATATATAATATCTATATTTCTAAATTTTATAATTGACTTATTTACGTATATGCTGATTTGTTTTTAATATATACATATACATTTGTTTATGTGTATATTTATTCACTTATACTTACAGTTATATCACAATATATACCTATTTATTTATATACATTTAATTTATAATATATACATTACAAATAGTTATCAACATGAATACATGCTATCACTGTTCACTTTCTAATGATTATCTAGTAATAGAGTGTTCAACATGTAATAAATATATTCACCAAATGTGTCTGTTTAATGCTAACTGTTTACCAGAAAAATGGATTAACAGTAATACGCCATCAAAAGCGGTTTTACAAATATTTAACAGTGTTAACTTTGCATTCACATGTACTTCATGTATTGATGCTATATCTATTGATAATCAATCACAAAGTACTATATCTGATATTTCTACAAATACGATACTAAATTCTGAAAGCTATAATACAGATACAATTACTGACACTACTTACCCTACAGACACGTATACATATATACCGACATTACAATCAATTTCTGATGATATAAAGGAAATAAAAATAATATTAAATAAAACGAATATACCCACATACGCTGAAAAATTAATAAAATCTACTAATAATATGATAGAAACCAATTTAAATGTAACTAATAATATCAAACTACTACCTAAAGCACCAGACTCATTTAGTATCGTAATTGAAAATATTAGAAAGCTAAATTCAAATAATAACATAATCAATAATATGTTCACACAAATGCAACTAAATACAAATATTATTTCTAAAGTTAAATATAATTACAAAAATATTGAAATATCATTTAACTCTCATTATGCCCAATCTCTTTTTATATCGTCAATTCATTGTTTAAAACATTCAGTATACAGTCAATTATTTATTAGGAATTCTGTTGACGACAAAACACTCCTATATGGTAAAATTATCTATCATGCAATAAAATCAAAATATGTAGTAGATCATAAATGTGTTTTCAATAGATTTAGAAATACTTATGAATTGAGATCTATAAATGCATATACTAAAAGAATCGACTGGTCAATCAATCCTTTATCAATATCAGATGATAATATAGAAAAATATACTAATAGCTATAATAATTATATATCTAATATACAAATAAATAAAAATTCACAAAATAAACGCGTAAACCCTACAAATAGATATTCTAATCTACACAATAATATTATAGATAAACCTACATGACTTTTAAATGATAAATATATAAAGTGTGCTTTGATCAACGCACGCTCAATAAAAGCTAATATCGAAATATTATCAGACTTCATTACTGAATTTAATCTCGACATAATAGCAATTACTGAAACTTGGCTTACACATGACTTTACTCCTTTAATTTCCCAACTTATTAACGATACTTACATTTTTAAACACACTCCACGAAATACACTACATGAAAACAAAACCGGAGGTGGTATTGGTATTCTTTTTAAAAAATCAATGAAATTAATAAGCTACACAAACTATATTATCTCTGGTTCTGAATGCATCATAGTTGTATTACAGACATCTACAAATAATTACACTAGATTTGTAATAATATACCGACCACCATCTAATAATTATATATCATTTATAGATGATCTCAATGATCTTCTTATTTCGATTAAACTAAATAATACAATTTTACTCGGAGATTTTAACTTCCATGTTAACCTAAAGGATACCCCCTCATTACGACTACTCTCCCTGACTGAATCACACTTACTTCACCAACACGTCAATAAACCTACACATACTTCTGGAAATACTTTAGATTTAATTTTTTCCACTAATAGTCAATATCTCATACTCAATAATTTCGAAATTCGACATATAATAACTGATCACTATGCTGTCACTTTTCTTCTCAATATAAAAAGTGATAATATTAGCCATTCCCAAATTAAATATAGAAACCTCAAAGCAATATCAATTTCAACATTCTCCTTTGATCTTTTATCGTCGCTAACTCACGATATAAAAATCAATACATTAAATAATATCCTAACAAATATCCTTAACAAACACGCTCCTCAAAAAAATAAAACTATTCGAAATAACAGAAAACGTTGGTTTAATCAAGAAACAATATTAGCCAAACAAAATATGAGAAGATGTCAAAGACAATATTCTAAACATCCTAATATCCAACTTCTTAACCAATTTATAGTTTCTAAAAAAGTATTTAAAAAATCCATTGTAGCAGCTAAAATTCAGCATTACGAAACAGAAATTAATAATTGTAACGGAGATATACGTAGATTATATAAATTTACTAATACTTTATTAGGAAAAACGAAACAAAAATATCTACCTGATATACCCTATGATATCATGTGCATTCAGTTCTCTCACTTTTTTACTGACAAACTTAACAAACTACATACATCCCTCACACTTAATTATAATAATACAATACCCATTACACTACCAAATACTACTTGTCATCAACTTTCATTATTCCTCCCAACAACTAATGATAAAATAAAAATATTACTTAATTCGTCTAAATCATCTGCTCCTCACGATCC
>OZ025239.1:30763833-30986333 GCA_964019155.1 Osedax fenrisi
AAACTAAAAGCATTTTTACAATTATCCAACTAGTACTAGTAACTTAGTAACATACACCTGTAGTAACCTACAACTGAATGTTTAGATTTACATCACCCTCATCTATATATTTATATATAAATACACACAATGACGATATTCTTATTGGAGAACAGGTGATAAGTTATCATTTATAACTTAATAATTGAAGAAATATAAAATTCAAAATATTATATTATATATCAATTCCAGATATATTACATGTAGATAAGTCATCAGTCATCGTCATATATACCAAGTTATGTATTATTATTATATAGGTATTTATTTACCTACGTTAAGATTCATTATTATATTGGTCAATATTTAGCTAACGATTTATTAGTTTAGAATGTTTTTTAATAATAATATAATTATAATAGATTATAGAGCTCAACGGTATGCAATAATCCAGCAATATGTCTAGAAGATTCAATAAAATGAAAGATATCATACTATACCATAGTCCATTTACAATGGATCCCCATATATGCGCTGTGCATTCCTTAAATCTGGTTGGGAAAAATGCCGTTGAATCTTAGACAATTGTAGCAATATTAATTGCTTTCATCCCAAATAAATATAATTTATTTAGCCAAACTAAATAAAGAATATATTAACATTTATATTAAAGAAGAATAGAATATGTTTTATTAAAAGCATTATCGAATATAATATGGTAATCGCAAGCAGATTTTATTAGAGCAGTATCTTATGGATTTCTCAAAATTACATAATTTATATATGATATTATATATGTTAAAATACTACTAAAATAACATTACTAGATTCAACGTATTTATTCAATAAAATGCAAGAATTTTAGACTTCAATATTATGAAAACCGTGGAGCTAATTATTTTGTAGATTAAAGTCGATCAGAAAAGTATTGCAATTAAGTTAAATTAAGATAAAATCGGTATTAAAAAATATGTAGGATATACTCCTATACACTCTAAATATATAGGCGAGAAAATAAATGATTATGAGGAATTGATTAGAGTATACAAACAAATTATAAAATAATTAGTATAATATTATACATATGTTAACATATGTATAATATATATTATAATATCATATGAATTTACATCATATAAGAAGTTAAAAATGACTATTTTCTAACAATATTTTACAAATTAATTGATATATACTTATAAGTATATAGGAAATATTAAAAAAGATAATCATGTAGTTATTATTAATTATATAAATAATATGTATATATATATCATCTGACATCAGCAATTAAGATGATTAGTATATAAGATAATACATTATTAAACATATATTATACCATATTGATATACACCTCAAATGAATGGACTATACAAATATTAATATATATATATATATATGATGAGCTAGATATATCCAATTGTAGACATTTTCATCATAATATATGTAATGGTAAATAATTACACTTGAGAGAGAAGATTCTTTAAACTTAAACTTATAAATAATTTTCTATGAAATTATCTGACACAATAAATACTTTCATGTCTGTGACATTATATTTAGAATCAAAGCTAATTAATTAAATTGATACTGAATAAATAATAATGATATAGAAGAGGAAATCGAGTAAAATAAATATGTACTAATTATATCATTTGACCTATACTTATATCATTTTTATTAATTAATTTGTAAATTATGAAATATTACATTTCAATGATTTTAAGTGGGTACCGTAATACCTATTTACATCAATAGCGTGAAGGAGACCTACCTATATAGTACCCATTAAAGTGGGTCTCCTTCACACGATACATGTAAATATATGTGATTTTTTTTTTTTAAAGATTATAAATATTTTTACATAGGTAATTTTATCATGCATAATAGAATAATAATACATCATAATAATATATATATATATATATAAATAAATTGAAGAGTTATATATATTAGTTATTTCTAAAATAGCCCATTTAATATGTTATGAAATTCTTATGGGGCCCATACGTTTTTTTTTGCCCGGGGCCCATAGTATGCTTAAGCCGGCCCTGAGTAGTAGTAGTAGTAGTAGTAGTAGTAGTAGTAGTAGTAGTAGTAGTAGTAGTAGTAGTAGTAGTAGTAGTAGTAGTAGTAGTAGTAGTAGTAGTAGTAGTAGTAGTAGTAGTAGTAGTAGTAGTAGTAGTAGTAGTAGTAGTAGTAGTAGTAGTTGTAGTAGTTTTATTTAAATATATAATATATAATATCTCGTACTTACCACAACAAGCAATGCTCATAATATAGCTGAACTAATATATAAGTATAGATATGCTTTGCAGTTTTAATATCTGTTATATTATATCATAATGTTTATTATTTTTATATAGTGTATGCTAGCAATATTATAAAAGTATATATGTCTATATTTCATTATAAATGTGTAATTATGTATTCTAATTATATCAATAAATAATATATTTCATACAAATATCAGAGTGATCTAGAGAAATTGACATAAATGGTATATCAGAATCTATTAAGTTTTTAAAATATTAAAATATATCAATAACAGTAAATATCTATTATCTCAAAAATTCTATACCTAGGTAGACAGTTGTCTACTAGATAGCCTACTTTTGTATATACAGTGCGCTCTCGATATACCGGCACCATCGGGAATGAGGAATTGTGCCGGTATATCGAGAGTGCCGGTATATCGATCTAGCAGAAAATAAAGAATATATGAAGAAGAATATTAAATATTATGTTTATTATAATGGTATAAAATAGGTATAAACACGTATAAAATGGTATAAAATATTATTATAATGGTATGAAACGAATGCTAAATAAAATAAACTATTTTGAATTATTTACAAAAGATAAAGTAGTTTGCTTTTTATTATTAATACATAATATTTCCAAACGTTTAGATAATAAATTTAATAAATGTATATCATTTGAATCTTTGGAGTAACATTCAAAGTATGCCGTTAGTGATTCAAACCACTGTATTGCTTTCTCGGATGATGGTGGTGGATCAAATCCAGCCTCTCGTGTGTCGTCGCTATCTTTATTATTATTTGTTAATGAATCTATAATTTCAGTAATATAATCTATTTCGAATATTTCAGAAATGTCATCGAGTGACGTAAATTATTCTAAAGTGAGTCGATCATCAATATCAATATTGCATTTATTATAAATGTCATTATTTATTTCATAATTTTCATCTTCGTCTATACGATCTAGTAAACCGACATGCACCCAGCAGTTTCTGATACTTTCTTGTTTTACTTTCTTCCATGCTTGACTAATAAACCTTATCGCATGGTTTACTTCAATTTTGTGTCTTCCGTGCTCATCTATTTGCTTCATTATTAACTATTAACTATTATTAACTATTAACTCTAGTTGGATTTTCCTGAAGTTCATCTTGAAATTGTGGATGATTGCTGCGTCTATAGACGTCTCTATAGCCTCTATAGACGCCTCTATAGCCTCTATAGCCTCTATAGCCTCTATAGCCTCTATAGCCTCTATAGCCTCTATAGCCTCTATAGCCTCTATAGCCTCTATAGCCTCTATAGCCTCTATAGCCTCTATAGCCTCTATAGCCTCTATAGCCTCTATAGCCTCTATAGCCTCTATAGCCTCTATAGACGCCTCTATAGCCTCTATAGCCTCTATAGCCTCTATAGCCTCTATAGCCTCTATAGCCTCTATAGCCTCTATAGACGTCTCTATAGCCTCTATAGCCTCTATAGCCTCTATAGCCTCTATAGCCTCTATAGCCTCTATAGCCTCTATAGCCTCTATAGCCTCTATAGCCTCTATAGCCTCTATAGCCTCTATAGACGTCTCTATAGCCTCTATAGCCTCTATAGCCTCTATAGCCTCTATAGCCTCTATAGCCTCTATAGCCTCTATAGCCTCTATAGCCTCTATAGCCTCTATAGCCTCTATAGCCTCTATAGCCTCTATAGCCTCTATAGCCTCTATAGCCTCTATAGCCTCTATAGCCTCTATAGCCTCTATAGACGCCTCTATAGCCTCTATAGCCTCTATAGCCTCTATAGCCTCTATAGCCTCTATAGCCTCTATAGCCTCTATAGCCTCTATAGCCTCTATAGCCTCTATAGCCTCTATAGCCTCTATAGCCTCTATAGCCTCTATAGCCTCTATAGCCTCTATAGCCTCTATAGCCTCTATAGCCTCTATAGCCTCTATAGCCTCTATAGCCTCTATAGCCTCTATAGCCTCTATAGCCTCTATAGCCTCTATAGCCTCTATAGCCTCTATAGCCTCTATAGCCTCTATAGCCTCTATAGCCTCTACAGCCTCTATAGCCTCTATAGTCTCTATAGCCTCTATAGCCTCTATAGCCTCTATAGCCTCTATAGCCTCTATAGCCTCTATAGCCTCTATAGCCTCTATAGACGTCTCTATAGCCTCTATAGCCTCTATAGCCTCTATAGCCTCTATAGCCTCTATAGCCTCTATAGCCTCTATAGCCTCTATAGCCTCTATAGCCTCTATAGCCTCTATAGCCTCTATAGCCTCTATAGCCTCTATAGACGTCTCTATAGCCTCTATAGCCTCTATAGCCTCTATAGCCTCTATAGCCTCTATAGCCTCTATAGCCTCTATAGCCTCTATAGCCTCTATAGACGCCTCTATAGCCTCTATAGCCTCTATAGCCTCTATAGCCTCTATAGCCTCTATAGCCTCTATAGCCTCTATAGCCTCTATAGCCTCTATAGCCTCTATAGCCTCTATAGCCTCTATAGCCTCTATAGCCTCTATAGCCTCTATAGCCTCTATAGCCTCTATAGACGTCTCTATAGCCTCTATAGCCTCTATAGCCTCTATAGCCTCTATAGCCTCTATAGCCTCTATAGCCTCTATAGCCTCTATAGCCTCTATAGCCTCTATAGCCTCTATAGCCTCTATAGCCTCTATAGCCTCTATAGCCTCTATAGCCTCTATAGCCTCTATAGCCTCTATAGACGTCTCTATAGCCTCTATAGCCTCTATAGCCTCTATAGCCTCTATAGCCTATATAGCCTCTATAGCCTCTATAGCCTCTATAGCCTCTATAGCCTCTATAGCCTCTATAGCCTCTATAGCCTCTATAGCCTCTATAGCCTCTATAGCCTCTATAGCCTCTATAGCCTCTATAGCCTCTATAGCCTCTATAGCCTCTATAGCCTCTATAGCCTCTATAGTCTCTATAGCCTCTATAGCCTCTATAGCCTCTATAGCCTCTATAGCCTCTATAGCCTCTATAGCCTCTATAGCCTCTATAGCCTCTATAGCCTCTATAGCCTCTATAGCCTCTATAGCCTCTATAGCCTCTATAGCCTCTATAGACGTCTCTATAGCCTCTATAGCCTCTATAGCCTCTATAGCCTCTATAGCCTCTATAGCCTCTATAGCCTCTATAGCCTCTATAGCCTCTATAGCCTCTATAGCCTCTATAGCCTCTATAGCCTCTATAGACGTCTCTATAGCCTCTATAGCCTCTATAGACGTCTCTATAGCCTCTATAGCCTCTATAGACGCCTCTATAGCCTCTATAGCCTCTATAGCCTCTATAGCCTCTATAGCCTCTATAGCCTCTATAGCCTCTATAGCCTCTATAGCCTCTATAGCCTCTATAGCCTCTATAGTCTCTATAGCCTCTATAGCCTCTATAGCCTCTATAGCCTCTATAGCCTCTATAGACGTCTCTATAGCCTCTATAGCCTCTATAGCCTCTATAGCCTCTATAGCCTCTATAGACGTCTCTATAGCCTCTATAGCCTCTATAGCCTCTATAGCCTCTATAGCCTCTATAGCCTCTATAGCCTCTATAGCCTCTATAGCCTCTATAGCCTCTATAGCCTCTATAGCCTCTATAGCCTCTATAGCCTCTATAGCCTCTATAGCCTCTATAGTCTCTATAGCCTCTATAGCCTCTATAGCCTCTATAGCCTCTATAGCCTCTATAGCCTCTATAGCCTCTATAGCCTCTATAGCCTCTATAGCCTCTATAGCCTCTATAGCCTCTATAGACGTCTCTATAGCCTCTATAGCCTCTATAGCCTCTATAGCCTCTATAGCCTCTATAGCCTCTATAGCCTCTATAGCCTCTATAGTCTCTATAGCCTCTATAGCCTCTATAGCCTCTATAGCCTCTATAGCCTCTATAGCCTCTATAGCCTCTATAGCCTCTATAGCCTCTATAGCCTCTATAGACGTCTCTATAGCCTCTATAGCCTCTATAGCCTCTATAGCCTCTATAGCCTCTATAGCCTCTATAGCCTCTATAGCCTCTATAGCCTCTATAGCCTCTATAGACGCCTCTATAGCCTCTATAGCCTCTATAGCCTCTATAGCCTCTATAGCCTCTATAGCCTCTATAGCCTCTATAGCCTCTATAGCCTCTATAGCCTCTATAGCCTCTATAGCCTGTATAGCCTCTATAGCCTCTATAGCCTCTATAGCCTCTATAGCCTCTATAGCCTCTATAGCCTCTATAGCCTCTATAGCCTCTATAGCCTCTATAGCCTCTATAGCCTCTATAGCCTCTATAGCCTCTATAGCCTCTATAGCCTCTATAGACGTCTCTATAGCCTCTATAGCCTCTATAGCCTCTATAGCCTCTATAGCCTCTATAGCCTCTATAGCCTCTATAGCCTCTATAGCCTCTATAGCCTCTATAGCCTCTATAGCCTCTATAGCCTCTATAGCCTCTATAGCCTCTATAGCCTCTATAGACGCCTCTATAGCCTCTATAGCCTCTATAGCCTCTATAGACGTCTCTATAGCCTCTATAGCCTCTATAGCCTCTATAGCCTCTATAGCCTCTATAGCCTCTATAGCCTCTATAGCCTCTATAGCCTCTATAGACGCCTCTATAGCCTCTATAGCCTCTATAGCCTCTATAGCCTCTATAGCCTATATAGCCTCTATAGCCTCTATAGCCTCTATAGCCTCTATAGCCTCTATAGCCTCTATAGCCTCTATAGCCTCTATAGCCTCTATAGCCTCTATAGCCTCTATAGCCTCTATAGCCTCTATAGCCTCTATAGCCTCTATAGCCTCTATAGCCTCTATAGCCTCTATAGCCTCTATAGCCTCTATAGCCTCTATAGCCTCTATAGCCTCTATAGCCTCTATAGCCTCTATAGTCTCTATAGCCTCTATAGCCTCTATAGCCTCTATAGCCTCTATAGTCTCTATAGCCTCTATAGCCTCTATAGCCTCTATAGCCTCTATAGCCTCTATAGCCTCTATAGCCTCTATAGCCTCTATAGCCTCTATAGCCTCTATAGCCTCTATAGCCTCTATAGCCTCTATAGCCTCTATAGCCTCTATAGCCTCTATAGCCTCTATAGCCTCTATAGCCTCTATAGCCTCTATAGACGTCTCTATAGCCTCTATAGCCTCTATAGCCTCTATAGCCTCTATAGCCTCTATAGCCTCTATAGCCTCTATAGCCTCTATAGCCTCTATAGACGCCTCTATAGCCTCTATAGCCTCTATAGCCTCTATAGCCTCTATAGCCTCTATAGACGCCTCTATAGCCTCTATAGCCTCTATAGCCTCTATAGCCTCTATAGCCTCTATAGCCTCTATAGCCTCTATAGCCTCTATAGCCTCTATAGCCTCTATAGCCTCTATAGCCTCTATAGCCTCTATAGCCTCTATAGCCTCTATAGCCTCTATAGCCTCTATAGCCTCTATAGCCTCTATAGCCTCTATAGCCTCTATAGCCTCTATAGCCTCTATAGCCTCTATAGCCTCTATAGCCTATATAGCCTCTATAGCCTCTATAGCCTCTATAGCCTCTATAGCCTCTATAGCCTCTATAGCCTCTATAGACGTCTCTATAGCCTCTATAGCCTCTATAGACGCCTCTATAGCCTCTATAGCCTCTATAGCCTCTATAGCCTCTATAGCCTCTATAGCCTCTATAGCCTCTATAGCCTCTATAGCCTCTATAGCCTCTATAGCCTCTATAGCCTCTATAGCCTCTATAGCCTCTATAGCCTCTATAGCCTCTATAGCCTCTATAGCCTCTATAGCCTCTATAGCCTCTATAGCCTCTATAGCCTCTATAGCCTCTATAGCCTCTATAGCCTCTATAGCCTCTATAGCCTCTATAGCCTCTATAGCCTCTATAGCCTCTATAGCCTCTATAGCCTCTATAGCCTCTATAGCCTCTATAGCCTCTATAGCCTCTATAGCCTCTATAGCCTCTATAGCCTCTATAGACGCCTCTATAGCCTCTATAGCCTCTATAGCCTCTATAGCCTCTATAGCCTCTATAGCCTCTATAGCCTCTATAGCCTCTATAGCCTCTATAGCCTCTATAGCCTCTATAGACGCCTCTATAGCCTCTATAGCCTCTATAGCCTCTATAGCCTCTATAGCCTCTATAGTCTCTATAGCCTCTATAGCCTCTATAGCCTCTATAGCCTCTATAGCCTCTATAGCCTCTATAGCCTCTATAGCCTCTATAGCCTCTATAGCCTCTATATCCTCTATAGCCTCTATAGCCTCTATAGCCTCTATAGCCTCTATAGCCTCTATAGCCTCTATAGCCTCTATAGCCTCTATAGCCTCTATAGCCTCTATATCCTCTATAGCCTCTATAGACGTCTCTATAGCCTCTATAGCCTCTATAGCCTCTATAGCCTCTATAGCCTCTATAGCCTCTATAGACGCCTCTATAGCCTCTATAGCCTCTATAGCCTCTATAGCCTCTATAGCCTCTATAGCCTCTATAGCCTATATAGCCTCTATAGCCTCTATAGCCTCTATAGCCTATATAGCCTCTATAGCCTCTATAGCCTCTATAGCCTCTATAGACGCCTCTATAGCCTCTATAGCCTCTATAGCCTCTATAGCCTCTATAGCCTCTATAGCCTCTATAGCCTCTATAGCCTCTATAGCCTCTATAGCCTCTATAGCCTCTATAGCCTCTATAGCCTCTATAGCCTCTATAGCCTCTATAGCCTCTATAGCCTCTATAGCCTCTATAGCCTCTATAGCCTCTATAGCCTCTATAGCCTCTATAGCCTCTATAGCCTCTATAGCCTCTATAGCCTCTATAGCCTCTATAGCCTCTATAGCCTCTATAGCCTCTATAGCCTCTATAGCCTCTATAGCCTCTATAGCCTCTATAGACGCCTCTATAGCCTCTATAGCCTCTATAGCCTCTATAGCCTCTATAGCCTCTATAGCCTCTATAGCCTCTATAGCCTCTATAGCCTCTATAGACGCCTCTATAGCCTCTATAGCCTCTATAGCCTCTATAGCCTCTATAGCCTCTATAGCCTCTATAGCCTCTATAGCCTCTATAGACGCCTCTATAGCCTCTATAGCCTCTATAGCCTCTATAGCCTCTATAGCCTCTATAGCCTCTATAGCCTCTATAGCCTCTATAGCCTCTATAGCCTCTATAGCCTCTATAGCCTCTATAGACGCCTCTATAGCCTCTATAGCCTCTATAGCCTCTATAGCCTCTATAGCCTCTATAGCCTCTATAGCCTCTATAGACGCCTCTATAGCCTCTATAGCCTCTATAGCCTCTATAGCCTCTATAGCCTCTATAGCCTCTATAGCCTCTATAGCCTCTATAGCCTCTATAGCCTCTATAGCCTCTATAGCCTCTATAGCCTCTATAGCCTCTATAGCCTCTATAGCCTCTATAGCCTCTATAGCCTCTATAGCCTCTATAGCCTCTATAGCCTCTATAGCCTCTATAGCCTCTATAGCCTCTATAGCCTCTATAGACGTCTCTATAGCCTCTATAGCCTCTATAGTCTCTATAGCCTCTATAGCCTCTATAGCCTCTATAGCCTCTATAGCCTCTATAGCCTCTATAGACGTCTATATAGCCTCTATAGCCTCTATAGCCTCTATAGCCTCTATAGCCTCTATAGCCTCTATAGCCTCTATAGCCTCTATAGCCTCTATAGCCTCTATAGCCTCTATAGCCTCTATAGCCTCTATAGCCTCTATAGACGTCTCTATAGCCTCTATAGCCTCTATAGCCTCTATAGCCTCTATAGCCTCTATAGCCTCTATAGCCTCTATAGCCTCTATAGCCTCTATAGCCTCTATAGCCTCTATAGCCTCTATAGACGTCTCTATAGCCTCTATAGCCTCTATAGCCTCTATAGTCTCTATAGCCTCTATAGCCTCTATAGCCTCTATAGCCTCTATAGCCTCTATAGCCTCTATAGACGTCTCTATAGCCTCTATAGCCTCTATAGCCTCTATAGACGTCTCTATAGCCTCTATAGCCTCTATAGACGTCTCTATAGCCTCTATAGCCTCTATAGCCTCTATAGACGTCTCTATAGCCTCTATAGCCTCTATATACGTCTCTATAGCCTCTATAGCCTCTATAGCCTCTATAGCCTCTATAGCCTCTATAGCCTCTATAGCCTCTATAGCCTCTATAGCCTCTATAGCCTCTATAGCCTCTATAGACGTCTCTATAGCCTCTATAGCCTCTATAGCCTCTATAGCCTCTATAGCCTCTATAGCCTCTATAGACGCCTCTATAGCCTCTATAGCCTCTATAGCCTCTATAGCCTCTATAGCCTCTATAGCCTCTATAGCCTCTATAGCCTCTATAGCCTCTATAGCCTCTATAGCCTCTATAGCCTCTATAGCCTCTATAGCCTCTATAGCCTCTATAGCCTCTATAGACGTCTCTATAGCCTCTATAGCCTCTATAGCCTCTATAGCCTCTATAGCCTCTATAGCCTCTATAGACGCCTCTATAGCCTCTATAGCCTCTATAGCCTCTATAGCCTCTATAGCCTCTATAGCCTCTATAGCCTCTATAGCCTCTATAGCCTCTATAGCCTCTATAGCCTCTATAGCCTCTATAGCCTCTATAGCCTCTATAGCCTCTATAGACGTCTCTATAGCCTCTATAGCCTCTATAGCCTCTATAGCCTCTATAGCCTATATAGCCTCTATAGCCTCTATAGCCTCTATAGCCTCTATAGCCTCTATAGCCTCTATAGCCTCTATAGCCTCTATAGCCTCTATAGCCTCTATAGCCTCTATAGCCTCTATAGCCTCTATAGCCTCTATAGCCTCTATAGCCTCTATAGCCTCTATAGCCTCTATAGTCTCTATAGCCTCTATAGCCTCTATAGCCTCTATAGCCTCTATAGCCTCTATAGCCTCTATAGCCTCTATAGCCTCTATAGCCTCTATAGCCTCTATAGCCTCTATAGCCTCTATAGCCTCTATAGCCTCTATAGCCTCTATAGACGTCTCTATAGCCTCTATAGCCTCTATAGCCTCTATAGCCTCTATAGCCTCTATAGCCTCTATAGCCTCTATAGCCTATATAGCCTCTATAGCCTCTATAGCCTCTATAGCCTCTATAGCCTCTATAGACGTCTCTATAGCCTCTATAGCCTCTATAGACGTCTCTATAGCCTCTATAGCCTCTATAGACGCCTCTATAGCCTCTATAGCCTCTATAGCCTCTATAGCCTCTATAGCCTCTATAGCCTCTATAGCCTCTATAGCCTCTATAGCCTCTATAGCCTCTATAGCCTCTATAGTCTCTATAGCCTCTATAGCCTCTATAGCCTCTATAGCCTCTATAGCCTCTATAGACGTCTCTATAGCCTCTATAGCCTCTATAGCCTCTATAGCCTCTATAGCCTCTATAGACGTCTCTATAGCCTCTATAGCCTCTATAGCCTCTATAGCCTCTATAGCCTCTATAGCCTCTATAGCCTCTATAGCCTCTATAGCCTCTATAGCCTCTATAGCCTCTATAGCCTCTATAGCCTCTATAGCCTCTATAGCCTCTATAGCCTCTATAGCCTCTATAGTCTCTATAGCCTCTATAGCCTCTATAGCCTCTATAGCCTCTATAGCCTCTATAGCCTCTATAGCCTCTATAGCCTCTATAGCCTCTATAGCCTCTATAGCCTCTATAGCCTCTATAGACGTCTCTATAGCCTCTATAGCCTCTATAGCCTCTATAGCCTCTATAGCCTCTATAGCCTCTATAGCCTCTATAGCCTCTATAGTCTCTATAGCCTCTATAGCCTCTATAGCCTCTATAGCCTCTATAGCCTCTATAGCCTCTATAGCCTCTATAGCCTCTATAGCCTCTATAGCCTCTATAGACGTCTCTATAGCCTCTATAGCCTCTATAGCCTCTATAGCCTCTATAGCCTCTATAGCCTCTATAGCCTCTATAGCCTCTATAGACGCCTCTATAGCCTCTATAGCCTCTATAGCCTCTATAGCCTCTATAGCCTCTATAGCCTCTATAGCCTCTATAGCCTCTATAGCCTCTATAGCCTCTATAGCCTCTATAGCCTCTATAGCCTCTATAGCCTGTATAGCCTCTATAGCCTCTATAGCCTCTATAGCCTCTATAGCCTCTATAGCCTCTATAGCCTCTATAGCCTCTATAGCCTCTATAGCCTCTATAGCCTCTATAGCCTCTATAGCCTCTATAGCCTCTATAGCCTCTATAGCCTCTATAGACGTCTCTATAGCCTCTATAGCCTCTATAGCCTCTATAGCCTCTATAGCCTCTATAGCCTCTATAGCCTCTATAGCCTCTATAGCCTCTATAGCCTCTATAGCCTCTATAGCCTCTATAGCCTCTATAGCCTCTATAGCCTCTATAGCCTCTATAGACGCCTCTATAGCCTCTATAGCCTCTATAGCCTCTATAGACGTCTCTATAGCCTCTATAGCCTCTATAGCCTCTATAGCCTCTATAGCCTCTATAGCCTCTATAGCCTCTATAGCCTCTATAGCCTCTATAGACGCCTCTATAGCCTCTATAGCCTCTATAGCCTCTATAGCCTCTATAGCCTATATAGCCTCTATAGCCTCTATAGCCTCTATAGCCTCTATAGCCTCTATAGCCTCTATAGCCTCTATAGCCTCTATAGCCTCTATAGCCTCTATAGCCTCTATAGCCTCTATAGCCTCTATAGCCTCTATAGCCTCTATAGCCTCTATAGCCTCTATAGCCTCTATAGCCTCTATAGCCTCTATAGCCTCTATAGCCTCTATAGCCTCTATAGCCTCTATAGCCTCTATAGTCTCTATAGCCTCTATAGCCTCTATAGCCTCTATAGCCTCTATAGTCTCTATAGCCTCTATAGCCTCTATAGCCTCTATAGCCTCTATAGCCTCTATAGCCTCTATAGCCTCTATAGCCTCTATAGCCTCTATAGCCTCTATAGCCTCTATAGCCTCTATAGCCTCTATAGCCTCTATAGCCTCTATAGCCTCTATAGCCTCTATAGCCTCTATAGACGTCTCTATAGACGTCTCTATAGCCTCTATAGCCTCTATAGCCTCTATAGCCTCTATAGCCTCTATAGCCTCTATAGCCTCTATAGCCTCTATAGACGCCTCTATAGCCTCTATAGCCTCTATAGCCTCTATAGCCTCTATAGCCTCTATAGACGCCTCTATAGCCTCTATAGCCTCTATAGCCTCTATAGCCTCTATAGCCTCTATAGCCTCTATAGCCTCTATAGCCTCTATAGCCTCTATAGCCTCTATAGCCTCTATAGCCTCTATAGCCTCTATAGCCTCTATAGCCTCTATAGCCTCTATAGCCTCTATAGCCTCTATAGCCTCTATAGCCTCTATAGCCTCTATAGCCTCTATAGCCTCTATAGCCTCTATAGCCTCTATAGCCTCTATAGCCTATATAGCCTCTATAGCCTCTATAGCCTCTATAGCCTCTATAGCCTCTATAGCCTCTATAGCCTCTATAGACGTCTCTATAGCCTCTATAGCCTCTATAGACGCCTCTATAGCCTCTATAGCCTCTATAGCCTCTATAGCCTCTATAGCCTCTATAGCCTCTATAGCCTCTATAGCCTCTATAGCCTCTATAGCCTCTATAGCCTCTATAGCCTCTATAGCCTCTATAGCCTCTATAGCCTCTATAGCCTCTATAGCCTCTATAGCCTCTATAGCCTCTATAGCCTCTATAGCCTCTATAGCCTCTATAGCCTCTATAGCCTCTATAGCCTCTATAGCCTCTATAGCCTCTATAGCCTCTATAGCCTCTATAGCCTCTATAGCCTCTATAGCCTCTATAGCCTCTATAGCCTCTATAGCCTCTATAGCCTCTATATCCTCTATAGCCTCTATAGACGTCTCTATAGCCTCTATAGCCTCTATAGCCTCTATAGCCTCTATAGCCTCTATAGCCTCTATAGACGCCTCTATAGCCTCTATAGCCTCTATAGCCTCTATAGCCTCTATAGCCTCTATAGCCTCTATAGCCTATATAGCCTCTATAGCCTCTATAGCCTCTATAGCCTCTATAGCCTCTATAGCCTCTATAGCCTCTATAGCCTCTATAGCCTCTATAGCCTCTATAGCCTCTATAGCCTCTATAGCCTCTATAGCCTCTATAGCCTCTATAGCCTCTATAGCCTCTATAGCCACTATAGCCTCTATAGCCTCTATAGCCTCTATAGCCTCTATAGCCTCTATAGCCTCTATAGCCTCTATAGCCTCTATAGCCTCTATAGACGCCTCTATAGCCTCTATAGCCTCTATAGCCTCTATAGCCTCTATAGCCTCTATAGCCTCTATAGCCTATATAGCCTCTATAGCCTCTATAGCCTCTATAGCCTCTATAGCCTCTATAGCCTCTATAGCCTCTATAGTCTCTATAGCCTCTATAGCCTCTATAGCCTCTATAGCCTCTATAGCCTCTATAGCCTCTATAGCCTCTATAGCCTCTATAGCCTCTATAGCCTCTATATCCTCTATAGCCTCTATAGCCTCTATAGCCTCTATAGCCTCTATAGCCTCTATAGCCTCTATAGCCTCTATAGCCTCTATAGCCTCTATAGCCTCTATATCCTCTATAGCCTCTATAGACGTCTCTATAGCCTCTATAGCCTCTATAGCCTCTATAGCCTCTATAGCCTCTATAGCCTCTATAGACGCCTCTATAGCCTCTATAGCCTCTATAGCCTCTATAGCCTCTATAGCCTCTATAGCCTCTATAGCCTATATAGCCTCTATAGCCTCTATAGCCTCTATAGCCTCTATAGCCTCTATAGCCTCTATAGCCTCTATAGCCTCTATAGCCTCTATAGCCTCTATAGCCTCTATAGCCTCTATAGCCTCTATAGCCTCTATAGCCTCTATAGCCTCTATAGCCTCTATAGCCTCTATAGCCTCTATAGCCTCTATAGCCTCTATAGCCTCTATAGCCTCTATAGCCTCTATAGCCTATATAGCCTCTATAGCCTCTATAGCCTCTATAGCCTCTATAGCCTCTATAGCCTCTATAGCCTCTATAGCCTCTATAGCCTCTATAGCCTCTATAGCCTCTATATCCTCTATAGCCTCTATAGACGTCTCTATAGCCTCTATAGCCTCTATAGCCTCTATAGCCTCTATAGCCTCTATAGCCTCTATAGACGCCTCTATAGCCTCTATAGCCTCTATAGCCTCTATAGCCTCTATAGCCTCTATAGCCTCTATAGCCTATATAGCCTCTATAGCCTCTATAGCCTCTATAGCCTCTATAGCCTCTATAGCCTCTATAGCCTCTATAGCCTCTATAGCCTCTATAGCCTCTATAGCCTCTATAGCCTCTATAGCCTCTATAGCCTCTATAGCCTCTATAGCCTCTATAGCCTCTATAGCCACTATAGCCTCTATAGCCTCTATAGCCTCTATAGCCTCTATAGCCTCTATAGCCTCTATAGCCTCTATAGCCTCTATAGCCTCTATAGCCTCTATAGCCTCTATAGCCTCTATAGCCTCTATAGCCTCTATAGCCACTATAGCCTCTATAGCCTCTATAGCCTCTATAGCCTCTATAGCCTCTATAGCCTCTATAGCCTCTATAGCCTCTATAGCCTCTATAGACGCCTCTATAGCCTCTATAGCCTCTATAGCCTCTATAGCCTCTATAGCCTCTATAGCCTCTATAGCCTATATAGCCTCTATAGCCTCTATAGCCTCTATAGCCTCTATAGCCTCTATAGCCTCTATAGCCTCTATAGTCTCTATAGCCTCTATAGCCTCTATAGCCTCTATAGCCTCTATAGCCTCTATAGCCTCTATAGCCTCTATAGCCTCTATAGCCTCTATAGCCTCTATATCCTCTATAGCCTCTATAGCCTCTATAGCCTCTATAGCCTCTATAGCCTCTATAGCCTCTATAGCCTCTATAGCCTCTATAGCCTCTATAGCCTCTATATCCTCTATAGCCTCTATAGACGTCTCTATAGCCTCTATAGCCTCTATAGCCTCTATAGCCTCTATAGCCTCTATAGCCTCTATAGACGCCTCTATAGCCTCTATAGCCTCTATAGCCTCTATAGCCTCTATAGCCTCTATAGCCTCTATAGCCTATATAGCCTCTATAGCCTCTATAGCCTCTATAGCCTATATAGCCTCTATAGCCTCTATAGCCTCTATAGCCTCTATAGACGCCTCTATAGCCTCTATAGCCTCTATAGCCTCTATAGCCTCTATAGCCTCTATAGCCTCTATAGCCTCTATAGCCTCTATAGCCTCTATAGCCTCTATAGCCTCTATAGCCTCTATAGCCTCTATAGCCTCTATAGCCTCTATAGACGCCTCTATAGCCTCTATAGCCTCTATAGCCTCTATAGCCTCTATAGCCTCTATAGCCTCTATAGCCTCTATAGCCTCTATAGCCTCTATAGCCTCTATAGCCTCTATAGCCTCTATAGCCTCTATAGCCTCTATAGCCTCTATAGCCTCTATAGCCTCTATAGCCTCTATAGCCTCTATAGCCTCTATAGACGCCTCTATAGCCTCTATAGCCTCTATAGCCTCTATAGCCTCTATAGCCTCTATAGCCTCTATAGCCTCTATAGCCTCTATAGCCTCTATAGCCTCTATAGCCTCTATAGCCTCTATAGACGCCTCTATAGCCTCTATAGCCTCTATAGCCTCTATAGCCTCTATAGCCTCTATAGCCTCTATAGCCTCTATAGACGCCTCTATAGCCTCTATAGCCTCTATAGCCTCTATAGCCTCTATAGCCTCTATAGCCTCTATAGCCTCTATAGCCTCTATAGCCTCTATAGCCTCTATAGCCTCTATAGCCTCTATAGCCTCTATAGCCTCTATAGCCTCTATAGCCTCTATAGCCTCTATAGCCTCTATAGCCTCTATAGCCTCTATAGCCTCTATAGCCTCTATAGCCTCTATAGCCTCTATAGACGTCTCTATAGCCTCTATAGCCTCTATAGTCTCTATAGCCTCTATAGCCTCTATAGCCTCTATAGCCTCTATAGCCTCTATAGCCTCTATAGACGTCTATATAGCCTCTATAGCCTCTATAGCCTCTATAGCCTCTATAGCCTCTATAGCCTCTATAGCCTCTATAGCCTCTATAGCCTCTATAGCCTCTATAGCCTCTATAGCCTCTATAGACGTCTCTATAGCCTCTATAGCCTCTATAGCCTCTATAGCCTCTATAGCCTCTATAGCCTCTATAGCCTCTATAGCCTCTATAGCCTCTATAGCCTCTATAGCCTCTATAGCCTCTATAGACGTCTCTATAGCCTATATAGCCTCTATAGCCTCTATAGTCTCTATAGCCTCTATAGCCTCTATAGCCTCTATAGCCTCTATAGCCTCTATAGCCTCTATAGACGTCTCTATAGCCTCTATAGCCTCTATAGCCTCTATAGACGTCTCTATAGCCTCTATAGCCTCTATAGACGTCTCTATAGCCTCTATAGCCTCTATAGCCTCTATAGACGTCTCTATAGCCTCTATAGCCTCTATAGACGTCTCTATAGCCTCTATAGCCTCTATAGCCTCTATAGCCTCTATAGCCTCTATAGCCTCTATAGCCTCTATAGCCTCTATAGCCTCTATAGCCTCTATAGCCTCTATAGACGTCTCTATAGCCTCTATAGCTTCTATAGCCTCTATAGCCTCTATAGCCTCTATAGCCTCTATAGACGCCTCTATAGCCTCTATAGCCTCTATAGCCTCTATAGCCTCTATAGCCTCTATAGCCTCTATAGCCTCTATAGCCTCTATAGCCTCTATAGCCTCTATAGCCTCTATAGCCTCTATAGCCTCTATAGCCTCTATAGCCTCTATAGCCTCTATAGACGTCTCTATAGCCTCTATAGCCTCTATAGCCTCTATAGCCTCTATAGCCTCTATAGCCTCTATAGACGCCTCTATAGCCTCTATAGCCTCTATAGCCTCTATAGCCTCTATAGCCTCTATAGCCTCTATAGCCTCTATAGCCTCTATAGCCTCTATAGCCTCTATAGCCTCTATAGCCTCTATAGCCTCTATAGCCTCTATAGCCTCTATAGACGCCTCTATAGCCTCTATAGCCTCTATAGCCTCTATAGCCTCTATAGCCTCTATAGACGTCTCTATAGCCTCTATAGCCTCTATAGCCTCTATAGCCTCTATAGCCTATATAGCCTCTATAGCCTCTATAGCCTCTATAGCCTCTATAGCCTCTATAGCCTCTATAGCCTCTATAGCCTCTATAGACGTCTCTATAGCCTCTATAGCCTCTATAGCCTCTATAGCCTCTATAGCCTATATAGCCTCTATAGCCTCTATAGCCTCTATAGCCTCTATAGCCTCTATAGCCTCTATAGCCTCTATAGCCTCTATAGCCTCTATAGCCTCTATAGACGTCTCTATAGCCTCTATAGCCTCTATAGCCTCTATAGCCTCTATAGCCTCTATAGCCTCTATAGCCTCTATAGCCTCTATAGCCTCTATAGTCTCTATAGCCTCTATAGCCTCTATAGCCTCTATAGCCTCTATAGCCTCTATAGCCTCTATAGCCTCTATAGCCTCTATAGCCTCTATAGCCTCTATAGCCTCTATAGCCTCTATAGCCTCTATAGCCTCTATAGCCTCTATAGCCTCTATAGCCTCTATAGCCTCTATAGCCTCTATAGCCTCTATAGCCTCTATAGCCTCTATAGCCTCTATAGCCTCTATAGCCTCTATAGCCTCTATAGCCTCTATAGCCTCTATAGCCTCTATAGCCTCTATAGCCTCTATAGCCTCTATAGCCTCTATAGCCTCTATAGACGCCTCTATAGCCTCTATAGCCTCTATAGCCTCTATAGCCTCTATAGCCTCTATAGCCTCTATAGCCTCTATAGCCTCTATAGCCCCTATAGCCTCTATAGCCTCTATAGCCTCTATAGCCTCTATAGCCTCTATAGCCTCTATAGCCTCTATAGCCTCTATAGCCCCTATAGCCTCTATAGCCTCTATAGCCTCTATAGCCTCTATAGCCTCTATAGCCTATATAGCCTCTATAGCCTCTATAGCCTCTATAGCCTCTATAGCCTCTATAGCCTCTATAGCCTCTATAGCCTCTATAGCCTCTATAGCCTCTATAGCCTCTATAGCCTCTATAGCCTCTATAGCCTCTATAGACGCCTCTATAGCCTCTATAGCCTCTATAGCCTCTATAGCCTCTATAGCCTCTATAGCCTCTATAGCCTCTATAGCCTCTATAGCCTCTATAGCCCCTATAGCCTCTATAGCCTCTATAGCCTCTATAGCCTCTATAGCCTCTATAGCCTCTATAGCCTCTATAGCCTCTATAGCCTCTATAGCCTCTATAGCCTCTATAGCCTATATAGCCTCTATAGCCTCTATAGCCTCTATAGCCTCTATAGCCTCTATAGCCTCTATAGCCTCTATAGCCTCTATAGCCTCTATAGTCTCTATAGCCTCTATAGCCTCTATAGCCTCTATAGCCTCTATAGCCTCTATAGCCTCTATAGCCTCTATAGCCTCTATAGCCTCTATAGCCTCTATAGCCTCTATAGCCTCTATAGCCTCTATAGCATCTATAGCCTCTATAGCCTCTATAGCCTCTATAGCCTCTATAGCCTCTATAGCCTCTATAGACGTCTCTATAGCCTCTATAGCCTATATAGCCTCTATAGCCTCTATAGCCTCTATAGTCTCTATAGCCTCTATAGCCTCTATAGACGCCTCTATAGCCTCTATAGCCTCTATAGCCTCTATAGCCTCTATAGCCTCTATAGCCTCTATAGCCTCTATAGCCTCTATAGCCTCTATAGCCTCTATAGCCTCTATAGCCTCTATAGCCTCTATAGCCTCTATAGCCTCTATAGCCTCTATAGCCTCTATAGCCTCTATAGCCTCTATAGCCTCTATAGACGTCTCTATAGCCTCTATAGCCTCTATAGCCTCTATAGCCTCTATAGCCTCTATAGCCTCTATAGCCTCTATAGCCTCTATAGACGTCTCTATAGCCTCTATAGCCTCTATAGCCTCTATAGCCTCTATAGCCTCTATAGCCTCTATAGCCTCTATAGCCTCTATAGCCTCTATAGCCTCTATAGACGCCTCTATAGCCTCTATAGCCTCTATAGCCTCTATAGCCTCTATAGCCTCTATAGCCTCTATAGCCTCTATAGACGTCTCTATAGCCTCTATAGCCTCTATAGCCTCTATAGCCTCTATAGCCTCTATAGCCTATATAGCCTCTATAGCCTCTATAGCCTCTATAGCCTCTATAGCCTCTATAGCCTCTATAGCCTCTATAGCCTCTATAGCCTCTATAGCCTCTATAGACGTCTCTATAGCCTCTATAGCCTCTATAGCCTCTATAGCCTCTATAGCCTCTATAGCCTCTATAGCCTCTATAGCCTCTATAGCCTCTATAGTCTCTATAGCCTCTATAGCCTCTATAGACGCCTCTATAGCCTCTATAGCCTCTATAGCCTCTATAGCCTCTATAGCCTCTATAGCCTCTATAGCCTCTATAGCCTCTATAGCCTCTATAGCCTCTATAGCCTCTATAGCCTCTATAGCCTCTATAGCCTCTATAGCCTCTATAGCCTCTATAGCCTCTATAGCCTCTATAGCCTCTATAGCCTCTATAGCCTCTATAGCCTCTATAGCCTCTATAGCCTCTATAGCCTCTATAGCCTCTATAGCCTCTATAGCCTCTATAGCCTCTATAGCCGCCTCTATAGCCTCTATAGCCTCTATAGCCTCTATAGCCTCTATAGACGTCTCTATAGCCTCTATAGCCTCTATAGCCTATATAGCCTCTATAGCCTCTATAGCCTCTATAGCCTCTATAGCCTCTATAGACGTCTCTATAGCCTCTATAGCCTCTATAGCCTCTATAGCCTCTATAGCCTCTATAGCCTCTATAGCCTCTATAGCCTCTATAGACGCCTCTATAGCCTCTATAGCCTCTATAGCCTCTATAGCCTCTATAGCCTCTATAGCCTCTATAGCCTCTATAGCCTCTATAGCCTCTATAGCCTCTATAGCCTCTATAGCCTCTATAGCCTCTATAGCCTCTATAGCCTCTATAGCCTCTATAGCCTCTATAGCCTCTATAGCCTCTATAGCCTCTATAGCCTCTATAGCCTCTATAGCCTCTATAGCCTCTATAGACGTCTCTATAGCCTCTATAGCCTCTATAGCCTCTATAGCCTCTATAGCCTCTATAGCCTCTATAGCCTCTATAGCCTCTATAGCCTCTATAGCCTCTATAGCCTCTATAGCCTCTATAGCCTCTATAGCCTCTATAGCCTCTATAGCCTCTATAGCCTCTATAGCCTCTATAGCCTCTATAGCCTCTATAGCCTCTATAGCCTCTATAGCCTCTATAGCCTCTATAGCCTCTATAGCCTCTATAGCCTCTATAGCCTCTATAGCCTCTATAGCCTTTATAGCCTCTATAGCCTCTATAGCCTCTATAGCCTCTATAGCCTCTATAGCCTCTATAGCCTCTATAGCCTCTAGAGACGTCTCTATAGCCTCTATAGCCTCTATAGCCTCTATAGCCTCTATAGACGCCTCTATAGCCTCTATAGCCTCTATAGCCTCTATAGCCTCTATAGCCTCTATAGCCTCTATAGACGCCTCTATAGCCTCTATAGCCTCTATAGCCTCTATAGACGTCTCTATAGCCTCTATAGCCTCTATAGCCTCTATAGCCTCTATAGACGTCTCTATAGCCTCTATAGCCTCTATAGCCTCTATAGCCTCTATAGCCTCTATAGCCTCTATAGCCTCTATAGCCTCTATAGCCTCTATAGCCTATATAGCCTCTATAGCCTCTATAGCCTCTATAGCCTCTATAGCCTCTATAGCCTCTATAGACGTCTCTATAGCCTCTATAGCCTCTATAGCCTCTATAGCCTCTATAGACGTCTCTATAGCCTCTATAGCCTCTATAGCCTCTATAGCCTCTATAGCCTCTATAGCCTCTATAGCCTCTATAGCCTCTATAGCCTCTATAGTCTCTATAGCCTCTATAGCCTCTATAGACGCCTCTATAGCCTCTATAGCCTCTATAGCCTCTATAGCCTCTATAGCCTCTATAGCCTCTATAGCCTCTATAGCCTCTATAGCCTCTATAGCCTCTATAGCCTCTATAGCCTCTATAGCCTCTATAGCCTCTATAGCCTCTATAGCCTCTATAGCCTCTATAGCCTCTATAGACGTCTCTATAGCCTCTATAGCCTCTATAGCCTCTATAGCCTCTATAGCCTCTATAGCCTCTATAGCCTCTATAGACGTCTCTATAGCCTCTATAGCCTCTATAGCCTCTATAGCCTCTATAGCCTCTATAGCCTCTATAGCCTCTATAGACGCCTCTATAGCCTCTATAGCCTCTATAGCCTCTATAGCCTCTATAGCCTCTATAGCCTCTATAGCCTCTATAGCCTCTATAGACGTCTCTATAGCCTCTATAGCCTCTATAGCCTCTATAGCCTCTATAGCCTCTATAGCCTCTATAGCCTCTATAGCCTCTATAGCCTCTATAGCCTCTATAGCCTCTATAGCCTCTATAGCCTCTATAGCCTCTATAGCCTCTATAGCCTCTATAGCCTCTATAGCCTCTATAGCCTCTATAGCCTCTATAGCCTCTATAGCCTATATAGCCTCTATAGCCTCTATAGCCTCTATAGCCTCTATAGCCTCTATAGCCTCTATAGCCTCTATAGCCTCTATAGCCTCTATAGCCTCTATAGCCTCTATAGCCTCTATAGCCTCTATAGCCTCTATAGCCTCTATAGCCTCTAGAGACGTCTCTATAGCCTCTATAGCCTCTATAGCCTCTATAGCCTCTATAGACGCCTCTATAGCCTCTATAGCCTCTATAGCCTCTATAGCCTCTATAGCCTCTATAGACGTCTCTATAGCCTCTATAGCCTCTATAGCCTCTATAGCCTCTATAGACGTCTCTATAGCCTATATAGCCTCTATAGCCTCTATAGCCTCTATAGCCTCTATAGCCTCTATAGCCTCTATAGCCTCTATAGCCTCTATAGCCTCTATAGCCTCTATAGCCTCTATAGCCTCTATAGCCTCTATAGCCTCTATAGCCTCTATAGCCTCTATAGCCTCTATAGCCTCTATAGCCTCTATAGCCTCTATAGCCTCTATAGCCTCTATAGCCTCTATAGCCTCTATAGCCTCTATAGCCTCTATAGCCTCTATAGCCTCTATAGCCTCTATAGCCTCTATAGCCTCTATAGCCTCTATAGCCTCTATAGACGTCTCTATAGCCTCTATAGCCTCTATAGCCTCTATAGCCTCTATAGCCTCTATAGCCTCTATAGCCTATATAGCCTCTATAGCCTATATAGCCTCTATAGCCTCTATAGCCTCTATAGCCTCTATAGCCTCTATAGCCTCTATAGCCTCTATAGCCTCTATAGCCTCTATAGCCTCTATAGCCTCTATAGCCTCTATAGCCTCTATAGCCTCTATAGCCTCTATAGCCTCTATAGCCTCTATAGCCTATATAGCCTCTATAGCCTCTATAGCCTCTATAGCCTCTATAGCCTCTATAGCCTCTATAGCCTCTATAGCCTCTATAGCCTCTATAGCCTCTATAGCCTCTATAGCCTATATAGACGCCTCTATAGCCTCTATAGCCTCTATAGCCTCTATAGCCTCTATAGCCTCTATAGCCTCTATAGCCTCTAGGGCCTCTATAGCCTCTATAGCCTCTATAGCCTCTATAGCCTCTATAGCCTCTATAGCCTCTATCGCCTCTATAGCCTCTATAGCCTCTATAGCCTCTATAGCCTCTATAGCATCTATAGCCTCTATAGACGTCTCTATAGCCTCTATAGCCTCTATAGCCTCTATAGCCTCTATAGCCTCTATAGCCTCTATAGCCTCTATAGCCTCTATAGCCTCTATAGCCTCTATAGCCTCTATAGCCTCTATAGCCTCTATAGCCTCTATAGCCTCTATAGCCTCTATAGCCTCTATAGCCTCTATAGCCTCTATAGCCTCTATAGCCTCTATAGCCTCTATAGCCTCTATAGCCTCTATATCCTCTATAGCCTCTATAGCCTCTATAGACGTCTCTATAGCCTCTATAGCCTCTATAGCCTCTATAGCCTCTATAGCCTCTATAGCCTCTATAGCCTCTATAGCCTCTATAGCCTCTATAGCCTCTATAGCCTCTATAGCCTCTATAGCCTCTATAGACGTCTCTATAGCCTCTATAGCCTCTATAGCCTCTATAGCCTCTATAGCCTCTATAGCCTCTATAGCCTCTATAGCCTCTATAGCCTCTATAGCCTCTATAGCCTCTATAGCCTCTATAGCCTCTATAGCCTCTATAGCCTCTATAGCCTCTATAGCCTCTATAGCCTCTATAGCCTCTATAGCCTCTATAGCCTCTATAGCCTCTATAGACGCCTCTATAGCCTCTATAGCCTCTATAGCCTCTATAGCCTCTATAGCCTCTATAGCCTCTATAGCCTCTATAGCCTCTATAGACGCCTCTATAGCCTCTATAGCCTCTATAGCCTCTATAGCCTCTATAGCCTCTATAGCCTCTATAGCCTCTATAGCCTCTATAGACGCCTCTATAGCCTCTATAGCCTCTATAGCCTCTATAGCCTCTATAGCCTCTATAGCCTCTATAGCCTCTATAGCCTCTATAGCCTCTATAGCCTCTATAGACGCCTCTATAGCCTCTATAGCCTCTATAGCCTCTATAGCCTCTATAGCCTCTATAGCCTATATAGCCTCTATAGCCTCTATAGCCTCTATAGCCTCTATAGCCTCTATAGCCTCTATAGCCTCTATAGCCTCTATAGCCTCTATAGCCTCTATAGCCTCTATAGCCTCTATAGCCTCTATAGCCTCTATAGACGCCTCTATAGCCTCTATAGACGTCTCTATAGCCTCTATAGCCTCTATAGCCTCTATAGCCTCTATAGCCTCTATAGCCTCTATAGCCTCTATAGCCTCTATAGCCTCTATAGCCTCTATAGCCTCTATAGCCTCTATAGCCTCTATAGCCTCTATAGCCTCTATAGCCTCTATAGCCTCTATAGCCTCTATAGCCTCTATAGCCTCTATAGCCTCTAGAGACGTCTCTATAGCCTCTATAGCCTCTATAGCCTCTATAGCCTCTATAGCCTCTATAGCCTCTATAGCCTCTATAGCCTCTATAGCCTCTATAGCCTCTATAGCCTCTATAGCCTCTATAGCCTCTATAGCCTCTATAGCCTCTATAGCCTCTATAGCCTCTATAGCCTCTATAGCCTCTATAGACGCCTCTATAGCCTCTATAGCCTCTATAGCCTCTATAGCCTCTATAGCCTCTATAGCCTCTATAGCCTCTATAGACGTCTCTATAGCCTCTATAGCCTCTATAGCCTCTATAGCCTCTATAGCCTCTATAGCCTCTATAGCCTCTATAGCCTCTATAGCCTCTATAGCCTCTATAGCCTCTATAGCCTCTATAGCCTCTATAGCCTCTATAGCCTCTATAGCCTCTATAGCCTCTATAGCCTCTATAGCCTCTATAGCCTCTATAGCCTCTATAGCCTCTATAGCCTCTATAGCCTCTATAGCCTCTATAGCCTCTATAGCCTCTATAGCCTCTATAGACGCCTCTATAGACGCCTCTATAGCCTCTATAGCCTCTATAGCCTCTATAGCCTCTATAGCCTCTATAGCCTCTATAGCCTCTATAGCCTCTATAGCCTCTATAGCCTCTATAGACGCCTCTATAGCCTCTATAGCCTCTATAGCCTCTATAGCCTCTATAGCCTCTATAGCCTCTATAGCCTCTGTAGCCTCTATAGCCTCTATAGCCTCTATAGCCTCTATAGCCTCTATAGCCTCTATAGCCTCTATAGCCTCTATAGCCTCTATAGCCTCTATAGCCTCTATAGCCTCTATAGCCTCTATAGCCTCTATAGCCTCTATAGCCTCTATAGCCTCTATAGCCTCTATAGCCTCTATAGCCTCTATAGCCTATATAGCCTCTATAGCCTCTATAGCCTCTATAGCCTCTATAGCCTCTATAGCCTCTATAGCCTCTATAGACGCCTCTATAGCCTCTATAGCCTCTATAGCCTCTATAGCCTCTATAGCCTCTATAGCCTCTATAGCCTCTATAGCCTCTATAGCCTCTATAGCCTCTATAGCCTCTATAGCCTCTATAGCCTCTATAGCCTCTATAGCCTCTATAGACGCCTCTATAGCCTCTATAGCCTCTATAGCCTCTATAGCCTCTATAGCCTCTATAGCCTCTATAGCCTCTATAGCCTCTATAGCCTCTATAGCCTCTATAGCCTCTATAGACGCCTCTATAGCCTCTATAGCCTCTATAGCCTCTATAGCCTCTATAGCCTCTATAGCCTCTATAGCCTCTATAGCCTCTATAGCCTCTATAGCCTCTATAGCCTCTATAGCCTCTATAGCCTCTATAGCCTCTATAGCCTCTATAGCCTCTATAGCCTCTATAGCCTCTATAGACGCCTCTATAGCCTCTATAGCCTCTATAGCCTCTATAGCCTCTATAGCCTCTATAGCCTCTATAGCCTCTATAGCCTCTATAGCCTCTATAGCCTCTATAGCCTCTATAGCCTCTATAGCCTCTATAGCCTCTATAGCCTCTATAGCCTCTATAGCCTCTATAGCCTCTATAGCCTCTATAGCCTCTATAGCCTCTATAGCCTCTATAGCCTCTATAGCCTCTATAGCCTATATAGCCTCTATAGCCTCTATAGCCTCTATAGACGCCTCTATAGACGCCTCTATAGCCTCTATAGCCTCTATAGCCTCTATAGCCTCTATAGCCTCTATAGCCTCTATAGCCTCTATAGCCTCTATAGCCTCTATAGCCTCTATAGCCTCTATAGCCTCTATAGACGCCTCTATAGCCTCTATAGCCTCTATAGCCTCTATAGCCTCTATAGCCTCTATAGCCTCTATAGCCTCTATAGCCTCTATAGCCTCTATAGCCTCTATAGCCTCTATAGCCTCTATAGCCTCTATAGCCTCTATAGCCTCTATAGACGCCTCTATAGCCTCTATAGCCTCTATAGCCTCTATAGCCTCTATAGCCTCTATAGCCTCTATAGCCTCTATAGCCTCTATAGCCTCTATAGCCTCTATAGCCTCTATAGCCTCTATAGCCTCTATAGCCTCTATAGCCTCTATAGCCTCTATAGCCTCTATATCCTCTATAGCCTCTATAGCCTCTATAGCCTCTATAGCCTCTATAGCCTCTATAGCCTCTATAGCCTCTATAGCCTCTATAGCCTCTATAGCCTCTATAGCCTCTATAGCCTCTATAGCCTCTATAGCCTCTATAGCCTCTATAGACGCCTCTATAGCCTCTATAGCCTCTATAACCTCTATAGCCTCTATAGCCTCTATAGCCTCTATAGCCTCTATATCCTCTATAGCCTCTATAGCCTCTATAGCCTCTATAGCCTCTATAGCCTCTATAGACGTCTCTATAGCCTCTATAGCCTCTATAGACGCCTCTATAGCCTATATAGCCTCTATAGCCTCTATAGCCTCTATAGTCTCTATAGCCTCTATAGCCTCTATAGCCTCTATAGCCTCTATAGCCTCTATAGCCTCTATAGCCTCTATAGCCTCTATAGCCTCTATAGACGTCTCTATAGCCTCTATAGCCTCTATAGCCTCTATAGCCTCTATAGCCTCTATAGCCTCTATAGCCTCTATAGCCTATATAGCCTCTATAGCCTCTATAGCCTCTATAGACGCCTCTATAGCCTCTATAGCCTCTATAGCCTCTATAGCCTCTATAGCCTCTATAGCCTCTATAGCCTCTATAGCCTCTATAGACGCCTCTATAGCCTCTATAGCCTCTATAGCCTCTATAGACGCCTCTATAGACGTCTCTATAGCCTCTATAGCCTCTATAGCCTCTATAGCCTCTATAGCCTCTATAGCCTCTATAGCCTCTATAGCCTCTATAGCCTCTATAGCCTCTATAGCCTCTATAGCCTCTATAGACGCCTCTATAGACGCCTCTATAGCCTCTATAGCCTCTATAGCCTCTATAGCCTCTATAGACGTCTCTATAGCCTCTATAGCCTCTATAGCCTCTATAGCCTCTATAGCCTCTATAGCCTCTATAGCCTCTATAGCCTCTATAGCCTCTATAGCCTCTATAGCCTCTATAGCCTCTATAGCCTCTATAGCCTCTATAGCCTCTATAGCCTCTATAGCCTCTATAGCCTCTATAGCCTCTATAGACGTCTCTATAGCCTCTATAGACGCCTCTATAGCCTCTATAGCCTCTATAGCCTCTATAGCCTCTATAGCCTCTATAGCCTCTATAGCCTCTATAGCCTCTATAGCCTCTATAGCCTCTATAGCCTCTATAGCCTCTATAGCCTCTAGAGACGCCTCTATAGCCTCTATAGCCTCTATAGCCTCTATAGCCTCTATAGCCTCTATAGACGCCTCTATAGCCTCTATAGCCTCTATAGCCTCTATAGCCTCTATAGCCTCTATAGCCTCTATAGCCTCTATAGCCTCTATAGCCTCTATAGCCTCTATAGACGTCTCTATAGCCTCTATAGCCTCTATAGCCTCTATAGCCTCTATAGACGTCTCTATAGCCTCTATAGACGCCTCTATAGCCTCTATAGCCTCTATAGCCTCTATAGCCTCTATAGCCTCTATAGCCTCTATAGCCTCTATAGCCTCTATAGCCTCTATAGCCTCTATAGCCTCTATAGCCTCTATAGCCTCTATAGCCTCTATAGCTCTATAGCCTCTATAGCCTCTATAGCCTCTATAGACGTCTCTATAGCCTCTATAGACGCCTCTATAGCCTCTATAGCCTCTATAGCCTCTATAGCCTCTATAGCCTCTATAGCCTCTATAGCCTCTATAGCCTCTATAGCCTCTATAGCCTCTATAGACGCCTCTATAGCCTCTATAGCCTCTATAGCCTCTATAGCCTCTATAGCCTCTATAGCCTCTATAGCCTCTATAGACGCCTCTATAGCCTCTATAGCCTCTATAGCCTCTATAGCCTCTATAGACGTCTCTATAGCCTCTATAGCCTCTATAGCCTCTATAGCCTCTATAGCCTCAATAGCCTCTATAGCCTCTATAGCCTCTATAGCCTCTATAGCCTCTATAGCCTCTATAGCCTCTATAGCCTCTATAGCCTCTATAGCCTCTATAGCCTCTATAGCCTCTATAGCCTCTATAGCCTCTATAGCCTCTATAGCCTCTATAGCCTCTATAGCCTCTATAGCCTCTATAGCCTCTATAGCCTCTATAGCCTCTATAGCCTCTATAGCCTCTATAGCCTCTATAGCCTCTATAGCCTCTATAGCCTCTATAGCCTCTATAGCCTCTATAGCCTCTATAGCCTCTATAGCCTCTATAGCCTCTATAGCCTCTATAGCCTCTATAGCCTCTATAGCCTCTATAGCCTCTATAGCCTCTATAGCCTCTATAGGCGCCTCTATAGCCTCTATAGCCTCTATAGCCTCTATAGCCTATATAGCCTCTATAGCCTCTATAGCCTCTATAGCCTCTATAGAGGCTATAGCCTCTATAGCCTCTATAGCCTCTATAGCCTCTATAGCCTCTATAGCCTCTATAGCCTCTATAGCCTCTATAGCCTCTATAGCCTCTATAGCCTCTATAGCCTCTATAGCCTCTATAGCCTCTATAGCCTCTATAGCCTCTATAGCCTCTATAGCCTCTATAGCCTCTATAGCCTCTATAACCTCTATAGCCTCTATAGCCTCTATAGCCTCTATAGCCTCTATAGCCTCTATAGCCTCTATAGCCTCTATAGCCTCTATAGCCTCTATAGCCTCTATAGCCTCTATAGCCTCTATAGACGTCTCTATAGCCTCTATAGCCTCTATAGCCTCTATAGCCTCTATAGCCTCTATAGCCTCTATAGCCTCTATAGCCTCTATAGCCTCTATAGCCTCTATAGCCTCTATAGCCTCTATAGCCTCTATAGCCTCTATAGCCTCTATAGCCTCTATAGCCTCTATAGCCTCTATAGCCTCTATAGCCTCTATAGCCTTTATAGCCTCTATAGCCTCTATAGCCTCTATAGCCTCTATAGCCTCTATAGCCTCTATAGCCTCTATAGCCTCTATAGCCTCTATAGCCTCTAGAGACGTCTCTATAGCCTCTATAGCCTCTATAGCCTCTATAGCCTCTATAGACGCCTCTATAGCCTCTATAGCCTCTATAGCCTCTATAGCCTCTATAGCCTCTATAGACGTCTCTATAGCCTCTATAGCCTCTATAGCCTCTATAGCCTCTATAGCCTCTATAGCCTCTATAGCCTCTATAGCCTCTATAGCCTCTATAGCCTCTATAGCCTCTATAGCCTCTATAGCCTCTATAGCCTCTATAGCCTCTATAGCCTCTATAGCCTCTATAGCCTCTATAGCCTCTATAGCCTCTATAGCCTCTATAGCCTCTATAGCCTCTATAGCCTCTATAGCCTCTATAGCCTCTATAGCCTCTATAGCCTCTATAGCCTCTATAGCCTCTATAGCCTCTATAGCCTCTATAGCCTCTATAGCCTCTATAGCCTCTATAGCCTCTATAGACGTCTCTATAGCCTCTATAGCCTCTATAGCCTCTATAGCCTCTATAGCCTCTATAGCCTCTATAGCCTATATAGCCTCTATAGCCTCTATAGCCTCTATAGCCTCTATAGCCTCTATAGCCTCTATAGCCTCTATAGCCTCTATAGCCTCTATAGCCTCTATAGCCTCTATAGCCTCTATAGCCTCTATAGCCTCTATAGCCTCTATAGCCTCTATAGCCTCTATAGCCTCTATAGCCTCTATAGCCTATATAGCCTCTATAGCCTCTATAGCCTCTATAGCCTATATAGCCTCTATAGCCTCTATAGCCTCTATAGCCTCTATAGCCTCTATAGCCTCTATAGCCTCTATAGCCTATATAGACGCCTCTATAGCCTCTATAGCCTCTATAGCCTCTATAGCCTCTATAGCCTCTATAGCCTCTATAGCCTCTAGGGCCTCTATAGCCTCTATAGCCTCTATAGCCTCTATAGCCTCTATAGCCTCTATAGCCTCTATCGCCTCTATAGCCTCTATAGCCTCTATAGCCTCTATAGCCTCTATAGCATCTATAGCCTCTATAGACGTCTCTATAGCCTCTATAGCCTCTATAGCCTCTATAGCCTCTATAGCCTCTATAGCCTCTATAGCCTCTATAGCCTCTATAGCCTCTATAGCCTCTATAGCCTCTATAGCCTCTATAGCCTCTATAGCCTCTATAGCCTCTATAGCCTCTATAGCCTCTATAGCCTCTATAGCCTCTATAGCCTCTATATCCTCTATAGCCTCTATAGCCTCTATAGACGTCTCTATAGCCTCTATAGCCTCTATAGCCTCTATAGCCTCTATAGCCTCTATAGCCTCTATAGCCTCTATAGCCTCTATAGCCTCTATAGCCTCTATAGCCTCTATAGCCTCTATAGCCTCTATAGACGTCTCTATAGCCTCTATAGCCTCTATAGCCTCTATAGCCTCTATAGCCTCTATAGACGTCTCTATAGCCTCTATAGCCTCTATAGCCTCTATAGCCTCTATAGCCTCTATAGCCTCTATAGCCTCTATAGCCTATATAGCCTCTATAGCCTCTATAGCCTCTATAGACGCCTCTATAGCCTCTATAGCCTCTATAGCCTCTATAGCCTCTATAGCCTCTATAGCCTCTATAGCCTCTATAGCCTCTATAGACGCCTCTATAGCCTCTATAGCCTCTATAGCCTCTATAGACGCCTCTATAGACGTCTCTATAGCCTCTATAGCCTCTATAGCCTCTATAGCCTCTATAGCCTCTATAGCCTCTATAGCCTCTATAGCCTCTATAGCCTCTATAGCCTCTATAGCCTCTATAGCCTCTATAGCCTCTATAGACGCCTCTATAGACGCCTCTATAGCCTCTATAGCCTCTATAGCCTCTATAGCCTCTATAGACGTCTCTATAGCCTCTATAGCCTCTATAGCCTCTATAGCCTCTATAGCCTCTATAGCCTCTATAGCCTCTATAGCCTCTATAGCCTCTATAGCCTCTATAGCCTCTATAGCCTCTATAGCCTCTATAGCCTCTATAGCCTCTATAGCCTCTATAGCCTCTATAGCCTCTATAGCCTCTATAGACGTCTCTATAGCCTCTATAGACGCCTCTATAGCCTCTATAGCCTCTATAGCCTCTATAGCCTCTATAGCCTCTATAGCCTCTATAGCCTCTATAGCCTCTATAGCCTCTATAGCCTCTATAGCCTCTATAGCCTCTATAGCCTCTAGAGACGCCTCTATAGCCTCTATAGCCTCTATAGCCTCTATAGCCTCTATAGCCTCTATAGACGCCTCTATAGCCTCTATAGCCTCTATAGCCTCTATAGCCTCTATAGCCTCTATAGCCTCTATAGCCTCTATAGCCTCTATAGCCTCTATAGCCTCTATAGACGTCTCTATAGCCTCTATAGCCTCTATAGCCTCTATAGCCTCTATAGACGTCTCTATAGCCTCTATAGACGCCTCTATAGCCTCTATAGCCTCTATAGCCTCTATAGCCTCTATAGCCTCTATAGCCTCTATAGCCTCTATAGCCTCTATAGCCTCTATAGCCTCTATAGCCTCTATAGCCTCTATAGCCTCTATAGCCTCTATAGCTCTATAGCCTCTATAGCCTCTATAGCCTCTATAGACGTCTCTATAGCCTCTATAGACGCCTCTATAGCCTCTATAGCCTCTATAGCCTCTATAGCCTCTATAGCCTCTATAGCCTCTATAGCCTCTATAGCCTCTATAGCCTCTATAGCCTCTATAGACGCCTCTATAGCCTCTATAGCCTCTATAGCCTCTATAGCCTCTATAGCCTCTATAGACGCCTCTATAGCCTCTATAGCCTCTATAGCCTCTATAGCCTCTATAGACGTCTCTATAGCCTCTATAGCCTCTATAGCCTCTATAGCCTCTATAGCCTCAATAGCCTCTATAGCCTCTATAGCCTCTATAGCCTCTATAGCCTCTATAGCCTCTATAGCCTCTATAGCCTCTATAGCCTCTATAGCCTCTATAGCCTATATAGCCTCTATAGCCTCTATAGCCTCTATAGCCTCTATAGCCTCTATAGCCTCTATAGCCTCTATAGCCTCTATAGCCTCTATAGCCTCTATAGCCTCTATAGCCTCTATAGCCTCTATAGCCTCTATAGCCTCTATAGCCTCTATAGCCTCTATAGCCTCTATAGCCTCTATAGCCTCTATAGCCTCTATAGCCTCTATAGCCTCTATAGCCTCTATAGCCTCTATAGCCTCTATAGCCTCTATAGCCTCTATAGCCTCTATAGCCTCTATAGGCGCCTCTATAGCCTCTATAGCCTCTATAGCCTCTATAGCCTATATAGCCTCTATAGCCTCTATAGCCTCTATAGCCTCTATAGAGGCTATAGCCTCTATAGCCTCTATAGCCTCTATAGCCTCTATAGCCTCTATAGCCTCTATAGCCTCTATAGCCTCTATAGCCTCTATAGCCTCTATAGCCTCTATAGCCTCTATAGCCTCTATAGCCTCTATAGCCTCTATAGCCTCTATAGCCTCTATAGCCTCTATAGCCTCTATAGCCTCTATAACCTCTATAGCCTCTATAGCCTCTATAGCCTCTATAGCCTCTATAGCCTCTATAGCCTCTATAGCCTCTATAGCCTCTATAGCCTCTATAGCCTCTATAGCCTCTATAGCCTCTATAGACGTCTCTATAGCCTCTATAGCCTCTATAGCCTCTATAGCCTCTATAGCCTCTATAGCCTCTATAGCCTCTATAGCCTCTATAGCCTCTATAGCCTCTATAGCCTCTATAGCCTCTATAGCCTCTATAGCCTCTATAGCCTCTATAGCCTCTATAGCCTCTATAGCCTCTATAGCCTCTATAGCCTCTATAGCCTCTATAGCCTCTATAGCCTCTATAGCCTCTATAGCCTCTATAGCCTCTATAGCCTCTATAGCCTCTATAGCCTCTAGAGACGTCTCTATAGCCTCTATAGCCTCTATAGCCTCTATAGCCTCTATAGCCTCTATAGACGCCTCTATAGCCTCTATAGCCTCTATAGCCTCTATAGCCTCTATAGCCTCTATAGACGTCTCTATAGCCTCTATAGCCTCTATAGCCTCTATAGCCTCTATAGCCTCTATAGCCTCTATAGCCTCTATAGCCTCTATAGCCTCTATAGCCTCTATAGCCTCTATAGCCTCTATAGCCTCTATAGCCTCTATAGCCTCTATAGCCTCTATAGACGCCTCTATAGCCTCTATAGCCTCTATAGCCTCTATAGCCTCTATAGCCTCTATAGCCTCTATAGACGTCTCTATAGCCTCTATAGCCTCTATAGCCTCTATAGCCTCTATAGCCTCTATAGCCTCTATAGCCTATATAGCCTCTATAGCCTCTATAGCCTCTATAGCCTCTATAGCCTCTATAGCCTCTATAGCCTCTATAGCCTCTATAGCCTCTATAGCCTCTATAGCCTCTATAGCCTCTATAGCCTCTATAGCCTCTATAGCCTCTATAGCCTCTATAGCCTCTATAGCCTCTATAGCCTCTATAGCCTATATAGCCTCTATAGCCTCTATAGCCTCTATAGCCTCTATAGCCTCTATAGCCTCTATAGCCTCTATAGCCTCTATAGCCTCTATAGCCTCTATAGCCTCTATAGCCTATATAGACGCCTCTATAGCCTCTATAGCCTCTATAGCCTCTATAGCCTCTATAGCCTCTATAGCCTCTATAGCCTCTAGGGCCTCTATAGCCTCTATAGCCTCTATAGCCTCTATAGCCTCTATAGCCTCTATAGCCTCTATCGCCTCTATAGCCTCTATAGCCTCTATAGCCTCTATAGCCTCTATAGCATCTATAGCCTCTATAGACGTCTCTATAGCCTCTATAGCCTCTATAGCCTCTATAGCCTCTATAGCCTCTATAGCCTCTATAGCCTCTATAGCCTCTATAGCCTCTATAGCCTCTATAGCCTCTATAGCCTCTATAGCCTCTATAGCCTCTATAGCCTCTATAGCCTCTATAGCCTCTATAGCCTCTATAGCCTCTATAGCCTCTATATCCTCTATAGCCTCTATAGCCTCTATAGACGTCTCTATAGCCTCTATAGCCTCTATAGCCTCTATAGCCTCTATAGCCTCTATAGCCTCTATAGCCTCTATAGCCTCTATAGCCTCTATAGCCTCTATAGCCTCTATAGCCTCTATAGCCTCTATAGCCTCTATAGCCTCTATAGCCTCTATAGCCTCTATAGCCTCTATAGCCTCTATAGCCTCTATAGCCTCTATAGCCTCTATAGACGCCTCTATAGCCTCTATAGCCTCTATAGCCTCTATAGCCTCTATAGCCTCTATAGCCTCTATAGCCTCTATAGCCTCTATAGACGCCTCTATAGCCTCTATAGCCTCTATAGCCTCTATAGCCTCTATAGCCTCTATAGCCTCTATAGCCTCTATAGCCTCTATAGCCTCTATAGCCTCTATAGCCTCTATAGCCTCTATAGCCTCTATAGCCTCTATAGCCTCTATAGCCTCTATAGCCTCTATAGCCTCTATAGCCTCTATAGCCTCTATAGCCTCTATAGCCTCTATAGCCTCTATAGCCTCTATAGCCTCTATAGCCTCTATAGCCTCTATAGACGCCTCTATAGCCTCTATAGCCTCTATAGCCTCTATAGCCTCTATAGCCTCTATAGCCTCTATAGCCTCTGTAGCCTCTATAGCCTCTATAGCCTCTATAGCCTCTATAGCCTCTATAGCCTCTATAGCCTCTATAGCCTCTATAGCCTCTATAGCCTCTATAGCCTCTATAGCCTCTATAGCCTCTATAGCCTCTATAGCCTCTATAGCCTCTATAGCCTCTATAGCCTCTATAGCCTCTATAGCCTCTATAGCCTCTATAGCCTCTATAGCCTCTATAGCCTCTATAGCCTCTATAGCCTCTATAGCCTCTATAGACGCCTCTATAGCCTCTATAGCCTCTATAGCCTCTATAGCCTCTATAGCCTCTATAGCCTCTATAGCCTCTATAGCCTCTATAGCCTCTATAGCCTCTATAGCCTCTATAGCCTCTATAGCCTCTATAGCCTCTATAGCCTCTATAGACGCCTCTATAGCCTCTATAGCCTCTATAGCCTCTATAGCCTCTATAGCCTCTATAGCCTCTATAGCCTCTATAGCCTCTATAGCCTCTATAGCCTCTATAGCCTCTATAGACGCCTCTATAGCCTCTATAGCCTCTATAGCCTCTATAGCCTCTATAGCCTCTATAGCCTCTATAGCCTCTATAGCCTCTATAGCCTCTATAGCCTCTATAGCCTCTATAGCCTCTATAGCCTCTATAGCCTCTATAGCCTCTATAGCCTCTATAGCCTCTATAGCCTCTATAGACGCCTCTATAGCCTCTATAGCCTCTATAGCCTCTATAGCCTCTATAGCCTCTATAGCCTCTATAGCCTCTATAGCCTCTATAGCCTCTATAGCCTCTATAGCCTCTATAGCCTCTATAGCCTCTATAGCCTCTATAGCCTCTATAGCCTCTATAGCCTCTATAGCCTCTATAGCCTCTATAGCCTCTATAGCCTCTATAGCCTCTATAGCCTCTATAGCCTCTATAGCCTCTATAGCCTATATAGCCTCTATAGCCTCTATAGCCTCTATAGACGCCTCTATAGCCTCTATAGCCTCTATAGCCTCTATAGCCTCTATAGCCTCTATAGCCTCTATAGCCTCTATAGCCTCTATAGCCTCTATAGCCTCTATAGCCTCTATAGACGCCTCTATAGCCTCTATAGCCTCTATAGCCTCTATAGCCTCTATAGCCTCTATAGCCTCTATAGCCTCTATAGCCTCTATAGCCTCTATAGCCTCTATAGCCTCTATAGCCTCTATAGCCTCTATAGCCTCTATAGCCTCTATAGCCTCTATAGCCTCTATAGACGCCTCTATAGCCTCTATAGCCTCTATAGCCTCTATAGCCTCTATAGCCTCTATAGCCTCTATAGCCTCTATAGCCTCTATAGCCTCTATAGCCTCTATAGCCTCTATAGCCTCTATAGCCTCTATAGCCTCTATAGCCTCTATAGCCTCTATAGCCTCTATATCCTCTATAGCCTCTATAGCCTCTATAGCCTCTATAGCCTCTATAGCCTCTATAGCCTCTATAGCCTCTATAGCCTCTATAGCCTCTATAGCCTCTATAGCCTCTATAGCCTCTATAGCCTCTATAGCCTCTATAGCCTCTATAGACGCCTCTATAGCCTCTATAGCCTCTATAACCTCTATAGCCTCTATAGCCTCTATAGCCTCTATAGCCTCTATATCCTCTATAGCCTCTATAGCCTCTATAGCCTCTATAGCCTCTATAGCCTCTATAGACGTCTCTATAGCCTCTATAGCCTCTATAGACGCCTCTATAGCCTATATAGCCTCTATAGCCTCTATAGCCTCTATAGTCTCTATAGCCTCTATAGCCTCTATAGCCTCTATAGCCTCTATAGCCTCTATAGCCTCTATAGCCTCTATAGCCTCTATAGCCTCTATAGACGTCTCTATAGCCTCTATAGCCTCTATAGCCTCTATAGCCTCTATAGCCTCTATAGCCTCTATAGCCTCTATAGCCTATATAGCCTCTATAGCCTCTATAGCCTCTATAGACGCCTCTATAGCCTCTATAGCCTCTATAGCCTCTATAGCCTCTATAGCCTCTATAGCCTCTATAGCCTCTATAGCCTCTATAGACGCCTCTATAGCCTCTATAGCCTCTATAGCCTCTATAGACGCCTCTATAGACGTCTCTATAGCCTCTATAGCCTCTATAGCCTCTATAGCCTCTATAGCCTCTATAGCCTCTATAGCCTCTATAGCCTCTATAGCCTCTATAGCCTCTATAGCCTCTATAGCCTCTATAGCCTCTATAGACGCCTCTATAGACGCCTCTATAGCCTCTATAGCCTCTATAGCCTCTATAGCCTCTATAGACGTCTCTATAGCCTCTATAGCCTCTATAGCCTCTATAGCCTCTATAGCCTCTATAGCCTCTATAGCCTCTATAGCCTCTATAGCCTCTATAGCCTCTATAGCCTCTATAGCCTCTATAGCCTCTATAGCCTCTATAGCCTCTATAGCCTCTATAGCCTCTATAGCCTCTATAGCCTCTATAGACGTCTCTATAGCCTCTATAGACGCTTCTATAGCCTCTATAGCCTCTATAGCCTCTATAGCCTCTATAGCCTCTATAGCCTCTATAGCCTCTATAGCCTCTATAGCCTCTATAGCCTCTATAGCCTCTATAGCCTCTATAGCCTCTAGAGACGCCTCTATAGCCTCTATAGCCTCTATAGCCTCTATAGCCTCTATAGCCTCTATAGACGCCTCTATAGCCTCTATAGCCTCTATAGCCTCTATAGCCTCTATAGCCTCTATAGCCTCTATAGCCTCTATAGCCTCTATAGCCTCTATAGCCTCTATAGACGTCTCTATAGCCTCTATAGCCTCTATAGCCTCTATAGCCTCTATAGACGTCTCTATAGCCTCTATAGACGCCTCTATAGCCTCTATAGCCTCTATAGCCTCTATAGCCTCTATAGCCTCTATAGCCTCTATAGCCTCTATAGCCTCTATAGCCTCTATAGCCTCTATAGCCTCTATAGCCTCTATAGCCTCTATAGCCTCTATAGCTCTATAGCCTCTATAGCCTCTATAGCCGTCTCTATAGCCTCTATAGACGCCTCTATAGCCTCTATAGCCTCTATAGCCTCTATAGCCTCTATAGCCTCTATAGCCTCTATAGCCTCTATAGCCTCTATAGACGCCTCTATAGCCTCTATAGCCTCTATAGCCTCTATAGCCTCTATAGCCTCTATAGCCTCTATAGCCTCTATAGACGCCTCTATAGCCTCTATAGCCTCTATAGCCTCTATAGCCTCTATAGACGTCTCTATAGCCTCTATAGCCTCTATAGCCTCTATAGCCTCTATAGCCTCAATAGCCTCTATAGCCTCTATAGCCTCTATAGCCTCTATAGCCTCTATAGCCTCTATAGCCTCTATAGCCTCTATAGCCTCTATAGCCTCTATAGCCTCTATAGCCTCTATAGCCTCTATAGCCTCTATAGCCTCTATAGCCTCTATAGCCTCTATAGCCTCTATAGCCTCTATAGCCTCTATAGCCTCTATAGCCTCTATAGCCTCTATAGCCTCTATAGCCTCTATAGCCTCTATAGCCTCTATAGCCTCTATAGCCTCTATAGCCTCTATAGCCTCTATAGCCTCTATAGCCTCTATAGCCTCTATAGCCTCTATAGCCTCTATAGCCTCTATAGCCTCTATAGCCTCTATAGCCTATATAGCCTCTATAGCCTCTATAGCCTCTATAGCCTCTATAGAGGCTATAGCCTCTATAGCCTCTATAGCCTCTATAGCCTCTATAGCCTCTATAGCCTCTATAGCCTCTATAGCCTCTATAGCCTCTATAGCCTCTATAGCCTCTATAGCCTCTATAGCCTCTATAGCCTCTATAGCCTCTATAGCCTCTATAGCCTCTATAGCCTCTATAGCCTCTATAGCCTCTATAACCTCTATAGCCTCTATAGCCTCTATAGCCTCTATAGCCTCTATAGCCTCTATAGCCTCTATAGCCTCTATAGCCTCTATAGCCTCTATAGCCTCTATAGCCTCTATAGCCTCTATAGACGTCTCTATAGCCTCTATAGCCTCTATAGCCTCTATAGCCTCTATAGCCTCTATAGCCTCTATAGCCTCTATAGCCTCTATAGCCTCTATAGCCTCTATAGCCTCTATAGCCTCTATAGCCTCTATAGCCTCTATAGCCTCTATAGCCTCTATAGCCTCTATAGCCTCTATAGCCTCTATAGCCTCTATAGCCTCTATAGCCTCTATAGCCTCTATAGCCTCTATAGCCTCTATAGCCTCTATAGCCTCTATAGCCTCTATAGCCTCTATAGCCTCTAGAGACGTCTCTATAGCCTCTATAGCCTCTATAGCCTCTATAGCCTCTATAGACGCCTCTATAGCCTCTATAGCCTCTATAGCCTCTATAGCCTCTATAGCCTCTATAGACGTCTCTATAGCCTCTATAGCCTCTATAGCCTCTATAGCCTCTATAGCCTCTATAGCCTCTATAGCCTCTATAGCCTCTATAGCCTCTATAGCCTCTATAGCCTCTATAGCCTCTATAGCCTCTATAGCCTCTATAGCCTCTATAGCCTCTATAGCCTCTATAGCCTCTATAGCCTCTATAGCCTCTATAGCCTCTATAGCCTCTATAGCCTCTATAGCCTCTATAGCCTCTATAGCCTCTATAGCCTCTATAGCCTCTATAGCCTCTATAGCCTCTATAGCCTCTATAGCCTCTATAGCCTCTATAGCCTCTATAGCCTCTATAGCCTCTATAGACGTCTCTATAGCCTCTATAGCCTCTATAGCCTCTATAGCCTCTATAGCCTCTATAGCCTCTATAGCCTATATAGCCTCTATAGCCTCTATAGCCTCTATAGCCTCTATAGCCTCTATAGCCTCTATAGCCTCTATAGCCTCTATAGCCTCTATAGCCTCTATAGCCTCTATAGCCTCTATAGCCTCTATAGCCTCTATAGCCTCTATAGCCTCTATAGCCTCTATAGCCTCTATAGCCTCTATAGCCTATATAGCCTCTATAGCCTCTATAGCCTCTATAGCCTCTATAGCCTCTATAGCCTCTATAGCCTCTATAGCCTCTATAGCCTCTATAGCCTCTATAGCCTCTATAGCCTATATAGACGCCTCTATAGCCTCTATAGCCTCTATAGCCTCTATAGCCTCTATAGCCTCTATAGCCTCTATAGCCTCTAGGGCCTCTATAGCCTCTATAGCCTCTATAGCCTCTATAGCCTCTATAGCCTCTATAGCCTCTATCGCCTCTATAGCCTCTATAGCCTCTATAGCCTCTATAGCCTCTATAGCATCTATAGCCTCTATAGACGTCTCTATAGCCTCTATAGCCTCTATAGCCTCTATAGCCTCTATAGCCTCTATAGCCTCTATAGCCTCTATAGCCTCTATAGCCTCTATAGCCTCTATAGCCTCTATAGCCTCTATAGCCTCTATAGCCTCTATAGCCTCTATAGCCTCTATAGCCTCTATAGCCTCTATAGCCTCTATAGCCTCTATATCCTCTATAGCCTCTATAGCCTCTATAGACGTCTCTATAGCCTCTATAGCCTCTATAGCCTCTATAGCCTCTATAGCCTCTATAGCCTCTATAGCCTCTATAGCCTCTATAGCCTCTATAGCCTCTATAGCCTCTATAGCCTCTATAGCCTCTATAGACGTCTCTATAGCCTCTATAGCCTCTATAGCCTCTATAGCCTCTATAGCCTCTATAGCCTCTATAGCCTCTATAGCCTCTATAGCCTCTATAGCCTCTATAGCCTCTATAGCCTCTATAGCCTCTATAGCCTCTATAGCCTCTATAGCCTCTATAGCCTCTATAGCCTCTATAGCCTCTATAGCCTCTATAGCCTCTATAGCCTCTATAGCCTCTATAGACGCCTCTATAGCCTCTATAGCCTCTATAGCCTCTATAGCCTCTATAGCCTCTATAGCCTCTATAGCCTCTATAGCCTCTATAGACGCCTCTATAGCCTCTATAGCCTCTATAGCCTCTATAGCCTCTATAGCCTCTATAGCCTCTATAGCCTCTATAGCCTCTATAGACGCCTCTATAGCCTCTATAGCCTCTATAGCCTCTATAGCCTCTATAGCCTCTATAGCCTCTATAGCCTCTATAGCCTCTATAGCCTCTATAGCCTCTATAGACGCCTCTATAGCCTCTATAGCCTCTATAGCCTCTATAGCCTCTATAGCCTCTATAGCCTATATAGCCTCTATAGCCTCTATAGCCTCTATAGCCTCTATAGCCTCTATAGCCTCTATAGCCTCTATAGCCTCTATAGCCTCTATAGCCTCTATAGCCTCTATAGCCTCTATAGCCTCTATAGACGCCTCTATAGCCTCTATAGACGTCTCTATAGCCTCTATAGCCTCTATAGCCTCTATAGCCTCTATAGCCTCTATAGCCTCTATAGCCTCTATAGCCTCTATAGCCTCTATAGCCTCTATAGCCTCTATAGCCTCTATAGCCTCTATAGCCTCTATAGCCTCTATAGCCTCTATAGCCTCTATAGCCTCTATAGCCTCTATAGCCTCTAGAGACGTCTCTATAGCCTCTATAGCCTCTATAGCCTCTATAGCCTCTATAGCCTCTATAGCCTCTATAGCCTCTATAGCCTCTATAGCCTCTATAGCCTCTATAGCCTCTATAGCCTCTATAGCCTCTATAGCCTCTATAGCCTCTATAGCCTCTATAGCCTCTATAGCCTCTATAGCCTCTATAGCCTCTATAGATGCCTCTATAGCCTCTATAGCCTCTATATCCTCTATAGCCTCTATAGCCTCTATAGCCTCTATAGCCTCTATAGCCTCTATAGACGCCTCTATAGCCTCTATAGCCTCTATAGCCTCTATAGCCTCTATAGCCTCTATAGCCTCTATAGACGCCTCTATAGCCTCTATAGCCTCTATAGCCTCTATAGCCTCTATAGCCTCTATAGCCTCTATAGCCTCTATAGCCTCTATAGCCTCTATAGCCTCTATAGCCTCTATAGCCTCTATAGCCTCTATAGCCTCTATAGCCTCTATAGCCTCTATAGCCTCTATAGCCTCTATAGACGCCTCTATAGCCTCTATAGCCTCTATAGCCTCTATAGCCTCTATAGCCTCTATAGCCTCTATAGCCTCTATAGCCTATATAGCCTATATAGCCTCTATAGCCTCTATAGCCTCTATAGACGTCTCTATAGCCTCTATAGCCTCTATAGCCTCTATAGCCTCTATAGCCTCTATAGCCTCTATAGACGCCTCTATAGCCTCTATAGCCTCTATAGCCTCTATAGCCTCTATAGACGTCTCTATAGCCTCTATAGCCTCTATAGCCTCTATAGCCTCTATAGCCTATATAGCCTCTATAGCCTCTATAGCCTCTATAGCCTCTATAGCCTCTATAGCCTCTATAGCCTCTATAGCCTCTATAGCCTCTATAGCCTCTATAGCCTCTATAGCCTCTATAGCCTCTATAGCCTCTATAGCCTCTATAGCCTCTATAGCCTCTATAGCCTCTATAGCCTCTATAGCCTCTATAGCCTCTATAGCCTCTATAGCCTCTATAGCCTCTATAGCCTCTATAGCCTCTATAGCCTCTATAGCCTCTATAGCCTCTATAGCCTCTATAGCCTATATAGCCTCTATAGCCTCTATAGCCTCTATAGCCTCTATAGCCTCTATAGCCTCTATAGCCTCTATAGCCTCTATAGCCTCTATAGCCTCTATAGCCTCTATAGCCTCTATAGCCTCTATAGCCTCTATAGCCTCTATAGCCTCTATAGCCTCTATAGCCTCTATAGCCTCTATAGCCTCTATAGCCTCTATAGCCTCTATAGACGCCTCTATAGACTCTATAGCCTCTATAGCCTCTATAGCCTCTATAGCCTCTATAGCCTCTATAGCCTCTATAGCCTCTATAGCCTCTATAGCCTCTATAGCCTCTATAGCCTCTATAGCCTCTATAGCCTCTATAGCCTCTATAGCCTCTATAGCCTCTATAGCCTCTATAGCCTCTATAGCCTCTATAGCCTCTATAGCCTCTATAGCCTCTATAGCCTCTATAGCCTCTATAGCCTCTATAGCCTCTATAGCCTCTATAGCCTCTATAGCCTCTATAGCCTCTATAGCCTCTATAGACGCCTCTATAGCCTCTATAGCCTCTATAACCTCTATAGCCTCTATAGCCTCTATAGCCTCTATAGCCTCTATAGCCTCTATAGCCTCTATAGCCTCTATAGCCTCTATAGCCTCTATAGCCTCTATAGCCTCTATAGCCTGTATAGCCTGTATAGCCTCTATAGCCTCTATAGCCTCTATAGCCTCTATAGCCTCTATAGCCTCTATAGCCTCTATAGCCTCTATAGCCTCTATAGCCTCTATAGCCTCTATAGCCTCTATAGCCTCTATAGCCTCTATAGCCTATATAGCCTCTATAGCCTCTATAGCCTCTATAGCCTCTATAGCCTCTATAGCCTCTATAGCCTCTATAGCCTCTATAGCCTCTATAGCCTCTATAGCCTCTATAGCCTCTAGAGACGTCTCTATAGCCTCTATAGCCTCTATAGCCTCTATAGCCTCTATAGCCTCTATAGCCTCTATAGCCTCTATATCCTCTATAGCCTCTATAGCCTCTATAGCCTCTATAGCCTCTATAGCCTCTATAGACGTCTCTATAGCCTCTATAGCCTCTATAGACGCCTCTATAGCCTATATAGCCTCTATAGCCTCTATAGCCTCTATAGTCTCTATAGCCTCTATAGCCTCTATAGCCTCTATAGCCTCTATAGCCTCTATAGCCTCTATAGCCTCTATAGCCTCTATAGCCTCTATAGCCTCTATAGCCTCTAGAGACGCCTCTATAGCCTCTATAGACGCCTCTATAGCCTCTATAGCCTCTATAGCCTCTATAGCCTCTATAGCCTCTATAGCCTCTATAGCCTCTATAGCCTCTATAGCCTCTATAGCCTCTATAGCCTCTATAGCCTCTATAGCCTCTATAGCCTCTATAGCCTCTATAGCCTATATAGCCTCTATAGCCTCTATAGCCTCTATAGCCTCTATAGCCTCTATAGACGCCTCTATAGCCTCTATAGCCTCTATAGCCTCTATAGACGCCTCTATAGCCTCTATAGCCTCTATAGCCTCTATAGCCTCTATAGCCTCTATAGCCTCTATAGCCTCTATAGCCTCTATAGCCTCTATAGCCTCTATAGCCTCTATAGCCTCTATAGCCTCTATAGCCTCTATAGCCTCTATAGCCTCTATAGCCTCTATAGCCTCTATAGCCTCTATAGCCTCTATAGCCTCTATAGCCTCTATAGCCTCTATAGCCTCTATAGCCTCTATAGCCTCTATAGCCTCTATAGCCTCTATAGCCTCTATAGCCTCTATAGCCTATATAGCCTCTATAGCCTCTATAGCCTCTATAGCCTCTATAGCCTCTATAGCCTCTATAGCCTCTATAGCCTCTATAGCCTCTATAGCCTCTATAGCCTCTATAGCCTCTATAGCCTCTATAGCCTCTATAGCCTCTATAGCCTCTATAGCCTCTATAGCCTCTATAGCCTCTATAGCCTCTATAGCCTCTATAGCCTCTATAGACGCCTCTATAGACGCCTCTATAGCCTCTATAGCCTCTATAGCCTCTATAGCCTCTATAGCCTCTATAGCCTCTATAGCCTCTATAGCCTCTATAGCCTCTATAGCCTCTATAGACGCCTCTATAGCCTCTATAGCCTCTATAGCCTCTATAGCCTCTATAGCCTCTATAGCCTCTATAGCCTCTGTAGCCTCTATAGCCTCTATAGCCTCTATAGCCTCTATAGCCTCTATAGCCTCTATAGCCTCTATAGCCTCTATAGCCTCTATAGCCTCTATAGCCTCTATAGCCTCTATAGCCTCTATAGCCTCTATAGCCTCTATAGCCTCTATAGCCTCTATAGCCTCTATAGCCTCTATAGCCTCTATAGCCTATATAGCCTCTATAGCCTCTATAGCCTCTATAGCCTCTATAGCCTCTATAGCCTCTATAGCCTCTATAGACGCCTCTATAGCCTCTATAGCCTCTATAGCCTCTATAGCCTCTATAGCCTCTATAGCCTCTATAGCCTCTATAGCCTCTATAGCCTCTATAGCCTCTATAGCCTCTATAGCCTCTATAGCCTCTATAGCCTCTATAGCCTCTATAGACGCCTCTATAGCCTCTATAGCCTCTATAGCCTCTATAGCCTCTATAGCCTCTATAGCCTCTATAGCCTCTATAGCCTCTATAGCCTCTATAGCCTCTATAGCCTCTATAGACGCCTCTATAGCCTCTATAGCCTCTATAGCCTCTATAGCCTCTATAGCCTCTATAGCCTCTATAGCCTCTATAGCCTCTATAGCCTCTATAGCCTCTATAGCCTCTATAGCCTCTATAGCCTCTATAGCCTCTATAGCCTCTATAGCCTCTATAGCCTCTATAGCCTCTATAGACGCCTCTATAGCCTCTATAGCCTCTATAGCCTCTATAGCCTCTATAGCCTCTATAGCCTCTATAGCCTCTATAGCCTCTATAGCCTCTATAGCCTCTATAGCCTCTATAGCCTCTATAGCCTCTATAGCCTCTATAGCCTCTATAGCCTCTATAGCCTCTATAGCCTCTATAGCCTCTATAGCCTCTATAGCCTCTATAGCCTCTATAGCCTCTATAGCCTCTATAGCCTATATAGCCTCTATAGCCTCTATAGCCTCTATAGACGCCTCTATAGACGCCTCTATAGCCTCTATAGCCTCTATAGCCTCTATAGCCTCTATAGCCTCTATAGCCTCTATAGCCTCTATAGCCTCTATAGCCTCTATAGCCTCTATAGCCTCTATAGCCTCTATAGACGCCTCTATAGCCTCTATAGCCTCTATAGCCTCTATAGCCTCTATAGCCTCTATAGCCTCTATAGCCTCTATAGCCTCTATAGCCTCTATAGCCTCTATAGCCTCTATAGCCTCTATAGCCTCTATAGCCTCTATAGCCTCTATAGACGCCTCTATAGCCTCTATAGCCTCTATAGCCTCTATAGCCTCTATAGCCTCTATAGCCTCTATAGCCTCTATAGCCTCTATAGCCTCTATAGCCTCTATAGCCTCTATAGCCTCTATAGCCTCTATAGCCTCTATAGCCTCTATAGCCTCTATATCCTCTATAGCCTCTATAGCCTCTATAGCCTCTATAGCCTCTATAGCCTCTATAGCCTCTATAGCCTCTATAGCCTCTATAGCCTCTATAGCCTCTATAGCCTCTATAGCCTCTATAGCCTCTATAGCCTCTATAGCCTCTATAGACGCCTCTATAGCCTCTATAGCCTCTATAACCTCTATAGCCTCTATAGCCTCTATAGCCTCTATAGCCTCTATATCCTCTATAGCCTCTATAGCCTCTATAGCCTCTATAGCCTCTATAGCCTCTATAGACGTCTCTATAGCCTCTATAGCCTCTATAGACGCCTCTATAGCCTATATAGCCTCTATAGCCTCTATAGCCTCTATAGTCTCTATAGCCTCTATAGCCTCTATAGCCTCTATAGCCTCTATAGCCTCTATAGCCTCTATAGCCTCTATAGCCTCTATAGCCTCTATAGACGTCTCTATAGCCTCTATAGCCTCTATAGCCTCTATAGCCTCTATAGCCTCTATAGCCTCTATAGCCTCTATAGCCTATATAGCCTCTATAGCCTCTATAGCCTCTATAGACGCCTCTATAGCCTCTATAGCCTCTATAGCCTCTATAGCCTCTATAGCCTCTATAGCCTCTATAGCCTCTATAGCCTCTATAGACGCCTCTATAGCCTCTATAGCCTCTATAGCCTCTATAGACGCCTCTATAGACGTCTCTATAGCCTCTATAGCCTCTATAGCCTCTATAGCCTCTATAGCCTCTATAGCCTCTATAGCCTCTATAGCCTCTATAGCCTCTATAGCCTCTATAGCCTCTATAGCCTCTATAGACGCCTCTATAGACGCCTCTATAGCCTCTATAGCCTCTATAGCCTCTATAGCCTCTATAGACGTCTCTATAGCCTCTATAGCCTCTATAGCCTCTATAGCCTCTATAGCCTCTATAGCCTCTATAGCCTCTATAGCCTCTATAGCCTCTATAGCCTCTATAGCCTCTATAGCCTCTATAGCCTCTATAGCCTCTATAGCCTCTATAGCCTCTATAGCCTCTATAGCCTCTATAGCCTCTATAGACGTCTCTATAGCCTCTATAGACGCCTCTATAGCCTCTATAGCCTCTATAGCCTCTATAGCCTCTATAGCCTCTATAGCCTCTATAGCCTCTATAGCCTCTATAGCCTCTATAGCCTCTATAGCCTCTATAGCCTCTATAGCCTCTAGAGACGCCTCTATAGCCTCTATAGCCTCTATAGCCTCTATAGCCTCTATAGCCTCTATAGACGCCTCTATAGCCTCTATAGCCTCTATAGCCTCTATAGCCTCTATAGCCTCTATAGCCTCTATAGCCTCTATAGCCTCTATAGCCTCTATAGCCTCTATAGACGTCTCTATAGCCTCTATAGCCTCTATAGCCTCTATAGCCTCTATAGACGTCTCTATAGCCTCTATAGACGCCTCTATAGCCTCTATAGCCTCTATAGCCTCTATAGCCTCTATAGCCTCTATAGCCTCTATAGCCTCTATAGCCTCTATAGCCTCTATAGCCTCTATAGACGCCTCTATAGCCTCTATAGCCTCTATAGCCTCTATAGCCTCTATAGCCTCTATAGCCTCTATAGCCTCTATAGACGCCTCTATAGCCTCTATAGCCTCTATAGCCTCTATAGCCTCTATAGACGTCTCTATAGCCTCTATAGCCTCTATAGCCTCTATAGCCTCTATAGCCTCAATAGCCTCTATAGCCTCTATAGCCTCTATAGCCTCTATAGCCTCTATAGCCTCTATAGCCTCTATAGCCTCTATAGCCTCTATAGCCTCTATAGCCTCTATAGCCTCTATAGCCTCTATAGCCTCTATAGCCTCTATAGCCTCTATAGCCTCTATAGCCTCTATAGCCTCTATAGCCTCTATAGCCTCTATAGCCTCTATAGCCTCTATAGCCTCTATAGCCTCTATAGCCTCTATAGCCTCTATAGCCTCTATAGCCTCTATAGCCTCTATAGCCTCTATAGCCTCTATAGCCTCTATAGCCTCTATAGCCTCTATAGCCTCTATAGCCTCTATAGCCTCTATAGCCTCTATAGCCTCTATAGCCTCTATAGGCGCCTCTATAGCCTCTATAGCCTCTATAGCCTCTATAGCCTATATAGCCTCTATAGCCTCTATAGCCTCTATAGCCTCTATAGAGGCTATAGCCTCTATAGCCTCTATAGCCTCTATAGCCTCTATAGCCTCTATAGCCTCTATAGCCTCTATAGCCTCTATAGCCTCTATAGCCTCTATAGCCTCTATAGCCTCTATAGCCTCTATAGCCTCTATAGCCTCTATAGCCTCTATAGCCTCTATAGCCTCTATAGCCTCTATAGCCTCTATAACCTCTATAGCCTCTATAGCCTCTATAGCCTCTATAGCCTCTATAGCCTCTATAGCCTCTATAGCCTCTATAGCCTCTATAGCCTCTATAGCCTCTATAGCCTCTATAGCCTCTATAGACGTCTCTATAGCCTCTATAGCCTCTATAGCCTCTATAGCCTCTATAGCCTCTATAGCCTCTATAGCCTCTATAGCCTCTATAGCCTCTATAGCCTCTATAGCCTCTATAGCCTCTATAGCCTCTATAGCCTCTATAGCCTCTATAGCCTCTATAGCCTCTATAGCCTCTATAGCCTCTATAGCCTCTATAGCCTCTATAGCCTCTATAGCCTCTATAGCCTCTATAGCCTCTATAGCCTCTATAGCCTCTATAGCCTCTATAGCCTCTATAGCCTCTATAGCCTCTAGAGACGTCTCTATAGCCTCTATAGCCTCTATAGCCTCTATAGCCTCTATAGACGCCTCTATAGCCTCTATAGCCTCTATAGCCTCTATAGCCTCTATAGCCTCTATAGACGTCTCTATAGCCTCTATAGCCTCTATAGCCTCTATAGCCTCTATAGCCTCTATAGCCTCTATAGCCTCTATAGCCTCTATAGCCTCTATAGCCTCTATAGCCTCTATAGCCTCTATAGCCTCTATAGCCTCTATAGCCTCTATAGCCTCTATAGCCTCTATAGCCTCTATAGCCTCTATAGCCTCTATAGCCTCTATAGCCTCTATAGCCTCTATAGCCTCTATAGCCTCTATAGCCTCTATAGCCTCTATAGCCTCTATAGCCTCTATAGCCTCTATAGCCTCTATAGCCTCTATAGCCTCTATAGCCTCTATAGCCTCTATAGCCTCTATAGACGTCTCTATAGCCTCTATAGCCTCTATAGCCTCTATAGCCTCTATAGCCTCTATAGCCTCTATAGCCTATATAGCCTCTATAGCCTCTATAGCCTCTATAGCCTCTATAGCCTCTATAGCCTCTATAGCCTCTATAGCCTCTATAGCCTCTATAGCCTCTATAGCCTCTATAGCCTCTATAGCCTCTATAGCCTCTATAGCCTCTATAGCCTCTATAGCCTCTATAGCCTCTATAGCCTCTATAGCCTATATAGCCTCTATAGCCTCTATAGCCTCTATAGCCTCTATAGCCTCTATAGCCTCTATAGCCTCTATAGCCTCTATAGCCTCTATAGCCTCTATAGCCTCTATAGCCTATATAGACGCCTCTATAGCCTCTATAGCCTCTATAGCCTCTATAGCCTCTATAGCCTCTATAGCCTCTATAGCCTCTAGGGCCTCTATAGCCTCTATAGCCTCTATAGCCTCTATAGCCTCTATAGCCTCTATAGCCTCTATCGCCTCTATAGCCTCTATAGCCTCTATAGCCTCTATAGCCTCTATAGCATCTATAGCCTCTATAGACGTCTCTATAGCCTCTATAGCCTCTATAGCCTCTATAGCCTCTATAGCCTCTATAGCCTCTATAGCCTCTATAGCCTCTATAGCCTCTATAGCCTCTATAGCCTCTATAGCCTCTATAGCCTCTATAGCCTCTATAGCCTCTATAGCCTCTATAGCCTCTATAGCCTCTATAGCCTCTATAGCCTCTATATCCTCTATAGCCTCTATAGCCTCTATAGACGTCTCTATAGCCTCTATAGCCTCTATAGCCTCTATAGCCTCTATAGCCTCTATAGCCTCTATAGCCTCTATAGCCTCTATAGCCTCTATAGCCTCTATAGCCTCTATAGCCTCTATAGCCTCTATAGACGTCTCTATAGCCTCTATAGCCTCTATAGCCTCTATAGCCTCTATAGCCTCTATAGACGTCTCTATAGCCTCTATAGCCTCTATAGCCTCTATAGCCTCTATAGCCTCTATAGCCTCTATAGCCTCTATAGCCTATATAGCCTCTATAGCCTCTATAGCCTCTATAGACGCCTCTATAGCCTCTATAGCCTCTATAGCCTCTATAGCCTCTATAGCCTCTATAGCCTCTATAGCCTCTATAGCCTCTATAGACGCCTCTATAGCCTCTATAGCCTCTATAGCCTCTATAGACGCCTCTATAGACGTCTCTATAGCCTCTATAGCCTCTATAGCCTCTATAGCCTCTATAGCCTCTATAGCCTCTATAGCCTCTATAGCCTCTATAGCCTCTATAGCCTCTATAGCCTCTATAGCCTCTATAGCCTCTATAGACGCCTCTATAGACGCCTCTATAGCCTCTATAGCCTCTATAGCCTCTATAGCCTCTATAGACGTCTCTATAGCCTCTATAGCCTCTATAGCCTCTATAGCCTCTATAGCCTCTATAGCCTCTATAGCCTCTATAGCCTCTATAGCCTCTATAGCCTCTATAGCCTCTATAGCCTCTATAGCCTCTATAGCCTCTATAGCCTCTATAGCCTCTATAGCCTCTATAGCCTCTATAGCCTCTATAGACGTCTCTATAGCCTCTATAGACGCCTCTATAGCCTCTATAGCCTCTATAGCCTCTATAGCCTCTATAGCCTCTATAGCCTCTATAGCCTCTATAGCCTCTATAGCCTCTATAGCCTCTATAGCCTCTATAGCCTCTATAGCCTCTAGAGACGCCTCTATAGCCTCTATAGCCTCTATAGCCTCTATAGCCTCTATAGCCTCTATAGACGCCTCTATAGCCTCTATAGCCTCTATAGCCTCTATAGCCTCTATAGCCTCTATAGCCTCTATAGCCTCTATAGCCTCTATAGCCTCTATAGCCTCTATAGACGTCTCTATAGCCTCTATAGCCTCTATAGCCTCTATAGCCTCTATAGACGTCTCTATAGCCTCTATAGACGCCTCTATAGCCTCTATAGCCTCTATAGCCTCTATAGCCTCTATAGCCTCTATAGCCTCTATAGCCTCTATAGCCTCTATAGCCTCTATAGCCTCTATAGCCTCTATAGCCTCTATAGCCTCTATAGCCTCTATAGCTCTATAGCCTCTATAGCCTCTATAGCCTCTATAGACGTCTCTATAGCCTCTATAGACGCCTCTATAGCCTCTATAGCCTCTATAGCCTCTATAGCCTCTATAGCCTCTATAGCCTCTATAGCCTCTATAGCCTCTATAGCCTCTATAGCCTCTATAGACGCCTCTATAGCCTCTATAGCCTCTATAGCCTCTATAGCCTCTATAGCCTCTATAGACGCCTCTATAGCCTCTATAGCCTCTATAGCCTCTATAGCCTCTATAGACGTCTCTATAGCCTCTATAGCCTCTATAGCCTCTATAGCCTCTATAGCCTCAATAGCCTCTATAGCCTCTATAGCCTCTATAGCCTCTATAGCCTCTATAGCCTCTATAGCCTCTATAGCCTCTATAGCCTCTATAGCCTCTATAGCCTATATAGCCTCTATAGCCTCTATAGCCTCTATAGCCTCTATAGCCTCTATAGCCTCTATAGCCTCTATAGCCTCTATAGCCTCTATAGCCTCTATAGCCTCTATAGCCTCTATAGCCTCTATAGCCTCTATAGCCTCTATAGCCTCTATAGCCTCTATAGCCTCTATAGCCTCTATAGCCTCTATAGCCTCTATAGCCTCTATAGCCTCTATAGCCTCTATAGCCTCTATAGCCTCTATAGCCTCTATAGCCTCTATAGCCTCTATAGGCGCCTCTATAGCCTCTATAGCCTCTATAGCCTCTATAGCCTATATAGCCTCTATAGCCTCTATAGCCTCTATAGCCTCTATAGAGGCTATAGCCTCTATAGCCTCTATAGCCTCTATAGCCTCTATAGCCTCTATAGCCTCTATAGCCTCTATAGCCTCTATAGCCTCTATAGCCTCTATAGCCTCTATAGCCTCTATAGCCTCTATAGCCTCTATAGCCTCTATAGCCTCTATAGCCTCTATAGCCTCTATAGCCTCTATAGCCTCTATAACCTCTATAGCCTCTATAGCCTCTATAGCCTCTATAGCCTCTATAGCCTCTATAGCCTCTATAGCCTCTATAGCCTCTATAGCCTCTATAGCCTCTATAGCCTCTATAGCCTCTATAGACGTCTCTATAGCCTCTATAGCCTCTATAGCCTCTATAGCCTCTATAGCCTCTATAGCCTCTATAGCCTCTATAGCCTCTATAGCCTCTATAGCCTCTATAGCCTCTATAGCCTCTATAGCCTCTATAGCCTCTATAGCCTCTATAGCCTCTATAGCCTCTATAGCCTCTATAGCCTCTATAGCCTCTATAGCCTCTATAGCCTCTATAGCCTCTATAGCCTCTATAGCCTCTATAGCCTCTATAGCCTCTATAGCCTCTATAGCCTCTATAGCCTCTATAGCCTCTAGAGACGTCTCTATAGCCTCTATAGCCTCTATAGCCTCTATAGCCTCTATAGCCTCTATAGACGCCTCTATAGCCTCTATAGCCTCTATAGCCTCTATAGCCTCTATAGCCTCTATAGACGTCTCTATAGCCTCTATAGCCTCTATAGCCTCTATAGCCTCTATAGCCTCTATAGCCTCTATAGCCTCTATAGCCTCTATAGCCTCTATAGCCTCTATAGCCTCTATAGCCTCTATAGCCTCTATAGCCTCTATAGCCTCTATAGCCTCTATAGACGCCTCTATAGCCTCTATAGCCTCTATAGCCTCTATAGCCTCTATAGCCTCTATAGCCTCTATAGACGTCTCTATAGCCTCTATAGCCTCTATAGCCTCTATAGCCTCTATAGCCTCTATAGCCTCTATAGCCTATATAGCCTCTATAGCCTCTATAGCCTCTATAGCCTCTATAGCCTCTATAGCCTCTATAGCCTCTATAGCCTCTATAGCCTCTATAGCCTCTATAGCCTCTATAGCCTCTATAGCCTCTATAGCCTCTATAGCCTCTATAGCCTCTATAGCCTCTATAGCCTCTATAGCCTCTATAGCCTATATAGCCTCTATAGCCTCTATAGCCTCTATAGCCTCTATAGCCTCTATAGCCTCTATAGCCTCTATAGCCTCTATAGCCTCTATAGCCTCTATAGCCTCTATAGCCTCTATAGCCTATATAGACGCCTCTATAGCCTCTATAGCCTCTATAGCCTCTATAGCCTCTATAGCCTCTATAGCCTCTATAGCCTCTAGGGCCTCTATAGCCTCTATAGCCTCTATAGCCTCTATAGCCTCTATAGCCTCTATAGCCTCTATCGCCTCTATAGCCTCTATAGCCTCTATAGCCTCTATAGCCTCTATAGCATCTATAGCCTCTATAGACGTCTCTATAGCCTCTATAGCCTCTATAGCCTCTATAGCCTCTATAGCCTCTATAGCCTCTATAGCCTCTATAGCCTCTATAGCCTCTATAGCCTCTATAGCCTCTATAGCCTCTATAGCCTCTATAGCCTCTATAGCCTCTATAGCCTCTATAGCCTCTATAGCCTCTATAGCCTCTATAGCCTCTATATCCTCTATAGCCTCTATAGCCTCTATAGACGTCTCTATAGCCGTCTCTATAGCCTCTATAGCCTCTATAGCCTCTATAGCCTCTATAGCCTCTATAGCCTCTATAGCCTCTATAGCCTCTATAGCCTCTATAGCCTCTATAGCCTCTATAGCCTCTATAGCCTCTATAGCCTCTATAGCCTCTATAGCCTCTATAGCCTCTATAGCCTCTATAGCCTCTATAGCCTCTATAGCCTCTATAGCCTCTATAGACGCCTCTATAGCCTCTATAGCCTCTATAGCCTCTATAGCCTCTATAGCCTCTATAGCCTCTATAGCCTCTATAGCCTCTATAGACGCCTCTATAGCCTCTATAGCCTCTATAGCCTCTATAGCCTCTATAGCCTCTATAGCCTCTATAGCCTCTATAGCCTCTATAGCCTCTATAGCCTCTATAGCCTCTATAGCCTCTATAGCCTCTATAGCCTCTATAGCCTCTATAGCCTCTATAGCCTCTATAGCCTCTATAGCCTCTATAGCCTCTATAGCCTCTATAGCCTCTATAGCCTCTATAGCCTCTATAGCCTCTATAGCCTCTATAGCCTCTATAGCCTCTATAGCCTCTATAGCCTCTATAGCCTCTATAGCCTCTATAGCCTCTATAGCCTCTGTAGCCTCTATAGCCTCTATAGCCTCTATAGCCTCTATAGCCTCTATAGCCTCTATAGCCTCTATAGCCTCTATAGCCTCTATAGCCTCTATAGCCTCTATAGCCTCTATAGCCTCTATAGCCTCTATAGCCTCTATAGCCTCTATAGCCTCTATAGCCTCTATAGCCTCTATAGCCTCTATAGCCTCTATAGCCTCTATAGCCTCTATAGCCTCTATAGCCTCTATAGCCTCTATAGCCTCTATAGACGCCTCTATAGCCTCTATAGCCTCTATAGCCTCTATAGCCTCTATAGCCTCTATAGCCTCTATAGCCTCTATAGCCTCTATAGCCTCTATAGCCTCTATAGCCTCTATAGCCTCTATAGCCTCTATAGCCTCTATAGCCTCTATAGACGCCTCTATAGCCTCTATAGCCTCTATAGCCTCTATAGCCTCTATAGCCTCTATAGCCTCTATAGCCTCTATAGCCTCTATAGCCTCTATAGCCTCTATAGCCTCTATAGACGCCTCTATAGCCTCTATAGCCTCTATAGCCTCTATAGCCTCTATAGCCTCTATAGCCTCTATAGCCTCTATAGCCTCTATAGCCTCTATAGCCTCTATAGCCTCTATAGCCTCTATAGCCTCTATAGCCTCTATAGCCTCTATAGCCTCTATAGCCTCTATAGCCTCTATAGACGCCTCTATAGCCTCTATAGCCTCTATAGCCTCTATAGCCTCTATAGCCTCTATAGCCTCTATAGCCTCTATAGCCTCTATAGCCTCTATAGCCTCTATAGCCTCTATAGCCTCTATAGCCTCTATAGCCTCTATAGCCTCTATAGCCTCTATAGCCTCTATAGCCTCTATAGCCTCTATAGCCTCTATAGCCTCTATAGCCTCTATAGCCTCTATAGCCTCTATAGCCTCTATAGCCTATATAGCCTCTATAGCCTCTATAGCCTCTATAGACGCCTCTATAGCCTCTATAGCCTCTATAGCCTCTATAGCCTCTATAGCCTCTATAGCCTCTATAGCCTCTATAGCCTCTATAGCCTCTATAGCCTCTATAGCCTCTATAGACGCCTCTATAGCCTCTATAGCCTCTATAGCCTCTATAGCCTCTATAGCCTCTATAGCCTCTATAGCCTCTATAGCCTCTATAGCCTCTATAGCCTCTATAGCCTCTATAGCCTCTATAGCCTCTATAGCCTCTATAGCCTCTATAGCCTCTATAGCCTCTATAGACGCCTCTATAGCCTCTATAGCCTCTATAGCCTCTATAGCCTCTATAGCCTCTATAGCCTCTATAGCCTCTATAGCCTCTATAGCCTCTATAGCCTCTATAGCCTCTATAGCCTCTATAGCCTCTATAGCCTCTATAGCCTCTATAGCCTCTATAGCCTCTATATCCTCTATAGCCTCTATAGCCTCTATAGCCTCTATAGCCTCTATAGCCTCTATAGCCTCTATAGCCTCTATAGCCTCTATAGCCTCTATAGCCTCTATAGCCTCTATAGACGCCTCTATAGCCTCTATAGCCTCTATAACCTCTATAGCCTCTATAGCCTCTATAGCCTCTATAGCCTCTATATCCTCTATAGCCTCTATAGCCTCTATAGCCTCTATAGCCTCTATAGCCTCTATAGACGTCTCTATAGCCTCTATAGCCTCTATAGACGCCTCTATAGCCTATATAGCCTCTATAGCCTCTATAGCCTCTATAGTCTCTATAGCCTCTATAGCCTCTATAGCCTCTATAGCCTCTATAGCCTCTATAGCCTCTATAGCCTCTATAGCCTCTATAGCCTCTATAGACGTCTCTATAGCCTCTATAGCCTCTATAGCCTCTATAGCCTCTATAGCCTCTATAGCCTCTATAGCCTCTATAGCCTATATAGCCTCTATAGCCTCTATAGCCTCTATAGACGCCTCTATAGCCTCTATAGCCTCTATAGCCTCTATAGCCTCTATAGCCTCTATAGCCTCTATAGCCTCTATAGCCTCTATAGACGCCTCTATAGCCTCTATAGCCTCTATAGCCTCTATAGACGCCTCTATAGACGTCTCTATAGCCTCTATAGCCTCTATAGCCTCTATAGCCTCTATAGCCTCTATAGCCTCTATAGCCTCTATAGCCTCTATAGCCTCTATAGCCTCTATAGCCTCTATAGCCTCTATAGCCTCTATAGACGCCTCTATAGACGCCTCTATAGCCTCTATAGCCTCTATAGCCTCTATAGCCTCTATAGACGTCTCTATAGCCTCTATAGCCTCTATAGCCTCTATAGCCTCTATAGCCTCTATAGCCTCTATAGCCTCTATAGCCTCTATAGCCTCTATAGCCTCTATAGCCTCTATAGCCTCTATAGCCTCTATAGCCTCTATAGCCTCTATAGCCTCTATAGCCTCTATAGCCTCTATAGCCTCTATAGACGTCTCTATAGCCTCTATAGACGCTTCTATAGCCTCTATAGCCTCTATAGCCTCTATAGCCTCTATAGCCTCTATAGCCTCTATAGCCTCTATAGCCTCTATAGCCTCTATAGCCTCTATAGCCTCTATAGCCTCTATAGCCTCTATAGCCTCTATAGCCTCTATAGCCTCTAGAGACGCCTCTATAGCCTCTATAGCCTCTATAGCCTCTATAGCCTCTATAGCCTCTATAGACGCCTCTATAGCCTCTATAGCCTCTATAGCCTCTATAGCCTCTATAGCCTCTATAGCCTCTATAGCCTCTATAGCCTCTATAGCCTCTATAGCCTCTATAGACGTCTCTATAGCCTCTATAGCCTCTATAGCCTCTATAGCCTCTATAGACGTCTCTATAGCCTCTATAGACGCCTCTATAGCCTCTATAGCCTCTATAGCCTCTATAGCCTCTATAGCCTCTATAGCCTCTATAGCCTCTATAGCCTCTATAGCCTCTATAGCCTCTATAGCCTCTATAGCCTCTATAGCCTCTATAGCCTCTATAGCTCTATAGCCTCTATAGCCTCTATAGCCTCTATAGACGTCTCTATAGCCTCTATAGACGCCTCTATAGCCTCTATAGCCTCTATAGCCTCTATAGCCTCTATAGCCTCTATAGCCTCTATAGCCTCTATAGCCTCTATAGACGCCTCTATAGCCTCTATAGCCTCTATAGCCTCTATAGCCTCTATAGCCTCTATAGCCTCTATAGCCTCTATAGACGCCTCTATAGCCTCTATAGCCTCTATAGCCTCTATAGCCTCTATAGACGTCTCTATAGCCTCTATAGCCTCTATAGCCTCTATAGCCTCTATAGCCTCAATAGCCTCTATAGCCTCTATAGCCTCTATAGCCTCTATAGCCTCTATAGCCTCTATAGCCTCTATAGCCTCTATAGCCTCTATAGCCTCTATAGCCTCTATAGCCTCTATAGCCTCTATAGCCTCTATAGCCTCTATAGCCTCTATAGCCTCTATAGCCTCTATAGCCTCTATAGCCTCTATAGCCTCTATAGCCTCTATAGCCTCTATAGCCTCTATAGCCTCTATAGCCTCTATAGCCTCTATAGCCTCTATAGCCTCTATAGCCTCTATAGCCTCTATAGCCTCTATAGCCTCTATAGCCTCTATAGCCTCTATAGCCTCTATAGCCTCTATAGCCTCTATAGCCTCTATAGCCTATATAGCCTCTATAGCCTCTATAGCCTCTATAGCCTCTATAGAGGCTATAGCCTCTATAGCCTCTATAGCCTCTATAGCCTCTATAGCCTCTATAGCCTCTATAGCCTCTATAGCCTCTATAGCCTCTATAGCCTCTATAGCCTCTATAGCCTCTATAGCCTCTATAGCCTCTATAGCCTCTATAGCCTCTATAGCCTCTATAGCCTCTATAGCCTCTATAGCCTCTATAACCTCTATAGCCTCTATAGCCTCTATAGCCTCTATAGCCTCTATAGCCTCTATAGCCTCTATAGCCTCTATAGCCTCTATAGCCTCTATAGCCTCTATAGCCTCTATAGCCTCTATAGACGTCTCTATAGCCTCTATAGCCTCTATAGCCTCTATAGCCTCTATAGCCTCTATAGCCTCTATAGCCTCTATAGCCTCTATAGCCTCTATAGCCTCTATAGCCTCTATAGCCTCTATAGCCTCTATAGCCTCTATAGCCTCTATAGCCTCTATAGCCTCTATAGCCTCTATAGCCTCTATAGCCTCTATAGCCTCTATAGCCTCTATAGCCTCTATAGCCTCTATAGCCTCTATAGCCTCTATAGCCTCTATAGCCTCTATAGCCTCTATAGCCTCTATAGCCTCTAGAGACGTCTCTATAGCCTCTATAGCCTCTATAGCCTCTATAGCCTCTATAGACGCCTCTATAGCCTCTATAGCCTCTATAGCCTCTATAGCCTCTATAGCCTCTATAGACGTCTCTATAGCCTCTATAGCCTCTATAGCCTCTATAGCCTCTATAGCCTCTATAGCCTCTATAGCCTCTATAGCCTCTATAGCCTCTATAGCCTCTATAGCCTCTATAGCCTCTATAGCCTCTATAGCCTCTATAGCCTCTATAGCCTCTATAGCCTCTATAGCCTCTATAGCCTCTATAGCCTCTATAGCCTCTATAGCCTCTATAGCCTCTATAGCCTCTATAGCCTCTATAGCCTCTATAGCCTCTATAGCCTCTATAGCCTCTATAGCCTCTATAGCCTCTATAGCCTCTATAGCCTCTATAGCCTCTATAGCCTCTATAGCCTCTATAGACGTCTCTATAGCCTCTATAGCCTCTATAGCCTCTATAGCCTCTATAGCCTCTATAGCCTCTATAGCCTATATAGCCTCTATAGCCTCTATAGCCTCTATAGCCTCTATAGCCTCTATAGCCTCTATAGCCTCTATAGCCTCTATAGCCTCTATAGCCTCTATAGCCTCTATAGCCTCTATAGCCTCTATAGCCTCTATAGCCTCTATAGCCTCTATAGCCTCTATAGCCTCTATAGCCTCTATAGCCTATATAGCCTCTATAGCCTCTATAGCCTCTATAGCCTCTATAGCCTCTATAGCCTCTATAGCCTCTATAGCCTCTATAGCCTCTATAGCCTCTATAGCCTCTATAGCCTATATAGACGCCTCTATAGCCTCTATAGCCTCTATAGCCTCTATAGCCTCTATAGCCTCTATAGCCTCTATAGCCTCTAGGGCCTCTATAGCCTCTATAGCCTCTATAGCCTCTATAGCCTCTATAGCCTCTATAGCCTCTATCGCCTCTATAGCCTCTATAGCCTCTATAGCCTCTATAGCCTCTATAGCATCTATAGCCTCTATAGACGTCTCTATAGCCTCTATAGCCTCTATAGCCTCTATAGCCTCTATAGCCTCTATAGCCTCTATAGCCTCTATAGCCTCTATAGCCTCTATAGCCTCTATAGCCTCTATAGCCTCTATAGCCTCTATAGCCTCTATAGCCTCTATAGCCTCTATAGCCTCTATAGCCTCTATAGCCTCTATAGCCTCTATATCCTCTATAGCCTCTATAGCCTCTATAGACGTCTCTATAGCCTCTATAGCCTCTATAGCCTCTATAGCCTCTATAGCCTCTATAGCCTCTATAGCCTCTATAGCCTCTATAGCCTCTATAGCCTCTATAGCCTCTATAGCCTCTATAGCCTCTATAGACGTCTCTATAGCCTCTATAGCCTCTATAGCCTCTATAGCCTCTATAGCCTCTATAGCCTCTATAGCCTCTATAGCCTCTATAGCCTCTATAGCCTCTATAGCCTCTATAGCCTCTATAGCCTCTATAGCCTCTATAGCCTCTATAGCCTCTATAGCCTCTATAGCCTCTATAGCCTCTATAGCCTCTATAGCCTCTATAGCCTCTATAGCCTCTATAGACGCCTCTATAGCCTCTATAGCCTCTATAGCCTCTATAGCCTCTATAGCCTCTATAGCCTCTATAGCCTCTATAGCCTCTATAGACGCCTCTATAGCCTCTATAGCCTCTATAGCCTCTATAGCCTCTATAGCCTCTATAGCCTCTATAGCCTCTATAGCCTCTATAGACGCCTCTATAGCCTCTATAGCCTCTATAGCCTCTATAGCCTCTATAGCCTCTATAGCCTCTATAGCCTCTATAGCCTCTATAGCCTCTATAGCCTCTATAGACGCCTCTATAGCCTCTATAGCCTCTATAGCCTCTATAGCCTCTATAGCCTCTATAGCCTATATAGCCTCTATAGCCTCTATAGCCTCTATAGCCTCTATAGCCTCTATAGCCTCTATAGCCTCTATAGCCTCTATAGCCTCTATAGCCTCTATAGCCTCTATAGCCTCTATAGCCTCTATAGACGCCTCTATAGCCTCTATAGACGTCTCTATAGCCTCTATAGCCTCTATAGCCTCTATAGCCTCTATAGCCTCTATAGCCTCTATAGCCTCTATAGCCTCTATAGCCTCTATAGCCTCTATAGCCTCTATAGCCTCTATAGCCTCTATAGCCTCTATAGCCTCTATAGCCTCTATAGCCTCTATAGCCTCTATAGCCTCTATAGCCTCTAGAGACGTCTCTATAGCCTCTATAGCCTCTATAGCCTCTATAGCCTCTATAGCCTCTATAGCCTCTATAGCCTCTATAGCCTCTATAGCCTCTATAGCCTCTATAGCCTCTATAGCCTCTATAGCCTCTATAGCCTCTATAGCCTCTATAGCCTCTATAGCCTCTATAGCCTCTATAGCCTCTATAGCCTCTATAGATGCCTCTATAGCCTCTATAGCCTCTATATCCTCTATAGCCTCTATAGCCTCTATAGCCTCTATAGCCTCTATAGCCTCTATAGACGCCTCTATAGCCTCTATAGCCTCTATAGCCTCTATAGCCTCTATAGCCTCTATAGCCTCTATAGACGCCTCTATAGCCTCTATAGCCTCTATAGCCTCTATAGCCTCTATAGCCTCTATAGCCTCTATAGCCTCTATAGCCTCTATAGCCTCTATAGCCTCTATAGCCTCTATAGCCTCTATAGCCTCTATAGCCTCTATAGCCTCTATAGCCTCTATAGCCTCTATAGCCTCTATAGACGCCTCTATAGCCTCTATAGCCTCTATAGCCTCTATAGCCTCTATAGCCTATATAGCCTATATAGCCTCTATAGCCTCTATAGCCTCTATAGACGTCTCTATAGCCTCTATAGCCTCTATAGCCTCTATAGCCTCTATAGCCTCTATAGCCTCTATAGACGCCTCTATAGCCTCTATAGCCTCTATAGCCTCTATAGCCTCTATAGACGTCTCTATAGCCTCTATAGCCTCTATAGCCTCTATAGCCTCTATAGCCTATATAGCCTCTATAGCCTCTATAGCCTCTATAGCCTCTATAGCCTCTATAGCCTCTATAGCCTCTATAGCCTCTATAGCCTCTATAGCCTCTATAGCCTCTATAGCCTCTATAGCCTCTATAGCCTCTATAGCCTCTATAGCCTCTATAGCCTCTATAGCCTCTATAGCCTCTATAGCCTCTATAGCCTCTATAGCCTCTATAGCCTCTATAGCCTCTATAGCCTCTATAGCCTCTATAGCCTCTATAGCCTCTATAGCCTCTATAGCCTCTATAGCCTATATAGCCTCTATAGCCTCTATAGCCTCTATAGCCTCTATAGCCTCTATAGCCTCTATAGCCTCTATAGCCTCTATAGCCTCTATAGCCTCTATAGCCTCTATAGCCTCTATAGCCTCTATAGCCTCTATAGCCTCTATAGCCTCTATAGCCTCTATAGCCTCTATAGCCTCTATAGCCTCTATAGCCTCTATAGCCTCTATAGACGCCTCTATAGACTCTATAGCCTCTATAGCCTCTATAGCCTCTATAGCCTCTATAGCCTCTATAGCCTCTATAGCCTCTATAGCCTCTATAGCCTCTATAGCCTCTATAGCCTCTATAGCCTCTATAGCCTCTATAGCCTCTATAGCCTCTATAGCCTCTATAGCCTCTATAGCCTCTATAGCCTCTATAGCCTCTATAGCCTCTATAGCCTCTATAGCCTCTATAGCCTCTATAGCCTCTATAGCCTCTATAGCCTCTATAGCCTCTATAGCCTCTATAGCCTCTATAGCCTCTATAGACGCCTCTATAGCCTCTATAGCCTCTATAACCTCTATAGCCTCTATAGCCTCTATAGCCTCTATAGCCTCTATAGCCTCTATAGCCTCTATAGCCTCTATAGCCTCTATAGCCTCTATAGCCTCTATAGCCTCTATAGCCTGTATAGCCTGTATAGCCTCTATAGCCTCTATAGCCTCTATAGCCTCTATAGCCTCTATAGCCTCTATAGCCTCTATAGCCTCTATAGCCTCTATAGCCTCTATAGCCTCTATAGCCTCTATAGCCTCTATAGCCTCTATAGCCTATATAGCCTCTATAGCCTCTATAGCCTCTATAGCCTCTATAGCCTCTATAGCCTCTATAGCCTCTATAGCCTCTATAGCCTCTATAGCCTCTATAGCCTCTATAGCCTCTAGAGACGTCTCTATAGCCTCTATAGCCTCTATAGCCTCTATAGCCTCTATAGCCTCTATAGCCTCTATAGCCTCTATATCCTCTATAGCCTCTATAGCCTCTATAGCCTCTATAGCCTCTATAGCCTCTATAGACGTCTCTATAGCCTCTATAGCCTCTATAGACGCCTCTATAGCCTATATAGCCTCTATAGCCTCTATAGCCTCTATAGTCTCTATAGCCTCTATAGCCTCTATAGCCTCTATAGCCTCTATAGCCTCTATAGCCTCTATAGCCTCTATAGCCTCTATAGCCTCTATAGCCTCTATAGCCTCTAGAGACGCCTCTATAGCCTCTATAGACGCCTCTATAGCCTCTATAGCCTCTATAGCCTCTATAGCCTCTATAGCCTCTATAGCCTCTATAGCCTCTATAGCCTCTATAGCCTCTATAGCCTCTATAGCCTCTATAGCCTCTATAGCCTCTATAGCCTCTATAGCCTCTATAGCCTATATAGCCTCTATAGCCTCTATAGCCTCTATAGCCTCTATAGCCTCTATAGACGCCTCTATAGCCTCTATAGCCTCTATAGCCTCTATAGACGCCTCTATAGCCTCTATAGCCTCTATAGCCTCTATAGCCTCTATAGCCTCTATAGCCTCTATAGCCTCTATAGCCTCTATAGCCTCTATAGCCTCTATAGCCTCTATAGCCTCTATAGCCTCTATAGCCTCTATAGCCTCTATAGCCTCTATAGCCTCTATAGCCTCTATAGCCTCTATAGCCTCTATAGCCTCTATAGCCTCTATAGCCTCTATAGCCTCTATAGCCTCTATAGCCTCTATAGCCTCTATAGCCTCTATAGCCTCTATAGCCTCTATAGCCTCTATAGCCTCTATAGCCTCTATAGCCTCTATAGCCTCTATAGCCTCTATAGCCTCTATAGCCTATATAGCCTCTATAGCCTCTATAGCCTCTATAGCCTCTATAGCCTCTATAGCCTCTATAGCCTCTATAGCCTCTATAGCCTCTATAGCCTCTATAGCCTCTATAGCCTCTATAGCCTCTATAGCCTCTATAGCCTCTATAGCCTCTATAGCCTCTATAGCCTCTATAGCCTCTATAGCCTCTATAGCCTCTATAGCCTCTATAGCCTCTATAGCCTCTATAGCCTCTATAGCCTCTATAGCCTATATAGCCTCTATAGCCTCTATAGCCTCTATAGCCTCTATAGCCTCTATAGCCTCTATAGCCTCTATAGCCTCTATAGCCTCTATAGCCTCTATAGCCTCTATAGCCTCTATAGCCTCTATAGACGTCTCTATAGCCTCTATAGCCTCTATAGCCTCTATAGCCTCTATAGCCTCTATAGCCTCTATAGCCTCTATAGCCTCTATAGCCTCTATAGCCTCTATAGCCTCTATAGCCTCTATAGCCTCTATAGCCTCTATAGCCTCTATAGTCTCTATAGCCTCTATAGCCTCTATAGCCTCTATAGCCTCTATAGCCTCTATAGCCTCTATAGCCTCTATAGACGCCTCTATAGCCTCTATAGCCTCTATAGCCTCTATAGCCTCTATAGCCTCTATAGACGTCTCTATAGCCTCTATAGCCTCTATAGCCTCTATAGCCTCTATAGCCTCTATAGCCTCTATAGCCTCTATAGCCTCTATAGCCTCTATAGCCTCTATAGCCTCTATAGCCTCTATAGACGCCTCTATAGCCTCTATAGCCTCTATAGCCTCTATAGCCTCTATAGCCTCTATAGCCTCTATAGCCTCTATAGACGTCTCTATAGCCTCTATAGCCTCTATAGCCTCTATAGCCTCTATAGCCTCTATAGCCTCTATAGCCTCTATAGCCTCTATAGCCTCTATAGACGCCTCTATAGCCTCTATAGCCTCTATAGCCTCTATAGACGCCTCTATAGACGTCTCTATAGCCTCTATAGCCTCTATAGCCTCTATAGCCTCTATAGCCTCTATAGCCTCTATAGCCTCTATAGCCTCTATAGCCTCTATAGCCTCTATAGCCTCTATAGCCTCTATAGCCTCTATAGCCTCTATAGACGCCTCTATAGCCTCTATAGCCTCTATAGCCTCTATAGACGCCTCTATAGACGTCTCTATAGCCTCTATAGCCTCTATAGCCTCTATAGCCTCTATAGCCTCTATAGCCTCTATAGCCTCTATAGCCTCTATAGCCTCTATAGCCTCTATAGCCTCTATAGCCTCTATAGCCTCTATAGCCTCTATAGCCTCTATAGCCTCTATAGCCTCTATAGCCTCTATAGCCTCTATAGCCTCTATAGACGCCTCTATAGCCTCTATAGCCTCTATAGCCTCTATAGCCTCTATAGCCTCTATAGCCTCTATAGCCTCTATAGCCTCTATAGCCTCTATAGCCTCTATAGCCTCTATAGCCTCTAGAGACGCCTCTATAGCCTCTATAGCCTCTATAGCCTCTATAGCCTCTATAGCCTCTATAGACGCCTCTATAGCCTCTATAGCCTCTATAGCCTCTATAGCCTCTATAGCCTCTATAGCCTCTATAGCCTCTATAGCCTCTATAGCCTCTATAGACGTCTCTATAGCCTCTATAGCCTCTATAGCCTCTATAGCCTCTATAGACGTCTCTATAGCCTCTATAGACGCCTCTATAGCCTCTATAGCCTCTATAGCCTCTATAGCCTCTATAGCCTCTATAGCCTCTATAGCCTCTATAGCCTCTATAGCCTCTATAGCCTCTATAGCCTCTATAGCCTTTATAGCCTCTATAGCCTCTATAGCTCTATAGCCTCTATAGCCTCTATAGCCTCTATAGACGTCTCTATAGCCTCTATAGACGCCTCTATAGCCTCTATAGCCTCTATAGCCTCTATAGCCTCTATAGCCTCTATAGCCTCTATAGCCTCTATAGCCTCTATAGCCTCTATAGCCTCTATAGACGCCTCTATAGCCTCTATAGCCTCTATAGCCTCTATAGCCTCTATAGCCTCTATAGCCTCTATAGCCTCTATAGCCTCTATAGCCTCTATAGCCTCTATAGCCTCTATAGACGTCTCTATAGCCTCTATAGACGCCTCTATAGCCTCTATAGCCTCTATAGCCTCTATAGCCTCAATAGCCTCTATAGCCTCTATAGCCTCTATAGCCTCTATAGCCTCTATAGCCTCTATAGCCTCTATAGCCTCTATAGCCTCTATAGCCTCTATAGCCTCTATAGCCTCTATAGCCTCTATAGCCTCTATAGCCTCTATAGCCTCTATAGCCTCTATAGCCTCTATAGCCTCTATAGCCTCTATAGCCTCTATAGCCTCTATAGCCTCTATAGCCTCTATAGCCTCTATAGCCTCTATAGCCTCTATAGCCTCTATAGCCTCTATAGCCTCTATAGCCTCTATAGACGCCTCTATAGCCTCTATAGCCTCTATAGCCTCTATAGCCTCTATAGACGTCTCTATAGCCTCTATAGCCTCTATAGCCTCTATAGCCTCTATAGCCTCTATAGCCTCTATAGCCTCTATAGCCTCTATAGCCTCTATAGCCTCTATAGACGCCTCTATAGCCTCTATAGCCTCTATAGCCTCTATAGCCTCTATAGCCTCTATAGCCTCTATAGCCTCTATAGCCTCTATAGCCTCTATAGACGCCTCTATAGCCTCTATAGCCTCTATAGCCTCTATAGCCTCTATAGCCTCTATAGCCTCTATAGCCTCTATAGCCTCTATAGCCTCTATAGCCTCTATAGACGCCTCTATAGCCTCTATAGCCTCTATAGCCTCTATAGCCTCTATAGGCGCCTCTATAGCCTCTATAGCCTCTATAGCCTCTATAGCCTATATAGCCTCTATAGCCTCTATAGCCTCTATAGCCTCTATAGCCTCTATAGCCTCTATAGCCTCTATAGGCGCCTCTATAGCCTATATAGCCTCTATAGCCTCTATAGCCTCTATAGCCTCTATAGCCTCTATAGCCTCTATAGCCTCTATAGCCTCTATAGCCTCTATAGCCTCTATAGCCTCTATAGCCTCTATAGCCTCTATAGCCTCTATAGCCTCTATAGCCTCTATAGCCTCTATAACCTCTATAGCCTCTATAGCCTCTATAGCCTCTATAGCCTCTATAGCCTCTATAGCCTCTATAGCCTCTATAGCCTCTATAGCCTCTATAGCCTCTATAGCCTCTATAGCCTCTATAGACGTCTCTATAGCCTCTATAGCCTCTATAGCCTCTATAGCCTCTATAGCCTCTATAACCTCTATAGCCTCTATAGCCTCTATAGCCTCTATAGCCTCTATAGACGCCTCTATAGACGCCTCTATAGCCTCTATAGCCTCTATAGCCTCTATAGCCTCTATAGCCTCTATAGCCTCTATAGCCTCTATAGCCTCTATAGCCTCTATAGCCTCTATAGCCTCTATAGCCTCTATAGCCTCTATAGCCTCTATAGCCTCTATAGCCTCTATAGCCTCTATAGCCTCTATAGCCTCTATAGCCTCTATAGCCTCTATAGCCTCTATAGCCTCTATAGCCTCTATAGCCTCTATAGCCTCTATAGCCTCTATAGCCTCTATAGCCTCTATAGCCTCTATAGCCTCTATAGACTCTATAGCCTCTATAGCCTCTATAGCCTCTATAGCCTCTATAGCCTCTATAGCCTCTATAGCCTCTATAGCCTCTATAGCCTCTATAGCCTCTATAGCCTCTATAGCCTCTATAGCCTCTATAGCCTCTATAGCCTCTATAGCCTCTATAGCCTCTATAGCCTCTATAGCCTCTATAGCCTCTATAGCCTCTATAGCCTCTATAGCCTCTATAGCCTCTATAGCCTCTATAGCCTCTATAGCCTCTATAGCCTCTATAGCCTCTATAGCCTCTATAGCCTCTATAGCCTCTATAGCCTCTATAGCCTCTATAGCCTCTATAGCCTCTATAGCCTCTATAGCCTCTATAGCCTCTATAGCCTCTATAGCCTCTATAGCCTCTATAGCCTCTATAGCCTCTATAGCCTCTATAGCCTCTATAGCCTCTATAGCCTCTATAGCCTCTATAGCCTCTATAGCCTCTATAGCCTCTATAGCCTCTATAGCCTCTATAGCCTCTATAGCCTCTATAGCCTCTATAGCCTCTATAGCCTCTATAGCCTCTATAGCCTCTAGAGACGTCTCTATAGCCTCTATAGCCTCTATAGCCTCTATAGCCTCTATAGCCTCTATAGCCTCTATAGCCTCTATAGCCTCTATAGCCTCTATAGCCTCTATAGCCTCTATAGCCTCTATAGCCTATATAGCCTCTATAGCCTCTATAGCCTCTATAGCCTCTATAGCCTCTATAGACGTCTCTATAGCCTCTATAGCCTCTATAGCCTCTATAGCCTCTATAGCCTCTATAGCCTCTATAGCCTCTATAGCCTCTATAGACGTCTCTATAGCCTCTATAGCCTCTATAGCCTCTATAGACGTCTCTATAGCCTCTATAGCCTCTATAGCCTCTATAGCCTCTATAGCCTCTATAGCCTCTATAGCCTCTATAGACGTCTCTATAGCCTCTATAGTCTCTATAGCCTCTATAGCCTCTATAGCCTCTAAAGCCTCTATAGCCTCTATAGCCTCTATAGCCTCTATAGCCTCTATAGCCTCTATAGCCTCTATAGACGCCTCTATAGCTCTATAGCCTCTATAGCCTCTATAGCCTCTATAGCCTCTATAGCCTCTATAGCCTCTATAGCCTCTATAGCCTCTATAGCCTCTATAGCCTCTATAGCCTCTATAGCCTCTATAGCCTCTATAGACGCCTCTATAGCCTCTATAGCCTCTATAGCCTCTATAGCCTCTATAGCCTCTATAGCCTCTATAGACGTCTCTATAGCCTCTATAGCCTCTATAGCCTCTATAGCCTCTATAGCCTCTATAGCCTCTATAGCCTCTATAGCCTCTATAGCCTCTATAGCCTCTATAGCCTCTATAGCCTCTATAGCCTCTATAGCCTCTATAGCCTCTATAGCCTCTATAGCCTCTATAGCCTCTATAGCCTCTATAGCCTCTATAGCCTCTATAGCCTCTATAGCCTCTATAGCCTATATAGCCTCTATAGCCTCTATAGCCTCTATAGCCTCTATAGCCTCTATAGACGCCTCTATAGCCTCTATAGCCTCTATAGCCTCTATAGACGCCTCTATAGCCTCTATAGCCTCTATAGACGTCTCTATAGCCTCTATAGCCTCTATAGCCTCTATAGACGTCTCTATAGCCTCTATAGCCTCTATAGCCTCTATAGCCTCTATAGCCTCTATAGCCTCTATAGACGTCTCTATAGCCTCTATAGCCTCTATAGCCTCTATAGCCTCTATAGCCTCTATAGCCTCTATAGCCTCTATAGCCTCTATAGCCTCTATAGCCTCTATAGCCTCTATAGCCTCTATAGACGCCTCTATAGCCTCTATAGCCTCTATAGCCTCTATAGCCTCTATAGCCTCTATAGCCTCTATAGCCTCTATAGCCTCTATAGCCTCTATAGCCTCTATAGCCTCTATAGACGCCTCTATAGCCTCTATAGCCTCTATAGCCTCTATAGCCTCTATAGCCTCTATAGCCTCTATAGCCTCTATAGACGCCTCTATAGCCTCTATAGCCTCTATAGCCTCTATAGCCTCTATAGCCTCTATAGCCTCTATAGCCTCTATAGCCTCTATAGCCTCTATAGCCTCTATAGCCTCTATAGCCTCTATAGCCTCTATAGCCTCTATAGCCTCTATAGCCTCTATAGCCTCTATAGCCTCTATAGCCTCTATAGCCTCTATAGCCTCTATAGTCTCTATAGCCTCTATAGCCTCTATAGCCTCTATAGCCTCTATAGCCTCTATAGCCTCTATAGCCTCTATAGCCTCTATAGCCTCTATAGCCTCTATAGCCTCTATAGCCTCTATAGCCTCTATAGCCTCTATAGCCTCTATAGCCTCTATAGCCTCTATAGCCTCTATAGACGCCTTTATAGCCTCTATAGCCTCTATAGCCTCTATAGCCTCTATAGCCTCTATAGCCTCTATAGACGTCTCTATAGCCTCTATAGCCTCTATAGCCTCTATAGCCTCTATAGCCTCTATAGACGTCTCTATAGCCTCTATAGCCTCTATAGCCTCTATAGCCTCTATAGCCTCTATAGCCTCTATAGCCTCTATAGCCTCTATAGCCTCTATAGCCTCTATAGCCTCTATAGCCTCTATAGCCTCTATAGCCTCTATAGCCTCTATAGCCTGTATAGCCTCTATAGCCTCTATAGCCTCTATAGCCTCTATAGCCTCTATAGCCTCTATAGCCTCTATAGCCTCTATAGCCTATATAGCCTCTATAGCCTCTATAGCCTCTATAGCCTCTATAGTCTCTATAGCCTCTATAGCCTCTATAGCCTCTATAGCCTCTATAGCCTCTATAGCCTCTATAGACGCCTCTATAGCCTCTATAGACGTCTCTATAGCCTCTATAGCCTCTATAGCCTCTATAGCCTCTATAGCCTCTATAGCCTCTATAGCCTCTATAGCCTCTATAGCCTCTATAGCCTCTATAGCCTCTATAGCCTCTATAGCCTCTATAGCCTCTATAGCCTCTATAGCCTCTATAGCCTCTATAGCCTCTATAGCCTCTATAGCCTCTATAGCCTCTATAGCCTGTATAGCCTCTATAGACGCCTCTATAGCCTCTATAGCCTCTATAGCCTCTATAGCCTCTATAGCCTCTATAGCCTCTATAGCCTCTATAGCCTATATAGCCTCTATAGCCTCTATAGCCTCTATAGCCTCTATAGCCTCTATAGCCTCTATAGACGCCTCTATAGCCTCTATAGCCTCTATAGCCTCTATAGCCTCTATAGCCTATATAGCCTCTATAGACGCCTCTATAGCCTCTATAGCCTCTATAGCCTCTATAGCCTCTATAGCCTCTATAGCCTCTATAGCCTCTATAGACGCCTCTATAGCCTCTATAGCCTCTATAGCCTCTATAGCCTCTATAGCCTCTATAGCCTCTATAGCCTCTATAGCCTCTATAGCCTCTATAGCCTCTATAGCCTCTATAGCCTCTATAGCCTCTATAGCCTCTATAGCCTCTATAGCCTCTATAGCCTCTATAGCCTCTATAGCCTCTATAGCCTCTATAGCCTCTATAGCCTCTATAGACGCCTCTATAGCCTCTATAGCCTCTATAGCCTCTATAGCCTCTATAGCCTCTATAGCCTCTATAGCCTCTATAGCCTCTATAGCCTCTATAGCCTCTATAGCCTCTATAGACGCCTCTATAGCCTCTATAGCCTCTATAGCCTCTATAGCCTCTATAGCCTCTATAGCCTCTATAGCCTCTATAGCCTCTATAGACGCCTCTATAGCCTCTATAGCCTCTATAGCCTCTATAGCCTCTATAGCCTCTATAGCCTCTATAGCCTCTATAGCCTCTATAGCCTCTATAGCCTCTATAGCCTCTATAGCCTCTATAGCCTCTATAGCCTCTATAGCCTCTATAGCCTCTATAGCCTCTATAGCCTCTATAGCCTCTATAGCCTCTATAGCCTCTATAGCCTCTATAGCCTCTATAGCCTCTATAGACGCCTCTATAGCCTCTATAGCCTCTATAGCCTCTATAGCCTCTATAGCCTCTATAGCCTCTATAGACGCCTCTATAGCCTCTATAGCCTCTATAGCCTCTATAGCCTCTATAGCCTCTATAGCCTCTATAGCCTCTATAGCCTCTATAGCCTCTATAGCCTCTATAGACGCCTCTATAGCCTCTATAGCCTCTATAGCCTCTATAGCCTCTATAGCCTCTATAGCCTCTATAGCCTCTATAGCCTCTATAGCCTCTATAGCCTCTATAGCCTCTATAGCCTCTATAGCCTATATAGCCTCTATAGCCTCTATAGCCTCTATAGCCTCTATAGCCTCTATAGCCTCTATAGCCTCTATAGCCTCTATAGCCTCTATAGCCTCTATAGCCTCTATAGACGTCTCTATAGCCTCTATAGCCTCTATAGCCTCTATAGCCTATATAGCCTCTATAGCCTCTATAGCCTCTATAGCCTCTATAGCCTCTATAGCCTCTATAGCCTCTATAGCCTCTATAGCCTCTATAGCCTCTATAGCCTCTATAGCCTCTATAGCCTCTATAGCCTCTATAGCCTCTATAGCCTCTATAGCCTCTATAGCCTCTATAGCCTCTATAGCCTCTATAGCCTCTATAGCCTCTATAGACGTCTCTATAGCCTCTATAGCCTCTATAGCCTCTATAGCCTCTATAGCCTCTATAGCCTCTATAGCCTCTATAGCCTCTATAGCCTCTATAGCCTCTATAGCCTCTATAGCCTCTATAGCCTCTATAGCCTCTATAGCCTCTATAGCCTCTATAGCCTCTATAGCCTCTATAGCCTCTATAGACGTCTCTATAGCCTCTATAGCCTCTATAGCCTCTATAGCCTCTATAGCCTCTATAACCTCTATAGCCTCTATAGCCTCTATAGCCTCTATAGCCTCTATAGACGCCTATATAGACGCCTCTATAGCCTCTATAGCCTCTATAGCCTCTATAGCCTCTATAGCCTCTATAGCCTCTATAGCCTCTATAGCCTCTATAGCCTCTATAGCCTCTATAGCCTCTATAGCCTCTATAGCCTCTATAGCCTCTATAGCCTCTATAGCCTCTATAGCCTCTATAGCCTCTATAGCCTCTATAGCCTCTATAGCCTCTATAGCCTCTATAGCCTCTATAGCCTCTATAGCCTCTATAGCCTCTATAGCCTCTATAGCCTCTATAGCCTCTATAGCCTCTATAGCCTCTATAGACTCTATAGCCTCTATAGCCTCTATAGCCTCTATAGCCTCTATAGCCTCTATAGCCTCTATAGCCTCTATAGCCTCTATAGCCTCTATAGCCTCTATAGCCTCTATAGCCTCTATAGCCTCTATAGCCTCTATAGCCTCTATAGCCTCTATAGCCTCTATAGCCTCTATAGCCTCTATAGCCTCTATAGCCTCTATAGCCTCTATAGCCTCTATAGCCTCTATAGCCTCTATAGCCTCTATAGCCTCTATAGCCTCTATAGCCTCTATAGCCTCTATAGCCTCTATAGCCTCTATAGCCTCTATAGCCTCTATAGCCTCTATAGCCTCTATAGCCTCTATAGCCTCTATAGCCTCTATAGCCTCTATAGCCTCTATAGCCTCTATAGCCTCTATAGCCTCTATAGCCTCTATAGCCTCTATAGCCTCTATAGCCTCTATAGCCTCTATAGCCTCTATAGCCTCTATAGCCTCTATAGCCTCTATAGCCTCTATAGCCTCTATAGCCTCTATAGCCTCTATAGCCTCTATAGCCTCTAGAGACGTCTCTATAGCCTCTATAGCCTCTATAGCCTCTATAGCCTCTATAGCCTCTATAGCCTCTATAGCCTCTATAGCCTCTATAGCCTCTATAGCCTCTATAGCCTCTATAGCCTCTATAGCCTATATAGCCTCTATAGCCTCTATAGCCTCTATAGCCTCTATAGCCTCTATAGACGTCTCTATAGCCTCTATAGCCTCTATAGCCTCTATAGCCTCTATAGCCTCTATAGCCTCTATAGCCTCTATAGCCTCTATAGACGTCTCTATAGCCTCTATAGCCTCTATAGCCTCTATAGACGTCTCTATAGCCTCTATAGCCTCTATAGCCTCTATAGCCTCTATAGCCTCTATAGCCTCTATAGCCTCTATAGACGTCTCTATAGCCTCTATAGTCTCTATAGCCTCTATAGCCTCTATAGCCTCTATAGCCTCTATAGCCTCTATAGCCTCTATAGCCTCTATAGCCTCTATAGCCTCTATAGCCTCTATAGACGCCTCTATAGCTCTATAGCCTCTATAGCCTCTATAGCCTCTATAGCCTCTATAGCCTCTATAGCCTCTATAGCCTCTATAGCCTCTATAGCCTCTATAGCCTCTATAGCCTCTATAGCCTCTATAGCCTCTATAGACGCCTCTATAGCCTCTATAGCCTCTATAGCCTCTATAGCCTCTATAGCCTCTATAGCCTCTATAGACGTCTCTATAGCCTCTATAGCCTCTATAGCCTCTATAGCCTCTATAGCCTCTATAGCCTCTATAGCCTCTATAGCCTCTATAGCCTCTATAGCCTCTATAGCCTCTATAGCCTCTATAGCCTCTATAGCCTCTATAGCCTCTATAGCCTCTATAGCCTCTATAGCCTCTATAGCCTCTATAGCCTCTATAGCCTCTATAGCCTCTATAGCCTCTATAGCCTATATAGCCTCTATAGCCTCTATAGCCTCTATATCCTCTATAGCCTCTATAGACGCCTCTATAGCCTCTATAGCCTCTATAGCCTCTATAGACGCCTCTATAGCCTCTATAGCCTCTATAGACGTCTCTATAGCCTCTATAGCCTCTATAGCCTCTATAGACGTCTCTATAGCCTCTATAGCCTCTATAGCCTCTATAGCCTCTATAGCCTCTATAGCCTCTATAGACGTCTCTATAGCCTCTATAGCCTCTATAGCCTCTATAGCCTCTATAGCCTCTATAGCCTCTATAGCCTCTATAGCCTCTATAGCCTCTATAGCCTCTATAGACGCCTCTATAGCCTCTATAGCCTCTATAGCCTCTATAGCCTCTATAGCCTCTATAGCCTCTATAGCCTCTATAGCCTCTATAGCCTCTATAGCCTCTATAGCCTCTATAGACGCCTCTATAGCCTCTATAGCCTCTATAGCCTCTATAGCCTCTATAGCCTCTATAGCCTCTATAGCCTCTATAGACGCCTCTATAGCCTCTATAGCCTCTATAGCCTCTATAGCCTCTATAGCCTCTATAGCCTCTATAGCCTCTATAGCCTCTATAGCCTCTATAGCCTCTATAGCCTCTATAGCCTCTATAGCCTCTATAGCCTCTATAGCCTCTATAGCCTCTATAGCCTCTATAGCCTCTATAGCCTCTATAGCCTCTATAGCCTCTATAGTCTCTATAGCCTCTATAGCCTCTATAGCCTCTATAGCCTCTATAGCCTCTATAGCCTCTATAGCCTCTATAGCCTCTATAGCCTCTATAGCCTCTATAGCCTCTATAGCCTCTATAGCCTCTATAGCCTCTATAGCCTCTATAGCCTCTATAGCCTCTATAGCCTCTATAGACGCCTTTATAGCCTCTATAGCCTCTATAGCCTCTATAGCCTCTATAGCCTCTATAGCCTCTATAGACGTCTCTATAGCCTCTATAGCCTCTATAGCCTCTATAGCCTCTATAGCCTCTATAGACGTCTCTATAGCCTCTATAGCCTCTATAGCCTCTATAGCCTCTATAGCCTCTATAGCCTCTATAGCCTCTATAGCCTCTATAGCCTCTATAGCCTCTATAGCCTCTATAGCCTCTATAGCCTCTATAGCCTCTATAGCCTCTATAGCCTGTATAGCCTCTATAGCCTCTATAGCCTCTATAGCCTCTATAGCCTCTATAGCCTCTATAGCCTCTATAGCCTCTATAGCCTATATAGCCTCTATAGCCTCTATAGCCTCTATAGCCTCTATAGCCTCTATAGCCTCTATAGCCTCTATAGCCTCTATAGCCTCTATAGCCTCTATAGCCTCTATAGCCTCTATAGCCTCTATAGCCTCTATAGACGCCTCTATAGCCTCTATAGACGTCTCTATAGCCTCTATAGCCTCTATAGCCTCTATAGCCTCTATAGCCTCTATAGCCTCTATAGCCTCTATAGCCTCTATAGCCTCTATAGCCTCTATAGCCTCTATAGCCTCTATAGCCTCTATAGCCTCTATAGCCTCTATAGCCTCTATAGCCTCTATAGCCTCTATAGCCTCTATAGCCTGTATAGCCTCTATAGACGCCTCTATAGCCTCTATAGCCTCTATAGCCTCTATAGCCTCTATAGCCTCTATAGCCTCTATAGCCTCTATAGCCTATATAGCCTCTATAGCCTCTATAGCCTCTATAGCCTCTATAGCCTCTATAGCCTCTATAGACGCCTCTATAGCCTCTATAGCCTCTATAGCCTCTATAGCCTCTATAGCCTATATAGCCTCTATAGACGCCTCTATAGCCTCTATAGCCTCTATAGCCTCTATAGCCTCTATAGCCTCTATAGCCTCTATAGCCTCTATAGACGCCTCTATAGCCTCTATAGCCTCTATAGCCTCTATAGCCTCTATAGCCTCTATAGCCTCTATAGCCTCTATAGCCTCTATAGCCTCTATAGCCTCTATAGCCTCTATAGCCTCTATAGCCTCTATAGCCTCTATAGCCTCTATAGCCTCTATAGCCTCTATAGCCTCTATAGCCTCTATAGCCTCTATAGCCTCTATAGCCTCTATAGACGCCTCTATAGCCTCTATAGCCTCTATAGCCTCTATAGCCTCTATAGCCTCTATAGCCTCTATAGCCTCTATAGCCTCTATAGCCTCTATAGCCTCTATAGCCTCTATAGACGCCTCTATAGCCTCTATAGCCTCTATAGCCTCTATAGCCTCTATAGCCTCTATAGCCTCTATAGCCTCTATAGCCTCTATAGACGCCTCTATAGCCTCTATAGCCTCTATAGCCTCTATAGCCTCTATAGCCTCTATAGCCTCTATAGCCTCTATAGCCTCTATAGCCTCTATAGCCTCTATAGCCTCTATAGCCTCTATAGCCTCTATAGCCTCTATAGCCTCTATAGCCTCTATAGCCTCTATAGCCTCTATAGCCTCTATAGCCTCTATAGCCTCTATAGCCTCTATAGACGCCTCTATAGCCTCTATAGCCTCTATAGCCTCTATAGCCTCTATAGCCTCTATAGCCTCTATAGACGCCTCTATAGCCTCTATAGCCTCTATAGCCTCTATAGCCTCTATAGCCTCTATAGCCTCTATAGCCTCTATAGCCTCTATAGCCTCTATAGCCTCTATAGACGCCTCTATAGCCTCTATAGCCTCTATAGCCTCTATAGCCTCTATAGCCTCTATAGCCTCTATAGCCTCTATAGCCTCTATAGCCTCTATAGCCTCTATAGCCTCTATAGCCTCTATAGCCTATATAGCCTCTATAGCCTCTATAGCCTCTATAGCCTCTATAGCCTCTATAGCCTCTATAGCCTCTATAGCCTCTATAGCCTCTATAGCCTCTATAGCCTCTATAGACGTCTCTATAGCCTCTATAGCCTCTATAGCCTCTATAGCCTATATAGCCTCTATAGCCTCTATAGCCTCTATAGCCTCTATAGCCTCTATAGCCTCTATAGCCTCTATAGCCTCTATAGCCTCTATAGCCTCTATAGCCTCTATAGCCTCTATAGCCTCTATAGCCTCTATAGCCTCTATAGCCTCTATAGCCTCTATAGCCTCTATAGCCTCTATAGCCTCTATAGCCTCTATAGCCTCTATAGACGTCTCTATAGCCTCTATAGCCTCTATAGCCTCTATAGCCTCTATAGCCTCTATAGCCTCTATAGCCTCTATAGCCTCTATAGCCTCTATAGCCTCTATAGCCTCTATAGCCTCTATAGCCTCTATAGCCTCTATAGAGGCTGCAGGTAGCTGGTTGTCGTAGGTGGTAGAAAATGCATTTGTACGTTTGATAATTCATGGACCCTTTTTAGAAATATGTATATATATGCCGGTATATCGATTACAATTCGACTTTTGTGCCTAGATATTAGCAAGACCTCCTATAACCTCGTGGTTATAGGAGGTCTTGATATTAGGCGCCGGAGACGGTATACGAGTGCCGGTGCATCGAAAATTATTATCATTGAAGAGATAGGAAAGAACTCGGTCATTCATAAATGTGCCGGTATAACACGTTTGCCGGTGTATCGAGAGCCGGTATATCGAGAGCGCACTGTAGGTGTATATATACCTATATATATATATATATATTTAGTGAATATGAAATAGTACACATTATTAATGTAGAAGATACATGGGATTGTTAATTATATAGATTGCATCAAACATCTACTAATTTTGTAATTGATCATTAATTTAGCAGTCCTACTTTAGGCATACATCATAAGTCTAGCGAACAATGTATTATGTATGTATAGAGTAGTATTAATGTATATTAGACATGTCGTTATAGACTTAATTATCACTTTATAAGCACTTCATTTGTATGGAAATAACTTGCAACTATTATAGTAATATATATTATATTAAAATTTATTATTTTAATTAAAAGATGTTAGAAATAGTATACATGTAATTTTACATAAAATATAGGATTACCAGTAAAAAATGAAATGAAAGATATTCTATATGACTCTTATTGATGCAAACCTATAATATAATATAATATAAAAGCTCAATTCAAGTATAGAAATGTTTAAGTTATAATAGTATGTGTATTGTTCTATAAGGATAACTTATACAACTATGTGAAATAATATGAATATATCATTGATTAAAATAAGAGGATATATCTTCACTTGATATATATATATATATATATATATATATATATTATAATGACTTATTCTATGCAAGCTAATTAACACATTGATGCAGTAAATATCGTCAAACTTAGTTATATATTATCAGGGGTCTTAAATTCTTAACAATAATACATCATAAGGATTTAAATATTTCAATACATATATATATATATATAATTATAATTATATATAGGGATATTTGTATATGTAATACATAATATATATCCTATTAAATATATATATATATATATATATATATATATATATATATATTCAATGTATCCTATTAAAAGTAGTATCACTATGCAAGTTATATGAATATACAAATGCACATATAGATTTATTAATTATTAAAATAGGTAATATGTAATATAAATGCATGGTTTATTATATAAATTCAAAATAAATTTGTGTTACATTACTACAAATAAATTAGAAAATATACATAAACTTATTAATAGTATATGTAATATACTATATAATTCTATTAATGATTATCGCGTATGCATGATAGAGTTACACCAAAGATACTACGAAGTACTTCGGACGATCTTTGGTTACACCTTGGGCCATCGAGCTAGATAAAGCCATAGTTCTGTAACCAGGGCTCTTATCATAGATATCAATCTTTATATCTATGGCCTGTATTTCCAAATACTTTCATATATATATATATATATATATATATATATATATTTACCACTTTACTTACTCTAAATCCATAGAGCTAGAGAGAAATATATCTAGCTCTATGTCTAAATCTATGGCTCTAACATTTAGAATCTAAATATATATCTTCCTAATAACATTACTTGTATTGGGATTTCCAATACAGGACAGTGAATAATAAGTACAAAGTCTATAGTCAATGACAATCTATGATTGGTGATATTTATGTACATTATATTTAAATTTAAAATAATTTCAATATATTATATATTTATATTATAAATAATACATATATATATATACATTATTATATATTAAAACTATATCATAAATCAGGTAAATAATATTTAATCATCCCATATCCCTTAAATACATATTAATTTAAGTTTATTTATAATCATAATAATGAAATCAATAAAAAATCGTAAAAAAGCGCGAAATAATTTCAGAAATGGCCGCATATAATTATTACAATAATATTTAAATATAAATAATAATTTAACCGTAATGGATAAATGTAAAACATATCCATTATAAGGTGTCAATTAAGGTTTAGTATGTGGTATGAAAAAAGTGTGGAGCCATAAATAGGTGATCGCATCTACAAATTATACTAAATAGTATTATAGGGGGTCGGTCTGAAACGGCGCCAATATTTAAAATAATACGAATTGTATTGACGTGTGGGGGGCGTCGCGCGCGCGAAACGAATTGAATATAGGTCATGACTAATTATTGATAGCCGCTATGTGGCAAATATTCCTTTGATGTAAATAATTTACTAAATGTATTATATACACAACTTGTTTACATTTATATACACTGTAGTTTATAGAAGTTGCTTATATACTCTATGCTATATATATATATATATAATGTGACAACATACTTATTATTTTAAACTTATTTTATAACTAGTTTATATATTATATATATATATATATATATATATATATATAATGTGACAACATACTTATTATTTTAAACTTATTTTATAACTAGTTTATATATTATATATATATATATATATATATATATATATAATGTGACAACATACTTATTATTTTAAACTTATTTTATAACTAGTTTATATATTATATATAATGTGACAACATACTTATTATTTTAAATTTATTTTATAACTAGTTTATATATTATATATATATAATGTGACAACATACTTATTATTTTAAACTTATTTTATAACTAGTTTATATATTATATATATAATGTAACAACATACTTATTATTTTAAACTTATTTTATAACTAGTTTATATATTATATATATAATGTGACAACATACTTATTATTTTAAACTTATTTTATAACTAGTTTATATATTATATATATATATATATATATAGCATAGAGTATATAAGCAACTTGTATAAACTACAGTGTATATAAATGTAAACAAGTTGTGTATATTATATACAGTATATAATACATTTAGTAAATGATTTACATCAAATGAATATTTGCCACATAGCATCTATCAATAATTAGTCATGACCTATGTTCAATTCGTTTCGCGCGCGCGACGCCCCCCACATGTCAATAAAATTCGTATTATTTTAAATATGGCGCCGTTTCAGACTGTACTCCGTATTATAGTTACTATATTTAATATAATATTACGATTATCGTAACGATACGTAATTATTACGGTAATATAATTATATCATAATTAAATTATGATATCATTATTTTATTCATAAATTATAATTTATTGTATAAATAATTATTTATACAATTAATTATTATTACTAACAATGTTAGTAATTAACTAGTTAAATAATACTAACTATTATAATTATAATTATAATGATTATATTGATGTCAGTGATTTTAATTATTTAATTATATTTACTAGATAGTAAGGTAATTAGGTTTCCGTTTAATAACTCTAGTAGATAATCCTGAATATAAACTAGTGAAGTAAACAATTCTTTGATTTGTGTATCATCGGATCAGTCTCAGTTTCAAAAGTATCGATTCATTCTTAGTCTATTTTTCAAAATCATCGATTTAGTCTTATTTTCAAAAGCCACACTATATTCTCATTATAGAAAGCATACTTGCGACCTCGTACCTAAAAGCAGCACTTAAGTTATTACTTAGGTATTAAGGGGACAAGGGATCGGTCAAATGAGAATCAAAATATGTATACATGTATTATCAGTATCAACATACATCAAATTAATCTTTGAACTTAAAGTATTTATCTATTAATGTATTTCTTAAATAAATGAAAAATAGTTGGATAAATATTTATATTAAATATAATTATTTGATAATAAATGAGTTTAATAATAAATACATGATTTTGTTGATACAGTGTTTGAATTGAATTGAATGAATATTTATTATGAATTTTTTCAAGTTCGATATAGTAATAATATATAACAAGATGTACTACATGTAGTAATAAATTCACAAAATGACAACAAAACGTAAACAGTACACATATAAAAATAGCAATAGTAAATTAGAAACGTATATCATGTGCCAGTAATAAAAACAATTAACAATTAACATTAATATTGTATTAAATTATATATATGTATAAATAAAGATTACGTTGTCCATTTATTTAAATTTTAGTAATTGAAATTAAAAATATGCTTGACCCAAGTTGAATTGATTAAAAATGGTGTATAAATGTTAACATGAATTTCAAAAACAATAGAGGTTAACTTAAAACAATATATATAGGGTTCTTTGTATATAATATAATAGAATATATTGTTAAATGAATAGAGAAATAATCTCGGGTTTGTAGATGTAATAGGCTTAGCTCGGCCTGGGAATATTTTTAACAAAAATATAAAACTCATCATCTAAATTACAAATCTCAGCTCGGATCAAAAAAGTGTGGTATCTATCCATTTACATCTCTAATATAAACACATTTATTTTTGTATTTCATCATTCTAGAATATGTCAGATGTCACACAAAAATTACATTTACAAATTGATTTCAAATTATTTTCATATCTCATTAATTAAAATAACTAATCTCTGTTATTATTTTAAATGTAATCATATATACCATAGCGATATATGTATTAATTATGAAATTAATAAAATTATACATAATAAATATTAACAATATGCATAGAGTTTGTATAATATTTGAATAAGAGTTTTTAGGCTTTTAGAGTTTATCTCTATTAAAATTATTTTTATATATAATTAGTTTTTAAGTAATTTAATAAACGAGAATATTAAAAATTATTCTTTTTCCCAATTATTTAAGGCTATGTGCGGGTTTCATAATTTCATAATTAGCATTGATATTTATATTTGACCTACTATTAGTTTTAGTCCACTAGATAAGATTCCTTATTGTATCGAATGTAGTATTTGTGAATAATAAATTTCAAATGCTTTATTATTAATCTGTAAACCTTTATGAGTGATTATACATATAATAAATGCCATATACATATAATATATGTCATATATGTATATATATATATATATATATTATTCCCATGCGACATATGAACACTATAATCACAACGTTCCACCTAACAGTGTCGCCATGGAGATTAGCGATGACGAGAACCAGGTGACCTCTGCCGACCTCTACACCGATGCCATAACGATGGACCCAGATCTGATGGCCAATGAGGCGCCAGCAACGACGGTGGGATCCGATGGCGAGGAAATTGTGAACTTGTTCGATGACTCACTAGGTGGCGGGGGAGACGGTTACTAATGTTACGCGATGTTACCTAATAGTACGTGATGTTATGTAATGTTACATAATAGTACATGATGTTACGCGATGTTATGTAATGTTACCTAATAGTACGCGATGTTACGTGATGTTATATGATGTTACCTAATAGTACATGATGTTATGTAATATTGTGTAATGTTACCTAATACTATTAGGCTAATAGTACGTGATGTTGTGTAATGTTACTTACGAGATGTTACATAATGTTACGCGATGTTACCTAATATTATGTGATGTTACGCGATGTTATGTTATCTAATAGTACATGATATTATGTAATGTTATATGATGATATATGATGTGAGGTTACCTAATAGTACATTGTGTTGTGTACGAGTAAACGTGATGTTATGTAATGTTACCTAGTGTTACTTAGTATTACGTTAATACTATTAACTACTATTACCTGAGTACATGTAATCTTACATGTCATATTACTTAGTGTGTATACGATGTATGTAACCTGTTTGATACGCTACACGGTAATGCACTGCCGCCATTGTTGGCATATTATATTTATAACGTAATACATTTATAGCATAATTATATTTATGATGTAATTATATGTATAACATAATTCAGCCGAAGCTTCAGCCGAAGCTTCAGAAATAGAAGTCCCCGCTGTACGTATTAAAAGAGTTAATCGTCCCCAGCCTAAACTAGACGTTCAAAGGTTTACATCCATTATCAGCGAACACACGTAATTATATCTTATATAGGCAAAATAGCACTCGTACAACGTCTGAGTTAGTGGGGTTTCTAAGTTATCGGGAGTCTGAGTTGACTCTATATATATATATAAAATGTGTGAATATTAATACCCTACGATATGTGTAGTCATTACGGCAATAAAATATAGGTCAGGGTATTTCTTTACTTGTAATATAATATACATATTAATACAACATATCGTATATAAATATATATATATATATATATATATATATATATATATATATATATACATTATAGTAGCTTGTTATGTTAATAATATTAAATTGTATTTAATATACAATCACGTATGATTAACTATGATGACCTAATATTGATAGCATTTAGAGAGAACTTTAAAAAATTAATTCCCATTATTAAAATTATATTTAACACGTATTTATTCGTGGATATATTCGTAGTCGTGCAATCCTCGATAGTTCCGAGTTATCATACTCGCAGTTGTATAGGAGATACTCGTGTATTTGATGCAAGTTAACGAGTCCTGTAGACGTTACGGAGATCACCCGGCGAGTGGCCGCGGCGAAGAGAGGGGGTTGAAGGGAAGTGTTCGGCGATAGAGTCACGCCTGTAGTCAATAGTAGAGGTGCAGACCAATCAAGACCTCCTATAACCTCGAGGTTATAGGTGGTCTCGTATATATATATATATATATCTCGCGCGTACCGAGAGATTCTACGTCGTAAATAATCGAGATTCTCCAATGTATCGCGTACGTCGTAGGTTACGCGTATGTTAATGTTAATGTTAGTGTTAGTGTTAGTGTTAGTGTTAATGTTAATGTTAGCCGACACGGGCGATAACACGCATTATGAGATTATACCTCACACCTTATATATATACGTATATATTTTGACTATTTTGAATATTGATTTATATTGGTTTTATTTAATATTTATTTTTGAAATTTATATATCTAACGCAACTAGAATATATATATATATATATATGTTCACAATGTATTACATTTTAATTACCGTATTCATAACGACGCCTATATCATTGATCCTCGTCGCCGCAAAGATTGCAGACGAGCAAAGGTCTAGAGTCGTTGGTGAACATCTGCAAGGACATGAAGTTCGCCGGCAAAGGACACGAGGCCAAGGATCTCAACTCGATCATGGACAAACTCAAGCACTGGGCGCATCGACTGTACCCGCGCAACACGTTCGACGACTTCTGCTTGACGCTGGAGAAACTCGGCGGGAAACACGGCGTTCAGGTTCAGATGTCACACTCTTGCGTAACCGCGTCGTAGCTTTATCTTTGCCGCATATTGTAACCATGTCTTAATCATATCTTAACCGTATATTAACCATATCTTAATCATATCTTAACCATATCTTAACCATATCTCACGGCATGTGTAAACCATTATTCTTATTGTCATTTATTATTTATCATTAAATTATTGTTTCATGTCATTTTGTGTGTCAACACTCAATAAATTATATATCTATCTATATCTTAACCTTATCTTAACCGCATATTAACCTTATCTTAATCGTATCTCATTGTCGGACGCTTACTCTTAATTCGAACACTCGTCGAGATGCGCATTCCTTTGCGCGCACCCCGCGAGTCTATTATAGTTACGCGCTAAACTAAGACTCGCGTTCACTCGAGCATGTCCACCACGATTGCTTTAAGGGGGCGTCGCTGATAGTAACAACCGTCGGCTATGCCGTGTCTCGTTAGATATCGTTTGAAAGAGAAATATATATATATATATTAATTAATTAATTATCATGTCAAATCTATAATTCACGTATTCATTCGTTATTTTATAAAGGATTTAAAGAGACTTTCTTTTATATAGGAGATTCGGTTCGAAAGTACCCGACGCTTTTGCGAATTCCTATCGTCGCTACTTCGCCGATAGCAGCGTCGTTACTCGCTACATCGTTGTAACGCTACACATCTCCACACCTACTACACTCTAAACAGACGCACGTGAAGAGAATTCGTCTCGACCTTCTCCACGAAGACGGGGAAGCTGGACATCGGTCGGGTGACAGCGAAGGGGAGAGCCCTTCGCGAGATGCCGCCGCAACCTTCGATGACATCGTGGAAGAGGATGAACTGAACGCGAACCAGGGCTCCATGGCTACCCAAGGATCCAGTGCTACACAAGGCTCCAGTGCTACCCAAGGATCCAGTGCCTCCCAAGGCTTCAGTGCTACCCAAGGCTCCAGTACTGCCCAAGATAACAGCGCCGTGGTTATTCAACTAGTATCAGAAGTGCGCATAAGTTTTCAAATAGTTGATGTACAAATTGTAATACGAATGCGATGTTCTGATTACTGTACGAATTGTAATACAATTATGATTATGATGATGATGATGATGATGATGATGATGATGGTGGTGATGTTGATGATGATGATGTTGATGATGATGATGATGATGATGATGATGGTGTTGATATTGATGATGATGATGATGATAAAAATTCATAATACGGTATTTCACTTGATTATTACTTTAAATTATTTGTCTATTTATCAACACGAATAATGTGTCTTAAGATTATCATTTAAATTTGTAGATGCAATTCCATAGAGAATACATTTGTATTTAAAATATTATTAAAATGTAAATTATTGAAAAATTAAATATAAGCCAGTGTTACACTGGCAGTGTATAATGAAAATATTACTATTATATATCTCTTGCCTACAGTCCATAATACAATAGTGATATTATACGCGTTCGATTTGATTGACATGTGTATAAGCTATAAGCACACGTTTATTTCTAGTATTTTAGTAGCTCATCGTTAAAGCCTTTCTCCATACATGTATCGTTTAGTTTAAATAAATATTCGAACAGATATATATATACCCGGGTACCCTATATCTATTTAGTAACCGACATTGTCGCGGTTTCTATTATCACAGCTGATCGTATCTCTTTTATATTGGTCATAAATGTATGCGTGACTAATTAATATTCGATATTCGATAATAATTTATATTCAATTACTTGGTGAATATTGAAAACAATCAAAACATATTAGAATATCATCTGAACTTCAAATATGTATTTCCTCCCCACGTTGTACACTTGTACGTCTATGTATTACTTTAATGACTGTAATCGTATCTATTATTTTTGCGCTATAAGATTTTTATAATTAAATTAGTGTTAAAATATAATCATTTTTATAATTAAATTAGTGTTTAAATAAAATCATTTTTATAATTAAATTAGTGTTTAAATATAATCATCATCATCATCATCTAAGAGAATGTAATGAAATGTACATTTATCTATTTCACTAACACTGATTATTTAGCACTATTTCACGAATACTCCCGTACATCAGGACACTGCACCGGAAGATGACATATCTCCATCTCCCAAGAGACTGAGGCTGGATGATGAAAACGTTGCAAAGACGGTTTGTTATTATGTAATAACGGTTATCTATTATGTAATAATGAGTATTTCTTATATAATATTAAGCTAAAACGTATGTATTCAGTGAAGACAGCGCGAAATTAAGGGGAGATCCTTCGAAATTATTATTAAACATTTATTTACAAATAATTATTTTAGAAATAAAATAATCAAATATTTATACATCATTTGATCTATAAAATTTACTTTAAATCTTCATATATGTTTAAAAAGAATACTTTATTGGAAGTACTATTCGAATAGATAATTTAAATTAATAGTAATAATTGCTAAATAATTGGTTATATAAATAAATGAATAAATAAATAAATGCTATATAACTTTGTGCGAAAATAATGTAAATAAACAAACTAAACATTGAAAGTTGAACTGTTAAAAAATAATTCAGCTATATATTATTATGTATAAGTGTAAATATAATTATATGTATCTACTATAAAGTTAAATATAGTTTAATATTTTAATATTATAAATTACAATTAATAATACAATTTTTCATTAAATTTATAAATTAAATAATCAAAATACGATATATAATGAAATAATTAATTATTTTTATGCGCAAATTATTTTTCAAATTAAATGTTTTTGTCTTTATATGAGTTATTATATAATATATAAATGCATCTATATATTATAAATTAATATAAACATAACTATATAATATTATTTATTTACAAAATCAAATATAAAGCGTAGTTATTAATGTATAGTAACGAAATAATAATATTTATCGAAATCTCAAATATATATATCGAATACAATACAAATAGCGGATACAAATGGAGCCCTCGAGAAGTCGTAGACTTGTGTTATAATGTATTCACGTGTTATAAATAACTGCGAGGGGCCCCCCGGACAATACAATACAAATAGTAACTACAAGTAGAGAAATAAATCGACTGACAGAGTCATACCTATGACTCACCCTATGACTCACCGACGAGTGAGCCTCAGTCACAGACGTTCATCAAACTCTTGAGTTAACCGACAAATAATCTACTGTTATTCTACGTTACTCCGCTAAACATTCGTCTGCAGTAGGGTTATCGAGGTTTCCTCGTCCAGAGAGTATCCTAGAAACGTCGTTAATAATAAACATATATTTAAAACGTATATTATACATATTTTAATGAATGGATACGTAATAAAAAAACTATTTAATAATAGAATGATATATAAACTATAGAAGTCAAAAATTATGCGATTACCTATTATTAAATTTGCGTAATCGAATGTTAAGGCATACATGCCTATGCATCTATTTACATTTCGCGCCGCTTCAAGGATGCACCTCCCCTTAATATAAGCATAACTTCCATACACTATTGTTAATATATTATATTTAAACACTGTCTATATAAAATAATAATATTCATTTCTTATGTAATAATGGCCATTTCTGTTGTGATAATTATCATTTTTAACATTACTGTGATATTAAGAATTGTGTATAACCTTGAGATTATGATTAATCATAGCTGTCAATCAAACCCCATCAGGTACTGAGTGATGAAATGAAGGAGAAGATTATGGCTAATAGACAAAGGGCATTGTTGCTGAGGGAGGCGAGGCGGAAAGGTTACATAACATCAGTGGTGGTATTGCATCACTAGTATTTCATCACTACTGAATATCTCTTATAGTTATCTTAAGGGGAGATACCTGCATGATACACATGCCATTTCACACAGTTATATATTAATAGATAGAAATATATACTTCCATTCAATATTAATGTTGGATAATACATTATACTATTCATAAATTTAAATTTTGTTTGATATGGTATAAAGGAAATTCTATTAAATCTATGCTATATTTAATATCACAAAGTATATTTCATACATAAATATAAACATAAATTGGACATTAATTTTTATATATATTTCCATAGAAATTGTTTTTATCAATTATTTCTATTATATTTGTATATATAAAATGATATTTATACATTTTATTAATATACAAACAAACTTTTATATATACATATTTTTATATACAGAAAAAAAAATTCTAAGATAATTGTAATAATTTATATGATGTTTATATGAAATACAATTATACTGAGCAAAGCTGTAATATCATATATCTAAAATGATACTTTTATACCTATATGAAATACAAAATAAACTCAGATTTAAATCATACAAAAATCATATATATATATATATATATATATTTATGAATGTGAGTATTTAAGAATGACAGACCTTTCGTATATCGGACGTTTCGTATAATAATTTCAGAAGTTTCGTATAAGGAATTTATAAGTTTGTTATCTATTAAATAGTTAATAATTGACTTTATAAATAATTTTATTCCTATTATAATATTTGTATATATATATTTATTGAAAGTAAAACAATATTATAAATTATGACTGTGAAATATTATATTTATATTAATATTTATATCGGACGTTTCGTATACGAATTTCAGATATTGTGTTTAATATTTATTTAGATTTTTTTAATTACTATATATACTTGGGATATTGCAATATTTTATTTTACTATATATATATATATAATTAACTTCTTGGGTATCGTTACTTTATTTATATATTTTAGTTATAATACAATATATTATTATAGATGGATCTGTAATAAGTAAATAACTTTAACAACTCGTTATATGATTTTATTTATAAAGGTATAGCAAAGGGCTTTGGGTATATCTTTAATATAATTTATACTAATACATTTCATAAGATACAATTATACATCAAATATACAATTATACATCAAGTATACAATATATAAATATACATCTGAAAGTTTGTTCATCAAATAATGGAACATTTTCGATTCATCATATAATAAATTTATTAACCTATGTGAATATATAAATATATATTTTTTATAAAATAATATTATTCACAAACTTATATAAATTCAAACTAATTTCATCAATAAGTATTATATATATATATATATATACTATAGTATATATACTATTATAATAGTATAATACCCTTGTTAATACTATATAGTGTATAGAGTATACAGTATATATATATATATATATATACCTACTATATATAGTATATAAATACTATTATTTGTATGTGGTATTAAGTATTAAGTATTATAATGTAGAACATTTAATAAATTTTTTATAATAAATTTATTATAAGTAGAACATAAAATAATGTATTTCCTTTATAGTGCCCGTATATATTCGCGATTCCTACGTATGCGTATGAAACAATAGAACTCCTATCTTAGTAATTTTATTTGTAAGGACCACATAGTCTAGTTAATTGCAATTTAAAATATACAGGCGTATACGATACTAATTGGTGGATAGTTCACAAAATCATATAATGAGTTATTAAAGTTGTTAACTTATTACAGATCCATCTATAATAATACAATTGTATTATAACTAAAATATATAAATAAATTAACGATACCCAATAAGTTAATTATATATATATATATTAAAATAAAATATTGCAATATCCCAAGTATATATTGTATATTATATACTATATATTATATAGTAATTAAAAAAATCTAAATATATATTAAACACAATATCTGAAATTTGTATACGAAACGTCCGATATAAATATTAATATAAATATAATATTTCACAGTCATAATTTATAATAATATTGTTTTACTTTCAATAAATATATATATATACAAATATTATAATAGGAAGACAATTATTTATAAAGTTAATTATTAACTATTTAATAGATAACAAACTTATAAATTCCTTATAAGAAACGTCTGAAATTATTATACGAAACGTCTGTACGAAACGTCCGGTATACGAAACGTCTGTCACCCATATTTAATAGTACATTTTATATACTAATATAATATTATTTTAAGAGACTGGATTTCAATATAAATTAAATTAAATCGTAGATCATTATTATATATATTTTATTACGTATATATATATATATATACTATATTTAAAATATTGTATTTTATCTTTTAATGTTGACCTATGATTCATAACCTATGATTCATAACTTATGAACCTAATATACCCTGATACCAAAGATTTTCCAAAGGAAAGATATTGCACTTGTGTATATTTGTGTAACCTAATAATTTGATTTGGCCATCTAGCGGTATTATTCAGATATTAAGAATTTTCTATATTTATTATAATTTTGAACTGACTGTTTCATCAAAAGTCATTATTTAAATAATATTCATATAATAATATTAAATTATATGGATAAAATGTTATATGTATTTTAAATAAAAAAATTTGTATAGAAAACTATATCATTATATGTTAAAATATAAGTATTTATTTGTAATATACTTTAAGAATATTATATTCAAAGTTTAAAAGTACAATATTAATTTAAAATGTTCTAAAACCATGAATTATAATTCATAATAATAATTATTAATATATTGAATTCAAATTGGAGCTGTGAATATTTTGTAATGATTTGTCATTTTAATTATACATTATTATAATGATTATATAATATTTTTTATTTAATTAACACTATATTATACCTATATATTAATTTAATATAATTATTATAATATTTTATATATAATATAATAGTATATTATAAATTATAATATATATTATAAATTATATATGTTATAGGTATAGAAATGAGATTTTTTATTTTGAAGCTAGAATAAAATTATTAATACCATTGGAAAGAGGATGAAAAAGTAATATAAGTTTCATATTTTACTTTTTTGATATAATTAATAATAAAAAAGTGTGTCGATAATAACAATTAGAAATAAAAATGTAAAATAATTTAAAAAAATAAAAATGTCTTTATTAAAATATCACGTGATATAATATTTCATATACTATTTCGCCATCTAGTGTTAATGGTCTGCTTCATTTTAAAGTTACATTTCGAGGTACTAGAGATTGATAGGGAGTGCAATATCTTTGCTAACTACACGGATTGCAGTAATACCGTGACATGGTGACACAAGTATGAACGTTCTGACACAACTAGACACCTAGAGTGTGCCACAATAGGCGATCTGTACAACACACTAACACCGTATAAATACACCCGGGGTTAAGGGGTTTTACATCAACTCGAACGCAATCATTAACTCTACTAATTAGAGGTTAAAGTTTAACTCTAATATTTCGATCTAATATTTAAATCTCCGTAATTAGTAAATTATATATATATTTATTACGCAATTATTAACTCTAATTATTAGAGTTAATAATTAAGATAAGATAAGATATGATATAATTGCGTTCGAGTTTGTGCGAAACCCCTTTTAGATTACACAATAAATAATTAATTATATAATGATGTATTATATAAGATGCTTTTATTGGTATTCTATATAAATCACGTTTCTAATTTCGTATATTAACTTATATAATAAAGTAATATTATATGATAACACTTTTTATAATGTTTTATACATTTTTTTATATTCAAACATCCGCTGTCAAGTATGTTACTTGTTGTATATTTTCAACAATTTTATGAATAACTATTTTATTTTATATTTTATCATTATAAAATTTTAATACATCATGAATATATATCTTAATAATTTATATCTTAATAAACTATGATTAAAATTTAGTAAAAAATGTAAAAACTTTTATAGTATTTTGTCAATTTATAAGTCTTCTATTTCAAATAATCATACAGGCAATTAAACACACACACATGCCCTCTTTTGGTTACGCCCATTTTCATAGTTGTCTATATTGATTGACAGCTAAATTACACTTAAATACTACAAATTATATTTGTTATAAAGGTAATATAAAAAAATAGTTGGATTTGAAAATCTAAACTTAAAAATAGTACGTATAATAAAGTAAAAAATGTGAATCTTTAAAATCGTACAATATGTAGAAATATAAGCATTCATAAATTCTATATAATTTAGACAATATTATAATTGATGTATCTATTTACGTGTGAAGGAAAGCGATGTAGATATATAATAAATTTTGCTCTCGGGAGCCTCGGGTGTAGAATACATATAGAAATGGTTTTCACATTCGTAATCTGTGCTAAATTATCTACAACTGAACGTATCCCATAAGAATGTATTCGTTTCGAGAACGTATTTGTAATTCGGTTTGCGCTCGTATCTCTACCATGCTTAAATATCTCACCGTATAGAAATGTTCGTAGTGATTTTTGGATTATTTAGTCACCACACGAGGAATATATAATAGTGACATGAATAAGTCAACGTATCGTATAGTATCACTTGTTTATGTCGTATTTTATGTATTCATAGTATGTATATATTTATATTAGTGTACACGAATGAATTTCGATTCAACAATGCACTATTCGTATACCCTATATTATATACATACTTTTTTAGTGGTCACAATTATTTACTATTTCTATATATATATATATATATTGTTATTTTATTTGGTGGTGTCCTTTCATCCCATCCAGGAACTTATATATATATATATATATATATATATATATGTTCTGATTTATAATAAATAATAAAATGTAGCACAATAATATGCATTATCATCAAGTTCACAAGTTCATGGACTGTTGATATACGGATAAGTGTAATTTATAACGTACAGATTATAAACGCCCCACCGTAAAGGCTGTCTCCGAAACATCAATATATATAAGCGCTAGTCGATTTTTCCAATCGGATACAAAATTAGCGACAATAATAAATAATATATCGATAGGTTTGTAGGTTCGAAATAGCCCCGTTTGTTTCGATTTGGCTTTACGATGCCAAGCATTTCATCACTGCAGTTGACATATACTAGTTTACACGCCTTCAACTAATGCAAAGCATTTATATTTATTATATAGATATATATATATATATATATATATATATATATATATATATATATAGTTTATTGAGTGTTAAATACACACAAAACGACATGAAACAATAATTTAATAATAAGTAATACATGAAACAATAAGAATGATGGTTTATACATGTCATAAAAGATATATTATATATTAGTTGTTATTGTATATATAATTCATATAGCGATACATATATAATATTTTAAATTTGACCTTTGCGATCGTAATCAAAACAAACAGGGGTCACATTGGATATTCTCCATGTACCGATGGATGTGGGATGTGTTATCTAGCTAGTGTCTAACGATTACCTATTACGCGATATCGTATCATATGTGATTCACTATTTCGTTGACGATAATATGTTATCTGAATAATGATAATGACTAATTTAGGTTATTAAGATAATGTAAATGTCGAATAATCTATTAATAGAAATGTCTATTACATATATAAATATGAATAAATACTTAAAATAAATATTAATGATTATTTAGATACAAATATGTATATATATGATATTCAAGTATTTATTACTTTATTGTTATTATTATTATCCGATCCCAATTCTTTTTTACAATAATATAATTATAATAACATAAATGTTCTTTTATTATTACGTATAAATAAAGCTGCGTTCGTACCAATAAAAATGGCGCTATTTGCCTACTTTTTATAGTCTGATATTATCGAACATCAAAATAATATAATCAAATCGTAAATGTAAACCTGCCGTATATCTATTAAATGTTTTAAAACGAATAATTTAAAGCAGCCCATATCTGGCTATAGGTCTCAATATCGGGCCTATATCCGGCTGTTTTTGTCGGTGTGAAAGCAACTTAATACAGCACGCAAACGAAGAATACAAATAACGTAGATTACCAAATATACCGTAGTATATCGTTCACGGTTCATGTTATATTGTAGAGGGGCACCGGTAAACTCTGATCACTTTTATGTTTTGCGTGTTACCTCGTATTGATATTTAAAAAAGTGATCCTCTCTTTCTTCAAAAGTGGTCCCAGTTCACCTGCTCCGCCGAACTTTCTGATATTCTCGTAACGTATTATCTACGGACTACCTCTATACGTATCGGCTCTTAGAGTTACGCGCATTAACTTAACGACTAACTCGTCCTTAAGTTAGTTATCTAGTTTTTTCATCAAACTCTTTATGGCTGATATGTATACGCTTAATTACGATTATAAATGTTCTGTTAAATAAAGTTAAATACGTTTATATATGGCGTATATACTAATAATAATATATAGTTTATTAGGTAAACAAAAAATAAATAAACAAAAATATGGAAGAAAAAATTGATATGAATTGATACCCAAATCGACGTGGTACAACAATTAACATTGGATTTATAATTAATAAAAAAACGCCTTGATATGATACATGTATAACACATATATAACACATATATCACTCGTGTAACATATAATATATGAGTCGTGTATACCGTGTATGTACCGTGGTTACCCTGATGGTATGTATACCTGTGTGCACAGTGATACGTACATAATACATAAGATAATCCTTATGGATCAGACAATGCCGCGTATCATATATGCGTATGAATATTGATGTTTATGTATATTAAATATACTCAATGCTTATTGTTTTATGTTTTTACTTATTATTTCTATAAATAAATTTTATAATGAAATATATTTGTTATAAATAATTTATAATTTAAATTTATTAAATTTAAATTATTTTTTACAAAAAAAATGTCTTATCCATTCCTTTGCTTTGATCTACCTTGTAAAAGTGTTTACATATTATTATTATAATAATTATACTCAATTTTTTAGTAAATATTATATTTAATTTTATATATTAATTTTATATATTAATTTTATATATTTATATTTATATTATATTTATTATATTATATTTAATATAAAATATTAATATAAAATTATTTTAAAATATAAAAATGAATTGTGTTTTGTATTTTATTAATTAAATTAATTAATTAAATTAATTAATTAATTAATTAATTAATTATTAATCATTAATTTAATGATTATTTAAAATATATCAAACTGTTTGATTCAAACATGATAACTATGTCGCAATTTCTATATAAATATATATTTTTACACTATCAGTATAATAATTGTGTACATATAAGCAATTTCGTTATTATCTATTTACTGAATAATTTTATATTATTTAAATTTTAAATAAATATTATTTAAAATAATAATTAATTTTAAATTTAGAACAACCTCTTTTGTTATTTGGATGATCAAATAGATCGCTCATACAATTATATATTGTAATATATGCTGTTGATTATCGGTGCCCATTGTATATACGTATATTTATAGTTTAAGCACACTATGTAAGTTTTTTCAATGTTTTTCAATTCAGTAATTTGTATTCTAATATGTATATATTTACTCAAGCATGATATATAATATATACACAAGATTTATATATATAAAAACCGTTTCCGTAGTGTAGTGGTCATCACGTTCGCCTAACACGCGAAAGGTCCTGGGTTCGAGCCCCAGCGGAAACTCATTTTTATATTTATTTTTTATGTTAAACTTATACTTTTTACATTAGTTTTTATCCATAGGGTTTTTATAATATAGAATATTTTATCACACATTTATTTATTAATAAATAGTGAAACATATGTATATACATCATAATATTTTAGATACTATAATAAATATAAATAATAATACAAAATATATACAAAAATATATATATTTATCAAAAATATTATTTTATTTTATTAAAATAAGTATGAAGAATATTTTAATGAATATTTTAGTCATTTTTAAAATTCTATACTATTCCACATAAAAGCATAATTTATAATGCAAAAAATTGCATCATTTTAAAAGATAATTTTTCAAATTTTATTATTATATTATAAAAATAATTATTCTTGTTAGCGATTTAATTATATATTATATAATATTTATAATCACTTGACATTATAATTTAAATAAATATATATATATATAAAAATTAAATGTATTTATTATTATATTAGATTAAAATGAATAATATTATAATATAATATTATAAGATATACATGTATTTAATAAACACTGTTCAATATTAAATTTCCGAAATGAAGCCTTTTTGAAGTTATATTTTAATCCTAAATTTATATATTTCATATTTACATCGATTTAAAAAAACTTATCGGCGGCCAACTTCGGTATTCATTGAATAGTAACGTACATTTCATCTAGTGATGTCAATTATGCCGAGCTGATACTCTTGGTTATTTATGCCGAGCAGAGACTTTCATTTTCGAGAAAAAAAAACAAACACGAGACGAGTGGAGACTTTAGTAACCGAGACTGAGACTGCATCGATGCTTTAGATTTGACGGGCATCATGTACTGCATCACCAGTACCTAGTAGGGAATCGGCGTAATACTGAATATTTCCGAAGCAAACATACAACACTCCCATACGTAATTAATAACTACTATCCACCGCTACTGGCAGTAGTATCGTAATCACTGAAATAGATTTAGGTTCGGCGCTGTTTCTATATAACAATGTGTTCATTGCTCTATTAAATTACATGCAATATAAATTAGATTTTTCTCGCCACATAGATATGTATAGCATTTAAAACCTACATGTCCTATTGCTTTGTTATAAATTAGTAACGAACACTTAGTTTTCATCTTATATATAATAATTTAAAACAATTTATTTCACATTTTAACAGTGTTTGATATAGTTTGATAAGAATTAACATTATAAATAACACATAGTACCGACAATTAAACCTATATAGGTGGCACTGTTGGTTTTTGTATACAAAATCAAATTACATGATTTCACATGAGTTTTATATCTTTCCTTAGAAAAATATTTATATTACTATTGAATTACTATTAAATGAATTATAAATAATATAACATCAATTTCATATTCTAAGAAAATATAATATGACTCATAACTTATGAGTCATAATAAAAAGTACATGCCATGGATGCCATAATTCACACATCATTGATTTTATTTTAAATGGATGTAAATATTATTTTGTAGGTGAATTAATAAATAATTACAAAATATTTATATAAATATTTATTATAATAACAATATTATTTAACATATATATATATATATATATATTTACATCATTTATAAAAATAACAAATTATTTTATATTTACCTAAATTAAAATTATCTTTAATTATCCTATTTATTATCCGAAACAATTAAATATTAATTAATTTTTAAATAATTTTCAGCTAAAGAAGATGCCGATAATGAGGCAGCACCAGCAGCAGCATCGCAGTGAATATTATTGATTATTATTACATAATATCAAAGTTTTATTCATAGCTTTATTTACGCGAGAATACTTGTCAATTAAATATAATCATTTTTCAATACGATTTCATTATTATTTCTATCAATAAAGTTATTCATAAATATTGATAATAAAATACTGAAATAACATGTCATCGTTTGACAACGGATAGGATGTTTTAGACAACCAATTAAGGATATATAGTATATATATTATATACATCTATTATCAATTATATAATATAATAGCTGAATACTGACATCAGTCCGCCCCCAATCATGTGTCTAACCGAGTGTTCAAGTAAACATTTCGTGGCAGACATCATATTTCTCAGTAAATTATTCACCGAGTAGTGAAGTTTTGTCCTTAACAGACATATCATAATAGCGTATGCTTATATATCACTATCATAGTATATAAGCCCTACGATCATTGTTTACTTGAACTCTCGGTGGGGGCCGATGTCAGTCTAAATCATATTATATAAATCATTTTTTATATATCTATTAAAGTTATACATTGTATAAATAATATTCTATATATATATATACGTATTTTGTTTAAATACCAATAATGATGTACTACGTTTTTAGTTCATAACGGTAGATAGAAATAATGTAACATCGTTCTAAATGGCTTCGCATTAAGATGTCAAACTTTTCAATTGTTGTCGACTAGACCTTCACCGTTAAGGTTTATTTCTTCTCTCTTATTTGGAGTTTATAGCATAAGCTCACTTTACGATACAGAATAGGATAGGACATTATGAGCTACGACACATTTGTAAACTTTACTTTGTCATATCTTAACTCTGTACGATTATTTATAAATCTTTTAATAATAATTAATTATATATATATATATAAATTAACTTATTTCTTGCCTTCACGTTTACTAATTAGGTTTTTATAAATTCAATGTAAATTTAGAAGTTTTAAGAATATCTATTAAACTACTATATCGCTCGTACGTTTCGCGTACAATTTACATAGTCTATATCCGATTACCTGTTCGAATATTGCATTCTCAACTATCCGGTTAACTCGGGGAGACATCATCTTACTGGATTCTATTACTTCTTACTTACTGGGTGGAGCGGGTTGCTCGAGAACAATGTACTGTTCGATGGCTAATGCTGCGGGATATGTACGCCACCACTACATCCCGACACAGGACCGCTCATTATTTTATTTTTATATATTTATTGTTTTAATTATGCGCAGCCTTCCTACATATTTGTAGGATACTCCCCTATCCAGCACCCGCCGGATGGGAGTTAATATCTACACACCAGATTCTAGTACACTATAACCATCCGCTACCGGAACATGTACAACTGACTACCTCTATCGTAACTACGCCGTTCCCCACTACTATATCTCTGTAAACTGATTACTCGATAGACATTCGCAAGACTGTATTATTTTTATATATTATGAATATTGAATTAGAAGGATATTCAGAAGCTATACGTAGCTTATATTAAGATTATCCTTATAACAAAAACATCAAATATTGATATAATAATAATAATAATGAAATAGGACAATATAATAACAATAGCTGAAGTAAGTGAGGTTATACTGACTTCTCTTCTGGAATAATCACCATGTGTTGTATTAATCATCTGTTTAAATAACTAGTATTCATGTTCAACTAATACAAAGGATTTATATGTATTATATAGATAGATATAAAGTTTACTGAGTGTTAACTACACACAAAACAATAATTTAATAATAAGTAATAAATGAAAAAAAATAATTCTTTGTAATTAATCATCTTGACTATTTCATGGTGTACAATAATATCTCCTTTCATTCCCTCCTATCTCTTCATCATTCATGTTAAATGTAAAGTTATCTCTTCTTGATCATTTATTAACTCCTGAATCTCTACCATTCATTATTATTCCTCTGCCAAATATGATCTTATAAGATGAATCTCTAAAAGGGGGTATCCCACTACAAGTATTTCCGGCAACATGCCGAAAATATTTTAACTTTAAAACAATTTTCTATACAATTAAATACAATTTTAGTGGGATACCCCTTTACTTTCTTGCAACTTGCCTGAAATATAGTAACTTTACAGTGGGTATCCCATAACAACTTGATAGAAAATCGTTTTAAAGTTAAAATATTTCGGGCAAGTTGCCGGAAATACTTGTAGTGGGATACCCCCTTAAGACTTGTGATCTAGATAATATTTCATCTGTGTATTAGTCAATGCCAGTAACCCTGAACTTAAATCTTAGCCATGTTACTTCTTCACTTCTCCCTTGACATACTTCCCTCATAAGTCCATCTTCATCAGTCATTGAACTTAAATCAAATCGCCAAAGATTTGCACTATCGATCATCTCATTATTAAACTTCCTTTTTTTATGATATCTTTTTAATTTCATCAACATTTTGACATTAATCTAATTCGCTGCCGGCTCACTATTAAGTTAAAACAAATAGACATTTCTATCATTTTTTCTTTAGAAAAAAATAATCGTTATAATATTAAGGTTATCATCGTCATCTTGTGTTCTGTAATTTAGTTTAGCAACTTCTAATAATAAAAGCATTTTGCATACAGTAACTAAAGCAATTCTTAACTACACTATATCCTTGCTTCAAAATGGATATCTCCTCTGATTATAACACAGTTTATGAACGTGCTTATGATATTTGGTCCACATCTTTGATATCTCTTCAGCATTATTCTCCACCTAATCTGTCAATCAAATTGGTAGTCAGTGACTACTAGTCACTATCTATCAATCGAATGACTCATATGCTCATTAACTTTAATTCCTTTGTCTTATGGAAACTTTGATCACTTCGATATTTGATCTTTATGTTATGATGTATATTGTGACCTGTTTCATAAACAGTCCTATTCCTAATGCTACTACTGCTACTACTACTACTGCTACTACTACTACTACTACTACTACTACTACTACTACTACTACTACTGCTACTGGTACTACTACTACTATAGTATACTACTATTACTACTATTACTACTACTATTACTGCTACTACTACTATTACTACTACTATTACCACTACTAATACTACTACTATTACCAAGTCATTTATATTACTACTAATAAGTAAGTATGTAGTAAGTAATTATATAATATATAAATAATTATATAATATATGTATATACCCATTATTAACTTTAAGATCACTTATGTCCATTATAAAAAAATGTAAAATATGTAATAAATTATATCGTTCTTCAATATATCAGTTTTGTATTGTATATGATCACATTTATCATTAGTGCTTATTTATTATAGTTATACATCATCTGTGGAATAAATCCTAACATTATCTATAATAATAGGTTAACCTGACTAATTAGTACATTATAACACACTAATGTTCCGTATGAATATTGCAATTTAATTTATATAGGTTATAAATAATGCAATATTGCATTATTATATGTTATATAACAATCATGTAGGTTATAATTTACTCATAGGTCACTCGTAGACAATAGAAATGGGTAATTCTAATTTCTGTGGTTTCACTATGTAAATATTATAGACATTAGATCGAGGTCACTCAATATCACTCAATATATATATATGGTAAATAAAGATAATAAAAAATAGATGTTCATTAAATAGTATACGTATGATATACGTTTTAGTTTGCAACTGAATAGGTAAAAGTGGTGTATTCGTCAATTAATCATTAAACAAACTAATGTTATATGTTTTATGATATATGTTATCTAATATTAGATTTGTTTGAGTTATACGTATATTCTATATACATAACATATAACAGGAGTGATATGTTTCCTGTTTGTTTGTTCAATGATTTATCTATTTAGTCGCACTTTAAAAAGTATGTATCATGCACAGTTAATATGGGCCAAAGCCCAAAATAAAATCAAAAAGCCCGAAATAAGAATGTTGTAAAGCCAAAAATAACTTATTTTAAACTTTTTATTTTATTTTGGACTTTTTAATTTTAATACGTATATTTAAAATATAAGTATGTTTTTAAACAAATTAAAACTATACAAATATAACAGGTACATATGTACAATAGTATACATGTCTTCACTATAAATCATATTAAAAGAAACTTTAGAAAAACATTGTTAACATGAAAGTAAAATATAATTTTGTAGGATTTTGTCAATATGCTTACATACAAATGGAAAGGTTATTTTACAAACAAATACATATTTGATATTGAGTTAGAATGTAATGATATGATTAAAAAATATGAATGAGAACCAGATTCAGTTATATTAGTTTTATGTTAATGTTGTAGATGCATGCATGAAAATATAATACATTAATGTATTTTGTTTGTGGCATATCAGCCATTATGCCTACTAGTAGCTGTGGAGTGAGATTTTGTGTACCCACATTCCTACCCACATTTATAAAAAAATAATAAAAAGAATAATGTTTGCAATATTAGTGCAGAAGGTAAAAAAAAGAAATACAATATATTATTATCACTATTATAAATGGACATTATTACAATATAAAACATTATTATTACCAGGGCCGGCTTAAGGGGGGGCAAATCGGGCAATTGCCCGGGGCCCCAAATTTTGGGGGGCCCATGAATTATTTGAGACATTTTTTTTTACTATTTATATGAAAAAAAAAATTGTCTTAACTATTTTTCTTATATATTATTAATTCTAATTAAAAAAATAAAAATAATATAATAAATTAATTAAATATGAGTCATTTAGGCCGATTTGAAGAGTGAATTTTACAAAAATTTCTAAATTGACACGAAGATATGGTGGAAACAGATACATGAAGATTTTGGAGAACATGCTAATAGTGATAACATAGATCTTCTCACACATCTCTGATTGTTAGATCAAATAGTATGAAACCGATTGATAAATAATTGTTTGATAAACTAGAAGGTGATAAATGATAAACGTATTAAGGTATTATTAACCATAGTTAAATATTAACAATTTATAATTCTATAATTAGTTTACAAAACAAAAAGTATACTTTTTTTTATTAAAATTAAATATATTTTATAAGATAAATTTTAACTATGATTTTTGATATTTGTAAAGGATTATATTGATTATAAATTATGAAAAAAACGATATTCTATATAGATTTATAATTGTTATAGTAATTAACAAAATAGATATTTTCAAAATAATTTTTCTCAAAATAATTAACTTTCTCTATATTATGCTCGTATTAATAAAATGTGTATATTCTCATAGTGTATATATTATTATAGTTGTATTAGTACACATAGTATATATAATAGTTTTAATTTAAATAGGATTATTCTGCTTTAGGTTATTCCTATAGTATTGTTAATAATGTCTATTGATGAAAGGGAATTATGTACATACAATGATTATCTTTTTCAACATACTATCATTACAGAAAGATATTATATTTATTGAAACAGATATTATTTATAAATATATATATATAACATACATATAATACTAAAGGCATTTTTGCAATTATCCACCTTTTACTTTCAAATGAATGTTTAGATTGACATCACCCTCATCTATCTATTTACAAATAAATACACACAATGGCGATATTCTTATTGGAGAATAGGTGATAAGTTATCACTGATAACTACATAATTGAAGAAATACAAAATTCAAAATATTATATTATATATCAGTGTACTCAATTCAATATATATCACATGTAGGTAAGTTAACAATTATCGTTATTTATATCAAGTTAGGTAGGTATTATAGCCTACTATTATTATATAGGTATTTATTGATTTACGACGTACGATTGTATGTTGAGATTCATTATCACTGATAATTTATCACATTGGTCAATATTTAGCTACCGATCTATTAGAATTTTTTCAATAATAATATAATTATAATATATTATAGAGTTCAAAGTTATGAAAATGCCAGCATATGTCTGGAAGATTCAATGACATGAAATATATTATAATAACCATAGTCCATTGTCAATATGGATTCACATATCTACACTGTGTATTCCTTAAATCTGGTTGGGCAAAATGCCGTTAAATCTTCGACAAGTGTAGCAATATTCTTTGCCTTCATCCCAAATCAATATAATTTATTTAGCCAAACTATATAAAGAATATATTAACATCTAGATTAAAGAAGAATATAATATTTTTTATTAAAAGCATTATCGAATATAAAATGGTGATCGCAAGCAGATTCTGTTAGTGCAGTCTCTTGAGGACTTCTTATAGGACATAATTACATAATTTATATCTGATATTATATATGTTAAAATATAACTTAAATTACATTACTAGAGTCAATGTATTTATTCAATAAAATGCAATTTTAGAATTTGAGACTTCGATATAATGAAAACCGTGGAGCTAATTACTTTGTAGAATAAAGTCGATCAGAAAAGTATTGCAATTAGGTTACATTGAGATAATAGCGGTAATACAAAATATTGATGCACTCTATAAATCAGTGGTTCCCAACCTATGGGTCATTGAGTATTTTGTGTAGGTCCTGATCCAATTTCTAAAAAATAATATAAATGCTTTTATATGCAAATTGGATTTATGGTCGAGAAAAATTTAAGATGGAAATATATATTTAAATATATCTATATTAATTGTTATATGATTATTTTATGATTAAAGTATAATAATAACAAAATAAAATTTGTCATTGGGTCATGGTATATTTTTTAATTAAGAATTATAAAAAAAAGGGTCACGGTGAAAAAAGTTTGGGAACCACTGCTCTAAATATATATGCGAGAAAAGAAATTATTATGAGGAGTTGATTAAAGTATACAAACAAATTACAAAATAATTAGTATAATGATAACATATGATAAAATTGAAGAGTTATAAATATTAGTTGTTGCCAAAATGGCCCATTTAATATGTTATTAAATTATTATGGGGCCCATGCGTTTTTTTTGCCCGGGGCCCATAGTATGCTTAATCCGGCCCTGATTATTACTATTTAATCTAATTTCTATATAATAAAATGAAAAATGTATTGTAAATACTTGTATTGAATATAGTGAAGGCCCTACATGAATGTAGGGTATGTATTATGGTAGGTATTAAATATATAATATTATGATGGTATTTAAATGTGTTTTTAAAAAGGACAAAAATTAGTTATTTTGTGTTTTGGCCCATATTAATTAGGCCTGATTATAACGAATTCCTCCTACAACTTCTATGTTGTAAGAGGTATTGGATATAATGAGGTATATACTTAGGTTTGGAAGTGATCATGTAAGTGATATATCGGAGGTAGGTGTTATGATAGTAATGATGACTAGGATAGTGCCTAGTTGGTCAGGTACGAATAGTGATCAGAGAATGTAGGTACTACTTTACATAATTTTACTTTTTTCGTTTAAGGGATTGAGATTGAGTTTTAGGGACTGTTTGTGCCGGAGAAGTCAGCTTTTCAATATATTTTTTTAAATGTTTAACATTTTTTATTATGGTGGATTCCTTTCATCCCATCCAGTAACTTATATAAAGTTTTCGCTTATAAACATATGGCTCTAATGTCCCTTCGAGCGGCTTTCATGTTAAGGCATCCATGGTTTTAACGAGAGCCGATCATTTAAACATACATAATTATATAATAATACATGTATTCTTATATAATTATGTATTTTTAAATGACAGATTCTCGTAATTGCTTTGGTTGCTTTTATATCTTAATAATAATTTAATACCTATTATAATTGTACGAACGAGGATTTAACCTGCTTCCTATAGGAATGTAGTAGGTGGGTACTACCTATACTACCACGTGGAAAGTTATTGTGATAAAGGTGGGTTATGAAAAGGTGTAGGAGAGCATTATTAGTGGGGCTAGTCAGAATATGAAAAGAATATTGAGGAACTTAGTGAAGAGAGATATTATACATGTCTATAGTTATGTGATTTACGTATATTAAAGGCTTATGATTAGTTGTATAGTCATATGTAAGACTATGGTATACTAGTTTATATAACATTTAAGTATACATTAATATATAATTATAAACTTGTAACTAACACAACCTTATATTTAAACTAACCTATCATTAGGTTAAACTATCATAAGGATCGGTAAATAAGGATATAGGTAGTTATATATACCTATATATATGTAGTTAAACTAACCTATCCTTATAGGTATACTTTGACATTACTCTTGACCTTGACAATAACTTATTCATACCTTGCAACTTTACTAGCTTTGTCGTAAAAGTAATATATCCTTACCTTTAAATTAATCTACCTTGAAAATAATCTAACCTTATATTGAATATGTACTAATCTTATCTTGAAAGTTAACTATCCTTTTCTTGCAACTATCATATGCTTACTTTGAAACTTGATTAGTTTCTGATCAAATTAAATTGCAGTATTTTATAAGTATATTAAAACTGTGTAGTCAACAATATTTGTAATCAATATAAGATAGTTTAGAGGTCGTATTTTCTTAAATAAATGTCCTATAGTTGAAAAAAAAAGTAGTTATAACATATCCCGTATAGGTATACATATCTCAATCGCATATAGCTGTACATGTATTCATATTGTTGTATTGTATACATTATCCTCATTATTAACACTACAACATTATTTACAAAACAAGTAAATATATGTAGGATAATATAATATAACGAATTGAACGATTTGTGTAGTTAATTATAATATATAACAAGTGTACTTGTTTTTACTTGTTTTTAAGTAACACTATAGTGTATATATATATAAAATGTAAAATTAAATTACTATACATATTTGTACTCATTGGTCTACCTAATGAGTAAAAACAATTATAATAATTACCTACACAAATTCGTTCAATTCGTTACACTATGCAGATATTTACTTGTTTTGTAAATAATATCGTTTGTAAACATTGTAACTATTGATTTTTCCTACGGTAAACAAGTTATTACGTAAACAAGTTATTACTCAAGTCAGCTGCACAATCGAAACGTTACGCTAACATCTCGACCACGGCATTACGCAATAGTAAACTCGGGCAACGCTTCACCCCCCCCCCCCCACCCCCACTGTATTACGTAATAGTAAACTCGGGCACAACTTCACTCCCACCCCCACGTTATTACGCAATAGTAAACTCGGGCATCGCTTTACCCCCCCCCCACCCCACCCCCACTATATTACGCAATAGTAAACTCGGGCAACGCTTCACCCCCCCACCCACCCTGTATTACGTAACACCAGTTATAGAGACCGATGTGCGACCACGGCCTAACGATAGCATGGCGCCTACCCTGCCGTAAACGGCTCGCCCTGGTGGTGGACAGGGTAGGTAACTTCTCGGCCCGCATTCCTTGCCCGGAACACCTGAGGATCGCGAGTGGGCCGGGCTTGCGGTATCGGTACACGTCTACCACTCGCTACAACGGACCGCTGACACTGGAACCCCCTGGCAGCCAGGCCGGCAAAACTAACACGGTTAGTGATAGCTGATGTAGTGTACACTGTAGTATTGCAATTCTCATAATGATATAGTTTAAATAATCAATATATTTTATTTATATAAAGAATCTTGTAGAATTTTTAAGATAATTCTCATAATATGATGTATTCAATAGCCTAAACATGTTATCCTTAAATAACACACTAACCGCAATCTTGTCCGTCTTATAAATACGAAATCTATTTTAAGGAGTGTTCACTTGAGCAATCCATTCCTGCAGTCGGCTGAAAGAATTGCGCAACTGTAGAATGATGTATGTTTTCTGCGTCCTTTGCTCGTCTGTACTCGTCCATTATTCGTGAGCGTGTGTTTTCCTTAGCAACTGCGAAAATATTCTAATTTAGAAATGGACGCATGAAAATACCGACTTCATTTTTTTCGATGTCAATTCATTGAAAGTTAATGACATATTTTGGCTCCAATCTTATTTCGTGATTTAAATATATATTTGCATACAATATAGTCACTATTAATATAAATTCCGGAATATTTTATCATATTAGATTATAATATCAAGTTAAAAAAGACTCCAGTTATCAGCAATATAATGTGGCAATAGATATATGGCATTAGTTATATTGTGTTACAGATGAAAAGTATTTCGGAAGACTAGCTTATTTTTGTATGTAAAACAAAATTATTTTCGATATATTCTATCGAAATCCTACTAAAACGGAAATTCTCTTTGTTCATTTACCACCACCTCGCACGCAATCCATCCCACAATGAATCATTATTACAAGAATTAGTAATGATTGTAATTTACATCCGATGTACTGCTAACACTAAATATAGTGAAGCTACGGTTATTAGCTCACAATAGAGAGCTGATACAGTTATTCAGCTCTATTATCATTGTCATACAATTTCATTGTTATCGTCTCACCTGCAACTTCCTCAAATATTTGCTTAGTATTTATTTAACTATCACCTCATATATATATGACTTAACTATTTTAGATTAATGTCACACTACTATTAATACTACTACTACTACTACTACTACTACTACTACTACTACTACTACTACTACTACTACTACTACTACTACTACTACTACTACTACTACTACTACTACTACTACTACTACTACTACTACTACTACTACTACTACTACTACTACTACTACTACTACTACTACTACTACTACTACTACTACTACTACTACTACTACTACTACTACTACTACTACTACTACTACTACTACTACTACTACTACTACTACTACTACTACTACTACTACTACTACTACTACTACTACTACTACTACTACTACTACTACTACTACTACTACTACTACTACTACTACTACTACTACTACTACTACTACTACTACTACTACTACTACTACTACTACTACTACTACTACTACTACTACTACTACTACTACTACTACTACTACTACTACTACTACTACTAATACTACCACTACTACTACTACTACTACTACTACTACTACTACTACTACTACTACTACTACTACTACTACTACTACTATTACTACTACCACTACTACTACCACTACCACGCCCACCACCACCACTAGGATTACGCAATATTCAGTAAAGATGACGTAATAGCCTACCGCTACGTGGCGCGGTCAGCTAGGCTTTGCGAGAGGAGCGTCGCGGCCGTGCTGCTGCATCTCGGCTATAGGGCGGTGGCCAACGCCATAGTGGTCAGCGGAAACTGTACCGATGACGTCATCTCGGCGATACGGGTCGCGGCCGGCTACGGAGTTAGTCACGCCCACATCGACACACGCCACGGCGAGCACGCGCGCACACGCACGCGCGTTTGTAGCAGGTGTAAGCGCGATGTTTCGTATGCGCAGGTAATACACTTATCGATATGAAGAAAGTGTCCTTATATCGATGAATGTACTGGACTCTATAGAGTATGTTAATACCGTATACAGTCATAAGTTATGACTCATAACCATATATACATTCATAACCTATGAGTCAGAGGCCGTGACTCATATCCTATGTTCCTATGAGTCATAGATAGAGCCACTGGACAGGTATTACCATAGATGTATAGTAGGTAAAATAAATATCTATGGGTATTACATAACTACATGAACGTACGCATATTCATGCCTATGTGTGCACTAGTATACTAGTGAGTACCTACAAACATACTACCAAGGACATATCCTTGATACTATATTATCGAGGATGTGTCCTTAGTGGTATGTTTGTAGGTACTCTTAGTAGAGGGTGCGCAAACATATATGAATAATATCTAGTTCTAATGCATAACATAAAATAATAATGACATACATGCAGATGAGGCCTATACTATATTGGTATAGGGTATATACTATATACTATATACTATAAATAGGCTATACTATAGGCTATTAAATGCCTGGTATAATATTACTTATTGATAGAGCAAGATAATATTTCCGGAAATTATTGTAGGCAATTTGTAGTGGGAAACCCCACTTAATTAATTAACTAATTAATTAATTAAGAAACAATGTACTGTATAGTGCAAGGTATATCTCTAGATCATACGAGATTTAAATATGAATCTATTAATAACTTAATCTATTAATAACTTAGAACTGGGAAACTTTTCAAAAATACATCTATAGATGTCTATAGACATCCAATATTACAACATATCTTTAATATTAAATATACCATATAATATGCATATATATATATATATATATATATATACATATATATAATATATTATATATCATATATATGGCCTATAAATCATAGAATAAAAGAATCGTAAGCTATTTTGTATTACAAAACATTGGTGCGTATATACTATATACGTAGGTATACCTATCTATATACCTATCTATAGATATCCTACACGCTATATAGGCTGTGATGTAATCCTAATGTATTATTCCATTGCATAACACAGATATATTTCATTTTTTATTATTACTTATAATTTACATGTTTCCTATAATACTTTCTGTTATTATATATATATATATATATATAGGAAATATATATATATGTAACCCATATGTAAAATAACCTAGATTATGAATACTTATGAATGCACGCACACTGTCGCACAGTGCGTCGCACACACACACACATATATATATATATATATATATATATATATATATATAAATATTTGTTACATTAAAAATATTCTAATAATAGCAACATAATAGCAGTATAATATAATTTTAAAATCAATAGCAGCATAATAATATCATAATAGACTTTAAATAGAAACATAACAGCATCATAATAGCATGACAAATTAATAGCAGCATAATATACATTTAATGGCAACATAATAGCAGCATAATAATACAATGTAAACATTTGAGGCTATTAAATATGCTGTTATGATCTATTATGAGGCTATTACTGTTTGCTGGGTGTGTATACAATATATATATATATATACAATATAGTATACTATAGTAGTAGTGTATGCACTTTATGTGTATGTATCTTTTTTGTACATAGATACTATGATGCTATAATATCACAGATATATACATAGGTCTAATTAGATACCTAATTATATATATATCTATGCACAGATGTATTTATACACTTCTTCCCAATATTATTATAAAGTGGGCGGGGCTAAAGCTTTACCCTAGATTTATGTTATGAGTATACACAGCGAACGATTCGTAAATTTATTCAAAAACTAAATCGCCAATTCGACCGTCGAAGAGATGATTTCCGTAGACTACAAGAACATCAAGACTAAACCCTTCGAGGGTCAGAAACCGGGTACCAGCGGCCTACGTAAACCCACCAAAGTGTTCATGCAACGCAACTACACGGAGAATTTCGTTCTGGCGATTCTGCAGAGTTGCAACTGCCGCGATAAAACGCTGATTCTGGGCGGAGACGGTCGTTTCTACTGCAAGGAAGCCTGCGCCATTATTCTGAGTATGTGCGCCGGGTTCGGGGTCAGTATACGGCGCAGCGCAGCTAACAGTAACAGCAGCATAATAGCAGCATAACAGCATATGCTAGAGCCTCAAATGTTTACATTGTGCTATTATGATAATAATTATCATAATAATTATGCTGCCATTATCATATCATATGATAATGGCAGCATAATAGCACAATGTCAACATTTGAGGCTCTAGCATATGCTGTTATGCCGCTATTATGCTTCTGTTACTGTTAGCTGGGGTTATGCTGCCATTATGCTGCTATTATGCTGGTCTTACTGTTTGCTGGGACGTAACGGTACGATATGATGACGTAGCTGTTCGCATCAGCTGCACCGTTATTAAACTATTGCATAATAGCAGTGCGCGCGGCCGCAAACATGCATTGCAATCTGAATCATTTGATTGCATCATCATGATGATGGTCATCATGTTTGATTGAATCGTCATGTTTGACGTCATCGTGTTTCATTCATAGTGATACTTTCTATGATATACCTATCTATATCTTAATTCAGTAGTATCAACACGTTCAATAACTTTGTTACACAGTCACTGTGACAGTGTTTTCGTTAACTTAAATACGATCGTACATCCTCATAGTTGGCATCAACCTTATTTTTACTCCAGTTTTTTTTTGTTTTTTTGGTTTTATCCTAGTCGTTATTGGTTTACTGTTAGTTTTGTTAGTTTTTTCATGGTTGAATAGTTTTTAAAGGTTTATTTATGGTTTTTTTGGTTATTTCATAGATGAAAATATATAATGATCGTACATACAGTATGTATACTCGAGTATACCAATACATCCTATAACTTCGAGGTTATAGGAGGTCTTGAGTATACATACAACATGTATAATATATTATATGATATCTCATTATGGCCCTCAGTGGGGATTATCGTTATAATCGTATATTATTATAATAATTAGATGTAACACTGAAATAATATTACAATGATTGTATAATAATTGAAGAATTATTTACATGATGATGGTGATATTTAAATATATATATATATATATGTGTATATATCAGAGATGGGGTCATACCTTTATGAAATACCTTATGAAATACCTTTATGAAATACAAATACAAATAATTTGTTCAAATACAATCAAATACAAATACAAATGTAAAATAGAATAAGAACACATCAACATGTACAGTGTACGTCGTACACATCAGGTACTCTACGATGAGGTAGTTAGGGAGGACTAAGTAACTGATCTAGGATGAATATCAATGTAATTCGGGAAGACTTAAGTAATAGTTTGTGTATTCTGAACCCGAATATCTAAGATGGTAGCGATCAAATACAGCTTCATCCGGTCGTCTATTAATAAACGTAATTATTTATTTTCGAGATTTAAAAGAACTTACGATTGCGAATAATATAAATTAAACTATTTCATATAATCAAGGACAGTAGCTCATCGCTGCTGACGCATAGTTTGTGAATTTGTATCAAAGCTCTTAATAATTAATACGCTTAGTTTTAAAGCTAAGCTAAAAACTTATTTATTCAGTATCGACTGAACTTTGTTAATCGTAATAATTTCTCTCTATGTAAAGAGTATACACTATTTTTAATATATATTATATTTAAACGGTGTCTAAATAAAATTAAAAAAAAAAAAAAAGCTCGAGTGATTTTATCTCTATATGATCCGGTATGATCCGCGAGTACATATTTGAATATGATATTCATCTCCACATGCAACTTGTTTTTAAATTAAAGATAAAAATATGATTATATCATAATATTAATATACATTAAATTATATAGAATATCGACATAATTAATATGGAAACAACATCTTTCAGTTCAACAGATTCATAAATCTGAATTCTTGATAAAATATTTATATAGAAATGTGAAATTAAAAAATGAATGCATTTTATTTTACATACAGTATCTCTGCATATATTTGAAATCATTGAAATAACATAAATATACCACTGAATAGTATCTATTACAAAAAGTAACTATTGAAGTGATAGAGAGCAGTTGTCCTCTCATTGATACAATGTTAAACATTACTCTGAAGAATCATAACAACATTTTATTATATACAATTATCACAGTTCATAATATTGATATATATGCTTGTACTTTAAACTCAAGAGTAACTACCCTATTGAAACATCGATGTCGCTTTATCTATATAAACAAATATATATATATAAACATATACAATACAATCTATATAAACAAATACAATACATTACATAATGTAATTTACATTACATACTCAGATTTTAACAATATAACTATATAGGATATTATATTATTTAATGTGCGATTAACCGAAATAGATCTCAAAAATGTTGAATACTGTATAATATATAAGCAAGGATAATATGTTTTGTACTCCTAACTAGATACTTTTCAGTGGTATATTTAATTATATTTCAATGATTTAAATATTTGAATCTAAAATATCAAGGATATTTATTTATTTGTCAAAAATATGCATTCATATTTTTAAATTTTATTTCTATAAAAGTATTTTTTATTAAAATTGCGAATTTATCTATAAATTTGGTTCGAATTGAACTATTGTTTTCTATATTCTCTATATTAAAATTTCAATTAATATAATGTGTATTACATTATGTTACTATTGTAATATTATCATATTGAAATCATTGATTTAAAATGAGTTTTTGTATTTTTTTGTATCAAACTTAAATATATACTCCCGGACCATAATGCAACACAACAACATCATTCAAGCGTAATATAACAATTTCACAAAATATGCGTTATCAGTGATGTCCTGTCCTTGATGTAAACATACATATACGCATTTAATTAAGAAGAGCTATTAATGCTAAATGTAATATAATTAAGTATATCTCTATATTATAATCAATACATGTTAAGTTTATAGTGTATATTAATATATCTCGTAGAACTGATAGTATGTGTTGAAGGGAGAACGATATATGATACAAATATATGTCTGGTTAATCATACTGCATCAGTTTATTTTAGTACAGATATATATTTGACCTCATTCTTTATATATATATATATATATATATATAATATATATTGTCCCATATCCCCCATATCCCTATATCTACCTACAATCAGATGAACAGTTGATGTTATGATATCGACTGTAATAAAACCCAGATAAACACAAGTTCTAGCTTATGTGCAGTGATGTTAATATGTCTATGCATACATAGACGCACACACACAGCACAGTATTGCATAATAATTATGTAGTAATAATACAGCCGCAGTGCAGATGAACAAACTTTATTGATTCCAAAGTTCAAAGTATTCTACATTAGTCGCAATATCTTACTCTATCATAGAAGTATCAATAGTATATAGAGTGTATGTATGTATACAGTGTATATATATATATATATATATATATATATATATATACAGTATTTATATATGTATATATATATAAACACTGTATATATATATTTTATATTCTGTCTTAATGTAGAGATGTGTAATTGACCAATAGAGTATTAAATAAATACATACATATATATTAACGATGATGACAAAGGGGATTCTCAATACTAGATATGAATGAGCTCATAAATTAGCCGAGCCTAGTCGTTTCAACTGTACATACATAACGACTCCGCACCGATGAGTGTACATTGTGTTGTATGCACTTAGTATGTGTGTGTGTGTGTGTGTGTGTGTGTGTGTGTGTGTGTGATACTTGATTGTGTACGGTACAGGTCGCCCTCGATACATTAGTATCGAAGTAATGTGTTCACGTTTCTGAGTTGTGTATAATAATCGTAAATAAAAGAATAAATTAAAATAACGACTAATAATGATATAAAAAAGTAGTAAATTTGATTTTGTATTTTTATTGTAAATAATATTTATCATGTATACGTATATTTATACATTATTATTATTAATACTACCGGATAAACTGCCTGTGTGGCTCAGTGGCTAAGGCGTCAGACACACAAGCAGTAGGACACGGGTTCGACCCTCGTCCGGACCATTAATTAATTTTATAAAATGGGTCTTAAAATATTATTTAGAAGTGATCTTATATAATTGTGTATAAATAAATGATCGGCTCTCGTTAAAACCATGGATGCCTTAACATGAGAGCAGCTTCGAAGGGACATTAGAGCCATATATGGTTATAAGTGAAAACTTCATCTAAGTTCCTGGATGGGATGAAAGGACTCCACCAAATAAAAATAACAATAACAATAAAATCGTTAATATAAGAATGAATATTTGCAGATATTTAAACGTATTATCTACATTATCGGCGGTATATCCTTATAAGGGAATAGTAGCGTAAAACTCAGCGAAACATAGGCAACCCCCCCCCCTCGCTACAGCATCTCTCTCACTCTAACTAACTATTACGCTGTGGTCAGCTGTAGTACTGCTAACACCGGTGTGGTCAGCTGTATGATCTAAAGGGGCAACTATTACTACCACGAGAATTGTCTAGAAAGTATTGCTCGAAAGTAGGTGCCGATCAAATTGTAGTGGGGTACCCCCCCACCACCATATTCAACGTGTTCTATTTGCGATCAATATTGCAGGCAATACTACCTGCAAACTAGGATATCACTAGATATCGTATGACGATTGTTGTATTTTTAATTAAATTTAAAATTCTCATCAACATTATATTAAACTTTACATTATACATTTATTATAAATACGAACGAAAATGGTGATGAATGAATTGGATAAGGTATTTGAAATTCTTGCATTATTTAGGAGGGTGTCGAACACGCTTTATAAGTAATGTGTTTACATCTGTAGTACTATTAGTCATTAGTCACTAATAGTTAATTGTAAAATCATTTTATAGTAGGTCATTTTATAAATAAACTTAATTTTACTTAAAGAATAACGAATGAATCATACTCAATTATTGTGTATATACGAATTCATTCAATTTATTTAGTCTAATTAGATCACTTAAATCAATACATTTGGTAGTAACTATATGCATTGATGCCTAGGTCAAGAGCTTTATTTAAAAACTGATATTTTCGCTCGATTAAATTTTTTGAAACATTTCGAATTCTGTCCCCAACTCGTTAAGTCACCGAAAATACAAATTAATACTTAAAGAAATAGTCAGGGATTCACAAATGTTGTGTAGATTTCTGATTATTTGAATAGAAATAAAACAATTTTAATTTTAAATTAAAAACAATAACACATTCGATCGATTAGTACAATGATAATAATATTCCGAGCAACACATTCTGACACCAGATATTATTGTGGTGTGGACGTCTGCTAAAATATCTGGAGCCAGAAATATATTGCCTGTTGAACTTTCCTGCAATAATGTCCTGATAGTAGTGCGGGCAAGTTGTAGTGGTATACCTCATTAATAGCTTGTTCATTATCATTATTAAATGTGTAAATATAATCTTAGGCATTTCTTAATCATCTTAATAAGAATTTCATACATGCACAAACATACACACATCAGGTTTCACAGATAACATTAATAGTATCTTCAATTATTATTTAACAATAGATTTTATTTTCTATGTATTATTAATGTATGTATTATTAATGTATGTCATTATGTATCACTAAGTAAATCATTAAGTATCATTCTTCATGTTATATGTTTTTCTATCAACTCTAAAATGTCTATACATTTTATACAATAGTTGTATTCTGCTAGTAATATTTGCAGGTCAATAAATAACTATACACTTGAAAGAACCATGATCTTTACATCAGTATATATATATATATATATATATATATATATATTTATATATATATATTTATATATATATATTTATATATTATTTAATTCCAATAGATTGTAATGAATAATGTATATTTGATGAAATATGTTATTACGCATAAATATGTGTTGTATAAATAGCTAGTGATTATTGATATAAAGCCGGAATGAAGGATTATCTTTTATAGGTCAACTATGACATAATACTTCATTACCTTCATTACCACAGCAACCTTACGTTTAACTTACACATTTAAATATGAACTACATTGAACTCCTACATTTATTCTGCACAACTAGTTTGTACAGTGTATAATTAACTTGTATGATATTGATTGAATATTGAATTGAATTGAATATGGTTTATTGAGTAGAAATACAATATAATGCAGTATATACAATTTCTGCTCAAAGGAGAGTACCAGAGATTATCTTGTAATCTATACTCACTACGAGGGTACCCTCCAATAATAAAATAATACAATAATATGACAACGATAAAATTAAGAATAGTATATAACTAATATATAATATATAACTAATATATAACTAACAAGTACAATGTATAACTAACAAGTACAATGTATAACTAACAAGTACAATGTATAACTAACAAGTACAATGTATAACTAGCTTGTACAATGTATAACTAACAAGTACAATGTATAACTAACAAGTACAATGTATAACTAACAAGTACAATGTATAACTAACAAGTACAATGTATAACTAACAAGTACAATGTATAACTAACAAGTACAATGTATAACTGACTTGTACATTCAGTTATACACTGTATAACTGAAAGTCATAATAGCAAGTGTATATATACGAAAGTATACTTTCATTTTCACAACTATATGTGATAAATATACTCATGTATGTGTGTAGACTATTATATACAGTTATAGGTTATGCAATAGTGTATATTCATATTGATTACATAACACTTGCACCATACATAAACTGTATGATGCCTTGTTACTCTCCATTGCATAATATAAACCGAGAAATATATAACAATTTATTTCAATGTGAAATATTATTTCCGACTAAAATACTATAGGTCTGTGTGTACACTTGTGCATGCGCGCCTATGTTTATGTGTATATGCGTATGTTGGCGGTGTAGCTCGGTGGTGTATAAATCTAGGAGAGAAGTGAGAACTTTTTGTTATTGTAATATCACTGAAGAATTCTGGGCCCAGCTTATTGCTTATGATTTGTTACTCTCAATAATAATATTCTACATATCACCATGTCATACATAGTATATCATACATTGTTTGTACTACATAGTATGTCATGCATTGTATGTCATGCATTGTATATCATACATTGTATGTCATGCATTGTATATCATACATTGTATATCATACATTGTATATCATACATTGTATATCATACATTGTATATCATACAATGTATGTCATACTTTTTCATACTATTGCTTTATGCTATTTTTATTGTATATAAATATATTGTGATTTAATAAAAACCTTATGTATATAGTATATTTTATTAATATTATATATAATAACACTATTATATATTTGGCCTATTATCTCACACCTATCTTACCCCTACCTTACCCCTACCTCACCCCTACCTGACACCTACCTTACCCCTACCTTACCCCTACCTCACCCCTACCTGACACATACCTGACCCCTACTCCCTGCTTCACCACTATCCCCTCACTACCACTATCCCCTCCTCACTACCCACCCCTTACCTCCAGGTATCCAAGGTGATAGTAGGCCGATATAGTATCTTCTCTACTACCCCACTCCACCACTATTCCCTCCCTAACTACCCCACACCACCACTAACCCTCCACCCCACTCACAGGTATCCAAGGTAATAGTAGGCCAATAGAGTATCCTCTCTACTACCCCCTCACCCCACACCACCACTCCCCTCTCTACAACCCCCCCTAACTACCCTCCACCCCACTCACAGGTATCCAAGGTAATAGTAGGCCGAGATGGTATCCTGTCCACCCCGGCAGTGTCCTGTCTGATACGTAAACACAGCAGTACGGTGGGGGGTATCATACTGACCGCGTCGCACAACCCCGGGGGTCTGGACGCTGACTTCGGCATCAAGTTCAATACGGCTAACGGAGGTCAGTGAGTTCATCGCGAGGACATGCGGTGGAGGACATGACCTCATCGCGAGGAAATGCAGTGTAGGACATGACCTCATCGCGAGGACATGCGGTGGAGGACATGACCTCATCGTGAGGACATACGATGGAGGACATGACCTCATATCGAGGACATGCGGTGTAGGACATAACCTCATCGCGAGGACATGCGGTGGAGGACATAACCTCATCGCGAGGGCATTACATCGCTATGACCTCGACCGCGGTGATGTTACACACGCGCGCACGATACACGCAATACATGCGTTCACCCGTGACCAGTTCTTCGTAAGGCTGCGGTGCTGTTCCATGAAATACTCGCGCGTCTCATTCGTATGTTATATATCTAATTAAATTACATTGAATTGTATAGAAATTTAGTGAAATTTAGTACATTCAAATAGAGGATTTGTACAAACAGTGTATTTTCTCATATGGCTACTAGCAAGTTCAGCTGTACTTTCTGTACTTCTGTATATTTAATTCATTAATTATATTTTAGTTTTTTCTTAAATTTCTTGATTTCTCTTAATTCTAGTATTTCTTGGTTTAATATGTATATATATAATAATATTTGTTACAAATTAAATATATAAACTTTTAATATTATGTGTATATTTAGTGTTCATTACTTAATTACACATGTATCCTATGACATTGTATATTAAACATTACCTGGACATGTGTGTTTGCCCTTTATAGCTACCTAATATTGTGCCCGTTGTAGCAGGACAGTTGGACAGTACGTTGATATAACACGTAGATACAGCGGTAGACTGTCCGTCTGGTCAACTGTCCGCGCGCTATCATCATAACTTATGATGCCCGCGTTCATCGGCCAGGCGAACACTTCTGTTTACTAAGGGGATTACAGCGAAAGCCTTCCGCCCACATCATGTCCTACTGCAGTGGTTCCCAACCTATGGGTCATGACCCGAACTTGGGTCGTTTGGTTTTTTGTTTGGGTCATGAGCCAATTATTAATTTAAAAATGTATAAAAATATAAAAATGTTATCCACAAATTTTAATCTAAAAAATGCTCCTATATTATAATTTAATAGTAATATAGTTAAAATATCAAAAAAAAATCAAATTCGTCATCGGGTCATGTATTTTGTTTCCATTGTAATATTTATATTTAATTTTGTATTACTAGCATATTCAAATATAGTGGAGCATAATGTATATACATTTTCTATGGTTTACATTTTTGTTTAAGTTTGACATACTTTTAGCTTTAAATTGTATTTAATATTTATTGTAATCATTATATAATTATTATATAGCGATATATCTTTATATATATATATATATAATATTTATAATGTATTATTTAGTAAATATGTATAAAAAAGTATTAAATAAAATCCACGCGTTAAAATATTATATAATTAAATTTATCTATTTAATAAAATTAAAAATAAATTATCATACATATACATATATATATTACTATCTAGTATAACATCAACATAGTTATACTTTGTAATGCAATGATAGAGTAGTAAACACCAGGCGTAACCTTAATAACACTAATGTAAACAACGTTATTTAATACAATCTTCGGACAACTAAATGTATATAGTTTTATGTTTACAAGTATAAATCATGTATCTATGTGATGTGTGATGTGATGTGTGTAATTAGTCCTAACCCATCTAGTGTATATATATGTGTAGTATTTATGAGATTGAATAAGAGTTAATATAGCCTACTATACATATATACGTGAATAACCTTGTCTGGAAGTTCGCCGTATCTCGTATCGTGTATTATGATATCTTATATATATAATTATGTATAGGTGCTGATTAGTTGTGCATTAATTAGTAAGTAAGTCTCGTAAGTCATTTGTAATGGGCGTGGCTTAGTCACGCTATATATGTATAGTAGGCGTATTCAATATTACTACATATTTATATAATAGAAATGTATATAAGAATAGGTAATATAATAATAATATATAGTTTATTAGGTAAACAAAAAATAATTAAATAAACAAAAAAAATGAGGATAAAATAGAAAATGATACCTAAAACGACATGGTACAAAAATTAACATTGGGTTTATAATTAATAAAAAAAACGCCTTGGTTTATGCACGCCGATCATATTATATATATATATAATAATAATAATAATAATAAAATCAGATTTGGCAATTGCCTGGGTGAAGAGCTTATCAAGTCTTTCACCCTTTTATGATTATATATATATATATATATATTATTTACGAAATTCTAATTTTCACTAACATATAGTTCATATTTAAATAAGTCGAAGTAATACGTAAGTTTTTATCTAAATTCAAACACAATTCTAAATATAAAACAACAACATAAGTCGTTATGCATGCGCTATGTCTAATGAACAGGTATAGTAGATAGATAAAACCTTAAGTCACACCCACACTAACTTCGTTCGCCTGCTAGCCCTACACCGGCTGGAGGTAATGCCGTGCATAGATCTAACACCGCCACAGATATGTTAAACACACACGCTAGGGCTGTAGTACGCACGCCTCACTAAAGGGCTTTAGTATTATTGAGATTCGCGTAGAAGTTAATGTTGCCTACTATCGTTCGGCGTGCGTAAACCGAGGCCGCGTTTTTTTAATAATTATAAACACGATGTTAATTTTTGTACCATGTCGTTTTGGGTATAAATGTAATGGAAGGTCAATATCGCTACTGATTGTTATTCGATGACTTTTCCATTTCATGTATTAATAGATTGGTTAGATTGGTTAAACCGAATATTGATATCGCCCGCATATAAATAACAACACATATCTCCTGACCTATTTCCAGTCAACGCAACATATAGCGCTAGCGTTGCGCGCATCGATGCGTAATAAGTAATCGCGCGACTCTTCGTTAACGCCGGCCCCGCCCCATTTAACGCAGGCCCCGCCCCCGAATCCATCACGAACCAGATCTACACGCAAACTCTAGGACTGACGGAGTTCCGAACGTGTCCCAAGGTCGAAGTGGATCTGTCCAAGGTCGGCGTGTCGCAGTTCACGACGGAGGGCGGCACCTTCGAAGTGTGCGTCATCGACCCAGTAACGGTTGGTTTTCACTGAATCCAGGTTAGGTTATCACTGAATCCAGGTTAGGTTTTTACTGAAATGGGGTAAGGTTTTCATTGAATCGAGGTTAGGTTATCACTGATTCGAGGTTAGGTTTTCACTGAATCGAGGTTAGGTTATCACTGAAATGGGGTAAGGTTATCACTGAAATGGGGTTAGATTATCACTGAATTGTGGTTAGGATTTAAATGGATTAAGGCTCTTTTACCAAACACGATTTTGTTTTTATTATAATCGTATTAAAGCAATATATTTATATTTTCAAAAGTACCTATCTTCTATATATAATATTTATAAACTCTGAAAATGTTATACAAATTTATCAAACGGTTAAAACGGTGGCATTTTCAAAACATTGTAAATTGTGTAGACAAATTCAGAGATAGAAGATTCTAGAGTTTTGTATGTAATAAATATTACATAATAATGTGTATTATATGTTGTATAGGTGTATGTTTATAATGCATAGCTAAGTCACTTATAGTTAATGTTGAATGACATATTATACATCATATTAAAGATAATGAATTATATTTTAATATGTTAAAGTAAAATAATTGTTAATACAACATGAAAACGAACACTTCCCCTCCTAAGAGTATTTCCTCTTCATTGCGCAACTGTCTATTATTAGCAAACTGACACTCTATGATTATTGCATAATTATATGATTTCACTATGCTAGCTACTTGCTATTATTATTGAAGATTAATTGATTTACTTACTTACCTTACCAGGTCGAGCTTGCTCGGCAGTTAACAACATCTTTTCTTCCATCCACTTCTGTCCTCCATCGCTGCGGGCAGTTCATTTAATACGCATTCTGTATCTTTTACTAGTTGATCGATAAACGTTTTCCTAGGTCTACCCGGTTTCGTTTTTCCATGTTTCGGGGTCCATAGTAACAATTCTGAAGCTCCGTACGGGCTCTCCAACAGTGTCCACTGAAGCGTAGACGTTGACTCTTTATGGATTTCGACAATTTAGGGGTGTCACCGTAGAGTTCTTTATTTGTCGGGTGTGATTCCCATGATTTATTTAGAGTAGCTCTCAGCATCCTCGTATAGTTTCCATCTAGACGTTTCTCCATGGCTTTAGTCATAGTCCAGGTAGTAGATCCGTACACCAATACTGATTCCACAGTGGCTCTGAAAAAATTTCTTTTTAATTTATCTTTCAAATTTGATTTCCAAATTTTATTCATCGCGTTTAGTGCTGACCAACTCTTTGCCAATCTTATATCTAGATCTTTCTCGGTTGATGATATATAGCTCCCTAGATACTTGAAATCATTTTCTTTATTTATTTCATTTCCATTTAAGCTTTTTATTGTATTCGTATTATCTGTATTGTCTATATTTAGAGTCATATATTCTGTCTTTGCAGTGTTAATGTTTAAACCTATTTCTTTTGATACTTCTTCTAATTTATTTAGAAGTGTATTTGCATCTTTTATGTTGTCAGTTACAACTGCCAGATCATCCGCATAGTCAATATCAGTAATCTTTATAGCTGGGTGGCGTCTACTCTTTTTGACTTCTAATGTAAAACCTAAATTTATATTCATGGATTTTCTTAGGACATAGTCCAGACATACAATAAAAAGGAAAGGGGCTAATGTGTCTCCTTGTAGAACTCCGGCCGTTATATCAAAATAGTCTGTATCTCCATCTGGGGACCTAACCTTGCATTTGGTATTTATATACGATATCATAATAGCTTTAACAATTTCTTCTGGAAGTCCATACGCAGTGAGTATTTCTCTCATCTTTCCTCTGTGTATGCTATCAAAAGCTTTCGAGAAATCTATAAATAATAGAGTTGCAGGTAGTTGTTTAGATTTTGCTCCTTCAATTATTCTACGAATAGTTAAAATTTGTCCGGTAGTCGACCTATTTTGTCTGAAACCATTTTGGTTTTTACGTAATAAAGGATCTAATACTGGCCGTATTCTGTTTAGCAACATAAGATTATATATTTTTGCTGATATGCAGGTCAGTGTAATCCCACGGTAGTTTTTTGTGGAACTAAGATTTCCCTTTTTTGGAAAAGGTATTATGCATCCCATTCTCCATTTATCGATTTTGTCTTGGGCATATACACTATTGCAGAAATTTAGCAATAATTCCTGAAAAGACTCTATTTTCCATATTTCAACTGGTATTTCGTCGAGTCCACAAGATTTCCCATTTTTCATGTTTTTCAATGCTTTAATTAGTTCAGTCATCGAAAACAAGCCGGTTTGTATGTCTTGTAACTCTGTGAATATAGGTGTAATATCGTGATCAGAGATATCTGGTTGATTTCCAAGAAGTTCCTTAAAGTGGTCTTGCCATTTTTGTATTCTATCTTGGTTGTCTGTTGCTTTGATATTTGCCTTGTTTGTACTTTTTCTTCCACTTATTTCGTTTATTGTTTTCCATGCTGTCGCTGATTTCTTGTTTGTTACGGTTGATGTGATTTCATCTATACGATTTTGTAAGTACTTTGATTGTTCACAGTCATATGCGTCGAAAAGTATCTTTTGTGTGAGTTTGTAATAATTTATGTTTTCTTGAGTCGGATTTCCATCTTTGATCGCAGCTGCTTGTTTTAATAACTTTCTTTTTTCATAAATATCTTCATTTTCCCATGGTTTATACTGGCTTTTCTTTGGTTTTTCCGGAATTAATTCTTTCGCTGTTTCACGACAAGCTGTTTCAAAATGGTTGTAAGCTATATTTGCCAAAAACTGTGTATCGTTTTTTGTTGAGTTTTTGAAAATTTCAGTGACTTTATTTGTGAAACTCTTTCTCAAATTTGTGTTAGAATTTAGTAATGACCAATCGTAATGTATAGATTTCTCTTTTTTCTTCTTTTGACTTGAACGAAGAGTTAATTGTATATTTGCTGTTACAATTCTATGATCAGAAGCAATGCTAACAAAAGAATTATACGCTCTACAATTTTTCACACTGTTTTTCCATTTCTTGTTTATCAGTATGTAATCAAGTTGTGCTTTAAAGTCATTGGGTGAGTTATGTGTCCACAATTGTCCCTTCCTCTTTTGGAATTTCGTGTTTAAGCAAATCTGTCTATTTTCTTTTAGGTAGTCATTCAACAATTCTCCATTTCTATTTGAGAGTTCATGATATGAAAAAAGGAAACCTTCCAGTCGACCTAGGTGTGCGTTAAAATCTCCAGTGGTGATATGTACTTTATGTTTCGCTATTTGCCTAGTGCTAGAAGCTAATTGTTCGTAGAAAGTTTCTATTTCACTTTGTTCACTAACATTTGTTGGACTATAACACACTGTGATAGTTGCTTTCGGGTTTCCGTTAAAATGTGCTACCAATATTCTGTTTGATATTTTTTCAATGCAATTTAATGAGTTATACGCGTTTTTATTTAGAAGTATTCCGATTCCACCTATGGTTGCATTTATGCTGTTTTTCCAGGCTGAACATGTAATCAATTTGAAATCACCAATATTGTGTTCTTTGGTTTCTACATCAAGGTGCATAAAACGATGTTCTTGAATACCTATAACATCTTGTTTTGTATCCATTGATGATAAGAGTAATTCTGACGTTTTTCCGATCTTATTTAGGGTCTGTACATTTAAAGTTGATATTTGCAGCTTTTTCTTTCCTTTTAAAAGACGTTATTTTGTTTGTGTTTGATACAGTAACTAATTTTTCGACTGCAACCTGTATCGGTTTTGCAGGACGCGCTCCTTGTTCCGCGCGACGAGCGATGCGGGATGATGTGTATAGTTTTGAAATTGATGTCATTTGTTGCTTTCTGTGGCTGGTTTCATGTGCGGTCGCCACTCCATACACACGGTGACGTGACCCTGCATGGGTGGCAAAACTGGTGCTATATCTTGCCAAAGGATAACCAGTGATTTTTGTCCGGGACTGCTTATTGGTTATTCGCAGCTAACCTATATATCTAGAGGCCAGAGTTTCCCCTATCCGCAACCTGGGGACCCGTTGGATGGGAGTTTATCTTCTCCTACACCAAATTGATTTAAGCAAATATATAGTCGAATGTATAGAGTTTAAATATTTGCTAACAATTATAAAGTATAATATATATTTACAAAATATAGAATGTAAAATATTTTAAAATAAAAATAAGCGAAAAAAATCTATAATTGAGATAAAATATATTCTTAATTAATCTTATATCAATGTGACTAATAACAATACTACTGCGTCAATAGGATTATGCTGACCTAATGGAGGAAGTGTTTGACTTTGACGTTATTCGCAAGTTTCTGAACGGAGGCAAGGGTTTCAAGGTGACCCTGAACTCTTTAAACGGAGGTTATTTTTTATTCTGTGTGATATCGTCTCACTATTGAATATTATACATTTAATATATAATAACACGCAATCTACTGTACTTATGAGAAGATTTATACAGTTTTTCAATTCCAATTAAAAAATAAATAAGTAGTAGCGTAATGCCTCCCCTTTCCTCGCGCTTTCTTAACTCGTCAAATGAAAAACACATATTTTTCAATTTATTTATTAATATTCGGATATATTATATATATATTCTAAAATTTTCAAACTATTGTATTCATTTTAAGTTTCTGAATAACTATATAGAGATACCTAATGAACAAAATGTTAATATATAGTTCAACATATTTATATTATATATATATATATAATAAATATATTATATATAAAAAATGTGAATGACATCTGCCATATTTATAAATAAAATGTTACAGTTTATATCATAATTATGGATAATTTTTATTTATAAATTAATAATAATTATATAATAAATGATTTATAAATAATCATTATAATATAATAGTATTCAGTAATATTAATATAATATTTATATATATATAGTAATATTTTTATATAAAATGTATATCATGACTTTATAAATATATTATATATTATATGATACTATATAATTGTGAACTAAATTATTATATTAAATTTATATATATATATATTTTTCTATGTATATTGATAAATATTCATTTGACTTTATTCGAACGACTATGATTTTAACCATAACTTTAATAATACTATTGAACTAGTTTTCAATTTTTCAAACTACATCTAAATTTACATGTTTATATATTCTATTATAAGTTCATAAGTTCAGTAATAAGAACATTACTACATATATTTAGTGGTATCACCTCTAAATTTATATACTTCATAATTATGAACGACTATAGCACTCGTAAATGGTATAGAATTTATCGCGATACCAGTTTATTTTAATGTAATAAGCATTAAAATTCAAATAAATTATCTTAATAAGTATTATATCTATTTATAACTACAATATCATATTACTAAGGTATTAATAACGATATTAATATCTTGATATATATTAAAGCGTTATTAATTTATTTTATTTAGTTTTAATTTATTAATTATTATATTATTACATTAATTTTTTTAAAGTAGGATGTATATGTATACTTACAAGTAGATATGGGTGTATCAACATCCTTGATTATCCATAATAATGTTGATACACGTAAAGGGGTGTGGCTAATTTTCATAGTTACGCCCCCTTTTTATAATAGTGTATGACTATGAATAATATAGGTTTAAAGAGGCTATCGTGTTTGCAGTCTAAAAATGTTATAACTAAATATGTTATTTACTGATTGTTTACATATCTGTACACAATTTGACATTAAGCATCGCTTAAACACGCGAACAACTATGTTTCATAAATCTTATTATTCATAATAATAATAATAATAATAACATAGTATTATGTAAAATATTTAAATTATTAGTTATCGGAAAATCGAATTGTGAATATTGTTTCGATTGAAGTAATCTAATGTATAGGTGTTGCCAACAATTTTGCGATGAAGATATGTCACTCTAATTAATTGTTGACGTTAACGGAAAATTGCGCCATCTATGCGACATATTCAAATTCTATTTTTAGATTATATTTGTTTACGCGTAAATTTAAAAAAATCGATCACTATTATAAATGAAAATGTATGTACACGGAATACTATACACATTTAATTTATAGTGTCTTGTATTTATGTTATTTTTTTTATGAATATAACATTATCATTATAATCAGACCCATTTTTATTAAAATATACAGCCATATTCGAGAAACATGAAATATGATCCATTTTTAGTTTAAAATTATACATATAATACTTTGTAACATATATTACTTTGACAATTTGCATCAATTTATTATCATGGGAAATATTATTAAATTCTATAATACGAGTCATATTGGTGTTTTCAAATTTTGAATTCAAAAAGTTATGATCAAAATATTTTGTAGACAATTTAATATTATTAAAAGTAACCAAGATATTTAAAAATTATGGTATTGCCATCTATATTTCATACTGATCGATATTAAAATTTATTTCACATAAATAGATAAAAGTGATATATCTTTACTCGGAAAATCTTTAATATTTTATAATAATTATTATAAATTTATTTTCGTTTATCTAGATCTAAACAAATTTTATTGAATTGAATTGAATTGAATGAATATTTATTATGAATTTTTTCAAGTTCGATTTAGTAATAATTAACAATATGTAGTGATAAATTCACAAAACGACAACAAAACGTAGATAGTACACATATAAAAATAACAATAGTAAATTAGAAACGTATCACATGTGCCGGTGATAAAAACAATTAATAATTAAAATTAATAATTTATAAAATTATATATATATACATATATATATATATATATATGTATAAATAAATATTAAGTTATAATTTTTTTAATATGATTTTTAAAGGTATATAAACTATTTGCTAATACAATATGTTCATCAAGACCATTCCAAATTTTAGCTATTCGATTATTTAGTAGATTTTTTGTTACATTTAGTTTACATGTATTCATACTAATTTGCAGAGAATGGCCTCTGGTATTGTAGTTGGTCTTTTTGATATTAATAATAGATGATGTATTCATAGATACCAATCCGTTAAATAGCTTATATACCATAACAAGATCAAATCTAGTTCTTCTGATTTCTAGAGAATCTAGATTTAGGTATATTAATCTTTCATTATAAGGTTTATAAGGTAAACCGCATCTCTCGATTAATCTTCTCGTAAAGAATTTTTGGACCTTCTCTAGTTTTATCTTCAGTCCTTTGAATGTCCTGGCATCTAATCCCGGATTCCAGACTGTCGACGCATATTCAAGGTGGGGTCTAGCATATGATATATATGCTTTTCTAATAGCTGGCATATTATTAGTAATGAAACAGCGAAATATACGATTGATAACACAATATGCACTTGTACAACACACACCAATATGTTCAGAGAAATGTAATGATGGATCAAATTTGATACCAAGATCACGATACGATCTACAGTTTACTATTGAAACATTATTTATAGTATACAATGGTTTATTAGTATTACCTAATGTAAGAGCAGCTGATTTTTTTGCAGCGTTTTCTAATTGCCAAGAATTAGACCATTCATAAAATTTATCAATATTATGTTGTAATTTATATCTATGATCTATGTCATTAGATATAAAACTCAATTTAGTGTCATCCGCGAACAGATTAATGGATATATCTTTATCAATCACTTCGACTAAATCATTGATATATATTAGAAAGAGTAAAGGCCCTATTACAGATCCTTGTGGAACACCAGATATTATTTTAACTGTATCAGACATTTGATTGTTAACTCTTACTCTTTGAGATCTACCAGATAGAAAACTACTTATCCAAGAATGTATGTTACCACATATACCTAAATTAGTTAATTTGACAAGTAATTTACTATGAGAGACCTTATCAAAAGCTTTAGCATAGTCAAGATATATGATATCAATAAAACTGCCTTTATCAATTGCAGTAATCCATTTAGTATAACAATTTAATAGTTGCAGTTCAACAGATTTTTTATGACGGAATCCAAATTGAGAATCAGAAATTAATGAGTTACGTTCTAGATAAAAATTAATTTCCTCAACTAATATACGCTCAAATACTCTAGACATAATTGAGGTAATTGAAATCGGCCTATAGTTTTCTCTATTTGAAGGGTCACCTTTTTTGAATATCGGAACTATATAACTTACTTTCCACATGTCAGGACATACACCAGCTGATAAAGTTTTATTAAATAATATAGTAAGTGGAATAGATAGTTCATATGAGAATTGTTTGAAAAATATTGAAGGGATATTATCTGGTGGCAATGTACATGATAGTGATAGATTTATTAGATGCTTTCTTATGTTATGCCTATAGAATAAAAAGTTATTTATAGTTGAATTATGTTTAGGTGGAGATAAATGAGGAATATTATCATTATCATTAATAAATACAGAAGAAAATTGATTATTGAGTATATTAGATTTAACTGTATCTGAAAAAATATATGTATTATCGTCAGATTTAATGGGACCTATAGTGGAAAAAGAGGAACATCTTGAATTAATATAATTATAAAATCGTGATTTGTCATTAGATGATAAAATTAATTTTTCTCTATCGATAGTTAATTTTTTAATGTTATAATCTAATAATTTTTTAATATTTTTCCAATTTATAAAATTATTATGTGAATCTAATCTAGTTTTATAATATTTTAAACATTTTACTTTTAAACGTAGAATATATTTTGGATATGTTTTTTTATTTTTGATATGTTTATAAGCTGGAACATTATCATTAATAATATTATATAAAGTATTATAAAAAATATTAAACATATTATTAATATCTGTTGAATTAGATAATAATAAATTCCAATCAATAGAAGAAAGGGATTGATATATACTATATAAATTAGACTTTTTAAAATTTAGCCCAACTTTTTGATTTATTTTTAAATTAGCTTGGAAAGGTAGAGAAAATGAAAATGATATATGGTCACTAATATATTTACCAAATCCAAAAGGGGGACATTCATTAATTTTCGAAATAATCATAGGATTATTGGTTAGTAATAAATCCAGCAAATTATTATTACGAGTTGGAAAAGTAATTAATTGAATGAGTGAGTTTTGACATAGACTATTTTCAAATTCGCAATATGTTGATGGGTAATTAGGAAATGTATTATCATTCCAATTATAAAGAGGTAAGTTGAAATCTCCTACAATAATAGTAGGTGAAATTGTATCACATAGTGCAAATAAAAATTTACAAATCGATTTATGAGTGTTAAAATCAGTTGAAGGTGGACGATAAATACAAGATAATCTTATATTTTTAGTAGAATGTAGTACAAGAGTAATATGCTCAATATTATTAAAATTATTGAAATATAATTGAATTGGATTTAAATTAGATTTGCAGATTATCGCTACACCACCTGAATGAGATTTCCTATCATTACGATATATTTTATAGTTAGTATTACCAAAAAGGAGTAAAGCATCAGTATCAACATTTGTTAGAAATGTTTCAACAAGACAAACAATATCATACATGTTAGAACTAAGAATTAACTCTATATAAGGTAGTTTGTTTCTAACACTGCGACAATTTGAAAACATTACTTTTAAATTAGATGAATTTGATAGTCAGGTTGAATTGTCATTAGAAGAAAAAGATTTTTGATAAGTTATAAACGATGTGGACCACTTCTCATAATCAACTTCGGGAATTTTTGAATGCCAGTCAATCTTATTATCAACTAATTTATGAAGCTCGTATTTCATTGTAAATTTGTTGAAAACCAATTTAATATTAGAGTCCAAAATATTTGATTTTATAGCATGATATAGGATTTTTTTACGAATAATTTCAGAATTTGGAAGAGATGTTCTAGTAAAAATATTTTTAAAATCATGAATTGTATTTAATTTAATTTTAGAGTTATTGATAATATTATTTTTCGAAATAGGTGAATCAAGCTTTAGAATAATAGATTTAAGACTGTAATTAAAGCTAGAGTTAAATTTATAATTTGGAATATCAAAAGTTGTGGAAATAATGTTATTAAAATAATTTAAATAGTTATTATCAAATGACATATTATTAATTGTAGGCAGATTTTCAAAAATAACTGTATTTTCATCGTTAATTTTGATAGCATGCATATCAGAATTAATAGAATTAATAGACTTATTGATATTTATAAAATTATCACTCAAAACACTAGCATATGATTTTGTAGGTTGATTAGATATCATTTCACTAACTTTAGAATTAATTACATTAATTAATTTAGTATTTATCATTATATTATTATTAATGTCAGATAGGTTAAGTGAATGATTATTATCAGATTTACTTAAATTCGATGCATTAGTTTTATCACAAGAAAGACAATTAAAATTAAAATTAGGAGAGTCGAAAATTTCCAGCACATACTTAGGTGGATTACCATTAGACCAATGGTTTGATAATATTTTAGCCTTATGTAAACATTTAATGTGTATATGATTACCACATGAACAACTTAATAATTTTTCTTGAGAAATATTTGTACATATATAGCATGTCATAATACCTATAAATTACTAATAAATATGTATACTTATTAATAACAAGCCATAAGGCTATTATATTAATACATATATTATAATATATTAATTCAAGAAATTGGATTATATATATATATTATCTGTAGATATAGAATACAGACATAATATTATAAATGTATTGGTGTGTGTTGAACAAATGCATACAATATAGAAAATCAATATATAACGCTACTAACTATTTTTAGACAATATAGCAGCAGTATATCTCGAATGCTAATCAATTTTGAAACAATAGAATCTGGATTCGAAATAGTAATTTTAGAAAACACGTCTGTTCACTCTGAACGATAGAGACAGAATTATTAATATAGTTTCATCTAGAAATTTCCATTTATTTATTCATTCTACTATTATTGTATAGAAATGATTATTATGTTCAATCATAATATAGATTATTTCAATAATATCACATATTTTAATCTATAATTTAATATTTTATTATTATATAATATATATATATATATATATATATATATATGTGCGTATAAGCGAGTTTTCTATATTAGTTATGTTTTCTAAGCATGTTATTTCATCCCAGATCTCGTAACATTTAAATTAAGTATAAACATTAATACTTTAACATAAACACTATATTTAAATTTTAACAATAATATATAATGATTAAAAAATATGATGTTGAACTATTATAGAATCTATATCGATCAGTAAACAATTGCAGACGTGTATCACCGTGATGAATGCCCTAATGTCTTTGATGTTATTGATTAGTGCTTTTTAACACTCGATTCGAAGCGATACGTAATAAATATTAATATGATATATTAAAGGTTATCGAAATGATTAGATCACTTATGACTCAGCGTGTTATGTAGTTGTAAAAGATGCATATAATGAGACTGAACTATTGTACGGTTAATTTGAAAATAAAAAAGCATTTGTTATACATCGTAATATATTTTATTTTTAGTTTTATAACGTCAAATATATATGGAAAATACATTTTTCTTTTAAAGTTAGTATATATGATTAATTATTTCACAAACAATACTTTATAATGTAAATATATAATATTCGAAATTCATTATTATAGTCATTTTTAGTAATTATAGAAATTATTACTATTCAATATTATTATTTCTGTAATTAGTAGAATTTAAATTGACCAAAATGTATAAGTATTATAATAATATCATTGTAATTATAAGATGACAGTATCCATTGATGTAAAGAAAGTGGATAAGCAATTGCATGTTGTGTATGGCACTTTACGATAGAGGCGCTGCAGTTGAAACATACTAAGTTTTTAATTATTATTATTTATTTATACATATATATTGATAATTACGATCAAATTTAATGTACTCTCTATAATAAAAATAAAATGATATATTCAAAATATAACATATCGACATTCCTCTTAATTTTGTGTATTTAAATTGAAGATATAATAAGATTGTATTGATATTTATAATCTAAATCCATTGATATAGATAGAAATTACTTCTATATATTTCGACGAAAAACTTACTGTTTTAATATTATACATATATAATATGACTAATATCCAATCAAAATCACTGATGCCATTTTGTTGATTTATCGATTAAAGTGCCATTCACATATCTATCTTTTACATGCATCGCGTGAGTCAATTGCTTATCGACTTTCTATATTTCGATGCCAGTATCATAATAATATTATTCATTTAATAAATACTATTCTAATTATTTTGTGGATCTATTTAAATTTAAATATTCATGATAGATATTTTAAATCATTTAATATAAAAATATATATGTTTAAATCTATTAAATATCCTATCGTAATTAATAAAATATCATACTTTACATGCATCATATTCAATATGTGGTTTATATAATCGTATACATTATAATGCATCAAATAGATATAAATATTCGTGAATATATATGTTCAAATTTATTAAATATCAAATTATCGTAATTAATAAAATATTATAATAGAAATCAAGCATTGTTGATTGATAATTTATTTAAGCAAATACATATTCGAATTATATAATCGAAAGTATAAATATTTGCTAACGATAACATACGTTGTTACATTGCTGATGTACTATTAACTATAAGTGTACGTGTACGTTTGTTATACGTTACTAGGCTATCTATTAATAATATCAGCGTAAGTTATGAAATGCTGCACAACACAGTGTGTTAGACGTACGGGTAAATGGTAGTTTGTTGAATTAGGAGTGACATAACCGAAACTATAAATGAAAATAATAAGTGCATAAGGTGTTACGACGTTAAATAAAAACGTAACTTTTTTAGTATCGAATTACATCGCGAGCGATGGATTATATGTGACTCGAGGGTGGGGCGATATAGTGCTATTAATTAGAACCCGTTATATAATACATGTAAAGATAAGTTGACATGCGACAAATTATTATTTTTCATATATATATATATATATATTTATTTAATAATAAACAGATTATAAATATATTAAGAATATACCTAATAGATGTAATGGAGTTCAGTTATGATCTGTGCCATTAGATTTGCAGGTAGATATATAAGATTATTCTAATAATACACACACATATATATTAGTATTACTATTATTATTATTATTATCAGATGTAGGCAATGCCAGGGTAATTATAGAAGCAGCGTTGCTTATCGAGACAATTACCTCTTATATATATATATGTACTATTTTATTATAATTGTACTTGCTAGAAGGATTACACACATCTTGTATGGCTAGCATTTAGCTTGTGTGTGTACGAGTGATAACACTTCATTATTGAATGAAGATGACGGTGATGATAAAAGGTACACTAAGAACTAACACATAGAGCCTATAGGTTCACTAACATAGGTGCCTTAGCTCGTGCGGGAAGACAATAATAATAACGATAACAATGTAACGATGTAACAAAATTTCCGATAACAATTAGATAATAATACTGAATGACATAATTATGTTCGTAACGTAAATTATAGTATCATATAGTATGATATAGTCACTATTAGATACTGATTGTGATAGCACTACAACAGAGTTATAATAATATATACTTATTTTTTATTTTTTAAAATATTTTATTGACTACAAAATCACGTGGTGGTTATGGGCGTCATGAGAAGAAAACAAAAATAAAATAAATAAAGTACAATAAAAATAAAGGAAAAGGGAGGGTAGGTTACAATGTTAATAGGTGCGTGGAGAGTTTACATTTAAATAGTGACAAGGATTTCAAACACCTAATGTCATATGGTAGAGAATTCCAGTATTTTGGAGCTACCACAGAGAAAGCAGATTCAGAGTGAGCAGATATAGTCGAGCGTTGCACAATTTTCATCGTGTGACATTTCCTGCTAGCTCGACTAAGGGTATGCATATTGATCAAGTCAGCTAGGTACTCGGGAGATCTAAGATGTATCACCTTATGGGTGATGCATAGTAGTCTGTACCTGCAGAGATATCTAAACTTAAGCCAGCCGAGTGATCGCATTAGAGTCGATATTGATACTATTGAAGAGAACTTCAGTTTATATAGGGTGCGTATAGAACGTCGTTGTATCTTCTCAAGTTTAAGCATAAGCTTTAGGGGTAGATTGAAGACTAGCGAGTGTATTATACTTTTAGTCATTGAAAAAGTCAATTCATTACGTGATTTTCTAATATTGTAAAGAAAATAGTTGGCATTGCGAATCATTATAGATATGTGGTCAGAGTAATCTAGGTGGGAGTTGATGGTGAAACCAAGAGTTGTTATGGATTGTGATGTAGGGAGGGCTAGTAGAAAGGGGTGGGTGATGATTAGGGGGTAGGTAGGTCTGGAGATAATTATGGTGTCAGTTTTGGTCATGTTAAGTGATAGGGAATTATGGGAGAACCAGTCAGTAAGTTCTGTGAGGCAGTTAAAAATAGACAGTTGAATTGAGTTGGAGTCACAGGAAATGGGAAAAGAAGTATAAATTTGTAGATCATCTGCAAAGAGATGGTAGTGGATGTAAGGATATTTACGAAATATGGATTGTATGGGTAAAATATAAATAATAAAAAGTAAAGGACCAAGCACGGAGCCTTGTGGAACACCATGAGTGCTGATAAACGGGGTAGAGAAGGATGAGTTAATTTTCACTGAAGAGGACCTTAAGGAAAAGAATGACATAAACCAGCTGTGTACTTGACCATGAATACCGATTTCATTGAGTCGTAAAGAAAGAATGTCATGGTTTAGAGTGTCAAAGGCACTGGATAGGTCAAGTAACACAAGGTAGCACGGGGCTTTGTTGTCAAGGGATATTAGTAGATCATTAATGATAAGATTCAGTGCTGATTCAGTGCTCCGATGGGGTAAGTAAGCACTTTGAAACTTATCAATAATTGAATTGGTAGTGATATAGTGAATAAGTTGAGCAGATACAATTCGCTCTAAGGTCTTAGAGATTGATGAAAGCTGGGAGATGGGTCGATAGCTCGACAGGTTCGAGTGGCTAAGGGTAGTTTTTTTTATAATTGGGGTGATATATGAGTGTTTCATAGACTTTGGTACGCTCGATGTAATAAGGGACGCATGAATGATCATTGTTATGGGTTCAATTAGCAATGGCGAAAGGGTATGAAGTAAAGTAAGGGGAATAGGGTCGAGTGGGGAATTGGATTTTAGGGATGCCATTAGAGAGAGCACATAGGGACGAGTAGGGAGAGTGAAGGAGGACCAGTGATTATGGGAAGCTAGTGAATATGAGTTGAGAGTGAGGATATCAACATTCACATTGGGGAGAGCAGCTATGATGTTCGATACTTTATTCTGGAAGAAATTAGCAAAGGAGGAGCAGAGGACTGTATCCGGTTGGTCAGGAAGGTGCCTGGGTTTTTATTTACCTACTAAGGTGAATGATAGGTTGTAGGCTTGCTTAGATGAGGTGCCATATTTACAAAGCAAGTTAGTAAAGTATGATGATTTAGTGGATAGGAGTTTTTTCCTGTATAATGAGCGACATACTTTAAAGGAACACAGGTCTGAGTTCATTTTAGTAGAAGCATAAATGGACTGTAGACGACGAAGTGACTTTCTCATATTCGTGAGTTCAGTGTTGAACCAGGGGGATTTGGGATGATTACGGTGGGTAAGAGTAGTTGAGGGAGCATAAAAGTCAAGAGAATTAGATAGCGCCGTGTTGAAGGCGTCAAAGAGAGAGTCAGGGTCAGAGAGCGGAGATGTAATATTATTCATATGATCAAACACGGAGTTAACAAACAAGGGTTGATTTATAGAGGAGATGTTTCGAAAGTATCTTAGAGGTCGAGTATTGTGCACTACTGATAACTGTAAATCAAATAGGATAGCGAAGTGATCAGAGATTAGAGTGCTTTGGGTGGGAGAGGAAATTAAATTGGAGTCAGATGGAGATAAAACAAGATCAATGATGTTACCATTAGATATAGTTGGGAAATGAATGTGTTGTGTTAAGGAGTGCTCAAAAATAAGTTTCTTAAGAGAAAGGGAAGCATGATTATCAGTATTCACTTGAATATTAAAGTCACCAAGAATAATTGTGTTGTAAGAAGACATGGATTCTAAAATGGTAGAGAGATCATTAAGGAAGACCGAATGCTGGATGATGGTGGGCGATAGATGAATATAAACACAATGGTAAATAGGGAGGGGAACTGAATGTCACATATCAGCATTTCACAAGTGGAGAAATTAGGGGTGGAAGAGGAAATAAGTTTGAGCTCAGTGGAGAACAACAGGGCAAGACCACCACCACGGTTAGGTGTGGGTCTGTTGGCGAGTAGTAATGTGAAGCCATTGGGAGTTAATTGAGATGCTAAAGCAGAGTCATCATTTGTAAGCCAAGTCTCGGTGATAGCCGATATGGAGCAATTAGAGTCAATGATTAATTGAGTGATTAAATCTACTTTATTCCTGACTGATCTCGCATTGAGGAGTAGAAAGGAGTAGTTATTGGGAGAGTATGTATTTAGTCAATTCGAAGGTTTAACATTAGTGCGGGAGGATTTACAGAAAGAGTCATAGGATTTAGACTAAGACTCAATCTCAACATCAGTAGGTAGGTAGGGATTCGATTTCCAATCAATTCTACCAGAGGTGAGGGGGGATCGAAGTTGATAAGTAAGGGTTCGTCTATTAAATACACACTTTAGGTCATGACAGTGGGCTTTCGATGCATGGAAGAGAATTCGACCAGCCTTGATGGTTGGAGGGTCAATATATTGACGTATGAATAGAGATGTATAGGTAGATGACTGAAGTAGTGACCTAGAGTTAATAAGGGTATCGGTCGCACATGACGAAGATAATACTAGGTTGGCATAGTGAGAGATGAAGGAGTAGTCAGTGATGGTGATGGGGTCTAGTTGAAGGTGGGCAAATAGTGATTTTATGTAGGTAAGGTTTCTGTCAGCAGATAGGATATGCTCAATGATTATTGATGGTTTGGAAGCGCAGGAGTGAATAGTGGGTGGATTAAGTAGGGTGGAGGTAGAAGTATTATGTAATTATGTAGCATTCGAAACCGATACCACTTTACAATACATCTGTACACACACGTGTACAATGTACACGTGTACATCCTACAGTGTACTCTTTTAGGGGACGCGAAATATGCAAACAAAAATTATAAAAAAATAATAAAAATTTAAAATTTATTACTTTTTAAGTAATAGCCATTCCCTTGCATCTTTTACATATAAACTCTAGAATGTTGCGAATCTCCTTAAGATGCTATTTATAATGATGTGAAATGATAACATTACAACAGTAGCCATTGTCTACCAAAGAGTTGTACACTTAATTATTATCAGGTACGATTATATATCTTATAATGAGATAAATTGTTGTTAATAGTAAGCTAATAATATTGGGTATATTATGCAATATTTCGCTAATTCGTGATATAATTTGTCTACAAAATGTATGTATATTACATTTAATTATTATATTTACATTTAATGCATTAGTCATGCTTACATATGTTTCTCTATATTCAATATATATATATATATATAAGTAATATAGAAGATAGTGAAATGTATAGATGTTACGTTATGCTATAATCATAATAAAGTTTGTATCAGTAGTACAATAGATTAGTCGTGATTCGTTTATTGATTAAAGTTTAGTTTTATTATCTATTTTCAAAATATCTAATAAATACGATGATGACGATGATGATGATGATGATGATGATGATGATGCACATCTATTAGGCGCACAAAAACAAAGTGATAAACATTTCTAATAGTGCAAATGAACAATAAATATAATAACAACTAAAAAACAAGTACGATAACATTAGTATATAACCGATTAATTATATGTTGTATACGTTAATATTAATAGTGCGTTATTATTTTAGAATAACGACGATAATATCGATCAATTATTCGATGACTCACGTTCAAGGTCAGAGAGATATGACAACGTTGCAGTGATCTAAAACAAACAATAAAATAATCTAGTCCTAAGGTAAATTATTACTTATATATATATTTATATATATATATATATATATATATATATATATATATTATATAATAACATTGTATTTTTATTAATACAATATATTTATATTAATAACAATACTTGGATTTCATCGTAGTTAAATATAATTAAACATAACGAATTTATATTCTTTTAATGAATCAAATTAATGTCCTATTTAAGACTAGTGTTTTTACTTCCCATCGTGATTTAAAAAAATGAGTTGATAACCTATATGACATACATACATCATTAGCATGTCTGTAAATTTAAGATATAATATTGACGCTGTAATAACATTATTTATATAGAGTAGTGTTGTAAATAGTAATGAAATATAGGCTGATATTTCAAGTGTGCCAAAATTGTTTCCAGACAATTTAGCTTGAATTTAATCTTTATTCAAGCACGTACCTATTAATTAGTTGTTCATTATTTGAAAATATAAACATACACAGTGAAAACAATATAGTTTACACTTATATTTAACATATAAATATGAAAATATATCTAATTAATACTTATTCTCCGACGGATATGATTTAATATAAAGCTAACGATATCGTAATTTGTTTATAAATTTGAATATTTAAGCTTTAAATCATGTGAGAAAGTCTGAATTATTTTTATATACCCTATATTTATTAAATTTAATAAAAAAAAATTACTTTACCCCGATAATGGTCTTTATATCGAGCTATGTGATGGAGTGAATGCTAATTTAAATTGTAGACAATATATGTTTATGTTCAAATTCTATACCCGAATAATATTCTCGCTAACCGAACAAGCTGAGCTATTCGTTTACATTATGTTTTATATATGCATGATTACTAACGATTATTGATATACCTAGTAGGCATTAACTAGCACGGATCAAGCACATATTTGTATACTTAGTTAAATATACCGATGTAGTGTATTGTATTTCGTGTATATACCATCAAACACTCGATAACGTGTAGTTTATTATTAATTAAATAGAACGCACATTTCATAAAGATTTTAACTTTGAGTACATTTGTTTACTAACTATCAGCAGATTCTTTAAAGATATATTTAATATAGGAAATATGATAGGTCTTATTACTAATAATAATAATATCTATTTATTTTATAAACATATAACGTATAAATATATAGTATTTCGACGAAGTAAATGTTTATTTATATTCGAATACATAATAACATACTTATTGTATATATATTTGTGATTATTTGGCAACAAAATATTTGTGTTTATATGTGATAGGTACCCCATCCCAGATACCCATATTCAAGTAGTATAATATATTATATTATTGTATTCGATGTGAATTCGGTTATTCTACATTTAAATAACTATATAACTTAACTTTCATTTTATAGATATGTGTCTAATGAACTAAGAAGATGTCTATTGAACTAGAGCTGTAAGGGGGGCATCCCACTACAAGTATTTCCGGAAATATTGTAACTTTAAAATGATTTTCTATCAAGTTAACTACAATTTTAATGGGATACCCCCTTACTTTCCGGCACCTTGATTGAAATATACTAACTTTATAGGGGGTATCCCATTACAATTTAAGTTAGAGAGAGATGATATCACCGATGCAGTTCAACGAATGCAGAAATAGAGGTGGGCTCGTAATTCTCACAAACACGGACATCTAACAAAGACTACAGGAATCATGTTCTCCGTTGGAATCACTAGTTCAGCGGGAGGTGAGATAATATGTTCGGCATCGACCCAAGTGTTCCGACATCGAAAGGAAGAATAGGAGGAGAAGTTTGTCGAATTGAGATAAATTAATATTTTATACGTACGAAAATAAAACTATATATCGAATATCTAATTTTGTTATTATTTCATTTATCGATATAAAATGCAACTACTTTTGTTAATAAAGCTATAATGCGATGACTATATTAATATAAACATGTACATATAAAGGGTAATTATCTCGATAAGCTCTGTTTCTATATATATACTATTACCCCGGGGTTAAAACCTTAATCTTATAATAATAATAATAATAATAATAACAATAATAATATATTAAAATTGTTGAAACGCTATTAATACCCACAACTTTCTCATACTCCTAATATAATATCATGTACGCTTGCTGAATTTGCTGAACAACTTCAGGGCTATTTCAGTCGAAGTGAGAGCTATGTTCCGCCGCTGTAATACGCCCTATCACGATTACAATGTAGAGACATAACAATGAGGACATATGTCCTGTGATGGCTACGGCAGTCGAATGCTTGGTCGTCGATAAACGACTCGATATTTGCTAACTTAGTTCCACAATACCTGATTGATATCAGCGATATTAAATCTTGCCTCTCTATCGAAAACAGATTAGATATATTCTACTCGTATCTGATTAATTACGTATTTATTGTTATTAGGGGAGCTGGAACGATGGTGTGTATGTAAGGGGGACTAAACAATCAAAATAAATTCTGTATTAAAAGTAGGGGGGGGACCATTACATAGGAGGTACCCCAAGATTTTAAAGTGGGGGGGGAGACATATCCCCCCCGTCCCCCCCGTTGCAGCGCCCCTAACTGTTTTCCATTTATTATACTATTTTATTAATCGTTCCCATTGTTATCCCCCTACATATCGTATCACCTTTATTATTATTATTAATGATTTGTGTACGAGTTTCATCGTCGTTGTAAAGTCTGTAAACTACGTATTAACGTATGTCTAACTTTATTATTTCATTTCTCGTGCTAAGCTGTAACCTAAGCTGATAGGTAACGATGAGTCTACGTCGTAGACTGTCTACACGAGCATAATGTACGCGTATAGTCTACATTTTCAAACGATAGGGTACCGATACTTTCAACATCAACCCTCCTATATATAAGTATATACATTGTATACAACATATTTTTCAATGCATATGATAACAGTATATTATTTGTACTTTAAAACGGTTATAATTTCAACATTAATATATTAGTAATATATTTCAACACTAATATATATATATATATATATATATATATATTATATATATATATATATATACATATATTAATACCAAATTCATAAGGTATAAAATATGAATATATAAATACATCTATCTAAATGAAATATAATGAAAAACAGACATTTATTAATTAATAACATACATGCATTTGTTCAACCATTAAATTACAACCTAATAAAATAAACCAGGTTTATATGAATTGAGAAGCAAATTAAATGTTATAATATAAACACATTTATTGCATAGTTGTATACTATTAATATGTAAATTATATTTTAATGTTGATACTATAAAAATGTACTATATATATACTATACACTAAATATACTATACATATACAATAATTGACCAATAATGTAATATAATAAAAGATAAAAAATAAGGTCATATATATATATATTAGGTCTATAATTCGAATAATAATTGCCTTCATAAAATAAATTGTTTAAATTTGTATATTTAATAAAATTATTACAAATGTTATATACATAAAATTGTATATGTATTAAAATATAGTTATATTATTAATATAATATTACTAATATATGGAAAATTAATATAAAATATATACAATTTATTATATATGCATATTATATATCTATATTTTATATCTATAGATAAAATAAATTATTATTTATAAATTGATAAAAATGTTCATAAAATGTATTTTATTAAAAAATTAAAATATAAACCTTAAAACCTTTTCTAAAACAACTTTATTATAGTTTCTAATTTAGTAATGGTATTTAGGTAATCTGTTAGATATATAATCATATATAATGTTAATAAACTAAATATGTTTACAAATCTGTTTAATAAATATATATATATTGTTATTTTTATTTGGTGGAGTCCTTTCATCCCATCCAGGAACTTAGATGAAGTTTATCACTTATAACCATATTATAAATATATATATATATATATATATATATATATATATATTTATTTCTAAACCTTCAATTAAAAAACATTATAATTTATATTATTAAAATTACTCATAGAATCAATTATCTATCATTGCATATAAAAGTGATATCTCAAAGTTATACACTCAGTAAGAAGCGATCTTTTATATCACCTCGTATTCAATTAATTATGAAATAAAAAAAATACATGTACTATTCATATACTTTTATATAAATATATATATATTTATGTAATTTATCTCATTATATAACACTTTGTTGTATAACAAAATTATAGTTATATACAATATATATATATATTATTTATTGTGTTTTTATTTTGTTTAAATTAATTTCCATTGAAATATATCACTGAAACATGATTTTCTCAGTATTTTGATTTTTCCTAATACTACTCCACTAAAAACAGCTTAACATTAAACATGTTATTATATTAGTGAATTCTAGGTGAAAATGTCATGATATGTAGATAACATTTATATTTATGAATATGTTTACAATATATAATTATATTCTAAATAAAATGTGTTTATAAATGTGTGTATGTTAAAGCTAATATTAAAGGTAGTGTGTTTCATACAAGCGTATGCGTCTCTATGTGGATATTCACGTATCTTTACATTCAAATACATACATTTCTACCTTAATGGGTGATATTACAAGTTTTATATTAAATAATATTAATATTATCGGTTAAGTATTAATGTTAATATCATCGTAATTTGTATTATTGTTATAAAAATTTAATTTAATCTTCGACTGTTTTTATTTAATGATACTATAGTAGTAGTAGTAGTAGTAGTAGTAGTAGTCAGGTGGTAGTAGTAGTAGTAGGCACATAGTTAGCGTAAGTTCTAAATGTATTCACCTCCTCGTTAATTACCAACCTAACTTCACTAATCGCTTGTGTCGGACGCTTACGAATACCACCTGGCCATAATTTGATAATTTGATTTCTAATACTCTACACATACACACAAGTATACGAAAGTCAAATATAATAGTAAACGAAATTATACGATTAAACTATTTCTCTCGAAACGAGTAGCCCGTATTTAGCGATCGTAGCGCGACCGAAACGTTACTAGCACCGGCCCGCAGACGTGCGACCACACGCTCACCGATTGTGTAACCTAACCACACACACACACACCGATTGTGTAACCTAACCACACACACACACACACTGATTGTGTAACCTAACCACACACACACACACTGATTGTGTAACCTAACCACACACACACACACTGATTGTGTAACCTAACCACACACGCACACACCAATTGTGTAACCTAACCACACACACACACACTGATTGTGTAACCTAACCACACACACACACTGATTGTGTAACCTAACCACACACACACACACCGATTGTGTAACCTAACCACACACACAAACCCAAACCCAAACCCAACCCAAACCCAAACCCAAACCCAACCCAAACCCAAACCCAAACCCAACCAAACCCAACCAAACCCAAACCCAAACCCAACCTGTACGTTTCCGTATATAGGTCAAATGTATTGATTACGTACAGCATAAATCACGATACATTTAAGATATATAGATCAATATATAAAAGTGCAATGAACAAGGCAAAATCTATTTTCTACCAAAATAAAATTAATGAATTTTCCCGGTCACCTCGTCATCTTTTTAAACTAACTTCATCTCTAATGGGCACTAGTAAGAAAAGCCAATATCCCAATATCCCTGCTCACATTCTTTGTACACAGTTCTCAAATCAACTTAATGGTAAAACTTTAAATACACTTAGATCTATAGCATTTAATATAGCAACTGTTTCTCCTCTTTTCTCCAATTATGATATAAATGTTTTCTCTTTACCTTTATCGTGTTCCTTTACCAGTTTTTTCAGTACTTCTTTAACTGAGATTTTATCCTTATTAAACTCTGTTAAATCTACTTCCTCTGTAGATCCTATCCCATTATCAGTTTTTAAAAAATCATCACATTTTATTTCAAATCAACTACTATCTATCTATTCGCACTCTTTAATATATGGTATATTTCCGACATCTTTTAAACGATCTTATATAAAACCTATCCTTAAAAAGAATAATCTTGATACATCAGTCTTAACTAATTTTAGACCAATTTCTCAACTTTCTATTATGAGTAAGATTCTCGAAAGAATTGTTTCTAAGCAAATTTTGAATTACCTTTCTGTCAATAATATCCTTGACCCTCATCAGAGTGCTTTCAAGAAACACCATTCAACTGAAACTGCACTAACATCTGTTCTAAATGACTTACTTACTACTCTTGATGATAACCAATGCATACAGATGGTTCTTTTAGACCTGTCATCTGCTTTCGATACTATTAACCATAATATACTTATAAATAGGCTATATTATTTAGGTATATCTGATGCTCCCCTACTTTGGTTTAAATCTTATCTTTCAAATCGTTCCTCCTCTGTACAAATTGGTGAATCGCTATCTTCACCTATACCCGTTACTTGTGGTGTACCACAGGGATCGGTGCTTGGTCCTTTACTTTTTACTCTATATATTCTTCCACTATCTAAATTAATTCAATCCTTTCCTGACATATCTTATCATATTTATGCTGATGATATTCAGCTTTATATAAAATTACCTATTAACTCCAGTCCTGACTCTAATTTATCTCTTTCAAATTGCATTAGACATATTAACTTTTGGCTACTATCAAATTTTCTTCTATTAAATGAAACTAAGACTGAACTCATAAATATTTCTCATTCTCAATCCACATTTCCTCCTCTGTCTGTAAATAATTCTTTAATTCACCCTAAACCTTTCATTAAAAATCTCGGCTTTATCTTTGACACTAATCTTAATTATGATAGGCATATATCTAATATATGTAAAATATCTAATTTACATATATATAAAATTCGCTCTATTAGAAAATTTATAACTAAAAAATCGTGTTCTATTCTAATAAACTCTCTTATTTTTTCTCGTCTCGACTACTGTAACTCTCTTCTCTGCTCTCTTCCTTCTATATCGATATCTAAAATTGATCGTATTATTCGTGCTTCTACTAGACTTACTTTTAATTTATCTTATTCTGATTATACTACCTTTGTCTCTTCACTTATGTCCTCACTTAAATGGTTAACTTTTAAAAATCGTTGCCTATTTAAACTTCTATGCCTCACTCACAAATTATTACTTACGCACCAACCAATTTACCTGTATAACCTATTAGATCCTATTAATCCTCTTAACTCACTTAGGTCTACTAGAACCATTCGACTAAAAACGCATCCTTACAAAAAAAAGATATTTGGTGGGAGATCGTTTAAATGCATGTCCCCTATTAATTGGAATTCCATTCCAATTAATATAAGGAATATCAATAATCACGCCACCTTTAAAACTCGACTAAAATTATTGTTATTACGTAGGCAGCACTGAATGCTATATAAATCTAAATTATGACTATTATTATTTTATTATCGTTCATTATCGTTTCTTGTTCTCGTTTGTTTATTATTATATATATTTATATTTTACTCATCCATAGCAACTGTTTTGCTGAATATCTGTATATTGTCTATACACTTTTGAGATATGTTTTTATATATTTAAGTGTTTAAATAAACCATTACAATTACAATTACACACACACTGATTGTGTAACCTAACCACACACACACGCACACACTGATTGTGTAACCTAACCACACACACACACACACACTGATTGTGTAACCTAACCACACACGCACACACTGATTGTGTAACCTAACCACACACACACACACTGATTGTGTAACCTAACCACACGCACACACTGATTGTGTAACCTAACCACACACACACAATGATTGTGTAACCTAACCACACACACACACACACACACACACACACACTGTAAACACTCCACAACGCTGTACACTATATGTACGCTGTACAGTTAAACAACGCCGTGTATCCCTATAGCGTAACACCGCGCCCCGTATGATGTCGTGCTCCACAATATTCTAGTACGCGTACACGATAAGGCCTCAATAGTGTACGTATGTTTCACACTGAACTACGATTGTATAATGATTTAGTAAATATTGTTTTTATTTTTATAGAATAAATATAATTTTATCAATATATTTATATATATATATATAGATTTTATAAATTACATAATATCAATTATACTTGAGGTCGTGTTAATAATTTGTCAAAATATTGTTGTTTTAACTATTTAGAATTTGGTTACATTTATTCAATTTTATATTGATTTATTTTTATAATAAATTTTTAAATAAACTTAATTATATTTTCTCTACTCTATAATATATATATATATATATATGTGTGTGTATAATGTATAAATACATGTCAAATATATAATAAATATATTTGTTTACCTGAACGCATGATTACATTTAATTTCTGTTTCGAGAGTAAATACAAATATTTGACTTCTTCCACCTGACTTTGTTTGCATGCATTGTTTAATTTAAACTATTAGAGTTCGAATCAACAATGTCATTACAGAAATGGAGCAATGCTACCGATTGCCAACAATGGAGCTAAAACCCAACCGTGTCATTGTACCCTTACCTTTGTGTGTAGCAATGAATACATCGAAATAATGTTCAATATATATATATATATATATATTAACAAATATTCATTTAAATGTCAATATTCTCTTATATTATTTATTAAACAAATATTATATTTATAAATTTAAAATTAATGAAAGTTTGACGACGTCAACAAATACACATCGTAGAATACACACTAATAGTCTGGTTTAGTTTCTTAGTTTATCTTAACCATTACATATAGTACGTCTATAAATGATATTTATTCGTTTTACTTTATATTTTAGTAAAAAAAGTAGTATATCTAGAGAGTATGTCGTTCCCATTTTTACCGGTTATTTCTATAAATCAACGTGGAAAGGATAAGTTCTTACCATTTTTTCCCGGTAAAAACAGGTTTTTGACAACATAAATGAATCCTTATTAAGCGTTTATGTAATACTGATTGTACACAACATAGACATGAAGTAAGATGAATTACATTTAATATCATCATTAGTTATTTTCGATTACTGTTTTAAAATGTTTATTATTTAATAATGATAATATTCATTGTAACTCAATATGTATATATATATATATATATATATATATATATATATATAGAGTATAATCTTATGATGTAATACAAATGGAATTAATAACAATATTCATGTACTACTAGTGTATATTTGTTATGTTAAATTCACATTAACTAATTAACTAATATTCTCCATTTCATAATATATTTCTGAGAAAAATTACAAATATTACATGTTAAATTACTACTGCCAACTGGATAACCGAATGTTGTGATAAAATAAATACATACACATATACACATTAATACAGTATACAATTTATAATGATTTTGAATAAAGCGGCCTGTGTTATAAGAGTAACATTGTTTTAATTCTTGCTGCAATCCTATAATGTAATGTAAACAAATAACATGCATTAGTCATACCTCACTGTACTTTAGCCTAGTTCATAGTTCCATGAATGTTGTCTAATAAGGTATCTACTGTATATACCCTATATACCCTATATATTATATATTTGTATTATTATTTTCCATTCTCGAATAATTAACCACGGGTAGAACAAGTTAAGCTTTGCTTTTTTTCTACCCAGTAGTTCGCTACACCATCTGAGTTAATATACCCTATATATATATATGATAATAATAATGATATCAGATTGTGTATTATCACCCATGTTGATACATAAGGCCTAGTGTTCTTATCAAGATATCAACTTCATAACAGTATGTATCCTATATACATATAAAATAAACTATTTATAATAACAATTCATAATAAACATATATCCAAAGATTTTGCGAAGCAAAGATATAACACTCCCTATGCATGCAACGTAATTTAGTAATATCCCCAACCGCTGCTAGCAGTAGTATCGAAATCACTGAAATAGATTTAGGTTCGGCTCTGTTTGCATACAACAATGTTTTCATTGCTCTATTAAATTACATGCAATATAAATTAGCTTTTACTCACTAAATATATACTTATAGCATTTAAAACATACATATCATATTTGTTTGTTATATATTATTAATGAACACTTAGTTTTCATCATATAAATATTAATTTAAATCATATTATTTAACATTTTAAAAGTGTATAGTTAAATACGAATTTACATTATAAACAACACATAGTTCCTAAAAGTAACCCGCTATAGGTGGCACCAGGGTATTTTGTATACAAATTCGAATTACACGATTTCGCGTAAGTGTTATATCTTTCCTTAGCACACATCTTTGATATCTCTATAGATAATAACAATGATAACAATAGTATTCTCAACAATATGAACAACCCAATCAAATTACACAATTATAAGTGGTATATAAAATATAAATGATTGGTTAATATATATGTATATATATATATATATATATATATATATATATATATATATATATATATATATATAAACAGTATATCTATTATATGTAATATAAGTAATGAATAGAATATATTGCCATCAATAAATCCTATTAGTATTGTAAATATTGAACAACTTCTAGGGGCTTCCGAACATAACAACGAATATGTTACCTGTATCGATATGTAATAGATTACATAACTAATGAATCATTAGTAATGATAGAACAATGGATACAGACCATGTGATGTTGGGAGGAATGTTCTGTACAACTTGACAATCATTTCAATAATCTTGTTTCGAGAATAATGATATTAAAAAGTAATATATTCATATACTTCATAATTCATGGAAAACAATGCAATATAATATACAGACTCTGCTTGCCTATTTCTATGAATAATAATATAACTAGTGTGTTAGTTTGTGTGTTGTGTTAAGTATACTGACTAGCTTGTGTGTGTGTGCCACTCCCAATACTCACACCATACACACACACCTTATGTTTAACACTGTACATCTGTAGTATATCATATAGCTTGCCTCACATGCACATAACATGTTAATAGCACATCAATATATTTTAATTATGTATATATATATATATATATATAAGTGGTCTAGCATCTAATATATCACTATATTATATATATATATATATATATATATATATATATATATATATATATATAGATATATATATTATATACATATATATATATATATATATATAATATATATATATAATATATAGTATAATATATAGTAATATATAAGGCATGCTAGACCACTGATGTATAACAGAAGGGTGATAAACTCTAGTAACATTAAACATGTTATGTGACCAAGCTGAGGTCAAACCTTGCCGTGACCCTTGGGTCTGTCTGTCTGTCAGAGATTCATTCAATTACACATGTGTGTGTGTATATAATGTGTATAATATACATGTATAATATACAATAAATATATATATATATATATATATATATATAAATATTACTGTATTTTATCGAAATAACAAGTGCATTATTTGTAATATTACACTTGTTATTTATATTTCATATTTATATATATGCATTAATTAATTATAGTAGCATATATATATATATATATATATATATATAAATAAATATACATTAATGAATGCAGATAATTATAACTAATAGAATATACTGAGTGAATATCTAAATACCGATGATGATGATGCAGGTGGTGATGATGATGATGATGATGAAGGTGGTGGTGGTGCTGATGATGGTGGTGGTGGTGTGCATAATTAGCACAGCTGAACAGATTAAATAGCACACTAATAATAATAGAGATAACAGTAAAACAACCACACACACACACACACACACACACACACACACACACACATGCTGATATGATGGATCACTATATTGACATTCCTGTATCACTGTTGTTGTTGTTGTTGATGGGGGGGGGATCTACTGATGATGATGATGATGATGATGATGATAAGATGGTATTGGAGCTGGTATTGGTATTGGTACAGATACTGTTATAATATGTAACTGTTATTGCTATTCTATATTATACACCTGTATAAGGTATCCAGTTTACACATTGAAGTTGTACAGTGTATACCAGTATAGTTTATACACATGTACAAGCCTCTACAGTAAACATGTACAATGTACAAACCTAGATACTGACCACTATTTACATAAGTGGTATCTTTGTTGTCAGCTGCAGTAGTCTTTTGTTCAGGTAGACAATAGCTTCACAATAGCACAAGTAGACAATAACCCAAGTAGACAGTAACCTAAGTAGACAATAGATCAAGTAGACAATAGCCTATAGGTAGACAATACTATATTTTCATCTAACAAACTCCACAGTGATATGGTCATATATCATTTAATATATCATTTAAAGTATTCATTAATAAATTAATTAATATATATTATCCTTATATGGGCATACATTGATATATATATATAAAGTTTTTCCTAACATTGTATGGTCTCTCATCAACTATTAGGCTCTTTTAAGATAAACAATAAAGTGGCTATCAGAGAATCATTACCATATTTGTATACATATATGTGTACATTCATATTCACCTTCTTCACAATAAAGTGATTCTGGAATATTTATCTTTCAATGAAAAATACATAACTCTTCATGTAATGACAAATATTATTTATTATAACCAAATATTTATTATCCTGTTTCACTAGTTTATGTAATTAATCATATATCACAGCAAGTATGCGGTGGGGTGTACAGTGTACAATCAGTGTACAATCAGTGTACATTGTACATGGTACACTGCTTGTCACTACCCATTCTAATTTATTACAATTACTAATATGATTTATTGCAATTACTAATATGATTATTTATTACAAATACCAATATCGTAATTTATTGCAAATACTAAAATTATTTAATTATTTATTATGATTACTAATACTTTTATTACGTTGTACAATTATTAATATTATGTTTTTAATCTATGTGAAATTTAAATTGACATTTAAACCCGACAATAATGCCATGCTATAAAAATAACATTTCGTTGATATTTAAATTGTTTTCTCGATAAAACATTTGCAACGTTATTTCGATACATTACCTCATAGCATCTTTTTACCTCTATCCAATAAAACTATGACGTAACGCTTCTATTATGATGTAATATCGATGTAATACGTACGAGAACGTCACATTACATAAACACACGTTCTAGAACGATCTACGCGTGTTACATCACCTACTATTACGGCTATAAACGATGGCCTAAAGCCATTCGAATAGAATTCATTACCTCACCACCGGCACAATGGATTGCATCGTTTTTATTATTACATCATAAAATAGAGCCTCTCCGCGCGGTATTAATAAGATCGTATGTTTACGATTATTACTACGACAACCTCTGGTTGATACACCTATATAGGCTTACTTTTTAACCGGCCTACTAAACTATATGTGCAGTCGATAGCCCGGCGTAATTTGCTCTGCAAAGCGAGAGGTCCCGGGTTCGACTCCAGGCAGCTCTTGTTTTTTATCTCGTGTTTATCAAAAACTCGATATATTATAAATTAAGATAATAAAAGGCTACTATTTGTATTGTATTATCCAGGACACCCACAGTTATTTATAACATGTATACATCTATGACTTCTTGAGAGATCCATTTGTATCCTTTATTAATTATATATATATATATATATATATATGTGTGTTATTTCAATAATAATAGATATCATTACTATAACTCCCCCGCCTCCGCCCCACCCCCATTGACATTAATGGCCCCCCCCCCGTACACAATAAAGTGACAGCTATCTGTCCACCCGACTAACTAGCACATCACACCGTTACATCACCGACTGTCACAGTTATTCATGATAACAATGGACGATGTCTCTGCTCGTAACCAGCACAATAGATTGCATCGTCGTTTTTATTATTACATCGTAAAATAATGCCGTGCTGGTACGTTCGCCGAGATATTAATAATTATTTCGTTAATCGTTTTTACGATTAAACCGCGCGCGCGTCTCTCTCTCTCTCCGATAACCTAGATACTCTTTTAACCGACCTACTAACCTCTGACCCCCCGCCCCCCGCAGTAATGGGCCCCTACGTACACGAGATTCTCTGCGGCAGACTGGGGGTACCGGTGTCGGATGTGAACGGTTGCGTGCCCTTGCCAGACTTCGGGGGTCGTCACCCCGACCCCAACCTAACGTACGCCAGCGATCTCGTGGAGCTGATGCGATCGGAAGCGGGCGGGGCTTACGATATGGGCGTGGCTTTCGACGGCGATGGAGTTAGTACCGGGGGTGTGGGGGGGGAGGGTTATGGGTGTGTGGGGGGGGGATTTTGCGTATGTGGGGGGGGTTATGGGTGTGAGTGTGTGGGAGGGGGTTATGGGTGTGTGGGGGCCCCCCACTGGGGGGGTGTGGGGGGGGGGTTATGGGTGTGTGTGTATAGGGGTTATGGGTATGTGGGGGGGGTTACGGGTATGAGTGTGTGAAGAGGTATATATGTGTGTGTGCAGTAGTGTATGTGAGTATGAATGTGTAGTAGTAGTAATATTAGTATAATTTATTTATTCACAAAAATCTAATTTTAAATAAATTGTTCATAAGTGAGATATAAAATTATGCAGTTCATAAAGTAAGTTAGTGTGTGTGTCTGTGTGTGTATGTGTGTATGTGTGTGTGTGTGTGTGTGTGTCTGTGTGTGTATGTGCTAATTCAGTAAATAATAATAATTATAATATATTAGAAGACATTTTTGTTTCTCTTTTCTTTTGATATTTATATTATATATGTTGTTCCTTCTAAAGGGCTTCTCAATAATATGTTTATGGTATATGAAATAATGCATGAATAATGTATGAAATAGTATGTGAAATAGACGTATCTAGTATTGTTATTGTGGTGGAGTCCTTTCATCCCATCCAGGAACTTAAATGAAGTTTTCACTTATAACCATATATGGCTCTAATGTCCCTTCGAAACCGCTCTCATGTTAAGGCATTCATGGTTTTAACGAGAGCCAATAATTTGTTTATACATAATTATATAAGTGCACTAAAATTATAAATAATTTTAAAACCTATTTTATGTGTAAATCTACTACTACTACTACTACTACTACTACTACTACTACTACTACTACTACTACTACTACTACTACTACTACTACTACTACTACTACTACTACTACTACTACTACTACTACTACTACTACTACTACTACTACCGGGCCGAAAACTTTACTAAGAAGTTGAATGGCAGTGTCTAAACCATTAGGTTAAAAGGTTACAAGGTTACTACTACTACTACTACTACTACTACTACTACCAAGATGATAAACAACTCTACTACTACCGGGTTTCTATTTCGGACACAGATTTATAGAATGATTATATATAGAACTGATGAGAACTACGTTGCATTAAACTAGGCTGCTGCATTAACGCTATCAGCTGGGTACTTAACTGGATGCTGATGTTTAGTGGGCGATGTCTCTATTGTTCTACAAGCTGTTCGTGTTACATAAGTAGCCGTAACAATACAACAATGGCCGCACACATCAACAACGCAATGATTTCATCATCCGCGCCGTCGTAATTATTATTGTTTTATTACACTACAGCTGGTAGAAGGATTCGGTATTAGAGAGGTGTCTTCGTTGTTGTCTTAAAATAGCTCCCGCCGCCGCAGCATAGATCTAGTTCTAGTTATTATGTAATAAATATATCTAGTGAGACCACGTAACTATCTGTACCCTGGCCAGTGTGATGTACGATGTACAATACACTCGTTATACACCCCATTGTACAATACACTCATTATACACCCCATTATATACTCCATTGTACACCCCATTATACACCCCATTATAAACTTCATTGTACACTTCATTGCACACTCCATTGTATATTACTTTTAATTAATTAAAGTAGATTTTAATACAAAATAAATTCTAAATTATGTGCGAGTACCCACAATACCCAACAGATGTAGCCATAGCAACCGAAGTAAACAATCACACGATATCGCATTGTATCGGTGTCGGGTTGTTTTCACTGAACGAGTAGGCCATGTCACTCCTCCCACTACACCTAACACCACACCACTACAAACGGGGCAGCCTACATCTTACTACAGCCCCCACTACACACACACACACACACACCCACACACTCACACACACACACAATGATACTATCCGTGGTAATGTGATATGTAATGCGATCCAGTGCAGGTAAACACACTGCACTAAGGTATTCCCTTTCAACACACCACTGTACTACTACTACTACTACACACAGTTATTACATAACACAATGTGTTAGTGTTACGTAATATGTAGGCCTATGTTCATCACCAATGGTAGAGCTAGGTAGAATTTACCTGTTTGACAACGCATTGAGCGTTATTGCTACATCATAATAACCAGGTTCCGTTGTTCTGGGGAAATAAATTCTCTTAGAATTATCCTAGGATAATATTTAACATGCCGGAGATAGCTAAGGATTATCTTAGGAACTCCTTGGAAAGATTATTTTCTCAGAACAACCGGCCCCACCTCCCCTAGAACTTCTAGTAATCGTGTCATGTGTATTGCTTAGATGAAATGTAATACAGCGACCGGTAACGAAACATCTACGTAGTGATATACTACTATTAATGTATGTATAAGCACATACACAAAGCACATAACCTTGAACATCAGTTACTACAGCGCTATACTAGAGATACGACATGTTGTTGACAAATATAGCAAATACGTGTACAATGTAAATCAATATATAAATCTGAATACTATCATACCTACGTTATTGTTTCATCAACCACTCAAGTATTACATGAATGCTTCAGATAGTCTGCTTACAAACCAAACACAATGATATCATACACCAGTATAAGTTGTACAGTGTACTATATACATATACAAGGTTCCATCGTTAACCTGTACAAGAGTTATACAGTGTACAACTAGATACAGGCTACACTATAAATATAAACCCAGTAGCAGTAGCAGCAGAGTTGTTTACCATAGTGGTAGTGGTAGTAGTAGTGGTAGATTAGCATGCATACCTACATGCATTAACTTTACACATAAAATAGGTCTTAAATAATATTTAGAAGTGATCTTATATATTTGCTTATAAATATGATCGGCTATCGTTAAAACCATGGATGCCTTAACATGAGAGCGGCTTCGAAGGGACATTAGAGCCATATATGGTTATAAGTGAAAACGTCATCTAAGTTCCTGGATAGGATGAAAGGAGTATATATACCAAAATAAAAATAACAAAAAAAAACCAATAATAAATATATATATATATCATTATATCATTATATTATAATATCGTTACACAGAGTATAATAACAATGTATAAAAGCCCCGTACGATAACAATGATGACCTATACAGGACAGGAACATGATACTGGGTCAGCAGGGGTTCTTCGTGTCGCCGTGTGACAGTCTAGCGGTGCTGGCGGCTAACCTCGACTGCATTCCTTACTTCCAGAACGCAGTGGTCAAGGGACTAGCTAGGAGTATGCCTACTGCGGCAGCTGTGGATAAGTTAGTGTAGGAGTAGTGTAGGGGTTAGGGGGGGTGGGGTTTGGGAGGTAGGGGGTGTGGGAGTAGGGGTTTGGGAGTGTGGGGTTAGGGGGTTAGAGTTTAGGATGTAGGGGTTAGTGTAGGGGTTAGGGTTTGGAAGTGTAGGGTTTGGGAGTTAGGGTTTGGGGATGTGGGGGTATGGAAGTAGGTGTGCATTAGGGTGACGGTGTGTGTATGTGCATGCGTGTGGGTGAGTGTTTGCACAAGCATGTGTACCCAGCAAACAATTAATGGAATTGTAAAGGAATTTCTCCTATAAAATTCCTTTATATTTCTAAATATTGAATGGAAATAATGTTCTATTAGTGTCATTAAATTACTATTATATTTAGTTATTTCCTTTAATGAGAGAAATTTCTATTAAATGTGCATTAATAGTTTGCTGGTTATGCATTCATTAACTCTGTACAGGTCAATGTGATACTTTATACTTGAGACTTTTCAATTGCAAATGCTATAACCCAGCAAACAGTAAGAGCAGCATAATAGCAGCATAAAAGACATTTAAAATTAATAGCAGCATAATATCAGCATAATAGCAGCATAACAGCAGCATAATATCATTAAAATTAATAGCAGCATAATAGCAGCATAATAGACATTTAATAGCAGCATAATAGCACAATGTAAACATTTGAGGCTCTAGCATTTGCTGTTATGCTGCTATTATGCTGCTCTTACTGTTTGCTGGGAATCCTCTGTATATAATGTATATATATATATAAACAGTCAATATTGAATTTTACCCCAGCTTATTTTGTCAAGCCGATAATGTCAGCTAGACTGAGATTCAGCCACCACTGTATAGGGAGGCGGGGCTTATATCTCCTCCAATCGGAAAGTCTAGTGTAACAGTGACCACTGTGATATCAACTTTCATATGCTTTACTTAACCTCTGACCTGTATTAGTTATCGATGTCTCTTCATCGTGGACATTAGAATTGTAAGGCATATGTTCTAATCTAATGCCTTATCTAATACTAATACCTTATCTAATACTAATTCCTTATCTAATACTAATGCCTTATCTAATACTAATGCCTTATCTAATACTAATGCCTTATCTAATAATAATGCCTTATCTAATAATAATGCCTTATCTAATACTAATGCCTTATATAATACTAATGCCTTATCTAATACTAATGCCTTATCTAATAATAATACATTATCTAATACTAATACCTTATCTAATACTAATGCCTTATCTAATACTAATGCCTTATCTAATAATAATGCCTTATCTAATACTAATGACTTATCTAATAATAATACATTATCTAATACTAATATCTTATCTCATAATAATGCATTATCTAATACTAATATCTTATCTAATACTAATGCCTTATCTAATAATAATGCCTTATCTAATACTAATGCCTTATCTAATAATAATGCCTTATCTAATAATAATACCTTATCTAATACTAATGCTTTATCTAATACTAATGCCTTATCTAATAATAATACATTATCTAATACTAATACCTTATCTAATACTAATGCCTTATCTAATACTAATGCCTTATCTAATAATAATACATTATCTAATACTAATACCTTATCTAATACTAATGCCTTATCTAATACTAATGCCTTATCTCATAATAATGCATTATCTAATACTAATATCTTATCTAATACTAATGCCTTATCTAATAATAATGCCTTATCTAATACTAATGCCTTATCTAATAATAATGCCTTATCTAATAATAATACCTTATCTAATACTAATACCTTATCTAATACTAATGCCTTATCTAATACTAAAGCCTTATCTAATAATAATGCCTTATCTAATAATAATGCATTATATAATACTAATGCCTTATCTAATAATAATGCCTTATCTAATAATAATGCCTTATCTAATACTAATGCCTTATCTAATACTAATACCTTATCTAATGTGTATTCTCTTCATAGTGGTGTATCTGTTATCAGTTGGTTTCTATTGAGATATCACAAGATTTTTTCTATAAGCGGGCTAAAGTCATCGATATAAAGAAAGTGGATAAGCAATTGAATGTAGTGTATGGCACTATCCGCTACGGGCGTATCAGTCGAAACCCACTATCTGGCCCACTACTTTTTATTTATAATAATATTTATTTATACATATATATATTGATAATTACTACCAATTTTAATGTACTATCTATACTAATAATAAAATTATATATTTAAAATACATAATATCAACATTCCTCGTAATTTTATGTATTTAAATTGAAGATATAATACTATTTTATTGATTTTATTGATATTTATAATTTAAATCCATTGATATAGATAGAGGTCACTTTAATCTATTTCGACGAAAAGCCTACTGTTTTAATATTTGACATATATAATATGACTAATATCCAATCAAATCACTGATACCATTTTGTTAATTTATTGATAAAAGTGTCATTCACATGTCTATCTTTTACATGTATTGCGTGCGTCAATTGCTTATCCACTTTCTTTATATTGATGGCTAAAGTACACAATAACATCTACATGAAGTCAGCCTTCTCTGATTACATAATAGTTGATAGCCTATGCCAGGAAGTCAACACACAATACATACAGTATACAGGTGTCATCATGCATTATATCAACTGTGACACAGTAACCTATAAACAACTAACAAGAACGCCTTATTATCAGTGTGCCTTATTATCAGTGTACCTTATTATCAGTGTGCCTTATTATCAGTGTGTGTTATCATGTGGAACATAACCCCAAGAATGTCTCATACATTGAACAATACCAACACACACACAATATACACTGTGTTATTCAGCAAATGTGTCACTTTTACATACATCATATATTTTATACAAATCTATGAAATATATATTTATATATATATATATGCATATATATATATATATGCATATATCTAGCAGCCATTTTGATGTGGTTATGTCATCAGTTTTGATTTAGGAGCAGATAATTCTTGTTTTTCTTATATCTATCAGAAACACCTCACTTGAGAAAATAAATCACTACCAGCTATCTATGTATGTATGTATGTATGTATGTATGTATGTATGTATGTATGTATGTATTATTAGTAATATATTGTCTGCAGCACTTGTTCAGTGTGGCAGTATAGATTGTATGAGTAAGCTGTCTATGTTTCATATAATATATATATTATATATTAGATATATATAAATATTGTAAACAATAAATATATATTACTAGTTTTATTATCATCCTATATATTTATATATATATATATATATATATATATATATATATATATATATATATATATATATATATATATATAATATATATATATATATATATATATATGTGTATATATATGTATGCTATTAACATAGCATATGCTACTCTATTGACAAACTGTGATTGTTATTGTTTTTTTATATAAATTTCAATATTTATTACCCATGTTCATAATATGCCTACACATGTGATATATGCATGCACCTAGTGGTACCAATATCGGTGGGGGTGTGGTGGTAGTGGTGGTGGTGTGGTGGTGGTAGTGGTGGTGGTTTTTATCAATCCTATATCATATAGTAATTTATGTGTGTGTGTGTGTGCAAGTGAATTGCAATCTATTTTTAGAATTTCATTCATAATTCAAATAATTACACCCCATTGATTTTAATTAATTATGTTTCGCTTTAATATATTATATTCCAGAATATACGTTTTAAGTAGGTCAAGTAATGTTATGTAACGTAATACGATACTGTAAATCACACACACACACACACCACACCACACACACCACACACACACCACACAGTACTGTGTGTATTGTACTGCAATGTATCAACCTAGATATACAAGTATAGATTGATTGCCCGGCTTGCTACCTAGATAGTGTATTGTGTCAATGTAATATATTACAGGGCATAGTTATATGTGTCATATTGTGACAACAATAGTATACTGTAGTATACTGTAGTATACTGTATCAATATTCACATGTATATTAGTTGAATGCGTTATAACAAAAATAAGAACTAATGAGAAACTAATGAGATTATTTATATTAATTATATGTATACATTTATTAATTATGTCAGCGTTAGATAGATAGATAGATAAGAGTTTATTGAATGTATTGATGAGTTTATTGAATAATATAATAATTATTATATCATAATAATAATTAATAATGTAGCAACTAAAATACCACTGAACTAAAGCACTATAAAGATATATTAAAACAATATGTATACAATATATGTAAACACAGGGTGTGTGCAGCACAATGAGTTAACAATGAGATGACAATAAAACAAACAGAATACATCCCCCTGACTAATAGATAGTAGGTATCAGGAGACAAATATGGGATAGCTTAGTTTCAGAGGGATGGGCACAGGTTCCCTTGTATGTTGTTTAGTTATTTTTAATTGGTGGAGTCCTTTCATCCCATCCAGGAACTTAGATGAAGTTTTCACTTATAACCATAAGGCTCTAATGTCCCTTCGAAGCCGCTCTCATGTTAAGGCATCCATGGTTTTAACGAGAGCCGATCATTTATTTATACACAATTATATAATATCACTTCTAAATAATATTTTAAGACCCAATTTATTAAATTAATTAATGGTCCGGACGAGGCTCGAACCCGTGTCCTACTGCTTGTGTGTCTGACGCCTTAGCCACTGAGCCACACAAGCAGTTTGTCGACATGTAGTTGACATCATCTAAAGATAATCACAGAGTCAACGTGATCCAATACAATGATACAGTATAGTCGATGAAGTGAATATGAGAAAAGTAAATAAAGCGATGAATAAATTAATATTAGATAAAAATATATATTATCCAGCGATGTGCGAGGCTCAGCGGTGTGAGTTTAATATAAATTTAGCCAATCGGATGCCTGCGTTGATTCTGAAACGATGTGAACCGATGCGCGACAGTATAAACATCTGGGAGGCTGGTCACGTGAAGCCAGACCGTTACCGCAGTAGAAAGAGGTAGATCTACAGATGGCCGGTAGATTCTAATCCGAGGACCTCCGCAGTTGTTGCCGTAGGTATGCTCTAGAGAAATGATTCATCGAGGGAGAGAATATGGCGAATGTGGCCCAGGTGTGTTTTACGATTACGATTGCCGAGGTCAAGTTTATAATATTTTACATGTATCGTTGTGTACTTTATAGGTATCCATATATATATTTATACGTATCTTATAATATATACTACGCGTGCATTTACCGTATAAGTTTACCGTTTACACCATGTGTGTCAAACATCGAGTAGAGAGAAGTTTGCATTTGACCTCGTACATATCGTAATCAAAACAAACGGGGGTCATATTCGATACAGCCCGCATCAAGATACTAACGTTTATTTAGTATTGTTATTGTTATTTTTATTTGGTGGAGTCCTTTCATCCCATCCAGGAACTTAGATGAAGCTTTCACTTATAACCATATATGGCTCTAATGTCCCTTCGAAGATACAAGTATATCGTGGACTTCATTAATCTGTGGCGTAGTAGCTATTTAATTGTAGTGTACAGTAATAGATCGGTATACAATGTATACTATACCTATACATAGGCATATGGATGATCTCTGAGATTATATCGGTGGAATAATCTTTTAGCGGTGTAATTGGACATAGTAATAGAGCAATTATACTATTGGATGTATATATAATTGTCCATATACCCGTACTACTATATTAAAGATGTTGCGAAGCCAGATTTAACGCTGTCCATATCTACGCAAAGTAATTAAGAGTTACATGCACCGCTGCTAGCAGTTGTGTCGAACCATTGAGATAGGGTTGATGAAGTTTGTAGGCAACAATCAACCAAGCTATCCTATCGCTTCGTTATATAGCTATCGTATATATTAGTAATGAACACTTGGTCGTCATACAAATAATAATTTAAAACCATTTATTTTATATTTAGTACCATTCATATTTCAAGTGTGTATAGCTTGTTATGAATTCACATTAAACAACCCGATTCTCCGAAATAATAACCTATGTAGGGGGCGCTGTTCGTTTTGTTTACAAAATCAAATTACGCGAGCGTCATATCTTACCTTCGACAGTAGTCAATATAATGGGTAGAAGGTGAAAGTTTCATATGAAAGTATCATTGCCGACTTATCCAAACTCTAGTGCAATTATTAAATTTATTAGGAGACAGAAATATACAGTGTGATATCAAGTGATGTGGGGATGAAGATAAGGCAAAGGATGTAATAAATATAATACTAGTACCATCATTATCGGATGTTATTATTTGTAAATGTATATAATAAAGTTGATATCGAATTAGATGAGTGAACATCGTATTTAATACTTGGTGTACAATAAACTTATATACATTACAGAGAATTAACTTAGTAATACTAAAAACTATCATTGACAAGTCACAATTAAACATTATATATGGAAAATAATATGTACACATAGTAGTTATAATAGTGATTGAAATAGCTATCACAAGTATATCATATTTTTTAGAATAAAAAAATATGTTCATTTTTTTAAGCTATCAGATATACAATAATAAATAAAAAAAATTTGTTAAGAATAGCTTATAGTTATTAGATGAATTTCATTAATTATATTATTTGTCAACATTTTAGATATCATGCTTATAATTCCTAACATTCTAATATATTTATTTGAATAGGCATAATCAATTATAATAAATTTACGAAACAATATAACTTATATTATAATTAACGATTTAGAGTTGCAGAAAGAAAGAATATACCGATGTACATAGTTCCTACTGGTTGGAAATATTTTGGAAGTCTGATGGATGCTGGCAAGTTATCTCTATGTGGAGAAGAGAGCTTCGGTACCGGAAGCGATCATATAAGGTACCACTCTAAACACACTGATTATCGTTATATCATAATAATTGACAGAGAAAAGGATGGATTGTGGACAGTACTAGCATGGCTTTCTATCCTAGCAGAGAAAAAAATTAATGTAGAAACTTTGATGAAACAACATTGGATGGAGTATGGTAGAAATTATTTCACAAGGTCAATAATAATTGTAAACAATTTTAGAATTAAATTAATAAAGACACTTCTAGATTAAGATATAATTAGAAATAATTTACAAATATTTAATTTTTCTAAATAAATTCTTAATTATTTTTTAAACAATTTAATATTCAACCATGTATCAACTATTTCAAATAATATTATTTACAGATACGACTACGAAAATATCGATGTAGAACCTGCAGATCTAGTGATGGAGAGATTAGAAAGTTTAATTTTGTTAGTTAAATTATATATATTAATTAACGATTCAATTAGTTTAATTACATATTTTGCAATATTATAGTACAAAAACATTAATTGGAAAAACCTATAAAGAATCAATTTGTGGATGTAAACCAATTAAAATTGAAGATATGTATAATTTCACATATAAAGATCCTGTAAATGGTCAAGTAAGCAACAATCAGGTCAGATATCAATAGAATTTTATGTTAAATATATTATAGAAGTTAAATATATATTAATTATCATATAGGGTATAGTAATTAGTTTCACCGATGGTTCAAGAATTGTATTTAGAAAAGGAGGCACAGGAAGTACTGGCGCTACCATTAGAATGTATATAGATAGTTATATCGAGGACAGATCCATTATATATGAAAATGCTCAGGTATGAATTATTTTATTTATTTATATATATATATATAACATTTATTTTTTTTATAGGAAACTCTAAAACCATTTATTAATATTGCAATGGATATATCACAACTCAAAGCAATAACTGGAAGAGAGAAACCAGATGTAATAACATAATTCAATAAATAAGACGATGTTTGTCAATATCTTTGACTGAGATTTTTTTTTTATTTAATAAAAAATATGACATTTATAAAAGTATTAATATTTACTTATAATAATGGCCAAAGTTCAGCTGGCGTCCCATTAACTAATACTGACTAAATACATAGTTGGTAGCTAAATGCTTGTGAATATATGACTAGTTCTAGATCAAACTGAAATATCAAACATTCACTGATTCTTGATTTATGTTGGCTCGTAAGAAAATATAAAATATCTATATAACAAAATCAATTTATGGCATTATGATAATTTTAACAATATTTTTACATTTTTAATGTCATCATGCAATCATTAGTGATTGTATATATATATATACGTTCATATATAAATCTATATCGTAATATAATGGGTATAAAAACATTTGTAAAAACTGGGTGGTAATGAAATTATTATTTAGTATTTGTAATACTAAATAATACACAAGGAAGTGTGAATAATAATAATAATATTGTTGATAATAATAATAATAATAAATGGTGAATGAGACATTTTGACTACTATTCACGGCATTAGGCATTTTAATTAATATAGAGATCAAAAAATGGCCGATGTAACACGAGTCAAAGATGCGAGAGACATAGAAGCCATACTAGCTGTGTCGATTACACAGGTAGCAGTAGCTTCAGCCTCGCGTACCTTTACTTTAAGTGAATGAACAGCTTGTTGTACGCTTAGTGGAGACGTATTACACCTTATCCACATACTTCTAGTCTGGTGAGAGTTGATGGTTATATGCTGGGGGTTAACGACGTCATCATCTTCAGAATCCATAGAGAACATAGGTTCATCTTTACGATAATCATTGATTTCTTCATCACTATTCATAGGAGTAACCTCACCACTGTCACTTGACGTATCATTAGTCAAGGCTACAGATGGAGGTTCGTGATCAACAAATATCGCTGAAGTATTATCATCGAAACGGAGTTGTTTCAGAGTTTCGCTTACACCACGCAGTGTAGTAAGGGGTTCCCTGGCTTCAGTTATAGAATAATGACGTAGTATCATTCTATTTACAGCTACAGCATTTCCAGTGAATGTCTGTAATTCTTTAATACTATTGTTCCTAAATGTGTTATATCAATATATAAGTATTTAATATATAATTTCAAATAATAATCAATAAATTATAATTATTGTTTTAAAATGTGTTCTATATATGTAATATAATTAATAGATCAATAATTATTGTTCTTAATTTAATATAATTTAAAATTATAATTAATAAATGATAATTACCTGAGTAAAACATGTGGAGTAGCGAGGAGTGTAGTATTAGGTGATTCTTGGGTTAACCAAGGATGAGCAAGAACTTGCCCGGTACAGTAACGCTGATGTGGATCTTTAACGAGTAAATGGCGAATCAGATCTTTAACTTCTTCAGATATGTCATCCCATTCGGAACCAGCGAACTTGAACATACCGCCTTGGATTCGACCAAATAGTAAATCCTGATTTAATATTTAAAAATATAAGAATAAATACACAAAATTTAAAGATTCAAATTATAATTGAACATAAAATTAAACAAATTTAATAATTAAATAAATTACCTGGCAAGTATCGCAAGCTACCCCTTGGTTCCATCCACAATCTTGTTCGCAGTCCACATAAAATGGGGGGTATCCGCATAACATTATGTACCTATATAATAAAAAATAAAAATAAATAATGATATTACTATTAGTATAATAATAGAATACTAACAGTATAATACCGAGACTCCATAAGTCACATTTCTTATCGTAACTCCAGGCCATTTCTTGCCAAACATCTACGACTTCAGGAGCCATAAATTCAGCTGATCCAACCGGAGTTTGTAGTTTTGGAGTAGTGACAGGAGAAAGTTGGCGACTATTTAAAATAATTCCACTTCCCAAGTCAAAATCACAAATCTTTACAGGAGTTAGCTATTTAAAATAATGATATTATTAGATAAATAATTACAAATTATTTTAAATAAATACAAACATGTCCAGGGCGAGTACATAGTATGTTATCTGGTTTCAAGTCCCTATGAGCGATACCCTTTTGATGGAGAAAATGTAAAGCACTAGTAATATCACGAACAACTTGAACAGCCTCTTGTTCTGTTAGATGTCCACGATGTTCAATTGTTTCGAAAAGACTGCCTCCTTCCATCTTTTCAAATATCACATAAAAACTATAAAATAAGAATATAATTAAAACATAATATAGATACATTATTTTAATATTTTTTAAATACATTTTATATAGAAAAATAATTTAGATAATAACTTACCAATTATCTTCTTCAAAATATTCAATAAGTTGAAGAATATTTGGATGTCCTCTACAGTGATGGAAAATCTCTATCTCTTTAAGTACTTTACTGCGAGATTTATTTTCATTCTTTTCTATTATTTTAACGGCAACTTCTTTCTTTGTCAATAAATGTCTATAGGTATTGACGGATCCTTGAGAGCCCTTTCCTAACATCTCTCCAGTAGGAGCATATATATCTAAAAGAAATATACATATATTAATCATACAAGTATTATTAAATTATATAAATAAGTATTATAAAAGTATATATACCTAAGAACTTTTGAGCCTTGATGAGAGATGATCTTTTTTTGCGTCTCCTACGAATACTATTGTCACTAGCATTAGCCACTTCCTCTCCACTTGAACCCTGTGTTCCCGGTGTTCCATCTTGGCTTTGGTAGGAGTTAAAGGATTCACTCCCGAAGTCGTGTAGCTTTACATTTGTTGGCCTTTGGGGAACATCAATAACATTTGACTTGTTTAACCCCATCTGTATAAATTGAATTAATTAATATTATATAATATATTAAAAATAAGTATAACATATATATATGAATAATAGTGATATATCTCTAATATTATTAAATTATAGAATTCACCATTGTATTACATCAATATTTTCAAAATAGTATCTCATTATTGGATACATATAAATAAACATATTCATTGATTTTTTTATAAATATTCATAATAAATTTATAATTAACAAAATATAATTAAAAAATATCATTATGTAATACACATAAATTAAATATTAATTTACTTTAAATACAAATAATTGGAAAATATAATACAAAATTAATATTTACTTGTAAACTATTTAATTAATTAAAATACTATTTAATATATTTGATAAAATAAAAACTTTAATTACAAATATATATTCTTATATAATATAAGTAATTAAAAAAGGTTATTACATTAAAAAGTATTACAATAACAAGTATTACATAATATATTGAATATAAATATGTTTGTATATACACCAATTAAAATATTCACATTTTTATATAATACTTTTTCAATTATATATTGTATAACATATTATTGAAAATATAATTACACTAAAAATAACTAATATATACATAAAATGTATTTCAATTTATTATTAATATTTGTATTATCAAAATTGTATTATGTGAATTATGGTAGTAAACAAGATTAAAGTTCAAAGTTCAACTATTAAATAAGACCAACCACAGCGCTCGTTTGTATGTTAAATATTATTACATTCAATAATATTTCTATTATATTCTAGAAAAGTTAATGTCGTAATGACATATTCAGTAAATGTGATATGCATTATGATAAAATAAACACCATAAATATAGTATAAAGAAATTAGATATTGTAACTAAAATTATAAAGAATGAAAATAAATGTGTATACATACACAAGATATTATATTATATGTATATTATAATATATATATATATATATAATTATATTATGTAATATATTTTTTAGAGTATATATGAATTATATATATATATTATATATACAATTTATATATATATATATATAAATATATATATATATATAAATATATATATATATAAATATATATATACACTTTATATATATTATATATATATATACACTTTATATATATACATGTAAATATTAATATCATATATTATATATATATATATATATATTTATATATATATATATTATTATTATTATATATATTATTATATATATATATATATATATATATATTAAGACACAATATATTTGCTACATTTTTTATAATAATAACAAATAAAATTGTTGACATATATAATATATGCATATGTATTAGATAAAAATGTTAACATAAGGTTGACTTACATTCATTGAAGTTGGAATACTGCAACCTCCTAACGTAAATACCATAGTAATAGGCTGACGATCGAATATCCGATATAATAATTTGGCACTGCTACAACATTGACTTTCAAACACACCCGATACTAAATGAACCTAAGCTTTAACAATCACATACACATTTTGCAGACGCTCACCCTATTTATATAGTAGTTGGTCGACTAACGCAATAGCTATTGGCTGATGAAACGTATTCGATTCTGATTGGCCATCGAAGACACGTGGATGCGAATTCATAATAAACAATAATAAACGCACGCCATTTCTGCTACGTGGTGTTATCCAATAATAAGTTCTATCCAACAGTCTATTTGTATTCAAACGTTGCATATTGATATGTATAAGCAATTCACTATTTTCTCATTGGACGAAATATATGGCCTATATTATGCTGATATCGTTATATTCTATTTTTATAACAAATTCAATATAAAACACTATAATTTGTAGTTATAATAATAAGTATAGTATTGAATCTCTTTTCATTACTTTGTTATTGTTTCAAACAGTGCAGTTAACGTTATAATTAAACCCACAATTATTATGATATCATATTATTAATATGTAATAATTATCCACAACATTTAATTAATGATACCTACGTTATATTATGATTGCACAATTTATACCGTAACTAACTCGATTATTAATATTAATATATACATGTAGGTATCCAATTATACATATTTAGAAGTAATAGCAATCAATATATTCTTATAATGTAGCGAATGTAATATGTAGTTATAGAATAACAACAAGTTCCATACACCAATGTTGAAATGCCTAGAATATTGAAATAACTCCAAGTATGCACCTACATACAGCCAAACATGTACATTCTTTATATATATATATATATATATATATATATATACATATATATATATATATATATATATATATATATATATATATATATATATATATATACATATATTATAACCCTATTCTTAACACATGTATACCATTCATGTAATTTACGGAGTTTTCTGCCCTTCATTGTTCTATTGTAGTGTTACAGACTAGCCTATAGCCTCGGCAATATACTAATGATCCTGTGGCAATTATATGTGTGTACAAGTTAGCATCGCCTAGTTAATGCAGCATGTTACAGCTGTATAATGGGTGTGTAATGGATGCGTAATATATTACTATAGCATTACCTACATGTATAATTACATCCTATAGAGTCTCATTAACTTCCGATATAATATAAAATATCTATTTATTAAACTTATATATCAAAGATTTTTCTAAAGATATATATATATATTCCAAACATATATACCCTGGATACGTACTATACGATATATACGATATATACTATCCACGGATATATACTATAATATAAATATATAGATAATAATATATATATACGCGCAGATATTGTTGCCCGAATCACGAGTTCGTGTCAACTCGATAATAAACGATGATGGTAAAACTCCTCGTTGACATGACACAGTAACATTCCCGGTGGTTCTTGCGCATGACAAGTATGTCACCAGAACTAATAGTTCGCTATACCAGTTATGACGATGAATCATCATCGATGATGCAATATTACCTAGCTGTATACCTATAGCTGCCTACGTTCGAATGCAGCATCACCGATGTTGACATAACAATGTATTGTAACTGGATTACGTAATCGACGAACAAAGCGATGGTAGCGATATCGGTGATGCGCGCTTCAATAGAACAATAGAACAATAGAGATCGCCGCGCGCAGACTACAAACACACTAGACATTGCAGCGACGATACATTCGGCGTTTATCTCTGCGCAGTATTAGCTTTGTGGGGTGGTCGTAATGTAATTAACATGTAAACAATATATGTATATATATATAATGTATATTCGGCATCTATTACGTAATAGAGACTACACTATATATGTATAATATACAACTACAATAATACACGCACACACTCACATCAACACATACACATACGAACACACATACACACAGTGATCATGATGTACAATGTACGTGTGTGTGTGTGTGTGCGCGCGCGTGTGTGTGCGAGCGCATGTGTGGTGGTGTGTGTGTGAGAGAGTGTTCCAAAGATAACGAGTTTCCCATTTCTCCTTTGTGTTTTTATCTTTGTGTGTGTGTGTGCGTGTGTGTGTGCGTGTGTGTGTGTGTGTGTGCGTGTGTGTGTATACATGGATGTCGGTGTAGCAACGTAGTGTTATTGTTGATGTAAACTTCACATTTACAAGGACAGTGTTCACTATATACTATATACAATATATATATATATATATATATATATATATATATATATATATATAGTATATAATATACTATATACAATATATAAATTATGATCGTTGCTGTATATGTGATGTGAGTGTGTGTGTGTGTGTGTGTAAGTGTATGTGTTTATATGCATATCTAGAGAGTCGTTATATGTACACAACACATATATTACTTATACCATGGTAGATATCGCATGTATACATATAACTCTAGCTGTACGTGAATAGTAGTACATGTGGAAGCCGAGTTCAGATCTATTTATAGAAACAAAGGCTATCGTAACATCATTGTTTATATCTGTTGTTCTAATCTGATACAGACTGAGAGCTAGAGAGAGAGAGAGAGCTATAGAGAGAGGTATGGGAGCTCTGCATAATCAGTACTGTCAACAAAGATATTGTATGACACACACACGCACACACACAGACATACACATACGCTCACACACACACATACGCGCGCTCAGACCGTCCCACATACTCAGTGTAGCGTGTCATGCACTGGACACAGTGTCCGGTGACATGTTTCACTAACTTGCACTCTATGTATGTGTTCACTCAATGGAACTATATATGCCATATATATGTATATATGTATATATATATATAACTTTGAATAGGTTACTTGTTGTTAGGTTATCATCACTAATGATTCATCAGTGTATGTTACATACATTTTATGTATTAGGTTATCTATTAATATTGATAAATACCCATAAATCCCTATCACTTAACATGACCAAAACTGACACCATAATTATCTCCAGACCTACCTACCCCCTAATCATCACCCACCCCTTTCTACTAGCCCTCCCTACATCACAATCCATAACAACTCTTGGTTTCACCATCAACTCCCACCTAGATTACTCTGACCACATATCTATAATGATTCGCAATGCCAACTATTTTCTTTACAATATTAGAAAATCACGTAATAAATTGACTTTTTCAATGACTAAAAGTCTAATACACTCGCTAGTCTTCAGTAGACTCATATACTGCTGCTCACTTCTATGCAATCTACCCCTAAAGCTTATGCTTAAACTTGAGAAGATACAACGACGTGCAATACGCACCCTATATAAACTGAAGTTCTCTTCAATAGTATCAATATCGACTCTAATGCGATCACTCGGCTGGCTTAAGTTTAGATATCTCTGCAGGTACAGACTACTATGCATCACCCATAAGGTGATACATCTTAGATCTCCCGAGTACCTAGCTGACTTGATCAGTATGCATACCCTTAGTCGAGCTAGCAGGAAATGTCACACGATGAAAATGTGGAACGCTCGACTATCTCTGCTCACTCTGAATCTGCTTTCTCTGTGGTAGCTCCAAAATACTGGAATTCTCTACCATATGACATTAGGTGTTTGAAATCCTTTTCACTATTTAAATGTAAACTCTCCACGCACCTATTAACATTGTAACCTACCCTCCCTTTTCCATTATTTTTATTGTACTTTATTTATTTTATTTTTGTTTCCTTCTCATGACGCCCATAACCACCACGTGATTTTGTAGTCAATAAAATATTTTAAAATAAAATAAAAATAACATTATATCTATATTGACATGACTATACATGGCCCATATACGATAAGCATGATTGGAGATACACATCTACTACACGAACAACAACAACAATAACAACAACATATTACGTAACATCACAGCTAATAAGCGTTGAACAAAGCAAAACACAGGTAATTGTATCGGTCCATTGTGCCTACGGAAGCTGACAAACTACACAATGGATTAGATGCAATAGTGTGTGTCGCCCAGTGTGTCCATTAGAGTGAAGGTATACGTGTTTTTCTCTGCGTACAATAGTTGTGCTGTTGTTGTTCTATGTCGTAATGATGATGATGATGATTACATCATTATGATGATGTCATAATGATGATGATGATGTCATAACTATATAACTTAATGATAATTAGAAATACCCTTCATTTTTAATATCACATGTTAATATATATGTTGGTTGTTATAAATTATATGATATAATATACAATATACAATATACATTTATATATAATATGAAATATAATATACATGCATATATGCATATATATATATATATATATATATATATATATATATATATATATATATTATACAGCTAATAGAAGCGCAACGCTTGTGAGAGGGGGGGTTGAGGTGTTAGGGTGGGCGGGGTAACAATAACAGTATAACAAAGGGAGAACGCTGACATCACGAGTAGGTGATGTCAGCGTTATCTGCAGCTGTATGTGTGTGAGAGTGTGTGGTGTGCGTGTGTGGTGTGCGTGTGTGGTGTGCGTGTGTGCTCGCTGGAATACCGAGAGAGTGACATTAAAGTAGACATCACGTTTAGAATACACACACACACACGTATACGTGATATTGATATAGCATGTGCGGCGCAGTGTGCGCGGCGCTAGGGTGGCAGTGTGCGCGTTCTTTGGTATGTGAGTAAGCGCTTGTGTGTGTCAGTGTGCGCGCTCTTATATGTGTGAATATGCGGTTGTGTGTGTCAGTGTTCGCGCTCTTATGTGTGCTAGTATGTGTATGTGTCAGTGTGCGTGTGAGTGAGTGTGAGTGTGTGTATATATGTCATTGATATAAAGACATTCTTTGTTTACATCGATGATATATGTGTTAGTGTGCGTGTGTGCATGATGCAATACGGTGATTATTATCGTATTGTTAGAAGTTAGTCCTATAGCGGCGTCGACTTGTAATGCTGACTCATCATTGCTGAGTCAGCAGCGTAATGACACACGCGCGAGCAGTGGTGACTCATAATCATTAATATCCCAGTGATCATTACCAAGCCGATATCGTATTTCACGTGCGGTAGGCCAGTGATATGCGTAGTGATATCATCATCATCATCATCAGCGAGGAGGATAGACCATCGCAGCCACCACCGCTTACTGTATACACGTATATAGGTCACACACACACACACTCACCTACACGCGCGCACACCTATAGCAAAGATTTTCCGAAGGATGCTTCGCAAAATGTTTGCCTATAGTGACGCGTGTCTACATTGTACGATACGACACATGTTCACATAGTCACCAGTGTATTACTGAACGTATCACTGTGATACGTTATCACTGTAATACTCCACAGTTTGGCTCCGTATTCTAAGTTACTACGGTTAATACTACGGTTAATACTAAGATTTTGCGAAGCGAGAATGCATAGAAAAACTTTGGTTAATACGTGAATATGTTAATAGGTGTCACAGCAGTGATATACGAAAGTGTTCACATATATAGGTCGCGCGCACACACACACACACGCATACACACACGTCGTAATATGTATGCGTGTGTCGGGTATTGTGTTGACTATAATTACCGGCGGATGCGGGCGTGTCGGTAAATGTAATCATGTATTACCCGGAACTCTATACGAATGTGTGTGTGCGTGTGTGTGTGAGTGTGTGTGTGCGCGTGTGTGTGTGTGACTACGATATAGGTCACATACACGTACCTATAGTGTGTATGCATGTGTGTGTGTGCTTACAATACATGTACACACACGCACGCATGACGACACCATTGTCAGGATGTGGGCGTGTCGGTTAACCTATTCATGTATTACCTGGAACACTATATACGTGTATATATATATATATATATGACCTATATACATATATAGGTCACAGATATAGGTCACAGATAGCCAGACGAGCGCGCACATACACGCACCTATAGCGATGCACGGACACTTGTTACATCAGTGTTCGGGATTAGTGCTGTGTGTGTGACGTAACGCATGTGTTAACCTCGATAATCTATTGTTACAGTGTAGATTATATTATAAGTCACGTGCTGGATCATCAATTATGTAATATTTAAAAACTTGACCTATTTACATATTTAAAAACAAGTTATATATATATATATATATATATATATATATATATTACACATAAACACACTCTTGCCTACATACATTAATGTACGACGTACATTGTACGTAGTGCAATGAACAATATACATTGTACATTCAAACACACACATACACACCTAATATGTGTATATAATACGATACAAACGCATAACGTTAATTAATCGCGAACGCCTGACTTATAGACTGACGTAATGATGCTAACAAAAGAATGATGTAATGTCAAACGAAACAACCGTGTAGCCGACGTCTTAGTAACAAAAGAATGATGTAATTTCGAACAAAAGAATGATGAAATACGACGGCAATGAAATAGCGCACGGAATGCTTGCACGCTTCTCGTAGAGCGACGCGCACACAAATGTGCTAAACTACGCACACACCGCGCACCGTGATGACGAATTGCATCATCGTACACAACGACACCCCGATAGCAGCACGTGACGGCTATAACGACATTATCGTCGTACCCATCGACGCCGCCGCCGCCTGGCGAATAGAGTCGTTACACGCGCCTCAGCCTATAATTACCATTCTACCCTATATAAACCGGTTTCAACTCGATAGGGTTTCGTCATCTTATTACTGTGATTTTATTATGCGTTATTTATAGTTTTATACACACACACACACTCACTCACTCACTCACTCACTCACTCACATTCACTCACACATCACGTATTCGCATATCACGTATTCGCACATACACACGCGCACAGTGTGCGCCGCACACACACACACACACTCACACACACACACACACACACACACTATTACATAGATACGCTATAGTAGTATTGATAAATATACGATAATGAATGTATCGTATACTTTACGTGTTTACACGTAGACTAGTAAACAAAGTAGCAGCCACGTGATGTGCTATTACGCAATTCGGTAGAGTATTACGTAATATCGACTGTATTAACGTGCTACCTCGATGTCGACCTCGTTTTCGATATCACGTTCCACCTCGTTTTCGAGCGCCACTCAAGACCATTATCGAGGACATGACATATGCTCGCTATATATGCACTGTGCACTTGTTGTACTCCGAAATATATACTTTACAATGGTATATTTCATTATACGTAAATGATTTTAATCTTTCAATAAAATATATCACAGATATTTATTTATTTGTAAAATATAAATACATTTATCTTTTTAATTTTGTATTTTTATATACATATGTTATTTAAATACGAATTTATATATACATATATATATATATATATATATATATATATATATATATTATTTTTGAATTGATAAATTTATGTTGACATTCTAAATAATATAATGTGTAGATTACATTATATTATAATACAATAATATTGAAATCATTGATTTAAAAACGAGTTTTTGCATTGCTTTTCATATCAAATTAAAACATTTACTTCTGGACCACGAAGCATGCTTCATTGCATATCGCAATATGATAAAATCACTCGAGCGTAAAATAAAAATGTCACAACAAATTCGTTATCAGACCTCTACTATTATCTCTACCTAGGAAATGATTTCCTCTCTATAGAGGAGTAGTATAGGTACTATAGTATATATATATATATATATATATGTACTATAGGTGTAGTATACTACAAAGGACATGGTACCCACTCTACTATCTAGGCCATGATGTCCACTCTAATACCAAGGACATGGTGTCCACTCTACTACCAAGGACATGATGTCCGCGTTATTATCGAGTCGTATTCTAAAGTGAAGCTATAAAACCGATACCGCAGTGTACACACACACGTGGTCGGTCGCGTGGTGATCAACGTTAACGACCTCTACAATGACCGCTAACGGCCATTAAAAGCAGGCGCCGAGCGGTGGCTACTTAAAATGGCCGTGTTTGTTGACGGGAACATAGGCGCGCGTGTGAACGATTTAGATAAGCAAGCATGCGTGCACGGCACGAGTAACATCCAACCGCATTACACGGGTGTGCTGTTGTAGCGAGGACATATGCAAGGACATGACCAGTGGACACGCTGTATAGCGTCTATCTAGGCGATGCATCAACAGAGTGTCCACCTGTACAATGTCCACCTGTACAATGTCCACCTGTACAATGTCCACCTGTACAATGTCCACCTGTACAATGTCCACCTGTACAATGTCCACCTGTACAATGTCCACCTGTACACGTGGCCGACACTGTCCGGCTACAATAGGTCGTAGTACACTAGTCAGTGAAGCGCGTGTCACACGGGTAGATATGACCAATACCTCGTATAACCTCATGAGGTTACTGCAGGTTATAGAGGTTATAGGAGGTATTGATATGAAGCGCACAATGTGCGCCGCACATGTGTGTGCGTATCAGCTGCACATATATATATATATATATATATATATGTATATATATATAGGTATATAGGTATTAGGGGTGCTGGAACGATTTTGTATGTAGGGGAACCAACCAATCAAAATAAATTGTGTGGTAAAAGTGGGGGGGACCAATACATAGGAGGTCCCTCTAGATTTTAAAGAGGGTATATCCCCCCGCCCCCCTGTTGTAGCGCCCCTAATATATACATAAATAGATAAATATACACACACACACACACATATATATATATATAAACTACACGATAAATTCATTAATGAATGTGAATAATGCTCCTCCGATATAACGTGGTTCCACGTGTGCGGTATCACACTCGCACACTCACACGCGCACACACGCTGGTGTTTAGCACATCGAACCATGTTCGTATGGACACAACCTCAACACGGGAATATAATCATCAGACGCCGCCATTTATCAGCGCCGCCGCTATTAGACTATGGTCTACATATGGTAAATAACATAAACATATCAACATATCATACGTATACGCGTATACATCAAATATATATATCTGATATATATATTTATAATAAGTTGATATGTTTATACTATATATATATCAGATTATTTATAATACGTATACTATATATAGAATAGAATACAATAAAATAAATATGTATTGAAATTTATATTGTTATTATTAAAATAGACACTTTTGTAATACCAATAATAATTGTGTAAATATTTAATTGTCTACCAGCAATTTCTATACATAGTACTTGTTATTATATATATATACATATATATATATATATATATATATATATATATATATATATATATATATATACAGTAAAATACGCTTGTAAAAACAATTCGTATTTATTGATATTTCAATAACACAGTTTTACACACATACACATATGTCTATATAAAACTGGTTTAAGCGACAATACACATGTACAGATTTGTAGATTTATGTTGAATTTGTATCAACATCTTTTATCTCGAATAAGAAATAGGCCGTTGTACACAATAATATAGTTGTTTATCGGGATGAAATGTAGACGCCTAAAGTGCATCTATTCGGCTTAGTTAATTAGCGGTGATATGACGATATCGCTATATATACATATAACTAAGCGTATAGATTATGTCATATTGTGTTACTTTAAATGTATTATTAATTGTATATAATCTTTATTAGTGTATGTTATCTTTATAATTTAGTACTTTTTAAATATAGTATTATTCGTGCATGTTTGTACATCAATACGATGTCTATAAACGGCTATCGTTTTCTTGTGTCAATACACTTTATATTATTAGTATAGCTGGTGTTTAGTTGTGTAACAGTTGTGACGTCATAATACATGTCGTAATAACGAAATGTCGTAATAGAGGACTAATTCGACGGTGATTACGAATTAAGTACTCGTTATTGTACGATACGATATAAATAAGTGTAACGGGTTGTATCGACAAATCAGGTGGAGCTGAAAGGGCTAACTATATAATGAACACCGCGTGGATTACGTATTTATCTATTTCCGTAATAGTGACATCACGTGTTGTATATATGGTCACGTGTCTATATGGTCACGTGATAACGAAACAAGCGGAGTTTACTACGTATATCACATATAAACATTATGTATCTATATATATATATATATATATATATATATATATATATATATATATATATATATATACATACACGTGTAGAGCTGTGTCCGACAAAAATAATAGATAATATAACATAAGGTTATCTATGTATTTCGACAGTGTATACATTGTATACATTATACACTGTAGGATACCTCGTGGTATTATCATATTTATTCCGTAAATTATAGGTAGTAATATTTATGTATATGTAAATTAGTATAATTATGTATATATTGTTATTGTTATTGTTATTGTTATTTGGTGGAGTCCTTTCATCCCATCCAGGAACTTAGATGAAGTTTTCACTTATAACCATATATGGCTCTAATGTCCCTTCGAAGCCGCACTCATGTTAAAACATACATGGTTTTAACGAGAGCCGATCATTTATTTATACACAATTATATGAGATCACTTCTAAATATTATTTTAAGACCCATTTTATAAAATTAATTAATGGTCTGAACGAGGGTCGAACCCGTGTCCTACTGCTCGTGTGTCTGACGCCTTAACCACTGAGCCACACAGGCAGTTATATATATATATATATATATATATATATATATATATATATGTGTGTGTCGAGTCGTGTAGTCTATCCCGGAGGCAATCGTAACATAGATAAATCACGTGTAATCACACAGCCGGGAGGAGGAGGAGGAGGAGGAGGAGGAGGATGACATCACACGCGGTCCCCGCCATGATGCAAATTATCACGTGCTAGCCGCAGTCACACCAAAGTCACGTGATATATAGGCCGAAAGTTGGCGTCCGAACGTTAACGAGCGTGATTATTCATTCGATATTAATGATAAGATAAATACTAATATATACATATATATACATATATAATATATATATATATATTATATATATATATTTAAAATTTTAAATAAAATACAGCATATATATATACATACGTATGATATATTCTCGAGAACGGTTGTCATTAATTATGATTTATACATTATAATTATGATTCATATATAAATCATAATCATAATATGCATATCATTATACAAACATCGAAAGACCGTATACGGTTATAACACTTATAAATCGATATACATATACATAAATTCAATATAGATATGTATATAGATATTGATTATTGAATTTACCAATGCTTACCTCTATAGAACGTTACATATATATGTAGACTATAGTCTAATAAGGTACGAGTTCTGGTATAGTGGGCTTTCGTGTATTCGAATACACAAATGTTATTGATTTCGCATGCTATTCTATCGTATTGAATTATAATTCAAATGAATACGAATAGTGAAATCACTCAAGCGTTACATAAATTATCCTATATGTGCTACGACACGCATTTGTCACAAAATGAAATACACACGTGTTCTTGGATATATATATAGCAAAGATATTGTGAAGTTTCCTTTGGAAAATCTTTGTATATAGTATGTATGTGTGGTTCTATAGACTAGAATTTATATCACATACTTATTATTGGGATTAATCTACAATGTACTTTTTATAAAAAATAAATAAATTACAAATAATGAATAATAAATAGTATACACATTTTCAAAGTATATTTAAATTATTCATTACATATTGTAATATAATACATACATATATATATATAACTATACCTAACTCCAAATATAGTTTATCTGCCAAATATATTGACAGAGAAAATAGTTTTTATGATAAACATATATGATTAGAAAACGTATCTTATTGTGTATACATTGATAGTAATAAATACATTATTAAATACATATTATTATATTATAATATGATTATATATAATCTAAGTTATAACTTAAAATATCAGTTATAGTAATCATTGCATACTTACTTATTATTAAATAATTTAATTAATTAACTCATTTATTAAAAATAATATGCTATAGCCACACATATTATGTTATTAATAATGATATCTTTCCAAAATTTAAAGTTTGCTTCTTGCTATTTTTGTACCTATAGGTATATATACTATATATACTATATATACTATAGTATACTATTATTTTAGTAGAGTAATATAAATTAGATTGTCACCTGTATAATCATATTATAATATTCCCGGAAACCATGCTCCATACACGTTTACCTAGTACTAGTAATATTCTAATATCGTTAATTGTGTATCTATTATATATAGTCATGTTATAATATATACGTGACTAGTATATTTCTGATATCTAGTGATATTCAAGGACAGTATATACGTATGACATACGTTGTATGTTATTTATATATGAGATGGTGACTTTATCTAATTCGAGGTAGATGCTTTTCAGTGGTGTGTTTAATTATATGTCAATGATTTAAATTTTAAACGATACGAAAGATATTTATATTATTTATTTTGAATTTGTATTTCTTTAGAAATATTTCATTACAATACGAATTTATTTATAAATTCGGTTTGAACTGAAAAATTAAATTTTATATTATAATTAAATTTAAATTCTAAATATTCAAATGTGTATTACATTATATTATGATTATAATATAATCATATTGATATAATTTATTTAAAACTAGTTTTTGTATTGATTTTTACATAAAATTAAAATATAATCTTATGGATCATAATGGAATATGATATAATCAATCAAGCGTAAGATAAAAGTTAAGAACATATGCACTAATATATATACATGGGATATTATACACATGTCAGAATATTCATCTGAACATATATTGTGTCAGAATCTATGTCAGAATTGTGATAATATATTTAAGATTTGTCTATAATAAGTTGACATATATTACATTTTAAATATATTCATGAATACTGCAGTATTGTAAATCATATTTTAATTATATTATTATTATTAGTAGTAGTAGTAGTAGTAGTAGTAGTAGTAGTAGTAGTAGTAGTAGTAGTAGTAGTAGTAGTAGTAGTAGGATTGTGTTATTTACTCATCTATATAAGTATAGAAGCATGCTAATAATAGTAATCGATACAATACCCTGTTATTATTATGATGAGTTTCAATATAAAATAAAATAATATGAAAATAATATAACATCATATACACATATATGTATACGAATAATAATACATATAATAATATATTTTGAAACTCTAAATTAATTAACTATGATGATGTATGATTTTTAAATTAAATATATATATATATTTAAATAAATAAATTAATAGTTAGTAATAACAACCCCTATATATATTTTTAATAATCTTTATAATATGATTAAGTTAATTATAATGAGATACTTTTTAAATTGTATACAATTTATATTACAATTTACATTATAATATAATATTAAAAGTTGTAATTTACAACACGTTATTCTAACAATTTATGTAGGAATATATAATTAAAATAATTCTTTAATTTAGAATTAAAATAATTAAATCCACAATTAAACTAAACTAGATTATAATTCAATACAATTTATTGTAATATGTAAAATCAATATAAAAATATAATATATTATCATACATCCGTAGACCCCACTATTTACAGAATACTTGGAATTTCGAAACAAAATATACATTGTATTGAAATTGTATCGATTTACTTTTATAAAAATAAAAATAAAAATAAAAATCCGTAACATGAAATCGATATTAAATAACAAATTTGTTTACTAGACTATTTTCAATTATAAATGGTCCAGTTAAACACTAGAAAATAAACTATACGTGTATAACTGCAGTTAAATACAAATTTAGATGAACATCAATGCAATATACAATATATATTATTTTAAATATACATTTTATACATATATGTAGAATACATCCTATAGGATCCGAGAATTCTAGTCTATATTATAACGTATAGATTATAGGTTATAGTTCTTAGGTTATAACCTATATAATATATAATTTATTGTACGTAATAAATTAAGAATTTAGGAATTCAATACAAATATGATATATTACTTAATAGGTAGGTAATATAATATAATATATAATACCTAGTAAGTATTACCTATCTATATAATATATAGTATATATATATATATATATATATATATATATACATATAAATATAAAGACACATCTTCAAAATACCCACAATTTAAGTATACATTACATTTAATTTATATATATATATATATAAATTATAAAAATCAACTATATCACACATATAAATATATGGACATTTTGAATATTTCTATAATAAATAATTTATATAATATATATATATATATAAAAATGTAATATCATTTTATTGTTATCGTATATTTTATATAAATTAACCACACAATATATATATGGTCAATACCAATATAGGGCATTATTTTATGGCTAACAATATGAGTAATGGCCCATTACTAATGGCCCATATACTTATTTTTTATACATAAAATGGTATATTTCTAATGATATATCTATTACAACACCTATAAAATTGTTAAATATATATTTAACATATTTATAAAAAAAATACACACATACACACACCATCCACATATACATGAATATATACCAATATATATATATATATATATATATATATCCTATATTATACGATAATAATTTTAATAAGTGGGCAATAATAAATATTATATTGTTATTGTTATTTTTGCGTCTATTACTATTTCACAATCAAGTACTAAACACACACGCACACACATACGAACACCCACACCCATACACATACCCACGCACTAAGTGTGTATTACACACACACACACACACACACACACACACACACACACACACACACACACACACACACACACACACACACATACATATATATATATATATATATATATATATATATATTACGAAATAATATATATTTAACATTTATTAATAATCTGTTATAATATCTATATGTAATGATAATGTCAATATTTACCTGATATGTGTCTTTTATAAATTGTGATTTATTACATAAATATCTTATTTATTATTCCAAGAACCACCATGTTCATAATGGTATTATATAACTTATTTATTAATGACGTGTTAATAGTGTTTAATAAATATTACATAACCATTCTTCTTAAATTAAATGATTTATAAATATAGATTATTGATTATGAAATATATGATATTCTATATTATTATTATTATTATTATTATTTAATATTATATATATGGGTCATGCATGAATTATATATGACTAAGTTTTACGTATTTTCTAATTTCTACATATGACTACGCTTATTATAAAGCGATTATAAGGTTATATCAAGTCCATACAATATACTTATTATAAATAACACATATATACCTAAGTTACATAACTTTATATGTATATACATTGTATATATATATTATATACGAAATATATAGGTAAACATATCTTGTTAGGTATTTAATAAATACTATTTATATAATTAGGTATACTTATAATTAAGTAGCCTGTTATTTATTAAATATGAATACACATTATTACGTTAACCGCCGTATTTATTCAAACTATATATAGGTCAATAAATAATACATAATATTTAATAAGTATACTTATTAATATAATCATATATTAGTATAAGGTATATATATCATTGTTCCTACACACATATATAATCTATAGATTATAATATATACATAACATATGCTGTATTATTGTTTTCTAGACTAGATGACCGTATTACATGCATGTCATTACATACCATGGTATACCTTGCCTTATAAGGCAATTAATATCAGATAGTGATCACTTGATTCTTATAACGAGTTTAATTAATAAATACATATATATATAGGTACATAAAAAGTAGGTATACCAGGTAAAGCAGGTAAAAAATGTGATTTATGGACTCTTTATTACGATGTATTATTACACTTTTTGTAAAACTATTAACAGTTAATTGGAAACAACATCAAAACACTTCATTGGAAATGTTTGCAAGATATATATATATATATATATGATTAACATTTTACACGCTTTACATACATATTGAATGATTTTATTTAATTTATTTGAATTCAAATTTGAAAGAAAATTATATAAATCCAATGCTAAATCGAACTATACTCTACCGCGAAGTATAGCTATACCTGATACGCCTACCTATAAGTTATGCATGTATTCGTGTATTCATATATCGAATAAACTCTCGCTTTACATGTTATATAACACATACGTTATATAACACTTACGTTATATAACACATCGATACGCGTAGATGTATTGTATAATCGTGTGAGGCACTTCGATTGGTTTAATTCAACAGAAATAGGTGTATTCGATTAATAAAATCGTATACAAGTAATCGTATATATGCAACAACATATATATATATATATATATATATATATATATATAACGCAAACACATATATCAACAATGTATATTTAAATGTATAATATATTTGATTAGTTTCAGATAAACAATACTATGAATAATACATACTATTAATAGAAATGACAAAAGTGCGTGTGTATATCTCAAGGTATAATACTAGGTTATATAACCTATTAATAATCAAGTATTAATTATCATATTAAACAAAGTATTGAGTAGGCATATATATGCCTATATCTATTTTATATATATATATATATATATATATATATATATATATAATGATATACATATGCTATACATATATATACACACATACATTTAGTAGAATTGATAGTTATATTGTTTATTTATTATTGTAGATATCATTTATGGTTGCATCAGCTAGAACTGGCTATAAATAGAACTTAGGTACAGCAGCAGCGCCGCTCCCCGGTAAACTCACGAGGCACGAAACATCATCTGCTTATCCATTATAAAACCACGTGGTACGTAAACCATAGGCGAGATGTAAACATCAATATCACGTGATGAATTCATTCGTGTTTACGAATGTTTCGACATACATTCATCACGAAACTTACATTTAAGCGCAGAGATACAATGTATGTGTGTGTATGTGTGTGTTTGTGTGTGTGTGTGTATATAAAGCTCGGTATTCGCTAATATAGGCCTTTTACTCATAAATAAATACTCGGATGTAAATATCCGGCCTAAAGGTCACCTCGATATTTATTTCATTCACCGATATGGATACGATATTTCTAAGTTAATTAAGTGGTTTCTTATCAACTATAGTTATATATATATCATATGTGATCTAGTATACTAAACCTAATATATCAAATAAGTAGTTTTATTTATCGTATATGTATATATATATTAATAAAAAATAGTAATATATCAGTAGAAAGTCCTCGTTAGTTGTATATATTATATTTAATTAATATAATAAAGCGCAGTAGAGTATTAGTACTGAGTTAGTAGTAGTAGTAGTAGTAGTAGTAGTAGTAGTACCTATGTATGATGTTTATTGGATATATTATTTAACAACCTGTATATAATTATCAATATAAATGTATATTATTAGTAATTATTTACTTGAATGAAAGAACAATATGCCGAATATTAGTCTTACACTAAGTATATATATATATATATATATATATATATATATATATATATGTGTGTGTGCTGTGTGTGTATTGTGTGTGTGTGTGTGTGTGTGATGTGTGTGAGTGTGATGTGTGTGTGATGTATGTGTGTGTGTGTGAGTGTGTGTGTGTGATTATATACGAACCAAACAAACAATTCTGACGTATCCGAGATACGGGGATTTCTAAGCTGTAATTATTCGACTGAATATATTATATAATTTAAAACTAATTATCACAATTAATTGTATTTTATAATTATATTAAACTCGAGGCGAATAGTTTTATTTCAATAAACGCACCGAATTTGAAAATTTATAATAAATATTATTATAATAAATAGTGAAAGTTTGTATATTTATTTGTATTTACTATCCTATATTGCATCATCGTGTTTACGATAGTATTAGCTTTTAGCATACGTAGTTGTTTCAAGGACATCCTTGGTATACCTATCATTAGTATACTATAGTATACTACAGTAGTACCTACTTTACTCGCAGTATGGTGTTCATGCATAGTTATTGAACACGTGTACGTTCTGAAACCACGTGTTGATTGTAGATATTATTGACGAACGTATGTTACCCCCTAAAAGGGGGTATACCACTACAAGTATTTCCGGCAACTTTCCGGAAATATTTTAACTTAAAAAAATTTTCTATCAATTTAACTATAATTTTAGTAGTAGTAGTAGAGTAGTAGTAGTAGTAGTAGTTGTAGGGGTAGTGGTAGTATTGGTGGTGGTAGTAATAGTGGTAGTGGTAGTTGCAGTGGTATTTATTTGTCTTTGTTAGTAAATAGTTATTTTGGGGTTAGTAAGTTGACGAGATAGGTTGGTGTGTGTGAGTATATATATATATATATATATATATATATATATATATATGTGTGTGTGTGTGTGTGTGTGTGTGTGTGTGTGTGTGTGTGTGTGTGTGTGTGTGTGAGTATATGTGTGTATGTATGTGTGTGTACATGAATATGCGTGCATGTTAATGTTGGTGTGTGTATCTATGTGGGTGTAATATATTATGTAATTAAGGGTGATAATAATAATAGTTACATATTGCGTATTTATTACCCCTGTCCGTATTCCCCTCTCCGTGTATCCACTGTCTCTCACAATCTCCCTTTCCCTCCCCTCTCCCTATATACCCTCTCTGACTATATCCATTACACTCGAGTGTACACTAGATGTACACGCATCCCCACCCTACCCTTAGTAAACCCCTCACCCTCCTAGTCAACCCCTCCAACCATACCCTTAGGCAACCCCCCCCCACCCGCCTACAAAGAAGTATAACGATCTTCAATAGACCTACATGTGTCACTATCTCGGCTGTATTATTTTCTGTAATGATTTACACGCTAATATCTATTGTTCTATTACCCTAAAGGGTATTCGCATACACCCTCCCCACCCCACACGCGCCGCTCCGAGCGTTATCTAATACAGGATCATTCTAGATTATCTCGCATCACCACCCCAGCATCACCCCCAGAAACGGCAGCAGCGTATCCGCTATCCCACGTGATATATGGTATCACGTGATATCTGATATCACGTGCGCGTGTGTGTGTGTGTGGGTACTATAGTAGGTCATATTGATAGCTTACCACCAACACAAACAAATGTATTAATAGATGAACTATCCTATCTTATATGTTATCAAGAATGAATACAATTCAACGAGCATATACAATATATATATATATATATATATATATATATATATATATATATATATATTATAATTTATAGTTAGTATAAACAATTATAAATTGTTTTTATTGTGTAATCTACATATACATATATAGTGCATATAACAACTTTGTTATTGCTTATCATAAGATTTATATATATATATATATATATATATATATATATAACCATTATATAATAGACCCATATATTAACAGGTCGCGATATTATTTATTTGAAAGAAAACTGACAATTTATTATAAAATATTTTCAAAGTGATATACAAAGTATACAATGGGTACATTGTGTACAATGTATATATATATACATACATAATTGTAAGAAAAGTATCGGTCATTTGTATTATTCATTCTAATAAAACGTCGACTATTGTTATGTTGAAGTAAGGTTTATTTTCGTATTAGAAAAGTTTAGATTAATATTGATAAGTATTTATAATGAACACTATAGCTATGACGATATACTTATTATTAACAATGATATATGTATATATATATATATATATATATATATATATATATATATATATAGATATAGATCATTGCTATATATAGATACAATATATATTTGAATAACAAGTTGCCACACAGTCAGCTATACAATGATAGATCTAATGCATACAACACCCTCGGCCACCCCCTCACTCACTCACCACCACCGCTATAGTGGCACCATTACCGATATCTATTTATAGACGTGTGGTAAGATGTGGCCGGCTTCGACCGTTGAGGTTATGGTCACGTGTTAATCTACTAATGTTTCTAAATATTCGTGTATTCGATTGCGGATTACAATATCATATGATTCACAGTTTATATATATACACGACGTTTTAACAATATACATATGTTTATTCTAAATAAAATGTGTGGTTTGATACTATATCTGTATATCGAATAATCTCCAGGATCGGTTAATAAGTGGTTAGATCCAGGCACGAGTGAATAAATTTCTACAATTACAATTCGTACTGGATGAACGATAACCATCCAGGCACGAGCTATCTTTATTATGATAACGATAACGTATCGGTATAGATTATTATATGTTGTCGTGCCTAGATTCTATTTGTCATCTGATCAACATGTATTGCCACATCTTATATATCGACATCTATATAATTAATAGCATCGACCTCGTATATAACGTACACTGAACGTCGTATATATTCTATATATAGAACTACTATATACCCAGGTATTACGTAACGCATCGATGCCTAACTGGGTCACCACTGATAATAGAACGCGACCTTCACACCACTAATGTGCCTAGATCGTGTTGACGCCATTAATCAAGGTCGCACGTGACATTACGAGAGAACGCGAGAGAACGCGAAGTATACTACGAATTATCACGTGGTCTTGGTATTCGCGCATGCGCAGAGATATGTTTTAAATATACAGACGATATCATAATGGTCGAAATATATAACGATGTCCAGTGTATCACTGCTGGACAACGGCCCATTTCTACACAATATTCATCTAATGCACCCGAACTACTATTACTACTACTACTACTACTACTACTACTACTACTACTACTACTACTACTACTACTACTACTACTACTACTACTACTACTACTACTACTACTACTACTACTACTACTACTACTACTACTACTACTACTACTACTACTACTACTACTACTACTACTACTACTACTACTACTACTACTACTACTACTACTACTACTACTACTACTACTACTACTACTACTACTACTACTACTACTACTACTACTACTACTACTACTACTACTACTACTACTACTACTACTACTACTACTACTACTACTACTACTACTACTACTACTACTACTACTACTACTACTACTACTACTACTACTACTACTACTACTACTACTACTACTACTACTACTACTACTACTACTACTACTACTACTACTACTACTACTACTACTACTACTACTACTACTACTACTACTACTACTACTACTACTACTACTACTACTACTACTACTAGAAATCTATTGTTAGCTATACTTTGTATAGAGTGAATGATTATTTATTTATGTTTTGAACATCACGTATAATCACGCCCCTTTTGACACATTGTGCGATAAGGGTAAATAATATAGGTCATATGACTATTTTAAACTGGTTGAAACTAGACTCAATCTCTAATTACAAAATGAACACATATATTTACAAAATAATATATATATATATATATATATATATGTATATATATATATATATATATATATGTATTAATACATATTAATACATATAGCACATATTAATACACATACACAAACACACACAGAATACACATATATATATATTTATAAAACAATGTATATATATATATATATATATATATATATATATATATATGTATATTTATATGTATGTGTGTGTTTGTGTATATGTATTAATATGTGTAGGTGTGTAGGAATTACAGTGTAGGCAACTATTTGCTAAGGTCTTGCTTAGCGACACACACATACACCAATCTTTGGTGTAGGTGTTTGTGTTGACGTCAGTGTTCGTCTGGCTAGATAGTCTGGCTACCCGTTACGTAAGTTATTACGTGGAATAGGGTGTACCTGGGTGAAATAGGGTGTAACACAACGCTAGCAAAGTGTGTGTGTGTGTCTGGGTGAACGCGTAAAGTGCACGCATAATAAAGCATGTTTATTACCTATTTATGGTATATCTTTGTTTAACTCTCTCCCTCTCTCTCTCCTTCTCTCTCTCTCCACCTATCTCTCTCTCTCGTATATTCCCCCCTCATTTATTAGCGTATACTCTGCGCTCACTTTTCCATCGTCTGACTGTTACGTAACTATAGCCCCTACAACTAGCCCCCCCCCCCTAGTTCTCCCGTTCCCGACAAACTCGAGTTGAGATCACAGGTGATGCGTCATCTATATTCTTCGGAATCAAATTAAAATTCTAATCGTTCGCGAATCATTGAACCGTATTATTGTATATAATAATGTACACAACGCGTGACCTATTATTAAAAACTTTCTACGTTCCGAACGTGTGTATAATATGCGACCTATATAATGAAATACAATAATGTATGGCTGCGGAAATAGTAAACGTACCGCCCTGTACAATTTACCCCGTACAATATACAGGGTTGTACGATGTACAGGCGTAAAATGTACATTACAGCATTACACTAGACATCTCACCAACGAAGGCGTAGCGTTAGCTATGGAAATAACGCTACAAAGAACTTAGAAGGGGGAGTGGTCACCGAGTTTAGAGCTCGCGCGATATAACGACCGTCTAACAACAACAATGAGTGTAGCTGTCAATCAAAGCGACCGCGGCCCGCAACATCTGTTGCTCTAACAACGGCCGTCAATCAAACTCGGGGTTGAAAGTTCAGCGATCAATCAAACTCATCGAATTTCGTCATTATCGAATGATATCGCAGATTCTCGTTATTACATCAGAATGTATTACAATAGAGTATATTTGTATGTATATATTGTATATATATAGGGTGTGCTAGAACACTATGTTGACAACAGTACGTCAACGAATATATATATATATATATATATATACATGTATATACACTATAATATAATGCCTCTGGATATAATGTACTCTGGTCCGGATTGTAAACAAGGGATATCACGTGATTGAGATCGTATATCACAACACCACGTGATTCGGTGTTATTTATTAAAAAGTCATACATCGCAACCCCAATTTAAATACCGATTATGTATACATGTGTATATATATATATATATATATATATATATATATACATCGTATAGGAACTATATATTACACATAGTCACGTACCTATATGCAGATATATCATTATATTCATTGTGACCTACATATAATGATCAATAGCCTTGTGTGTATGTAAACACACACACTCACACACTCACACACTCACACATACATATACACTCACACACACTTATATATATATATATATATATATATATATATATATATATATATATATATATATATATATATATATATGCTAGTTTCGATTAATATAAAGTAGATACAAATAAACATACATTTCAATTTTATACATATAATACATATTTAATTTATTTATTATTAATCTAAAGTGAATATATATTCAATAACACCTATCGATATTACTATCTTGCTATCTTTGTTGTTGCATTAGCATACGATGACTCACGGATAAAGTTATTTATAGATTTTGCTGATCATAATAATATTATATATATATATATATATAATACATATCGAATACATAATAACATATGTATATCACATTTGTAAATACACGAACACACACTCATACAAACACACACACACACATAAAAATACGCATATACATACACACTCATACAAACACACACTCACACTCATACTCACACTCACGTTATGCCCCATAGTCTGGAAATACATACACACACATACACACTAGACATATGCCCCTACACCGTAGGTCCTACAGTATGGCTACCATTACACACACGCACACGCACACACGCACACGCACACACACACACGAGCACACATATATCATGGCCACAACTCCTAAACGCGTAGATAATTATAATTCAGCGTTATTTACGTGAGTCTTATTGGGGCCTGCACGTAAACATATGTGTAAACCTAACCTATATATAGCTATATATATATATATATATATAGCTATATATATATATATATATATATATGTGCGGCCATCTGTGTAGTTATCCGATGTCCGTAAATTTAATTATAATTTAATTCGAAAGGAAAACAAATAAATGTATTATGTAAATGTGCTAGGGCGCGGGTAACGCTGACCGGGGTGTAACGATGGCTAACGGGCCGCGGGGTGTAACCAAGGGTCAAGGCCGGGGGTGTAACTATGGCTAACGGGCCGGCGGGGTGTAACCAAGGGTCAAGGTCGGGCTACGGCGGTATAATAAGCGCATTAAGTTCGGGCTCGTTAAGTTATTATTCAAATCGGATAGATTCGAATATTTAAACTATAGTTCGCGCTGTATGTCGTGTTATTTATATATTTAATGAGATCACATATATATATATATATATATATAATTACATTAAAGTGACATATCTTATCGAATTCCGAGTAAACGAGGTGTCTTTGTTCGTCGATTTGTTTGTTTGTTTACTTACATAAACTATTTGCGTTGATCAAACACGAGCGCGGCGGAGGCCAGGTAATAAATAACGGTGATGCGCCGCACACACGCTGTGCTCGGCAGCCTTTAGTACCGGTTCCATGGGTGCTTACGTGCGCAGTGGTACCGGGTAGTAGTAGCGGAGGTAGCGGAGGTAGCAGGGGGGGTAGCAGAGGTAGCGGGGGTAGCGGGGGTAGCAGCAGAGGTAGCGGGGGTAGCAGCAGAGGTAGCGGGGGTAGCAGAGGTAGCAGCAGCAGAGGTAGCAGAGGTAGCAGAGGTAGCAGCAGCAGAGGTAGCAGGGGGGGTAGCAGGGTGGTAGCAGCAGCAGGGGTAGCAGAGGTAATAGCATCAGAGGTAGTAGTAGAAGTAGCAGCAGCAGTAGCAGTAGAGGTAGCAGAGGTAGTAGTAGAAGTAGCAGCAGCAGTAGCAGTAGAGGTAACAGAGGTAGCAGCAGCAGAGGTAGCGGGGGTAGTAGCAAAGGTAGCAGGGGAGGTAGCAGCAGCAGAGGTAGCAGAGGTAGCAGAGGTAGCAGAAGTAGCAGCAGCAGAGGTAGCAAAAGTAGCAGGGGAGGTAGCAGTAGCAGAGGTAGCAGAGGTAGCAGAGGTAGCAAAGGTAGCAGGGGAGGTAGCAGCAGCAGAGGTAGCAGAGGTAGCAGATGTAGCAGCAGCAGAGGTAGCAGCAGAGGTAGCATAGGTAGTAGTAGAAGTAGCAGCAGCAGTAGCAGTAGAGGTAGCAGAGGTAGCAGCAGCAGAGGTAGCGGGGGTAGTAGCAGAGGTAGCAGCAGCAGAGGTAGCAGATGTAGCAGCAGCAGAGGTAGCAGAGGTAATAGCAGCAGAGGTAGTAGTAGAAGTAGCAGCAGCATTAGCAGCAGAGGTAGCAGAGGTAGTAGTAAAATTAGCAGATGCAGTAGCAGTAGAGGTAGCAGAGGTAGCAGGAGCAGAGGTAGCGGGGGTAGTAGCAGAGGTAGCAGGGGAGGTAGCAGCAGCAGAGGTAGCAGAGGTAGTAGTAGAGGTAGCAGCAGCAGAGGTAGCAGAGGTAGCAGGGGGACACACACACCCATAAGCGTTACCCTAATGCCGCGCGCATTTCATGCAGCTTAATTATGATTGTGTAATACACATCTATAGTATGCGTGTGTTTGTTTGTGTGTGTGTATGATGTGTGTGGGTGTGTATGTGTTTATGTGTATGTGTGTATGCGTGTGTGTAAATATTCATCGCATAGATACTTAAGTGTTATGAATACGTATATAAATAAACATATATATACACACGTATATTAGTATACACACACACACATACATATATAATTAAGAAATGGAGTATCACATTAAATCATAATAATACCGAGTCGTGCACGTAGAACCGGGTCTATTAATAGAATGATGTCATCGCTGTATCGGAAAATATATTCGTTTTCCGAGCGCGCGCGCGAAGAATTTCAAACTCTATAGATGTATGTCCCGTGGTATGTATTTCACTGTCGACGACGAGCAGACGACCATGACGCGATGCTAAATGTAAACAAAAGCCACGTGACGGGTTTGTTTACATTCTCGAAATGTCTAAAGTAATTACGGGTTACGATTAGGAGAGAGAGAGAGAGAGCCTGCAATGGATTAGCGAGCGCACACATCTATATACGTATATATATATATATATACATACGTCATACGTACGTGTGTGTGTGTGTGCGCGCGCACCGGACCTAATTCTAGTGGTAGATGTGGAGGAGATTCGAGCACGTTTAACGCGCCGTACAGTGTGTGGAGCGACCTACATCGTGATGTGTTCATGTCCTTCGTGTTACGTTACGTATACGTATGTATGCAAGTATGTATGCAAGTATGTATGCAAGTATGTATGCAAGTATGTATGCAAGTATGTATCCAAGTATGTATGTACGTATGTATCCAAGTATGTATGCAAGTATGTATGCAAGTATGTATGCAAGTATGTATGCAAGTATGTATGCAAGTATGTATGCAAGTATGTATCCAAGTATGTATGTAAGTATGTATGCAAGTATGTATCCAAGTATGTATGCAAGTATGTATGCAAGTATGTATGCAAGTATGTATGCAAGTATGTATGCAAGTATGTATGCAAGTATGTATGCAAGTATGTATGCAAGTATGTATCCAAGTATGTATGTAAGTATGTATGCAAGTATGTATGCAAGTATGTATGCAAGTATGTATGCAAGTATGTATGCAAGTATGTATGCAAGTATGTATGTAAGTATGTATGCAAGTATGTATGTAAGTATGTATGTAAGTATGTATGCAAGTATGTATGCAAGTATGTATGCAAGTATGTATGCAAGTATTTATGCAAGTATGTATGCAAGTATGTATGCAAGTATGTATGCAAGTATGTATGCAAGTATGTATGCAAGTATGTATGCAAGTATGTATGCAAGTATGTATGTAAGTATGTATGCAAGTATGTATGTACGTATATGTGTAAGTATGTATCCAAGTATGTATGCAAGTATGTATGTAAGTATGTATGTAAGTATGTATGCAAGTATGTATGCAAGTATGTATGCAAGTATGTATGTACGTATATGTGTAAGTATGTATCCAAGTATGTATGCAAGTATGTATGCAAGTATGTATGCAAGTATGTATGCAAGTATGTATGCAAGTATGTATGTAAGTATGTATGCAAGTATGTATGCAAGTATGTATGCAAGTATGTATGCAAGTATGTATGTAAGTATGTATGCAAGTATGTATGCAAGTATGTATGCAAGTATGTATGTACGTATGTATGCAAGTATGTATGCAAGTATGTATGCAAGTATGTATGCAAGTATGTATGTAAGTATGTATGCAAGTATGTATGTAAGTATGTATGTAAGTATGTATCCAAGTATGTATGCAAGTATGTATGCAAGTATGTATGCAAGTATGTATGCAAGTATGTATGCAAGTATGTATGTAAGTATGTATGCAAGTATGTATGTAAGTATGTATGTAAGTATGTATGTAAGTATGTATGCAAGTATGTATGCAAGTATGTATGCAAGTATGTATGTACGTATATGTGTAAGTATGTATGCAAGTATGTATGCAAGTATGTATCCAAGTATGTATGTAAGTATGTATGTAAGTATGTATGCAAGTATGTATGTAAGTATGTATGCAAGTATGTATGCAAGTATGTATGCAAGTATGTATGCAAGTATGTATGTAAGTATGTATGCAAGTATGTATGCAAGTATGTATGCAAGTATGTATGCAAGTATGTATGCAAGTATGTATGTAAGTATGTATGCAAGTATGTATCCAAGTATGTATGCAAGTATGTATGCAAGTATGTATGCAAGTATGTATGCAAGTATGTATGCAAGTATGTATGCAAGTATGTATGCAAGTATGTATGCAAGTATGTATGCAAGTATGTATGCAAGTATGTATGCAAGTATGTATGCAAGTATGTATGCAAGTATGTATGCAAGTATGTATGCAAGTATGTATGCAAGTATGTATGTAAGTATGTATGCAAGTATGTATGCAAGTATGTATGCAAGTATGTATGCAAGTATGTATGCAAGTATGTATGCAAGTATGTATGCAAGTATGTATGCAAGTATGTATCCAAGTATGTATGTAAGTATGTATGCAAGTATGTATGCAAGTATGTATGCAAGTATGTATGCAAGTATGTATGTAAGTATGTATGCAAGTATGTATGCAAGTATGTATGCAAGTATGTATGTACGTATGTATGCAAGTATGTATGCAAGTATGTATGCAAGTATGTATGCAAGTATGTATGTAAGTATGTATGCAAGTATGTATGTAAGTATGTATGTAAGTATGTATCCAAGTATGTATGCAAGTATGTATGCAAGTATGTATGCAAGTATGTATGCAAGTATGTATGCAAGTATGTATGTAAGTATGTATGCAAGTATGTATGTAAGTATGTATGTAAGTATGTATGTAAGTATGTATCCAAGTATGTATGCAAGTATGTATGCAAGTATGTATGCAAGTATGTATGCAAGTATGTATGCAAGTATGTATGCAAGTATGTATGCAAGTATGTATGCAAGTATGTATCCAAGTATGTATGTAAGTATGTATGCAAGTATGTATCCAAGTATGTATGCAAGTATGTATGCAAGTATGTATGCAAGTATGTATGCAAGTATGTATGCAAGTATGTATGCAAGTATGTATGCAAGTATGTATGCAAGTATGTATGCAAGTATGTATGCAAGTATGTATGCAAGTATGTATGCAAGTATGTATGCAAGTATGTATGCAAGTATGTATGCAAGTATGTATGTAAGTATGTATGCAAGTATGTATGCAAGTATGTATGCAAGTATGTATGCAAGTATGTATGCAAGTATGTATGTAAGTATGTATGCAAGTATGTATGCAAGTATGTATGCAAGTATGTATGTACGTATGTATGCAAGTATGTATGCAAGTATGTATGCAAGTATGTATGCAAGTATGTATGTAAGTATGTATGCAAGTATGTATGTAAGTATGTATGTAAGTATGTATGTAAGTATGTATGCAAGTATGTATGCAAGTATGTATGCAAGTATGTATCCAAGTATGTATGCAAGTATGTATGCAAGTATGTATGCAAGTATGTATGCAAGTATGTATGCAAGTATGTATGTAAGTATGTATGCAAGTATGTATGCAAGTATGTATGCAAGTATGTATGCAAGTATGTATGTAAGTATGTATGCAAGTATGTATGCAAGTATGTATGCAAGTATGTATGTACGTATGTATGCAAGTATGTATGCAAGTATGTATGCAAGTATGTATGCAAGTATGTATGTAAGTATGTATGCAAGTATGTATGTAAGTATGTATGTAAGTATGTATCCAAGTATGTATGCAAGTATGTATGCAAGTATGTATGCAAGTATGTATGCAAGTATGTATGCAAGTATGTATGCAAGTATGTATGTAAGTATGTATGCAAGTATGTATGTAAGTATGTATATAAGTATGTATGTAAGTATGTATGCAAGTATGTATGCAAGTATGTATGTACGTATATGTGTAAGTATGTATGCAAGTATGTATCCAAGTATGTATGTAAGTATGTATGTAAGTATGTATGCAAGTATGTATGTAAGTATGTATGCAAGTATGTATGCAAGTATGTATGCAAGTATGTATGCAAGTATGTATGTAAGTATGTATGCAAGTATGTATGCAAGTATGTATGCAAGTATGTATGCAAGTATGTATGCAAGTATGTATGTAAGTATGTATGCAAGTATGTATGTAAGTATGTATGCAAGTATGTATGCAAGTATGTATGCAAGTATGTATGCAAGTATGTATGCAAGTATGTATGCAAGTATGTATGTACGTATGTATGCAAGTATGTATGCAAGTATGTATGCAAGTATGTATGCAAGTATGTATGTAAGTATGTATGCAAGTATGTATGTAAGTATGTATGTAAGTATGTATGTAAGTATGTATGCAAGTATGTATGCAAGTATGTATGCAAGTATGTATCCAAGTATGTATGCAAGTATGTATGCAAGTATGTATGCAAGTATGTATGCAAGTATGTATGCAAGTATGTATGTAAGTATGTATGCAAGTATGTATGCAAGTATGTATGCAAGTATGTATGCAAGTATGTATGTAAGTATGTATGCAAGTATGTATGCAAGTATGTATGCAAGTATGTATGTACGTATGTATGCAAGTATGTATGCAAGTATGTATGCAAGTATGTATGCAAGTATGTATGTAAGTATGTATGCAAGTATGTATGTAAGTATGTATGTAAGTATGTATCCAAGTATGTATGCAAGTATGTATGCAAGTATGTATGCAAGTATGTATGCAAGTATGTATGCAAGTATGTATGCAAGTATGTATGCAAGTATGTATGTACGTATATGTGTAAGTATGTATGCAAGTATGTATGCAAGTATGTATGCAAGTATGTATGCAAGTATGTATGTACGTATATGTGTAAGTATGTATGCAAGTATGTATGTACGTATATGTGCAAGTATGTATGCAAGTATGTATGCAAGTATGTATGCAAGTATGTATGCAAGTATGTATGCAAGTATGTATGTAAGTATGTATGTAAGTATGTATCCAAGTATGTATGCAAGTATGTATGCAAGTATGTATGCAAGTATGTATGTACGTATATGTGTAAGTATGTATGCAAGTATGTATGTACGTATATGTGCAAGTATGTATGCAAGTATGTATGTAAGTATGTATGCAAGTATGTATGCAAGTATGTATGCAAGTATGTATGTACGTATATGTGTAAGTATGTATGCAAGTATGTATGTACGTATATGTGTAAGTATGTATGCAAGTATGTATGTACGTATATGTGCAAGTATGTATGCAAGTATGTATGCAAGTATGTATGCAAGTATGTATGCAAGTATGTATGTACGTATATGTGTAAGTATGTATGCAAGTATGTATGCAAGTATGTATGCAAGTATGTATGCAAGTATGTATGTACGTATATGTGTAAGTATGTATGCAAGTATGTATGTACGTATATGTGCAAGTATGTATGCAAGTATGTATGCAAGTATGTATGCAAGTATGTATGCAAGTATGTATGCAAGTATGTATGTAAGTATGTATGTAAGTATGTATCCAAGTATGTATGCAAGTATGTATGCAAGTATGTATGCAAGTATGTATCCAAGTATGTATGCAAGTATGTATGCAAGTATGTATGCAAGTATGTATGCAAGTATGTATGCAAGTATGTATGTAAGTATGTATGCAAGTATGTATGTAAGTATGTATGTAAGTATGTATGCAAGTATGTATGCAAGTATGTATGCAAGTATGTATGCAAGTATGTATGCAAGTATGTATGCAAGTATGTATGCAAGTATGTATGCAAGTATGTATGTAAGTATGTATGTAAGTATGTATGCAAGTATGTATGCAAGTATGTATGCAAGTATGTATGCAAGTATGTATGCAAGTATGTATGCAAGTATGTATGTAAGTATGTATGCAAGTATGTATGCAAGTATGTATGCAAGTATGTATGCAAGTATGTATGCAAGTATGTATGCAAGTATGTATGCAAGTATGCGACCTATAGTATATGCATATGTATCAATGTTAAAGGGTGCAGTTGTACAGTTGTGTATGTTCGCTTTCCAACGTATGCATACACGAGTATGTGCGCGAGTATGTGCGCGAGTATGTGTGTATGTGTGCGTGTATGTGTGCGTGTATGTGAGTGTTAGGTGATATGTACGTCACTTTGTTTACACATAAAAAGTACATTGTATATGTGTGTGTGCGCGCGCGTGTGTGTGCGTGTGTGTTTCGTAATATATGCATGTAAGTTTGTGAATATATAATAAATATATGGATACAGAAAGTTTGTATATATATATATGTGTGTGTGTGTGTGGTAGTCGGGGAGAACTACTGATCGGAGAGATTGGCGATATCCAATAATTATGGGGTAAATTAGCCTAAAAGGGGTATCACACCAACTCGAACACAATTATTAACTCTAATAATTAGAGTTAATAATTGCGTAATAAATATATATAATCTAATAATTACGAAGATTTAAATATTAGATCGAAATATTAGAGTTAAACTTTAACCTCTAATTATTAGATTTAATAATTGCGTTCGAGTTGGTTTGAAATCCTTTTAGTATTTATAACAATAGGAATAATTAGATGACTAATCTATGCGTTCTTTTGAAGTAGCCCAGCTAACAGTGATAGCCTCATAACAGCAACATAATAGCATTACTAATAGTCTCACATGTTTACATTGTGCTATTATTCTGCTATTATGCTGCCATTAAAATTCTATTGTGCTGATATTAATTTGTAATGCTATTATGCTTCTATTATTTTACCATTACAAGTATATTATTCTATTATTATGCTGCTATTAATTTTAAAAGTCTAGTATGCCTCTATTATGATGCTATTATAATAATAGCAACACAATAGTAGTATAATAGACTTTTAATGGCAACATAATAACAGCATAATAGCACAATGTAAACATTTTAGGCTATTAGTTATGCTATTATGTTACTATTATGAGGCTATTGCTGTTAGCTGGGGTGCAATACTATGTATCTCAAGTATAGGTTTATATTTTCTCACCTATGTGTTTTAGAATACATCTAAGTAGGTATTACTATACCTATATATATATATATATATATATATATATATATATATATATTTCAGTCTATTAGTATTAAACCTATATTATGTTGCCAACATTAAGTACACAAACATATACCATGGCAGAATTGCACTGTGATACATTATCACCTTTCTAACATTCCTAACATTCCTAACATAACTATACTATTGCTAGCCTTACTAATCACCGCCAATGCCTAGAGATGTGTGTGCAATAACTTGACCCGGTACAGCTGAACTCGTTAGTGTTTCATCCCGGTTAACCGCTTTCCCACTGTAACCTTGTATCAACCACGCTAACTCCACGCTAACTCTATTCATGATAACAGATTTGCTATTCTTAAACAACTTACGACGTAAGTATTACGTTACCTCATCTAATTAACTATCTTAGTAAAACATACTTCACTATATATATTTAATATATTCTTAAATTTATATCACAAGTATACGTGTATACAAGTGTATATATATATATATATATATATATATATATATATATATATATATACTAACCCTCTTTCACCCACTAGCGATCTTTCGTGTATACTAATCTAATTCAATTTATATATATTCACGAATGAAATATAAAATTAGTCAGAATACTTGAACATATGATTCATAACTAAATAACACCGATATATATATATATATATATATATATATATATATATATATATATATATTCATTAAGGGGGTATCCCACTACAAGTATTTCCGACAACTTGTTGACAATATTGTAACTTAAAAGCGATTTTCTATCTAGTTAACTACAATTGTAGTGGGATACCCCTTTTATTTCCGGCAACTCGCCTGAAATAAGTAACCCTATGGGGGACATTAACCTAAAGGTTAGGTATAGATACCTCAATCTGATGATAAACATGTGCACATGTATATACACGTATTTACTAGTGATGTAAATGATGCCAGTTAAATCTAAAGCATGATGCAGTCTCAGTCTCAGTTACCTAAAGTCTCAACTCGGCTCGGGCTCATTTTGTTAGAGTCTCAGCTCGGCTCGGGCTCGCTTGGCTAGAGTCTCGGCTCGGCTCGGGCTCGTTTTTTTTTCCGAAAATGAAAGTCTCGGCTCGGTATCGATAACCAAAAGTCTCGGCTCGACATCAAAAGCTCGGCATCATTTACATCCCTAGTCTTTACACAGATATAGCTGGTTGATTATCTCGTAAGTTTATCAATAGTTTTATAATCGTCGTATATACAATATATATAATATACATTTACCCGTCCTTCCTCTTTGATTTGTCAAGACTAATAGACTAATGCGTCAACATGTAACTACATCAAAAGAATGCGTATACATTTTAACTTATACATGAACATTAACGATGTCTTCAACGTTCGTCTTAACATATTTCTATTATCGGTGATTTATTTTTTAATATTTTTACATTTATAATTTGTAATCACATTACTAAATATTATCTTTAACAATATTTCATAATACAACTTAGTTATACAACAACTAGTTATACTAATTTATATATATATATATATATATATATATATATATATATATATATATATATATATATATATACGTAGTAGTATACTACGATGATATCGTACATTCATTATTGCATCACTACCACTATCACTACCACTATCACTACCACTACCACTACAACTATCACTATCACTATCACTACCACTACCACTATCACTATCACTACCACTATCACTACCACTATCACTATCACTATCACTACCACTACCACTATCACTATCACTATCACTACCACTACCACTATCACTATCACTAACACCAAAGATTTTGCGAAGCAAAGATATAACACTCCCTATGCATGCAACGTAATTTAGTAATAGCCCCAACCGCTGCTAGCAGTAGTATCGAAATCATTGAAATAGATTTAGGTTCGGCTCTGTTTGCATACAACAATGTTTTCATTGCTCTATTAAATTACATGCAATATAAATTAGCTTTTACTCACTAAATATATATTTATAGCATTTAAAACATACATATCATATTTGTTTGTTATATATTAGTAATGAACACTTAGTTTTCATCATATAAATATTAATTTAAAGCATATTATTTAACATTTTAAAAGTGTATAGTTAAATACGAATTTACATTATAAACAACGCATAGTTCCTAAAAGTAACCCGCTATAGGTGGCACCAGGGTATTTTGTATACAAATTCGAATTACACGATTTCGCGTAAGTGTTATATCTTTCCTTCGGAAAATCTTTGCTACCACTATCACTATCACTATCACTATCACTATCACTACCACTACCACTATCATTATCACTACCACTACCACTATCACTATCACTACCACTATCACTACCACTATCACTATCACTACCACTATCACTATCACTACCACTATCAATATCACTATAACTAATTAGCACATATTATTGATCATACTTTATGAAGGAATCGGATGCAAAACTACGTATACCTATAGGTTATCCCTCCACACTACAAATGATATAATGTATAAAGTATATGAGTGTGTGGGTGTGTTCAAGGCTATATGTACTAATCATGGACGTGTGTTTCAATATATAATATAAATAGCATTTTTATGAATATAGATAATTGTCACGTAAGTAACTGGACAATAGGCGCATTTAAAATAGACGATAATACATTTAAAACCGGAGCAACACTCGTATTCTATTTATAACTCTCCTAATTCTGAATCGTCTAAAAATAATCATTTAACTCTGATTTAAATCTAATTATAATAATATAATTTACGTACACATATAGAATATAACGCGTTTATTAAGATTTAATTAATCCGTTTTTTCGTAATTTTCCATTTCAGAATTCATAACTCTCCTCAAAAGGCATCGCATTAAGACTGTATGTGTGTCGTCTTGGTTGATGCGCAGCTAACACATAAGTAACCTATTGTATCGTTGTCAATGCACACATACTAAAAGTATCCAGCTGCACTATATAACATACAATACCTCAACACATATTCATAAGATTTAATAAATACATCTAACCAAATTAAAAATAAATAATAGACTAAATTGCAGTTAGCTATTTGCGCACATCCCCAAACCGACATAATTCTCGCCTATATGCTTTAAATATTCCAATAACAGTTGAATCCTCCAATATTCTAGGTTAATCAAATAATGCATATGACCCGACCCCTTTATGCATTACGAAAAAACCCTTTTATATATAAAAGGGATTTTTCGTTTTATGTATACATACTTTTATTCATCAATAAAATATCCGTCACTCTAATGATTCTAGTACATTCCCATATGTTTATATGAGTCATAGTGTTGTTCCTATTATGACTAACCCATAGGTTACGAGCAGGTTATAACGTGCTAGTACGGGTTACAGATCCATACTAGTATGCTAATTAAATAGGCCAATATGCTAATTACTAGTACAGGAACCCAGTGAATAATGTGTAAACCACTAATTGATTATAATCAATTAGATAATTATCTATTAATAATTACTCTATAGCGTACACACAAATATGCCTATATACTAGAACACTCAACTGCGCTTAACGCTTAACGCGGTCGTTGAGTATACATAAAGGTCCATGATTAAAACAATATAGCACAGTTAGTATTGCTTTATTTATCATAAGAATGCAATGCAAATGAGCGTAATATTGTTGTCCGTATAATATTAATATTAGTAGGAATCCTATATACCATGGAATTAGTTCAAAGTTAATCGAAAGTACTAGTATTCTATTTGATTAATGACTATGAATCTAGAATTACCATATCAAATCACGGTGTACCTGAATATTGTATTATTGGTCCACTTCTATTTGTAACATACAGATTATCATACTTATTTACCCAGTAAAATTCGTATTCAAATAATGTCACATATTAAATATAAAATTGTACGCTTCCTACATATACGTAGTATCAATAAGCACAATTCCCAATCTTACTACACACACACTTGTGGTATTTCTACATATATTAATAAAATAATATACTGGCTTTTACCCAATAACTTACTACTAAATGCTAGTAACAACAACTTTTAAATATATGACACCATCAACCTCTTTCTAATCATACTTTTATAACACTCTATACTATAGGATATCTCGCAATGCAAAATGTGGAGTTAAATTGTGACTAAAACAATCCTCAAATAAACTCTATTTCTCGAATATTTTACTTTATAAAATTAAATTCATTCGTAAATTTGTTTCTCAAAAACATAACAACTGCATTCATTGTCTAGCTTTTCTCTCCCGTAGACTCACGCTAATCTACGTTATTATCATCTACCTACGTGTATGCTATTACATTAATAACACCATTCTGTCCATTGTATTCATAATTTACATTACAATATATATATATATATATATATATATATATATATATATATTATCACATACAACCAAGTAAAATAACTATAATAATATATATTTTGTTAAATCCGTAAATCCACAATATCGCATACTCTACAAATAGACTTCATAATCGTACCATTTAAAAGCCCTTTAAAAGCTCTTTATATATAGCTTTACTTACATCTGCCAAGTTTACATGAATCATAATAATGCCAACCATTAATCACACCACAATTAGTGATACGAATGACAGCACACCTATGCACATACGCTGCACACGTCGTAAGCTAAAGGTCAGACTCAGCTGTCGCGCTGTAGTGACGGGGTCGCAATCTGATCGTAGCATCAGTGGCCGATCCGTTATATAACAGTCACGTGAGTTCGAATTGAGCCGTCGCGTGGTTAAGCGATAACGAGGTCACCGCCGGTGTAGGTCAAGTGGAAGTAGGTCAAGTGGAAAGTTACCGGAACGCCGAGTTGGGTAGTTATTAAATCTAATTGCATTTTCACTCGCGCTAGAAATCGATGTACAATATAAATAGCACTCGCACTCACACTCGCACACTATATGACATTTAATTGTATTCGGACAATGTCAGCCGCATTTCAGCACTTGCTCTTTAAGATTAAATAGGTACTAGCACTAACAGCACTATATAGTGTGCGGCCACACACTGCCCAGCACTGGCGGTATAGTAGGCACGGTTAGTGTGTAATGTATGGAACCCCGTGACTTCTGAATCAGGATATCACGTGGTTCCGATTAACACGAGAGGATCCAATACGCTCTTTAGCGATAGCGGTGACCTCTACGGCACGATACCCTATGACCTCTGGGTTTACTAGTAACGATCACGTGACAGTTCCCTAGGGTACTATAGGGGGAGAACATCGCTACCGTGGTAGTAGTGCACTACCATTGTAATGGTGAAGCTAGAGGACTACGATATACTAAGGGAGTGATCTTTGTAGTAGGACAGTTGGCCAGATGGTCAGATGGTCAGGTGGTCAGTTGGTCAGTTGGACAGATGGACAGATGTACAGATAGACACATGGACAGTTGGACAGTCAGTTGATACGTTGCGTAGATACAACGGTTGTCTGCTCATGCAGTGCGATTCATCCATAGATAATGGTGTTAATGTTTGAAATTGTATGTTACTTGTTCAGTAGTTTCTCATATCGTTACGTTGGTTGTGTCGTACGGAGAAGGTTGCAGGAGTCGGTCGTTGAATACGAGCGAGTTTGTGGTGATCCAGTTGTGAATGTCGGTGATAGTGGAGAAGAAGATGACTGACCAAAGTGTAAGTTTCACATAATGCTGGACATGTTCCGCTGATGTGTGGAAGCTGGGTGGGGGATTATAAATCAGATGGAGGAGGATGAGGGGGTATAATAATATCAGTGCGAGTAGTAGTAGTAGTAGTAGTAGTAGTAGTAGTAGTAGTAGTAGTAGTAGTAGTAGTAGTAGTAGTAGTAGTAGTAGTAGTAGTAGTAGTAGTAGTAGTAATAGTAGTAGTAGTAGTAGTAGTAGTAGTTGTAGTAGTAGTAGTAGTAGTAGTAGTAGTAGTAGTAGTAGTAGTAGTAGTAGTAGTAGTAGTAGTAGTAGTAGTAGTAGTAGTAGTAAATATATTATTATTATTATTATTAGTAATTTAGTAGTAATAGTAGTAGTAAAGATATTATTATTATTATTATTATTCGTAATTTAGAAGTAGTAGTAGTAGTAGTAATATCACAAGTAGTGCCGCTGCTGCTGCTGTTGTTATTGTTGTTGTTGTTACAAGTTCAAGTAATGGGTGAGACTTGACTTACAAACTCACGATATTGATTTCATTACACGCGTGCATCGGTGCGGGTGCTAGCGCACTTGAGTGTGTGCGTGTTCACGCGCATGCTCATGCAGATAGGCGTATTATCTCGTATTATCTCGAGATATCACGCGGTCGACGCACGATGTTCCTATTACACGTATGTGTTACTATGTCTATAGATAGCTATATAGATATATGTATATGAGATATGGATAGTATATCTATAAATAGATATACAGTATTCAGGTATATACACAATATTGTTTAATTATATTAATAGATAATTATATATATATATATATATATATATATATTCTACAATGATTCATTGTAGTGTTACATAAGTATTGATAACAAATGGCGATCGATTACGTTGTATTATTACGCAATCGCTCGTGATAAGCGTGACGCATACGTGCGGGGGGGTGGGGGGTAGCGCGGTTTTATTAATTATGTAAGAGTATAATAGCGGTGGCGGGGTTTACTAAAAACACACGCTCACGAGCTATCACTACCGCAAACCGCACACCGCACACCGCACATCGCACACCGCACACGTATTAGTGTCACTCCCTGGCGGGCTAATAGTTCAGATCGAAGTTATAACTGCATCACTTCCGGTAGTAGGGCATACCCTACACCCACCTTGCACACCACGTGTAGGGTACCACCACGTGTACTTCAGGTATACATCCGCCATCACGTACACGAGTTCATTATACATCTAAAGTTGCAGGTTGTCTATGTTTTAGATACACAAGTATACTTGTTATAACATCTTATAACATCTTATAAGTGCTGGGATGTTAGCTAGTTAGAGATGAAGTTGTAAAGGTTCTGCGTACAGTGTACGGCGTACACGATGATATGATACGACGGTGCTACACACTTATGATCATGCGCACACCCACACCCACACTCACACACCTATGAACACGCACGCGCACACACACAGACACACATACGCTCACACACACGAACACACACATACGCGCAAACACACGCACACACACACATACACATTACAACGGCTCTTATAATCCAATATTTTATTTTTATTTTAATTCTCCGTTTATTTCTCGTCTTTTGTATCGTGTCGTTTTGTCTTGCCGTTATCACTATTTGTTGTTTATATATGTTATTTTTTTCTTTTTTTATATATAACCAGTAATTCAATAAACTTTTGATCAATCTATCTATCTATACCTACGAACACACCTACACACACCTACACACATACCTATGCGCGCACACACACTATGTATGAACTATATCGATGTAGACGGCAGACGGACGGACGGACGGAAGGCTAACGACGGATGACGTCATTGACGGAACGGGAGCACGTGACGTAGCGACCATGAACTTGTGAAGGTGATGTTCGATAAACGCCGAGATCGTATCAGAGGTCGTAGTAGAGGTCGTGGTAGAGGTCGTGGTAGAGGTCGTGGTAGATGTCGTGGTAGAGGTCGTGGTAGAGGTCGTGGTATAGGTCGTGGTATATGTCGTGGTAGATGTCGTGGTAGAGGTCGTGGTAGAGGTCGTGGTAGAGGTCGTGGTAGAGGTCGTGGTAGATGTCGTGGTAGAGGTCGTGGTAGAGGTCATGGTAGAGGTCGTGCGGTACCCGCGAGCTTCACACTGAGAGGTGTAGATACCTATCTAAAGATATAGATAGCTTATATATAAGCTTATATATTATCTATAGATACCTATCTTTATAGATGTTCGCTCGATCGCACAACACGCAGTAAACAATGTACGCGGTGTAACAATGGAAGCTTTGTTATTCGCGAAGCTGACGATAATCTCTTTGTTAGCGCTTCGTAAACACCCTACCAGCACGTATACCCTACCTACCACCACGTATACCCTACCCGTCGATAGGCATTAGATACCTATCTATACGTGTATCGAACATATGCTCTCCTAGATATAGGTCGAGGTTTACGTGTGCAACGATTACGTGTCGCAAAGACAACAAGGGGACCGGTAGTAACCTCTAGCGGGCGATGTGTTGGTTATATATTCGTAAATATAGGTGAAACTAGTAAATATATATATATATATATTGATTTAATGTTCATTTAAACCATAGATTTAGAGTACCAGGGTACTCTATATCTATGATTTAAACACATCAATAAATTATGAATGATTTCTCAAAAGTGTATATATAGAAATAAAAGTTGGTAATACGGACATGCCATATAACTGTAAACAATACAGTAATGATAACAATGATAACAATGATACACAATATACGTATTACAGGTTGCCAGCCGAGATCAATATTTGGATAGATTTATTGGATTTCTTATGGGACCGGATGGATCTGATAAAGGGTGGGAGCGAATTCCATAGTTTAGGACTAATATAACTAATAGTCCGAGCTTTACTGGGGGACAGATAATAGAGGTAGAGAGACGAGGTTTCTAAGAGGTGGAAAGATAGTTCGTTGTACGAAGGAAGCAGAAATATAGGACGGAGAATGGGGAAAGTATATTGAGGAATGAACAAGAGATAGTATACTATATATATACTATATATACTATATATACTATATACGCATATATGCGAATATAGGCGATAAGAGGAGCGTTTGCTAAATGGGAACCAGAGAGGCAAGTGTTGGTATGACTCATACCGTATGAGGAAGTAGAGGAATGATCTCGTATACGTAAGCTATATCTTGTACTGATTGATAAGAAGAGATAGAGGCTAAGGGAATACTTATGAATTCTGAGTAACATTAATCTATACGTAATAGGATAAGGGAAGTAACAGTAAGAGATACAGTATAGATTTACATATTTTTCTAATTTTGAAAAGATGATAATTTGCAAATTTAGTGATGGCATTAATGAATAAAGGAAAGAGTAGAATACAAAATAACGCCAAATTTGTGTGCAACAAGGGAAGGAGAGATTACAATGTTACCAATAAGAAAAGGATGGAAGTAGGTATACTTATAATATACTTCTATAGAAGATGGAAATATATTCGAAATTATAGTAATTGAAGCACTGAGGATAATATTATTTGAAATACTCCATTCTTTAATGTCATCAGCACAATTGGAGAGTGAATGATTGAGACCTGGTGGTACATTAGGTAGAAGAAACACACGTAGCTGTATATCGTATGCACATAGGTGATAATATATATTAGCATATTATGATATGATGGAAGGTATTGAATATACATACATGGAGACAAATTAAGGACTAGGTAATGATCCCTGTGGAATACCACATTTCACGTGAGAAGGGGAAGAAAACGAATCATATATCTTTACACTTCTGCTACTATAGTATATCGTTATGTACGATATATCGGACATGTACGGACTAAACCAGGAAACACTGAGGTATCTAATTACAAGCAGGTTGATATGAGTAGGGGCGCTGAAACGATTTTGTATGTAGGGGTACCAACCAATCAAAATAAATTGTGTGGTAAAAGTGGGGGGGGGGTGACCAATACATAGGATGCCCCCTTAGATTTTAAAGTGGGTGACATATCCCCCCCCCGTCACCCCATGTTGCGGCGCCCCTAGATATGAGATAATATAACATCATGGTATACCAGATATATATATAGAACATCGAACGCTCGAGCACGAATAGTTAACAGCAATTAGTATTAAGGGTAGGAGACTCCTACTAGGAGTGATGACATCGACGCCGCTAGGTAGGGGTGTTTACGTGGGGTGTCCTCGGAGAAAACGACTTTGAAGGGGAATATGGAGTTTATTGAGGCTATAGGAGATTATTTGAAGACACCTCTTTCCAAAAGTGTACTCACTAAATGTAGCTAAGTTATTAGGCGATAATTGGGAAGTGATTGATGATAGATTGTGGGTTATTCAAAAAACGGGGTGATTACTGCATGTAAAAATAGAGGGGACAGTACAGGAATTAAGATAATATGAGATAATGTTACATATGGTTGGATATAGATGGTCAGCGTAAAGTTTAAAATAGATAGCGGAACAGGATTAGAGTGAGATATCGAAATAAACGCAAGAAGTAGTTTAGATATGAGAGATATATGTGGAGACGAAACAAATCTAAAAAAAACCTGATATAGATGGAGTAACTATGATTGAAGGATAGTTGAAGGGAAGGTTATGGTTCTTGATATTTATTAGGATCGAGTCAATCTCATTAAACATATTTCGGAGAAGAGAAATACTTATTGTAATGACGACATTTTAATCATAGATGGTAGTGACGCAGGTTTTGGGGGAGATAACAACTTATTAGCCAGCCTGAAAAGTCGTCGGTTATAAGAACCAATATCGGATATAACCCGAGTATAATAGCTAGAGCTGACATAGGGAAGTGCTAACTTATAAATATTACTTTGTTCAGTGAATGAAGCTATAGAAAATTAAGATGGCTAGGATAGGTATATTCTTTCAGATTTACGAAGTGATCGTTTCGAGGACATGAGAAGTAAACTATGGTGTATGTGATGATGCAGAGTGATATATCAGCAACACTGCTTCTATAATTACCCTGGCATTGCCAACATATGATAATAATAATAATAATAATAATAATATATATATATATATATATATATATATATATATATATAGTATACACTACGCTACCACAGCATGCCTGAACTTGTTACACCGTACCGTAGAGCAACGTGACATACTAGTATCAAGGACATTTGTCCTCACTGTTGTAAAAGTCGGTGACACACATTCGCGCTCGCTACAGAACCCAGCGGAAACGTTGCCTCTTATCGTAGGGTGATTGACAGGTGACAGCGGGTATCTAATGCGTAGTACTATAGTAGTAGTAGTACTATAGTACTATAAATAGAAGATCCCGATTAACTATCTGTGTTAGTAGTCCTTAGTACCAGCTCGCGCGTAGTGATATTATCACGTGACGTATTGCCGAACTACTTTTAATCTACTTTCGTAAGGTTATCTAAAACGCATATGTGTTTTATATAACCTCTTACACACACACACATATATAACTAGCATATGCTCGTTGCGGTGGTGATGGCGGTTGGCAGATCACTTACGTCATTTGTAAGTGGGTGGGTGTGTGTGTGTGCGCGACGCACTGTGCGTATGTTCGTATGAGTTGGTGCATGAACGTGTGTGTGCGCGCGTGTGAGTGAGTGTGCGCGTTTGCATATATACATATATATATATATATATATATATATATATATATATATATCACATTGCGTTGTTGAAACAAAAACACATAGTACATCGATGTAGAAGTGGTTACGAAAGGTCACCGAATGTCAAGGTCATTTGTTACGCGAGATGTGTACGCGCGAGGCTGTATACAGCCTGTATACGATGTGGAACACACGCCTCACCAGGTAGCGCTGGTGTTTATATGATTAATATCGAAATAGGTAACGCCAGGCTATCACGTGTCAGCCAGGGTATCTCCAGGGTATCTCCAGGGTATCTCCAGGGTATCTCCAGGGTATCTCCAGGGTATCTCCAGGGTATCTCCAGGGTATCACGTGTCAAGTCTTTGTCACTCGTGCGCCGCTACGTAAAACAGTAAATATAGAAATATTTGTTTATAAATAAATCACGGTGATTACTTCGCAATAAATATATATATATATATATATATATATATAAATATATATATATATATATATATATATATATATATATATATATATATATATATATATATGTATATGTATTGCCCTATATTAATGATATTTATTATTATAGAAAAAGCGTGCAGTAATGATGTATTTAAAATACATATTCGCATTCGTATATAAACATATACTAACATAAAAACATACACATAAATATATATATATATATATTGTTATTGTTATTGTTATTGTTATTTTATTTGGCGTAGTCCTTTCATCCCATCCAAAAACTTAGATGAAGTTTTCACTTATAACCATATATGGTTCTAATGTCCCTTCGAAGCCGATCTCATGTTAAGGCATCCATGGTGTTAACGAGAGCCGATCATTTATTTATACATAATTATATAAGATCACTTCTAAATAATATTTTAAGACCCATTTTATAAAATTAATTAATGGTACGGACGAGGCTCGAACCCGTGTCCTACTGCTTGTGTGTCTTAGCCACTGAGCCATACAAGCAGTATTACAATATATATATATATATATATATATATATATATATATATATATATATATATATATGTATGATTTTGTTTTATGAGATAGTAGAATTATCTATACATGTTGAGATGTAAGATGTTCGTGGTGTATAACTACCATTTCAATATCATTAGTAGTTTATCAATTAAATAATACATAAGTAATCAATACTATATATATAGAATATATCTGTGTAATGTTTCGGCACTCGCATGCTTGTAAAGCACAACTTATATACATATATTTTATTCTTTTTATGTTTATTTTTATTTATTTTATTTTTATTTTAAAATATTTGATTGACGGAAACAAAAATAAAATAAATAAAGTACAATAAAAATAAAGGAAAAGGGGGGTAGGTTACAATATTAATAGGTGCGTATATGACACTTTTATGACACCATTATGTTTGATTACACACCGTGTTGACTCTAATCGATACACTATTACCTAGCTATCTATCATTAACAGTAGAACAATGTATGACGTAACCTAGCATGCGGATAACAATAGCCGAGAGAATATCTCTCCGTTACTTCACGCAATCCACGATGTTACGCGAGTGGATTAAGTCGATTAATAATTGCTTTTTTTACGACAACAATTAACGTACTTGATACATAAATAAAAATATAAATATATATATATATATATATATATATATATATATATATATGTAATTGAACATGAACCGCGAAACAAATAACGCTAGCTCACCACAACAGAGGTATGACGCATATTATTGAGGCGGAAGTGGAGTTTAATGGGGGCTAGTAGTGGTTAGTGGTGGTTACTATGATTTCAGTGGGGGTTAGTAGTGGTTATTGGGGATTAATAGCGGTTAGTTGATGTTAGTGGGGTTTATTGGGGGTTATTCATGGTTAGTGTGGGTTAGTTGGGTGGTGGTAGCTAGTAGTGATGGCGGTAGTATTACAACTTTACCTCGAAGAACCCTTTATAGAGTATCAGGAGGGCTAAATTAAGGCTAATAATACTATTTTAGCGGTGCCTAGATACTCTTAGAATACTGATTTAGTGATACCTGGATACTCTTAGAATACTGATTTAGTGGTGCCTGGAGATGGCTGTGCCATGTTTACTACTTACTACAACTTAAGCTATATATATGTATGTGCGTGACTCAATAACTATATATAGACATGCAACGATTACTACTATAACAACGGGTCTATTGTAGAGGGGTTGTGTTTACAACTTGTTTAGAAGAGAGATGAAATATTAACGACGAACGATTCTATTTCTATAAACCGCGACGTTAATTCCACCCGCCAGGTGGCGGCGTCTAAAGAGGTGTCACGTGATCCGCGCGCTCGATGTCGTACGAAACTTGTCGCTCGAAAATAGATCACGTTCTACTTTAGCCGTGTACGACGACGACGACCGTATGAAACACAGACCGGTTTTGTCGTGTGCAAACTTTCGCACGGCAAGTTACCTACAGAATTATGTGCGTGTGTGTGTGTGCGTTCGTTTATACAAGTAAGTATAATGTACACCTAACACTGCACATTGTACACTGTACACTGTATACACCCATTAACTATGGCACCACTACCACCACCAGGGGGAGTTACCTATAGGGGGAGCCACCACCTCGGACAGCACATACACGCGCGCCTACGACCATTGTACATTGTGGATAGTGTACATTGCACATTGTACACTGTACAATGTATAGTGTATAGTGTATAGTGTACAGTACTATGTATACTATACACCGCACGTACGATCACACGTCAAGTATGTAGGTAAATTGCCGCGCGAAAGTGTTCACACGACATAGATTTCCTACGTGTTAAGTCGTACGTCGTATACAGGTGCGCGCGTGTGTGGGTGTGTGGGTGTGTGTGTGTGTGGGTGTGTGGGTGTGTGGGTGCGGGTAACCACGCTAGGCCTGCGGTTGAGCTGGTCATCGAGTTAGCTCATACGACAACACAGGTGGCGCCGTACACGGATAATTCGCTTACCACTCATGATTCGTAAGCGACGTGTTGTATCATAACTTATGAGTCATAATCCACGGCGATATTAAATACGATTACTACAATCTAATCAGCGATAGGCAGTGTAGCGATACTATTAATAGGCAGGTGATCGATGCTAATTATTAACTATTATGATTAGAACGTATATTTATAGCTATTTAATATTCTAATAATTGGATTAAAGTATGTGTGGTCACTTATTTCTATAAATAGTGTAACCTCGTATTGTTATTGTTATTGTTATTGTTATTTTTATTGTTATTTGGCGGAGTGCTTTCATCACATCCAGGAACTTAGATGAAGTTTTCACCTATAACCATATATGGCTCTAATGTCCCTTCGAATCCGCTCTCGTGTTAAGGTATACATGGTTTTAACGAGTGCCGATCATTTATTTATACACAATTATATAAGATCACTTCTAAATAATATTTTAGATCTATTGAATGGTCCGGACGGGGCTCGAACTCGCGTCCTACTACCTGTATATCGGAAGCATTAGCTTCCTATGCTATATCAGATAACTATTAGTTATAACTGAATATATAGGCATTTATTATACTTATTAAGCATTACTATAACTGATGTAGGTGTGATATAAATATTCTACGTATTATTTAATAATTGAATTAATACGGGGTTACATATTACTAACAATAATGTAGGATGTGTTCATTGCTCTCAAGAACTAATGTGTTCCTACTGTGGTAAGGTATACAGTATCCCTTACTAGTAGTATAGTAAGGGATACTATCGTAAGGGTATACTATAGTATACTATAGTAAGGGATACTTCGGTAAGGGTATACTATGTAAGTTACTACACTATAGTATACCCTTACGACAGTATCCCTTACTATAGATTATTATAGTATACCCTTACGATAGTATTCATTACTTTAGTATCCCCTACTGTAGTACGGGGAGGTCCAAAACATGAGCACCCGCCTCTTGTTGCCGTGTTAGCCGTGTTCGATACACGTAGGGTGTTGTGGGGTGTTCGTATAGCGAACACATACCCTCGGCAATATAACTTCTCGTGATGACATGAAAACTTGTTGCCGTACTTGTTGCCCCGTATTATGTACCCTCCCCCCTTATTGTGTACCCTCCCAATCATATTGTGTACCCTCCTCCCCCCCTTATTGTGTACCCTCCCCCCTTATTGTGTACCCCCTCCCCACCCCGTATCGTGGACCCCGAAAATGGTTTTAAAGTTACAATATTTCCGGCATGTTGCCGGAAATAATTGTAGTTGGATACCCCCTTTAGAGAGATACTTGTAGTGGAATACCCCCTTTAGAGAGATACTTGTAGTGGGGTATACCCCCTTTAGAGAGATACTTGTAGTGGAATACCCCCTTTAGAGAGATACTTGTAGTGGGGTATACCCCCTTTAGAGAGATACTTGTAGTGGAATACCCCCTTTTAAAATTCTGTAATATCCATATCTAAGTTGCAGGTAAACTCTAGATGACGCACTCTCCCCCCTAGTGCTAAAGCTTTAGCCCTCCTTCCTCCTACTATACTTCCAACTTCAGCTACGTTACCCTACCTCCCAACCTACTTCCCATACTCCGGCTACCCTATCACCCTCCCACCGTACCTATCTCTACACATAGCCCCTTTCTATATAAAATAATGCTCAAATATATATATATATATATATATATATATATATATATTTTTAGATTATAATCTATTTTATTACGTAACCTTTTTTCATTATTTGTTTACGATAACATATGATGTAGATAATATGTGTACTTCGGTCTAGTTAATCGCGTATTAGGTGTGCGATCTATATATATATATATATATATATATATATATATATATATATATATATATATATATATACAGCATTATGCAATAATTATCGATTACATAATATACACGAGGACATGCGAACGATTACGTCATACGTGCGCTACGTCTAGCGGAGAAAGAAAATATTATCATCATCATCAACAACAACAACAACAACAACAACAACAACAACAACAACAACAATATAAACAATAGTCTTAACAATACGTTATGACATAAACATCACCGCACGAAGCTACGCTAGTCCAGTGTTACTGACGGGTGCTGAGTTATGGTGATATGTATATATTATAGTTATGTATATATACACAAAGAAGGCGCTCTGAATACGCGTTATATATCTATATGTGTATATATATAAATAATTAAAATATATAATGTATATATATATATGTGTGAATTTATGTGGTTTTTCATGTAGGTGTGCGACGCAGGTGCGTGCGAATGTTGTTTACAGCCTGTACTCTGTCCCACTATAATTCATAATTTACATAATTAACAGATTTAAACGCCACAGCCGCGGTTAATAACGCGCGATCCGGCCGTTGTTGTTCTAGAAGCTAGCCCTCGTAACAATTGATGTAGGGCGGGGGGGCGCCCTAATAGGGGGCCCCCGGGTACAACAATGGCGGCCTTGTTTACTTAGCTAATTACAGGCCACGTGTATAACTCTAGTGCATGCGCTGTACATCATTAACCTTTAACCTTCGCCACCTTCGCTAACGGTGCGTGTATACCATCGTGTATAGACCGAACGCCCGCCTTCGGTGTCCCGTAATTAGTTCACTAGATCACCGTTTCACGGAATCCGACGACGTCGCGTCCACTTCTGTGATATATCCGGCGACGTCGCATCCACTTCTGTGATATATCTGGGTCGCACGCAATTCTCGGCGGTACGTTTTCGCGGAATCGCGCCGGTGCGGGAGTGGGTGCGAGTGTCTGCGTAGGTGTGCGCTCGATATATATGTCTAGAGGAAAGTGCGCGTGTGCGCGGTGTGCGCGCGCTCTCTCTCTGGCCGGTGCGTGCCTAGATATAATCATTATAATGGTCAATCTAATGCCGTTGTCCAGAAATGAACACAAACGTGTTATTGTGAGAGCTATTAGATTACGTAAATATACGTCTAAATAGACATCTAATTAGAAGTCTAATATACGTATATATACACGCGTATACGTATATGTGCATATGCTCGTGTGTCTACGCAATATACCGTATATTAGAGTATATTTCAATTGATTTGTTTTGAATATATTATTAATACGATACGCTATTGATTATACATTTTATTATAGATATTATTACATAATACTACGAGAATTCATGTTATATGTATACTATTATTTATTTTAATATCTATGTTGATGTTATAGTTATTATAATTGTATTTTATCCGAATGAATATGATTAAATATGACATTATACTATTGTTAGAAGATTTAGATTTAAGTGATTTATTTAATTTAAATTACTAGAGGAAATTATAATTTAATAAAGGTTTTCGTTTTCATTGATTCTCTTTTATACACGGAGGAGGAGGAGGAGGAGGAGGAGGAGGAGGAGGATGCTGGTTGTATATTTCATCTTTAGCATATCGATATAGCGGAACTGACATTATTAATGTTCTATGTTATTATACGCGATTAACATGACATATTCAACAAGAGATATATGTAAATTTATATATATATAAATATATATATATATATATATATATATATATATATATATATATATATATATATATATATGTATATGAATGAGTGAATGAATGTAATCATTTTATATATATAGGTATATATTCTATAAATAAATCTATATTAATTTCATAAATAAATTATATTTACTCAAATGTTCTCTATATCTCGAAACTAGTATTATGGGATAGGACTCGTCTAACAAGGTTTACTTCTATATCCGGTGTTGCATCAATACAGGACACTACTATCACCATGGCCTGTATTACAATTACATATCTTACAACTGGACCAGCGCATTATTTATTATAAATGTCCCCTTTCTATTTATAGATTCCATAATCTACAGTTATAATGTATGCCAGAAGATTATAATTAATACCACTATAGTAGTATATAGTGGCAGCAGCAATGGTATATATATACCATTTCTACCGCTGCTGCTACTACTACTACTACTACCACTACTACTACTACTACTACTACTACTACTACTACTACTACTACTACTACTACTACTACTACTACTACTACTACTACTACTACTACTACTACTACTACTACTACTACTACTACTACTACTACTACTACTACTACTACTACTACTACTACTACTACTACTACTACTACTACTACTACTACTACTACTACTACTACTACTACTACTACTACTACTACTACTACTACTACTACTACTACTACTACTACTACTACTACTACTACTACTACTACTACTACTACTACTACTACTACTACTACTACTACTACTACTACTACTACTACTACTACTACTACTACTACTACTACTACTACTACTACTACTACTACTACTACTACTACTACTACTACTACTACTACTACTACTACTACTACTACTACTACTACTACTACTACTACTACTACTACTACTACTACTACTACTACTACTACTACTACTACTACTACTACTACTACTACTACTACTACTACTACTACTACTACTACTACTACTACTACTACTACTACTACTACTACTA